>OZ007502.1:15054723-16254723 GCA_963931805.1 Microdon myrmicae
ACCCTTCATCATAGGCGGCGATTTTAACTCCAGACATCCCCACTGGAACAACTCTGTCTCTTGCCCAAATGGCACAAAACTGTACCAATGGTACACCGCAAATATGTATGCCCTCAACTGCGAAATAGTCGCACCTACTGTCGGTACTCGAGGTAACTCAATTCTGGACATATTTATTGTGTCCAAAGACTTACTTCCACAAATCACTCCTCCTCAAGTTTCAGCGGGTGTATCTGACCACAATGCTGTGACCACATTCATTCGCGGCTATCGAGCATCCCGGGCTCACATCAGATACATACCCGATTATGGGCGGACAAATTGGGACAACTTCAATATTACATTGAACGATAAACTCCACCACTTCTCTCTTCCCACTGACAGGAACCTAACGACGGTTGAGATAAACAACGCTGCAAAACGACTTCACGAGATTCTAGTTGAAACTTCGGAGACTCATGTCCCGAAGTATAAACTTGAAAAGACCTATCAGATTCCCCATGACGACATCACTCTTCATCTCATCCGGGAGCGTAAAAAGCTCTGCAGAATGAGATATCGTCACCGCTTTACGCAAAGGGAGCCATTATTGCGATCCATTATTCACAATATTGGTACACTGATAAAACAGAGAATCCAAAACAATCGTACCCGACAATTGGAAGACAAGCTGAAGGGTATTCAGATGGACCAGAACGTTTATAAAAATGTTAAAAAGATATGTGGCACTTCCCGCATCACTGGGCCAATTATGCACAATGGTGTTGTTGTCAATAACGACACCAATAAAGCAAATATCATCGGAGAGACCTTCGAAAACAATCACAAACTCACTCTCCAAGATGGCGACCCGGAAACTAATGCAATCGTTAGTTCAGAGGTCCACAGTAAGTTGGACGACTTCAACGAGCCAATTGTTGTCTTTAACCCAACTAACAGTGCATACTTCGATGACACACGTGATAATGGTCACGGTTTCATCACACCAAATACCCTACAGAGTCTGGTTAAATCTCGACACCCTAAGAAGTCACCTGGTATCGACAACATGTCATACCACTCGTTGCGAAGGCTTTCTGCCTTATTCTTTATAAAGCTCTCCATTCTGTTCAACCATGCTTACAACATGGGGTACTTTCCCCAAGCTTGGAGGCACGCCATTATTTGCCCAATAGCAAAAGTTGGGAAACCAACGTATCACCCCTCAAGCTTTCGCCCTATCTCGCTTCTCACTTGCATCAGCAAAATATATGAAAAATTCATATACGAAAAGCTAAATAACTTTGTCAGTGCCAGGCACCTAATACCTGATTTCCAATTCGGATTTCGAAGAGCGCACAGCACCACTATGGCTCTTAACTTATTTCAAAACCACGTCTGCGTGCGGCTCTTTAATAAGGAACCCACCGTTGCGGTAAGCCTAGACATTGAAAAAGCTTTTGATACGACTTGGATCGAAGGTCTCGCTTTTAAACTTCTGAATACTGGCCTCAGTAGAACGCTGTGTAGCATCATCTACCAGTTTGTTCTAAACAGAACCTTCCAAGTTAGAATGAATGGAAAGCTTTCCCGAACTTTTCACGCCGCTGCAGGCGTACCACAGGGCTCCATTCTAGGCCCCATCTTATTCAATATTTACACCTCCGATATTCCCCGGCCCGCGGACGGGAGAGTAAACCAAATATGCTATGCGGATGACGTCCTGGTGTACACGTCAACCAAAGGCCCTAACCTCGCAATAAATCGACTCAACCGTCACTTGGACGAACTGTATCAGTATTACAGTCGATGGAAAATCCGACTTAATCCATCCAAAGCAGTAGCCATAATTCTGAGTAGTAAACACTCCCAACCTACTTCTCGATATTCACAGAATATTCGAATAAAAATGGGAGATACTACGATTAGACCACAGGACAAGATGAAATATCTTGGGGTCACTTATACCCCAAAAATGAATTTCATCAAACATGTGACCCACATTCTCCAAAGGGGCCTTGGTCGGTCTAAGCAACTGCACAACATCCTGAAGTGGGGCAACAAAGTTGACACCAAAGTTAAGCTTCTCTGCTATAAGCAGCTAATCCGATCTGGAATATCGTACGCCTTTCCCATATGGTCCTGCATATCTTCGGCTCAAATGGAAAGACTTCGGGTTTTCGAAAGGAAACTCCTCAGAAGATGCACCAATCATTCTAGAAGGCCTGACGGTCGTCATTACCCCAACTCTCACCTATACGAAGGCGCCTCCATTACCCCTATCGACGAGTACTTGCTTCAATTAGCATATAAGTACCTCGAAAACATTCAGAACAGCGAGAACCTACTTGTACGGGACTCTTGCGCTCTTGACCCCTCTCTCTCTCGATCTCTTCGGATCAAACCCCCACAATTTCTTCTTCAGTACAAAACTGAAGAAAGCACCCTTCCCAACAACATTCCCCTCTATAATAGAGGATTTCTGGACCCATCCCATAGGGTCTACAATTAACAAACCAACACACGAACGCACAGTACAAGACGGCACAAATACAAACATACACACCGACCAAAGCGCAGATTATCAGACGCCAAAGACGTGATCTGCGTTTACTACCGCACCCAAGACCCACCGGTCTTGTAAGATTTCTTTCCCACCATCCCGCTATAAAAGTAGTTAGAGAACACTTGGACTAACACTGTCCACACTATCCTTGGATACCCCCCCCTTTTTCTTCTCTTTTCAGATGCTGCGAGACCGAGCCCAACATCCTCACGGATGTGGGTGATTCTGGTTATCGCAAGGTGACCAGAAGTCAGAGACAAGATGAAGGACACATATGTCCTGTCTCGCCAAATTCGGCCTTCTCGCCACATTTTTTTTTTTTTTTTTTTAAATATACTTCATTTCACAGTGAGAGCTGAGAGAAGATACATCCAGGTAGAAATAAAAAATGCCGCCAAAAACTAGTGGAAAAGCAGCGAAGAAAGCCGGAAAGGCACAGAAGAATATTACCAAGAATGATAAGAAAAAGAAGCGAAGGAGGAAGGAGAGCTACGCAATTTACATTTACAAAGTTCTAAAACAAGTTCATCCTGATACTGGGATCTCTTCGAAGGCAATGAGTATCATGAACAGTTTTGTGAATGATATATTTGAGCGTATTGCTGCTGAGAGTTCACGTTTAGCACATTACAACAAGCGATCAACCATTACCAGCAGGGAAATCCAAACTGCTGTTCGGCTATTATTACCCGGTGAACTGGCAAAGCACGCTGTAAGTGAAGGCACTAAGGCAGTAACCAAATATACTAGTTCAAAGTAAGTCAACTACTTGTACTTGGTTCGCGCGTATATCAATGGTGGTTACTTTTCCACCACACAGGCCCTTTTCAGGGCCAACAAAATATGATTTTAGAGATGCTTTACTACCTACTGGTTTCTGTGAAATATATTCAATAAATGAGTAACTGAATGTTTTAGATGCTTCAGCCGCAAGACGATTAGTTCATATGCAAATTAGTCAAAACATTCTCTATTCAAGAAGTACTTGAAGTTGGAAACTCCCAAATTGCAAAGAAGTCCTGCTTACATTGTCCAGATCTTTTAACTTAAAACAAAAAACTAAGTAGTTTCTCGAGCATTGAGGATTGCTCCCTCGAAGGCTTTTGTGTCGCCGCTTCAATTTGTGGCGTTGTGTTGCCTTTAACGGCGAGTCGCTTAGGGGCTTGAATATGTTTTTGAGGGGGCGGAGTTGAGAGAGTTTTTATATTCTTTGTTTCTTGTCCTTTAACGACAAGTGAAAATCACGATTTACCTATTAAAGTTAGTAAATAAAATAATTCAAATAAATCAAAAGAAAAAAAAAAGGTTAAAAGTTAATAATAATAAAAATAGGCAAGATGGTAAAATAATAAGTTGTACTATAATTAAGTAAAAATGAAATTAATTAAATATATACTAACTTTTTTTTTTCTTCTTTTCTTTCTCTTTTTATTTCTTAAGAGCAACTAAAACCTTACGAATCCTTTTACACTACTTAATGATCACAATTTTTGGTTGATTGTCCCCTCTCATGAACACAGCAGCGAGCTCGTTGTTGCAAAATGTTTGTAGTGGCTGGAATGCATTGCTTCCTAGGTGCTTTACCGACACTTTATGTATCCTTGTACCTTGTCCCCGTTCGTTCGTTCGCCAATAGAGATTTTTTCACCCCAAAGAAACGCTACACCCACCACCATCCCTTATAATCATTTAGGAAATCTTTGCCCACCTTTCTAACTAAATTGCTGCCCCTTAAAAAACAACTCCTACCTCACACATATTGCCCGCAACTTATACTCCTTTCATAGGGGAATTTAACCACACTAACAACACGTCACATCCAACAGACACCACCACATTTCTAACCACAGATGAATTAATCAAATCCATAAAATCACTAAACAACAAAAAAATATACCTTTCTAGATGGAATACCACACATTCTATTTTAAAAAGACTTCGCCCGCCAAATCTACTTCCCATTCTCGTCCTTTTTAACCATATCATAAATGCATCACACGTCACACGAAATCTACAGCATGACCTCACTTCCTGGCCCAGAATCCGCTAATTCCTACTACTCCTATTTTTAAAAATCTGTTTGCCTTTGTAAAGTATATTATGGTCCTTAAAAGGACCGTGGAATTACGTAGAAATACATATTATGCACAGTGCATACTTCTTAAGCGCGTTCACCTCGAATACGGCGTGCCAATTGAATGTCTTTTGGCATAATGGTGACTCGTTTGGCGTGGATCGCACACAAATTGGTGTCTTCGAAAAGACCTACCAGATAAGCTTCGCTAGCCTCCTGCAATGCCATCACAGCAGAGCTCTGGAACCTTAAATCGGTCTTAAAATCCTGTGCAATTTCACGAACCAAGCGTTGGAAGGGTAATTTGCGAATCAACAATTCCGTACTCTTTTGATAACGACGAATTTCACGCAAAGCTACTGTACCTGGCCGGTATCTGTGTGGTTTCTTAACACCACCAGTAGCTGGTGCACTCTTCCTTGCTGCCTTAGTAGCCAATTGTTTCCTGGGTGCTTTACCGCCAGTCGATTTACGAGCTGTCTGCTTAGTACGGGCCATTTTTCCGAATCAATGTTTGTATAACAGTTCTCAGTAACGACACTTCATTATATGCAATGTATCTATACCTTGTCCCCGTTCGTTCGTTCGCAGATGTGCCATTCAATTTACTTAAATAGAGATTTTTCACCCGAAGAAACACAATCTTACGACTTCTCTAGAATCGTTGGTATACCTTGTGGTGTGGTGAAATAACATATTAAACAATGACTGGCCGTGGCAAAGGTGGAAAAGGCTTAGGAAAGGGAGGAGCGAAGCGTCACCGCAAAGTGTTGCGTGATAATATCCAAGGGATAACTAAGCCAGCTATTCGTCGTTTGGCCCGTCGAGGTGGTGTGAAGCGTATATCTGGATTGATATATGAAGAAACTCGGGGCGTGTTAAAGGTATTCCTGGAAAATGTGATCCGAGACGCTGTCACTTATACAGAGCACGCTAAGCGCAAGACCGTTACTGCAATGGATGTAGTGTACGCGTTGAAACGGCAAGGAAGAACTTTGTACGGCTTTGGAGGTTAAGTCATTTCTGGCAACAAATGAAATCGGCCCTTATTAGGGCCACAACACATTTACAAAGTAGATCGTCTATAGTAGTTACAAACAAATAAAATAAGATTCTGTGTATTTGCATTTCTCTTTTCTTTTTTTTTTTTTTGTATCAGTTCACGTGGTAACCGGATTGCAAGTGGTTTATAGGGGCTCCTGGTCTTATGGTGTTGTATCCAGTGTGGGAAACTCGTCTTTCCGAATCCTCAGCTAAAACAGTTTCACTAAGAGGTGGAAGTTTCTTTATCTATCTAAGTAAATAAATAGAAACATCTATGGTATAAACCCAAATATTAGTTAGAGAACACCCGAACTAACACTGTCCACACACAATCCGTGGATACCCCCCTCTTTTTTTTTTTTTTTTCCTTTTCAGATATCTCGAGACTGAGCCCAACATCCTACGGATGTGGGTGATTCTGGTTATCGCAAGTCGGCCCTCTCGCCAACCCATTTTTTTTTTTTTTTAACCCAAATATGTAACCAGCGGTGTCCTTAGAAAAAGTCAAAAACTTATTATACCTTTCTCACATAAACACATACCCCGTTTTTAGAATGTCCAGATGGTCATTTGACAAAATATTTGATCTAACTTCTGTTGTTTTTCTGTCAATAAATTGTTGGGCGCATTACACTAGGTCTTAGAAATATCTCAAAAGGTAATGATGGTTATAAAAGGATATTGACTACAGAGACTTTGCAATTGTGAGTTAATGACGGATGCGTTATTTCTTAACAAATACACACATCCATAACTCAGTTGAAAGAAGAACATAAGAATGTAGGGATAACGACTTTGGATAAGCAATTAGTGGTGTAAATGGATTCGTAAGGTTAAGAAATAAAAATATTGTAGTTTTCATAATATGTCGAAGTGGTGTTTTGTGTTGTAAAATTTATTGTCTGTCGGTGAATTGGGTATTAGATTGACGATACAAAAAGTAGTAGAAAAATACTAAATACCAAACACGAACAAACCTCTAAAGCAAAATCGACAACGAGATCATTTCCAAAATCATTAAAGAACTATCTAGATCTTAATGGTTATGTTGAAAAGTTTATTGGTTGTATGTTATTTGAGAAAAATCTGGATTAATTTCAGGTCAGATAAAATAAAAAGAAATACTGAGTTTAACCTGACAAATATGGTAGGATGGCGAATTTGCATTACAATGTCAAAGCAAGTCAAAATGACCATTACCCAATTGTCCTGAAGACAATGTATATCGCACCACTGTCCAAATAAAAAAGGATGACCTTAAAATAGTTTTTTAGGCTCTAGGCAAAGTGCTACATTATAACCCATCAAGAACTAATACCGTTGCTAAAGACTACGCAATTCTTAAGAAGAATTTATACAACTCTTTGAAAAATAATTGATCGTCCTGAGAAGGACGTTTGTATGTATGTTTGGTTGCGTATGAACTTAACATTTAAGTACTTTTTTCAGTTTTCTTTGGCAACAAAACTGCTTGGATGTTGGGAAGTACTCCTCCCTGGGCAATAGTTACACCAGATAGTAATTTATTTAATTCTTCGTCATTTCTAATCGCCAACTGAAGATGTCTTGGAATTATCCTAGTTTTCTTATTATCACGAGCGGCGTTACCAGCCAACTCAAGTACTTCAGCTGCAAGATATTCCATAACGGCTGCTAAATATACTGGAGCACCAGCCCCAACTCGTTCGGCATAGTTACCTTTACGCAACAAACGATGTATACGCCCAACTGGAAATTGTAATCCAGCACGATTAGAACGAGACTTTGCCTTTCCCTTCACTTTTCCACCTTTTCCACGACCAGACATTTTTAATTAATTATTAACTTCTAACGACCAACTGTGCTCAGATACAGATGCAGATACAATAATGGTTTGCCGGTAAAAATCTCCCCTATAAATGAAATCGCATTGACATTTTTACCAATATGTGGTGCCCTCTGAGGGGAAATTCTCAGAAGATGTCGCGTACAAAAGGAGGCGGTAACAAAAAAATATACTTCATTTCACAGTGAGAGCTGAGAGAAGATACATCCAGGTAGAAATAAAAAATGCCGCCAAAAACTAGTGGAAAAGCAGCGAAGAAAGCCGGAAAGGCACAGAAGAATATTACCAAGAATGATAAGAAAAAGAAGCGAAGGAGGAAGGAGAGCTACGCAATTTACATTTACAAAGTTCTAAAACAAGTTCATCCTGATACTGGGATCTCTTCGAAGGCAATGAGTATCATGAACAGTTTTGTGAATGATATATTTGAGCGTATTGCTGCTGAGAGTTCACGTTTAGCACATTACAACAAGCGATCAACCATTACCAGCAGGGAAATCCAAACTGCTGTTCGGCTATTATTACCCGGTGAACTGGCAAAGCACGCTGTAAGTGAAGGCACTAAGGCAGTAACCAAATATACTAGTTCAAAGTAAGTCAACTACTTGTACTTGGTTCGCGCGTATATCAATGGTGGTTACTTTTCCACCACACAGGCCCTTTTCAGGGCCAACAAAATATGATTTTAGAGATGCTTTACTACCTACTGGTTTCTGTGAAATATATTCAATAAATGAGTAACTGAATGTTTTAGATGCTTCAGCCGCAAGACGATTAGTTCATATGCAAATTAGTCAAAACATTCTCTATTCAAGAAGTACTTGAAGTTGGAAACTCCCAAATTGCAAAGAAGTCCTGCTTACATTGTCCAGATCTTTTAACTTAAAACAAAAAACTAAGTAGTTTCTCGAGCATTGAGGATTGCTCCCTCGAAGGCTTTTGTGTCGCCGCTTCAATTTGTGGCGTTGTGTTGCCTTTAACGGCGAGTCGCTTAGGGGCTTGAATATGTTTTTGAGGGGGCGGAGTTGAGAGAGTTTTTATATTCTTTGTTTCTTGTCCTTTAACGACAAGTGAAAATCACGATTTACCTATTAAAGTTAGTAAATAAAATAATTCAAATAAATCAAAAGAAAAAAAAAAGGTTAAAAGTTAATAATAATAAAAATAGGCAAGATGGTAAAATAATAAGTTGTACTATAATTAAGTAAAAATGAAATTAATTAAATATATACTAACTTTTTTTTTTCTTCTTTTCTTTCTCTTTTTATTTCTTAAGAGCAACTAAAACCTTACGAATCCTTTTACACTACTTAATGATCACAATTTTTGGTTGATTGTCCCCTCTCATGAACACAGCAGCGAGCTCGTTGTTGCAAAATGTTTGTAGTGGCTGGAATGCATTGCTTCCTAGGTGCTTTACCGACACTTTATGTATCCTTGTACCTTGTCCCCGTTCGTTCGTTCGCCAATAGAGATTTTTTCACCCCAAAGAAACGCTACACCCACCACCATCCCTTATAATCATTTAGGAAATCTTTGCCCACCTTTCTAACTAAATTGCTGCCCCTTAAAAAACAACTCCTACCTCACACATATTGCCCGCAACTTATACTCCTTTCATAGGGGAATTTAACCACACTAACAACACGTCACATCCAACAGACACCACCACATTTCTAACCACAGATGAATTAATCAAATCCATAAAATCACTAAACAACAAAAAAATATACCTTTCTAGATGGAATACCACACATTCTATTTTAAAAAGACTTCGCCCGCCAAATCTACTTCCCATTCTCGTCCTTTTTAACCATATCATAAATGCATCACACGTCACACGAAATCTACAGCATGACCTCACTTCCTGGCCCAGAATCCGCTAATTCCTACTACTCCTATTTTTAAAAATCTGTTTGCCTTTGTAAAGTATATTATGGTCCTTAAAAGGACCGTGGAATTACGTAGAAATACATATTATGCACAGTGCATACTTCTTAAGCGCGTTCACCTCGAATACGGCGTGCCAATTGAATGTCTTTTGGCATAATGGTGACTCGTTTGGCGTGGATCGCACACAAATTGGTGTCTTCGAAAAGACCTACCAGATAAGCTTCGCTAGCCTCCTGCAATGCCATCACAGCAGAGCTCTGGAACCTTAAATCGGTCTTAAAATCCTGTGCAATTTCACGAACCAAGCGTTGGAAGGGTAATTTGCGAATCAACAATTCCGTACTCTTTTGATAACGACGAATTTCACGCAAAGCTACTGTACCTGGCCGGTATCTGTGTGGTTTCTTAACACCACCAGTAGCTGGTGCACTCTTCCTTGCTGCCTTAGTAGCCAATTGTTTCCTGGGTGCTTTACCGCCAGTCGATTTACGAGCTGTCTGCTTAGTACGGGCCATTTTTCCGAATCAATGTTTGTATAACAGTTCTCAGTAACGACACTTCATTATATGCAATGTATCTATACCTTGTCCCCGTTCGTTCGTTCGCAGATGTGCCATTCAATTTACTTAAATAGAGATTTTTCACCCGAAGAAACACAATCTTACGACTTCTCTAGAATCGTTGGTATACCTTGTGGTGTGGTGAAATAACATATTAAACAATGACTGGCCGTGGCAAAGGTGGAAAAGGCTTAGGAAAGGGAGGAGCGAAGCGTCACCGCAAAGTGTTGCGTGATAATATCCAAGGGATAACTAAGCCAGCTATTCGTCGTTTGGCCCGTCGAGGTGGTGTGAAGCGTATATCTGGATTGATATATGAAGAAACTCGGGGCGTGTTAAAGGTATTCCTGGAAAATGTGATCCGAGACGCTGTCACTTATACAGAGCACGCTAAGCGCAAGACCGTTACTGCAATGGATGTAGTGTACGCGTTGAAACGGCAAGGAAGAACTTTGTACGGCTTTGGAGGTTAAGTCATTTCTGGCAACAAATGAAATCGGCCCTTATTAGGGCCACAACACATTTACAAAGTAGATCGTCTATAGTAGTTACAAACAAATAAAATAAGATTCTGTGTATTTGCATTTCTCTTTTCTTTTTTTTTTTTTTGTATCAGTTCACGTGGTAACCGGATTGCAAGTGGTTTATAGGGGCTCCTGGTCTTATGGTGTTGTATCCAGTGTGGGAAACTCGTCTTTCCGAATCCTCAGCTAAAACAGTTTCACTAAGAGGTGGAAGTTTCTTTATCTATCTAAGTAAATAAATAGAAACATCTATGGTATAAACCCAAATATTAGTTAGAGAACACCCGAACTAACACTGTCCACACACAATCCGTGGATACCCCCCTCTTTTTTTTTTTTTTTTCCTTTTCAGATATCTCGAGACTGAGCCCAACATCCTACGGATGTGGGTGATTCTGGTTATCGCAAGTCGGCCCTCTCGCCAACCCATTTTTTTTTTTTTTTAACCCAAATATGTAACCAGCGGTGTCCTTAGAAAAAGTCAAAAACTTATTATACCTTTCTCACATAAACACATACCCCGTTTTTAGAATGTCCAGATGGTCATTTGACAAAATATTTGATCTAACTTCTGTTGTTTTTCTGTCAATAAATTGTTGGGCGCATTACACTAGGTCTTAGAAATATCTCAAAAGGTAATGATGGTTATAAAAGGATATTGACTACAGAGACTTTGCAATTGTGAGTTAATGACGGATGCGTTATTTCTTAACAAATACACACATCCATAACTCAGTTGAAAGAAGAACATAAGAATGTAGGGATAACGACTTTGGATAAGCAATTAGTGGTGTAAATGGATTCGTAAGGTTAAGAAATAAAAATATTGTAGTTTTCATAATATGTCGAAGTGGTGTTTTGTGTTGTAAAATTTATTGTCTGTCGGTGAATTGGGTATTAGATTGACGATACAAAAAGTAGTAGAAAAATACTAAATACCAAACACGAACAAACCTCTAAAGCAAAATCGACAACGAGATCATTTCCAAAATCATTAAAGAACTATCTAGATCTTAATGGTTATGTTGAAAAGTTTATTGGTTGTATGTTATTTGAGAAAAATCTGGATTAATTTCAGGTCAGATAAAATAAAAAGAAATACTGAGTTTAACCTGACAAATATGGTAGGATGGCGAATTTGCATTACAATGTCAAAGCAAGTCAAAATGACCATTACCCAATTGTCCTGAAGACAATGTATATCGCACCACTGTCCAAATAAAAAAGGATGACCTTAAAATAGTTTTTTAGGCTCTAGGCAAAGTGCTACATTATAACCCATCAAGAACTAATACCGTTGCTAAAGACTACGCAATTCTTAAGAAGAATTTATACAACTCTTTGAAAAATAATTGATCGTCCTGAGAAGGACGTTTGTATGTATGTTTGGTTGCGTATGAACTTAACATTTAAGTACTTTTTTCAGTTTTCTTTGGCAACAAAACTGCTTGGATGTTGGGAAGTACTCCTCCCTGGGCAATAGTTACACCAGATAGTAATTTATTTAATTCTTCGTCATTTCTAATCGCCAACTGAAGATGTCTTGGAATTATCCTAGTTTTCTTATTATCACGAGCGGCGTTACCAGCCAACTCAAGTACTTCAGCTGCAAGATATTCCATAACGGCTGCTAAATATACTGGAGCACCAGCCCCAACTCGTTCGGCATAGTTACCTTTACGCAACAAACGATGTATACGCCCAACTGGAAATTGTAATCCAGCACGATTAGAACGAGACTTTGCCTTTCCCTTCACTTTTCCACCTTTTCCACGACCAGACATTTTTAATTAATTATTAACTTCTAACGACCAACTGTGCTCAGATACAGATGCAGATACAATAATGGTTTGCCGGTAAAAATCTCCCCTATAAATGAAATCGCATTGACATTTTTACCAATATGTGGTGCCCTCTGAGGGGAAATTCTCAGAAGATGTCGCGTACAAAAGGAGGCGGTAACAAAAAAATATACTTCATTTCACAGTGAGAGCTGAGAGAAGATACATCCAGGTAGAAATAAAAAATGCCGCCAAAAACTAGTGGAAAAGCAGCGAAGAAAGCCGGAAAGGCACAGAAGAATATTACCAAGAATGATAAGAAAAAGAAGCGAAGGAGGAAGGAGAGCTACGCAATTTACATTTACAAAGTTCTAAAACAAGTTCATCCTGATACTGGGATCTCTTCGAAGGCAATGAGTATCATGAACAGTTTTGTGAATGATATATTTGAGCGTATTGCTGCTGAGAGTTCACGTTTAGCACATTACAACAAGCGATCAACCATTACCAGCAGGGAAATCCAAACTGCTGTTCGGCTATTATTACCCGGTGAACTGGCAAAGCACGCTGTAAGTGAAGGCACTAAGGCAGTAACCAAATATACTAGTTCAAAGTAAGTCAACTACTTGTACTTGGTTCGCGCGTATATCAATGGTGGTTACTTTTCCACCACACAGGCCCTTTTCAGGGCCAACAAAATATGATTTTAGAGATGCTTTACTACCTACTGGTTTCTGTGAAATATATTCAATAAATGAGTAACTGAATGTTTTAGATGCTTCAGCCGCAAGACGATTAGTTCATATGCAAATTAGTCAAAACATTCTCTATTCAAGAAGTACTTGAAGTTGGAAACTCCCAAATTGCAAAGAAGTCCTGCTTACATTGTCCAGATCTTTTAACTTAAAACAAAAAACTAAGTAGTTTCTCGAGCATTGAGGATTGCTCCCTCGAAGGCTTTTGTGTCGCCGCTTCAATTTGTGGCGTTGTGTTGCCTTTAACGGCGAGTCGCTTAGGGGCTTGAATATGTTTTTGAGGGGGCGGAGTTGAGAGAGTTTTTATATTCTTTGTTTCTTGTCCTTTAACGACAAGTGAAAATCACGATTTACCTATTAAAGTTAGTAAATAAAATAATTCAAATAAATCAAAAGAAAAAAAAAAGGTTAAAAGTTAATAATAATAAAAATAGGCAAGATGGTAAAATAATAAGTTGTACTATAATTAAGTAAAAATGAAATTAATTAAATATATACTAACTTTTTTTTTTCTTCTTTTCTTTCTCTTTTTATTTCTTAAGAGCAACTAAAACCTTACGAATCCTTTTACACTACTTAATGATCACAATTTTTGGTTGATTGTCCCCTCTCATGAACACAGCAGCGAGCTCGTTGTTGCAAAATGTTTGTAGTGGCTGGAATGCATTGCTTCCTAGGTGCTTTACCGACACTTTATGTATCCTTGTACCTTGTCCCCGTTCGTTCGTTCGCCAATAGAGATTTTTTCACCCCAAAGAAACGCTACACCCACCACCATCCCTTATAATCATTTAGGAAATCTTTGCCCACCTTTCTAACTAAATTGCTGCCCCTTAAAAAACAACTCCTACCTCACACATATTGCCCGCAACTTATACTCCTTTCATAGGGGAATTTAACCACACTAACAACACGTCACATCCAACAGACACCACCACATTTCTAACCACAGATGAATTAATCAAATCCATAAAATCACTAAACAACAAAAAAATATACCTTTCTAGATGGAATACCACACATTCTATTTTAAAAAGACTTCGCCCGCCAAATCTACTTCCCATTCTCGTCCTTTTTAACCATATCATAAATGCATCACACGTCACACGAAATCTACAGCATGACCTCACTTCCTGGCCCAGAATCCGCTAATTCCTACTACTCCTATTTTTAAAAATCTGTTTGCCTTTGTAAAGTATATTATGGTCCTTAAAAGGACCGTGGAATTACGTAGAAATACATATTATGCACAGTGCATACTTCTTAAGCGCGTTCACCTCGAATACGGCGTGCCAATTGAATGTCTTTTGGCATAATGGTGACTCGTTTGGCGTGGATCGCACACAAATTGGTGTCTTCGAAAAGACCTACCAGATAAGCTTCGCTAGCCTCCTGCAATGCCATCACAGCAGAGCTCTGGAACCTTAAATCGGTCTTAAAATCCTGTGCAATTTCACGAACCAAGCGTTGGAAGGGTAATTTGCGAATCAACAATTCCGTACTCTTTTGATAACGACGAATTTCACGCAAAGCTACTGTACCTGGCCGGTATCTGTGTGGTTTCTTAACACCACCAGTAGCTGGTGCACTCTTCCTTGCTGCCTTAGTAGCCAATTGTTTCCTGGGTGCTTTACCGCCAGTCGATTTACGAGCTGTCTGCTTAGTACGGGCCATTTTTCCGAATCAATGTTTGTATAACAGTTCTCAGTAACGACACTTCATTATATGCAATGTATCTATACCTTGTCCCCGTTCGTTCGTTCGCAGATGTGCCATTCAATTTACTTAAATAGAGATTTTTCACCCGAAGAAACACAATCTTACGACTTCTCTAGAATCGTTGGTATACCTTGTGGTGTGGTGAAATAACATATTAAACAATGACTGGCCGTGGCAAAGGTGGAAAAGGCTTAGGAAAGGGAGGAGCGAAGCGTCACCGCAAAGTGTTGCGTGATAATATCCAAGGGATAACTAAGCCAGCTATTCGTCGTTTGGCCCGTCGAGGTGGTGTGAAGCGTATATCTGGATTGATATATGAAGAAACTCGGGGCGTGTTAAAGGTATTCCTGGAAAATGTGATCCGAGACGCTGTCACTTATACAGAGCACGCTAAGCGCAAGACCGTTACTGCAATGGATGTAGTGTACGCGTTGAAACGGCAAGGAAGAACTTTGTACGGCTTTGGAGGTTAAGTCATTTCTGGCAACAAATGAAATCGGCCCTTATTAGGGCCACAACACATTTACAAAGTAGATCGTCTATAGTAGTTACAAACAAATAAAATAAGATTCTGTGTATTTGCATTTCTCTTTTCTTTTTTTTTTTTTTGTATCAGTTCACGTGGTAACCGGATTGCAAGTGGTTTATAGGGGCTCCTGGTCTTATGGTGTTGTATCCAGTGTGGGAAACTCGTCTTTCCGAATCCTCAGCTAAAACAGTTTCACTAAGAGGTGGAAGTTTCTTTATCTATCTAAGTAAATAAATAGAAACATCTATGGTATAAACCCAAATATTAGTTAGAGAACACCCGAACTAACACTGTCCACACACAATCCGTGGATACCCCCCTCTTTTTTTTTTTTTTTTCCTTTTCAGATATCTCGAGACTGAGCCCAACATCCTACGGATGTGGGTGATTCTGGTTATCGCAAGTCGGCCCTCTCGCCAACCCATTTTTTTTTTTTTTTAACCCAAATATGTAACCAGCGGTGTCCTTAGAAAAAGTCAAAAACTTATTATACCTTTCTCACATAAACACATACCCCGTTTTTAGAATGTCCAGATGGTCATTTGACAAAATATTTGATCTAACTTCTGTTGTTTTTCTGTCAATAAATTGTTGGGCGCATTACACTAGGTCTTAGAAATATCTCAAAAGGTAATGATGGTTATAAAAGGATATTGACTACAGAGACTTTGCAATTGTGAGTTAATGACGGATGCGTTATTTCTTAACAAATACACACATCCATAACTCAGTTGAAAGAAGAACATAAGAATGTAGGGATAACGACTTTGGATAAGCAATTAGTGGTGTAAATGGATTCGTAAGGTTAAGAAATAAAAATATTGTAGTTTTCATAATATGTCGAAGTGGTGTTTTGTGTTGTAAAATTTATTGTCTGTCGGTGAATTGGGTATTAGATTGACGATACAAAAAGTAGTAGAAAAATACTAAATACCAAACACGAACAAACCTCTAAAGCAAAATCGACAACGAGATCATTTCCAAAATCATTAAAGAACTATCTAGATCTTAATGGTTATGTTGAAAAGTTTATTGGTTGTATGTTATTTGAGAAAAATCTGGATTAATTTCAGGTCAGATAAAATAAAAAGAAATACTGAGTTTAACCTGACAAATATGGTAGGATGGCGAATTTGCATTACAATGTCAAAGCAAGTCAAAATGACCATTACCCAATTGTCCTGAAGACAATGTATATCGCACCACTGTCCAAATAAAAAAGGATGACCTTAAAATAGTTTTTTAGGCTCTAGGCAAAGTGCTACATTATAACCCATCAAGAACTAATACCGTTGCTAAAGACTACGCAATTCTTAAGAAGAATTTATACAACTCTTTGAAAAATAATTGATCGTCCTGAGAAGGACGTTTGTATGTATGTTTGGTTGCGTATGAACTTAACATTTAAGTACTTTTTTCAGTTTTCTTTGGCAACAAAACTGCTTGGATGTTGGGAAGTACTCCTCCCTGGGCAATAGTTACACCAGATAGTAATTTATTTAATTCTTCGTCATTTCTAATCGCCAACTGAAGATGTCTTGGAATTATCCTAGTTTTCTTATTATCACGAGCGGCGTTACCAGCCAACTCAAGTACTTCAGCTGCAAGATATTCCATAACGGCTGCTAAATATACTGGAGCACCAGCCCCAACTCGTTCGGCATAGTTACCTTTACGCAACAAACGATGTATACGCCCAACTGGAAATTGTAATCCAGCACGATTAGAACGAGACTTTGCCTTTCCCTTCACTTTTCCACCTTTTCCACGACCAGACATTTTTAATTAATTATTAACTTCTAACGACCAACTGTGCTCAGATACAGATGCAGATACAATAATGGTTTGCCGGTAAAAATCTCCCCTATAAATGAAATCGCATTGACATTTTTACCAATATGTGGTGCCCTCTGAGGGGAAATTCTCAGAAGATGTCGCGTACAAAAGGAGGCGGTAACAAAAAAATATACTTCATTTCACAGTGAGAGCTGAGAGAAGATACATCCAGGTAGAAATAAAAAATGCCGCCAAAAACTAGTGGAAAAGCAGCGAAGAAAGCCGGAAAGGCACAGAAGAATATTACCAAGAATGATAAGAAAAAGAAGCGAAGGAGGAAGGAGAGCTACGCAATTTACATTTACAAAGTTCTAAAACAAGTTCATCCTGATACTGGGATCTCTTCGAAGGCAATGAGTATCATGAACAGTTTTGTGAATGATATATTTGAGCGTATTGCTGCTGAGAGTTCACGTTTAGCACATTACAACAAGCGATCAACCATTACCAGCAGGGAAATCCAAACTGCTGTTCGGCTATTATTACCCGGTGAACTGGCAAAGCACGCTGTAAGTGAAGGCACTAAGGCAGTAACCAAATATACTAGTTCAAAGTAAGTCAACTACTTGTACTTGGTTCGCGCGTATATCAATGGTGGTTACTTTTCCACCACACAGGCCCTTTTCAGGGCCAACAAAATATGATTTTAGAGATGCTTTACTACCTACTGGTTTCTGTGAAATATATTCAATAAATGAGTAACTGAATGTTTTAGATGCTTCAGCCGCAAGACGATTAGTTCATATGCAAATTAGTCAAAACATTCTCTATTCAAGAAGTACTTGAAGTTGGAAACTCCCAAATTGCAAAGAAGTCCTGCTTACATTGTCCAGATCTTTTAACTTAAAACAAAAAACTAAGTAGTTTCTCGAGCATTGAGGATTGCTCCCTCGAAGGCTTTTGTGTCGCCGCTTCAATTTGTGGCGTTGTGTTGCCTTTAACGGCGAGTCGCTTAGGGGCTTGAATATGTTTTTGAGGGGGCGGAGTTGAGAGAGTTTTTATATTCTTTGTTTCTTGTCCTTTAACGACAAGTGAAAATCACGATTTACCTATTAAAGTTAGTAAATAAAATAATTCAAATAAATCAAAAGAAAAAAAAAAGGTTAAAAGTTAATAATAATAAAAATAGGCAAGATGGTAAAATAATAAGTTGTACTATAATTAAGTAAAAATGAAATTAATTAAATATATACTAACTTTTTTTTTTCTTCTTTTCTTTCTCTTTTTATTTCTTAAGAGCAACTAAAACCTTACGAATCCTTTTACACTACTTAATGATCACAATTTTTGGTTGATTGTCCCCTCTCATGAACACAGCAGCGAGCTCGTTGTTGCAAAATGTTTGTAGTGGCTGGAATGCATTGCTTCCTAGGTGCTTTACCGACACTTTATGTATCCTTGTACCTTGTCCCCGTTCGTTCGTTCGCCAATAGAGATTTTTTCACCCCAAAGAAACGCTACACCCACCACCATCCCTTATAATCATTTAGGAAATCTTTGCCCACCTTTCTAACTAAATTGCTGCCCCTTAAAAAACAACTCCTACCTCACACATATTGCCCGCAACTTATACTCCTTTCATAGGGGAATTTAACCACACTAACAACACGTCACATCCAACAGACACCACCACATTTCTAACCACAGATGAATTAATCAAATCCATAAAATCACTAAACAACAAAAAAATATACCTTTCTAGATGGAATACCACACATTCTATTTTAAAAAGACTTCGCCCGCCAAATCTACTTCCCATTCTCGTCCTTTTTAACCATATCATAAATGCATCACACGTCACACGAAATCTACAGCATGACCTCACTTCCTGGCCCAGAATCCGCTAATTCCTACTACTCCTATTTTTAAAAATCTGTTTGCCTTTGTAAAGTATATTATGGTCCTTAAAAGGACCGTGGAATTACGTAGAAATACATATTATGCACAGTGCATACTTCTTAAGCGCGTTCACCTCGAATACGGCGTGCCAATTGAATGTCTTTTGGCATAATGGTGACTCGTTTGGCGTGGATCGCACACAAATTGGTGTCTTCGAAAAGACCTACCAGATAAGCTTCGCTAGCCTCCTGCAATGCCATCACAGCAGAGCTCTGGAACCTTAAATCGGTCTTAAAATCCTGTGCAATTTCACGAACCAAGCGTTGGAAGGGTAATTTGCGAATCAACAATTCCGTACTCTTTTGATAACGACGAATTTCACGCAAAGCTACTGTACCTGGCCGGTATCTGTGTGGTTTCTTAACACCACCAGTAGCTGGTGCACTCTTCCTTGCTGCCTTAGTAGCCAATTGTTTCCTGGGTGCTTTACCGCCAGTCGATTTACGAGCTGTCTGCTTAGTACGGGCCATTTTTCCGAATCAATGTTTGTATAACAGTTCTCAGTAACGACACTTCATTATATGCAATGTATCTATACCTTGTCCCCGTTCGTTCGTTCGCAGATGTGCCATTCAATTTACTTAAATAGAGATTTTTCACCCGAAGAAACACAATCTTACGACTTCTCTAGAATCGTTGGTATACCTTGTGGTGTGGTGAAATAACATATTAAACAATGACTGGCCGTGGCAAAGGTGGAAAAGGCTTAGGAAAGGGAGGAGCGAAGCGTCACCGCAAAGTGTTGCGTGATAATATCCAAGGGATAACTAAGCCAGCTATTCGTCGTTTGGCCCGTCGAGGTGGTGTGAAGCGTATATCTGGATTGATATATGAAGAAACTCGGGGCGTGTTAAAGGTATTCCTGGAAAATGTGATCCGAGACGCTGTCACTTATACAGAGCACGCTAAGCGCAAGACCGTTACTGCAATGGATGTAGTGTACGCGTTGAAACGGCAAGGAAGAACTTTGTACGGCTTTGGAGGTTAAGTCATTTCTGGCAACAAATGAAATCGGCCCTTATTAGGGCCACAACACATTTACAAAGTAGATCGTCTATAGTAGTTACAAACAAATAAAATAAGATTCTGTGTATTTGCATTTCTCTTTTCTTTTTTTTTTTTTTGTATCAGTTCACGTGGTAACCGGATTGCAAGTGGTTTATAGGGGCTCCTGGTCTTATGGTGTTGTATCCAGTGTGGGAAACTCGTCTTTCCGAATCCTCAGCTAAAACAGTTTCACTAAGAGGTGGAAGTTTCTTTATCTATCTAAGTAAATAAATAGAAACATCTATGGTATAAACCCAAATATTAGTTAGAGAACACCCGAACTAACACTGTCCACACACAATCCGTGGATACCCCCCTCTTTTTTTTTTTTTTTTCCTTTTCAGATATCTCGAGACTGAGCCCAACATCCTACGGATGTGGGTGATTCTGGTTATCGCAAGTCGGCCCTCTCGCCAACCCATTTTTTTTTTTTTTTAACCCAAATATGTAACCAGCGGTGTCCTTAGAAAAAGTCAAAAACTTATTATACCTTTCTCACATAAACACATACCCCGTTTTTAGAATGTCCAGATGGTCATTTGACAAAATATTTGATCTAACTTCTGTTGTTTTTCTGTCAATAAATTGTTGGGCGCATTACACTAGGTCTTAGAAATATCTCAAAAGGTAATGATGGTTATAAAAGGATATTGACTACAGAGACTTTGCAATTGTGAGTTAATGACGGATGCGTTATTTCTTAACAAATACACACATCCATAACTCAGTTGAAAGAAGAACATAAGAATGTAGGGATAACGACTTTGGATAAGCAATTAGTGGTGTAAATGGATTCGTAAGGTTAAGAAATAAAAATATTGTAGTTTTCATAATATGTCGAAGTGGTGTTTTGTGTTGTAAAATTTATTGTCTGTCGGTGAATTGGGTATTAGATTGACGATACAAAAAGTAGTAGAAAAATACTAAATACCAAACACGAACAAACCTCTAAAGCAAAATCGACAACGAGATCATTTCCAAAATCATTAAAGAACTATCTAGATCTTAATGGTTATGTTGAAAAGTTTATTGGTTGTATGTTATTTGAGAAAAATCTGGATTAATTTCAGGTCAGATAAAATAAAAAGAAATACTGAGTTTAACCTGACAAATATGGTAGGATGGCGAATTTGCATTACAATGTCAAAGCAAGTCAAAATGACCATTACCCAATTGTCCTGAAGACAATGTATATCGCACCACTGTCCAAATAAAAAAGGATGACCTTAAAATAGTTTTTTAGGCTCTAGGCAAAGTGCTACATTATAACCCATCAAGAACTAATACCGTTGCTAAAGACTACGCAATTCTTAAGAAGAATTTATACAACTCTTTGAAAAATAATTGATCGTCCTGAGAAGGACGTTTGTATGTATGTTTGGTTGCGTATGAACTTAACATTTAAGTACTTTTTTCAGTTTTCTTTGGCAACAAAACTGCTTGGATGTTGGGAAGTACTCCTCCCTGGGCAATAGTTACACCAGATAGTAATTTATTTAATTCTTCGTCATTTCTAATCGCCAACTGAAGATGTCTTGGAATTATCCTAGTTTTCTTATTATCACGAGCGGCGTTACCAGCCAACTCAAGTACTTCAGCTGCAAGATATTCCATAACGGCTGCTAAATATACTGGAGCACCAGCCCCAACTCGTTCGGCATAGTTACCTTTACGCAACAAACGATGTATACGCCCAACTGGAAATTGTAATCCAGCACGATTAGAACGAGACTTTGCCTTTCCCTTCACTTTTCCACCTTTTCCACGACCAGACATTTTTAATTAATTATTAACTTCTAACGACCAACTGTGCTCAGATACAGATGCAGATACAATAATGGTTTGCCGGTAAAAATCTCCCCTATAAATGAAATCGCATTGACATTTTTACCAATATGTGGTGCCCTCTGAGGGGAAATTCTCAGAAGATGTCGCGTACAAAAGGAGGCGGTAACAAAAAAATATACTTCATTTCACAGTGAGAGCTGAGAGAAGATACATCCAGGTAGAAATAAAAAATGCCGCCAAAAACTAGTGGAAAAGCAGCGAAGAAAGCCGGAAAGGCACAGAAGAATATTACCAAGAATGATAAGAAAAAGAAGCGAAGGAGGAAGGAGAGCTACGCAATTTACATTTACAAAGTTCTAAAACAAGTTCATCCTGATACTGGGATCTCTTCGAAGGCAATGAGTATCATGAACAGTTTTGTGAATGATATATTTGAGCGTATTGCTGCTGAGAGTTCACGTTTAGCACATTACAACAAGCGATCAACCATTACCAGCAGGGAAATCCAAACTGCTGTTCGGCTATTATTACCCGGTGAACTGGCAAAGCACGCTGTAAGTGAAGGCACTAAGGCAGTAACCAAATATACTAGTTCAAAGTAAGTCAACTACTTGTACTTGGTTCGCGCGTATATCAATGGTGGTTACTTTTCCACCACACAGGCCCTTTTCAGGGCCAACAAAATATGATTTTAGAGATGCTTTACTACCTACTGGTTTCTGTGAAATATATTCAATAAATGAGTAACTGAATGTTTTAGATGCTTCAGCCGCAAGACGATTAGTTCATATGCAAATTAGTCAAAACATTCTCTATTCAAGAAGTACTTGAAGTTGGAAACTCCCAAATTGCAAAGAAGTCCTGCTTACATTGTCCAGATCTTTTAACTTAAAACAAAAAACTAAGTAGTTTCTCGAGCATTGAGGATTGCTCCCTCGAAGGCTTTTGTGTCGCCGCTTCAATTTGTGGCGTTGTGTTGCCTTTAACGGCGAGTCGCTTAGGGGCTTGAATATGTTTTTGAGGGGGCGGAGTTGAGAGAGTTTTTATATTCTTTGTTTCTTGTCCTTTAACGACAAGTGAAAATCACGATTTACCTATTAAAGTTAGTAAATAAAATAATTCAAATAAATCAAAAGAAAAAAAAAAGGTTAAAAGTTAATAATAATAAAAATAGGCAAGATGGTAAAATAATAAGTTGTACTATAATTAAGTAAAAATGAAATTAATTAAATATATACTAACTTTTTTTTTTCTTCTTTTCTTTCTCTTTTTATTTCTTAAGAGCAACTAAAACCTTACGAATCCTTTTACACTACTTAATGATCACAATTTTTGGTTGATTGTCCCCTCTCATGAACACAGCAGCGAGCTCGTTGTTGCAAAATGTTTGTAGTGGCTGGAATGCATTGCTTCCTAGGTGCTTTACCGACACTTTATGTATCCTTGTACCTTGTCCCCGTTCGTTCGTTCGCCAATAGAGATTTTTTCACCCCAAAGAAACGCTACACCCACCACCATCCCTTATAATCATTTAGGAAATCTTTGCCCACCTTTCTAACTAAATTGCTGCCCCTTAAAAAACAACTCCTACCTCACACATATTGCCCGCAACTTATACTCCTTTCATAGGGGAATTTAACCACACTAACAACACGTCACATCCAACAGACACCACCACATTTCTAACCACAGATGAATTAATCAAATCCATAAAATCACTAAACAACAAAAAAATATACCTTTCTAGATGGAATACCACACATTCTATTTTAAAAAGACTTCGCCCGCCAAATCTACTTCCCATTCTCGTCCTTTTTAACCATATCATAAATGCATCACACGTCACACGAAATCTACAGCATGACCTCACTTCCTGGCCCAGAATCCGCTAATTCCTACTACTCCTATTTTTAAAAATCTGTTTGCCTTTGTAAAGTATATTATGGTCCTTAAAAGGACCGTGGAATTACGTAGAAATACATATTATGCACAGTGCATACTTCTTAAGCGCGTTCACCTCGAATACGGCGTGCCAATTGAATGTCTTTTGGCATAATGGTGACTCGTTTGGCGTGGATCGCACACAAATTGGTGTCTTCGAAAAGACCTACCAGATAAGCTTCGCTAGCCTCCTGCAATGCCATCACAGCAGAGCTCTGGAACCTTAAATCGGTCTTAAAATCCTGTGCAATTTCACGAACCAAGCGTTGGAAGGGTAATTTGCGAATCAACAATTCCGTACTCTTTTGATAACGACGAATTTCACGCAAAGCTACTGTACCTGGCCGGTATCTGTGTGGTTTCTTAACACCACCAGTAGCTGGTGCACTCTTCCTTGCTGCCTTAGTAGCCAATTGTTTCCTGGGTGCTTTACCGCCAGTCGATTTACGAGCTGTCTGCTTAGTACGGGCCATTTTTCCGAATCAATGTTTGTATAACAGTTCTCAGTTTTTTTATAAAACGCTGTCTTTATTGACCATTAAAAGTTTAGTTACATAAGTTTACAGCTAACTTAACTAAGTTGTGACAATTTAACTTACAATGTCTAGAACATTTTTCCAAGTAATATTTAATTTGAGGTCTTACGTCTAAGGAGATCTATACCAGATACAATTTATTAGTAGGACTCCTGGAAAGGTCATGAAAACCAGGATGGATTGTCAATGTTTACAATAAATATTCTTAAAACTACTTATCTCTACTTAAATCTAGCTTATATCTAAGGTGGTTAAATAAATTCACATATAGTCATTTAGAACAAATTAGCCTAGTCTTAAGCTTAAGTTGAGATTCCATACTTTACATATCTTAAGGAGGGAGGGGAGCGGCAGAGGGAGGTCTCTCCACCGACTGCTCGTTGAAGGAAAGAACCCGAGAAAAGGGTTGAATGTTTGAGTATTTGAAGTGGTTAAGATCGGTTACCCTGTTATGGTAGATGATTTCGTTCGCATCATTTACTAATCTTCCTGCGTAGAAGAGAGCCTTTAAATGGAGTGCATGAAGATAGGGATTTGATGCATTGTGGCTGGGGATGGTAAGGGAATTGATGAGAGGGTTTGGATTGGCTGACAGGTTTTCAATGAATCTTATCGACAATTCCAGGAACCTTCTATCCAATCTCTCCAGGCCGACGGAGTGGTATAGTGTAAGGCTTCTGATATATTTGTGGGAGTCGCGCTGTCGACGTAGCCCTGTGATTAGTCTAAAACACTTCCTTTCGAAGATACGAAGTTTTTCCATTTGAGAGGGAGAGATATGGAACCAGATGGGACAAGCGTAAGTAAGTGTGGGCCTGATGATTTGTTTATAAAGTAGAAGTTTGACTTGTTGAGAGAGACCATCTGCCTTCCACATTACTTTCCGACAAAGGTTCAGCTGTATCCCCGCTTTGCGGATGACATTGTTTATGTGAGTCGTGAAAGAGAGATTATTTTCGAAAGTAATGCCCAAGTATTTTAGTGATTTAGATGGTTTTATGAGGGTGTTGCAGAGGTTCAGTTGGATTTTTGAATGGTTACGTACCGTGTTATTGGTACAGTGAACGTTTCTACCTTTAAATACAATCATCTGAGTTTTGTTGGGGTTTAAGCGGATCTTCCATTTAAGGAAGTAGGAGGAAAGAATTTGGAGGAATTCATTTACGCGGTTTCTGGCAGATAATACGAGCCTGCTGCTGGAGTAGACAAGGGTATCGTCTGCGTAGTTGAGGATTCGAGTATTCGGTGAGACGGGTTGAGGAATATCAGATGTGTATAGTAAATATAAGAGGGGGCCCAGAATGGATCCTTGGGGGACTCCTGCTGTTATTGAGTACGTCTGGGAAAGGGTGGAATTTATCTTGACCATGAATTTCCTATTTGATAGGTACGAGTAGAGAAACTTGGAAGTGTGATTGTTGAGACGATACGTGGAATGTAATTTGTACAGAAGACCCGCAGTCCACACGCAGTCGAAAGCCTTGGATATGTCAAGGGAGATACACACAGTGGGGCACTGGTCGTTAAGAGCCATAGTGATGTCGTGAGTAAACTTGAGGAGAGCGTGACATGTTGAGTGCTGTGCACGAAAACCGAATTGAAAATCAGGGAGTAATGAGTTAGTTTCCGCGAAGGAGAGTAGGTAATGGTGAATTTTTAATTCAAGTAATTTGCTTAAATTATTAAGTAGTGAGATGGGTCGAAAATTGGCCGCCATCAGGGATGCGCCTGATTTTTTAATGGGGATGACTATGGCAGTTTTCCAAGACTCCGGTATGTGACCAGCATTTATTATGTGGTTTAGCAGGGTCATGATGTATAGTCGATTTGAAGGGTTGAGGTTTTTGAAAAGCACATGTGGAATTTTGTCCAAGCCGGTAGAGTTTTTACTGCTACGAGAAGATATCATTTGGTTAAATTCCTGTGGTTGTAAAAAGAAGTTTGTATCGGTGGGTTGAGATGCTCTATTGTCATTATTAAATTCAGTTATGAATGGAGTGAATGAGGAGATTAGTTCATGGGATGTATAACGGTTGACCACTTCCTCAAACTCGGAGTTGCCTAGGCTATCATTTTGCCTATGCACTTGGGAGAAGTGTTCCGCTAAATAGTTTGCTATTTCAGAATCAGAGTACAGAATATTATTTCTGGGACCAATTAGTCTGTCTATTGAGGTGTGTATTTTTCGTCCTGTAAGGCGATTGATGTTTTTGTAAAGATTACGGTCGGGTCTGATACTATTTAAAGTGGAGATGTAGTTCTGCTCTACGAAAGCATTTAACTGCTGGTTAATGAGGGTAGACAATAATTGAACCTGTACTTTCAGGAGGGGACAAAATCTTCGAAATAGTTTTCGGCGGAGCTTTTTTTTTAATGAGATGAGTTTGAGGGTGAGATATGGAAGTGGTTTACCTACGAAGGAGTGTGGCATCCTTGAAGGGGTATTAGCATACAGGGCTTGCTGTAAGATCCCTTCCATCTTACAAGCTGCTTCTTCAATTTCGTTAGGATCCAAGTTATTCGTCTCTGTGATGGGAAGCGTTTGAAACATATCGCCAACGGATTTGTTGACCTTTCTCCAGTTAGTTCTGGAGAAATTATGGACTGGGTTGAGAGATTGAAGCGGATTTAAGGGGCCAAGGTCAATTACCGAGTGGATGGAGGCATGGTCAGAGGGGAAGAAGTGCGACACAGTAGGGGGAGATACAGAGCGTAGGATCGCAGATTTTAAGAAGAAGTCTATAGTTGATTGAGTAGAGCTGGAGCAATGAGTAGGTTCCGTAGGGGAGTCGATATAGACGTAGGGGTGGAGAGGTAGGAAAGCAAGCAATTGTTTGCCAAATTTATTGCAAGTGGTGTCGTTGAAGGCGGTATGACGGGCATTCCAGTCGCCTCCGATGATGAATGAGTGGGGGTGGGATTGACGGAATATTTCATCGAAGTCTGAAGATGGGAAGTTAGGGTACCTCTTGGGTTGTAAATAGATGGCTACTAGAACCAAGACTTTGTTGTTGTCACAAAGCAGTTTGACAGCGGTGTATTCGACACAGGAGATGTTTCTAAATTTGACTTCGCTGAATTGGAATCTTTTATGAATAAGGATACCGGTACCTCCTCTTGCACCGTCAATTCGAGGAGTTGAAACAAGTTGGTAATTTGGAATAGAAATGCGAGAGTTGGGTTTGAGCCAGGTTTCACAAAGAAGGAGGACGTCTGGAGAAAACTCCTTCACTAGCAGTCGGAGGTGATGCCTCCGTATGTTTGACGAAATGGAATCTACATTGAGGGCAACTACACTTAACTTAGACATTTTGTGATAATATATGTGAGGTTATAAGAGAAAGTATCTGACCTTTTTTTTCGAAGTTACTTAATCCATTTAGCGTCGGCAAGAGAGCTTGCAACTCTCGGATGTATCCCATGATGTCGAGTCCAAGGTTTGTTCCTGGTTGTGATGAGGGTGCGTTGTTTCCTCTGGTAATTTCCGCATAGGATTTCGATCTCGTTGTTGTAGTAGCTGCTGCTGTTGGTTGCTTAAGTTGGCCAGTGTTGTTTTTGGTTGGAGGCACTCTCTGCTTCAGTAAACGGAGCTTGTGCGGGCATTTTGTGAAATTTGCTGGATGCGGTCCACCACAATTGCAGCATTCAACTGACAATTCCTTTACAGAAATGGAGCCATCCGGATTTTCCGTGTGTATACGTTCTGGTTCCTCACCCGGTGGCTTGACTTTGCATTGGTTCGGTTCATGCTCCTGCGCACATTTTACGCATCTTCGTGGAAGATGACACGAAGATGAAAGATGACCTGACTGCTGACAGCGCTTGCAGTGGAGAAGCTCCTGCTTGTGAGGTACCTCTATGCCAATTTTATGAGTGAAGAGGTATTTAATTTTTTTCAGGTTATTAATGTCTTCGTCTGGTGCCAGTTGGATGATCCGTAGGTTGAAAATGTTGTTGGATCTCATGTGTGGGGTTTGATAATAGTCGACTTTGGACGTTTTCAGGTTGGGACTTAATCTGGACAATTCCGCGCTTAATTCTTCGTTAGTCCAAGCAGGGTCGATGTGGCGAATTATGAATGTTTTCGGCTTGAGATCTGACCTTAGGAAGGTGAAGAAGTCCAGCTTATTCAGAATAAGCACTTTTTCGGCAAGAGCGTGGTCTTTTAAGGAAGATAGTGATACGGAAACGTTGTCACCCTTAGATCTGGTGGTAAAATTCCGGTGTCCCAAAGCGTTCTCCAGAAGCTGGATAACTTTTTTGATGTTGTTGACCTTTTTTATGTTGATTGGCGGGGGCCTCTCGTTCTTCGGAGCTCCTCCTTTGACGGTGCCTTCATTCGTATGAGCTTTCGGCTCATGGGTTGTTTTGAAATTTGATATTGTTGGCGTTGCCTTGGCAGCTGGTGCTGGTAGCTGAGCAGGTTGGTCTTCCATGTCAGACTCATCTGATAAATCAGGAAGGTTTAGGTTGTTTTCCAGTTCGGCGATCTTTCTGGTTAAGTCGTTGATGATCTTCTCCTGGGCCTTGATGTGATCCAGGGCCTGCTGCAGTCTTTGATCAGCTGAAATTGACGCCATATTTTCGGGGATAGGGCTCAAGTAAGTTGGGACGGTCGAATTTCTTTTAGGGGGGTTGCGAAGAAAGTCGATAGCCTTTCTTTTACGCTTTATTAAATATTCTTGGGCTGGTGCATTACTGCACAGCATATACCGCACTTTGAATTTTATTTCGAATTATATTTCGATTAACACTTTGAATTTACTTTGAATTGAATTTTCACTTTGTATTATACTTTCACAACTGTGCTCAGATACAGATGATAGGACCAACTGTGTTCAGGTACGGATGACGGACAGTTCTCAGTAACGACACTTCATTATATGCAATGTATCTATACCTTGTCCCCGTTCGTTCGTTCGCAGATGTGCCATTCAATTTACTTAAATAGAGATTTTTCACCCGAAGAAACACAATCTTACGACTTCTCTAGAATCGTTGGTATACCTTGTGGTGTGGTGAAATAACATATTAAACAATGACTGGCCGTGGCAAAGGTGGAAAAGGCTTAGGAAAGGGAGGAGCGAAGCGTCACCGCAAAGTGTTGCGTGATAATATCCAAGGGATAACTAAGCCAGCTATTCGTCGTTTGGCCCGTCGAGGTGGTGTGAAGCGTATATCTGGATTGATATATGAAGAAACTCGGGGCGTGTTAAAGGTATTCCTGGAAAATGTGATCCGAGACGCTGTCACTTATACAGAGCACGCTAAGCGCAAGACCGTTACTGCAATGGATGTAGTGTACGCGTTGAAACGGCAAGGAAGAACTTTGTACGGCTTTGGAGGTTAAGTCATTTCTGGCAACAAATGAAATCGGCCCTTATTAGGGCCACAACACATTTACAAAGTAGATCGTCTATAGTAGTTACAAACAAATAAAATAAGATTCTGTGTATTTGCATTTCTCTTTTCTTTTTTTTTTTTTTGTATCAGTTCACGTGGTAACCGGATTGCAAGTGGTTTATAGGGGCTCCTGGTCTTATGGTGTTGTATCCAGTGTGGGAAACTCGTCTTTCCGAATCCTCAGCTAAAACAGTTTCACTAAGAGGTGGAAGTTTCTTTATCTATCTAAGTAAATAAATAGAAACATCTATGGTATAAACCCAAATATTAGTTAGAGAACACCCGAACTAACACTGTCCACACACAATCCGTGGATACCCCCCTCTTTTTTTTTTTTTTTTCCTTTTCAGATATCTCGAGACTGAGCCCAACATCCTACGGATGTGGGTGATTCTGGTTATCGCAAGTCGGCCCTCTCGCCAACCCATTTTTTTTTTTTTTTAACCCAAATATGTAACCAGCGGTGTCCTTAGAAAAAGTCAAAAACTTATTATACCTTTCTCACATAAACACATACCCCGTTTTTAGAATGTCCAGATGGTCATTTGACAAAATATTTGATCTAACTTCTGTTGTTTTTCTGTCAATAAATTGTTGGGCGCATTACACTAGGTCTTAGAAATATCTCAAAAGGTAATGATGGTTATAAAAGGATATTGACTACAGAGACTTTGCAATTGTGAGTTAATGACGGATGCGTTATTTCTTAACAAATACACACATCCATAACTCAGTTGAAAGAAGAACATAAGAATGTAGGGATAACGACTTTGGATAAGCAATTAGTGGTGTAAATGGATTCGTAAGGTTAAGAAATAAAAATATTGTAGTTTTCATAATATGTCGAAGTGGTGTTTTGTGTTGTAAAATTTATTGTCTGTCGGTGAATTGGGTATTAGATTGACGATACAAAAAGTAGTAGAAAAATACTAAATACCAAACACGAACAAACCTCTAAAGCAAAATCGACAACGAGATCATTTCCAAAATCATTAAAGAACTATCTAGATCTTAATGGTTATGTTGAAAAGTTTATTGGTTGTATGTTATTTGAGAAAAATCTGGATTAATTTCAGGTCAGATAAAATAAAAAGAAATACTGAGTTTAACCTGACAAATATGGTAGGATGGCGAATTTGCATTACAATGTCAAAGCAAGTCAAAATGACCATTACCCAATTGTCCTGAAGACAATGTATATCGCACCACTGTCCAAATAAAAAAGGATGACCTTAAAATAGTTTTTTAGGCTCTAGGCAAAGTGCTACATTATAACCCATCAAGAACTAATACCGTTGCTAAAGACTACGCAATTCTTAAGAAGAATTTATACAACTCTTTGAAAAATAATTGATCGTCCTGAGAAGGACGTTTGTATGTATGTTTGGTTGCGTATGAACTTAACATTTAAGTACTTTTTTCAGTTTTCTTTGGCAACAAAACTGCTTGGATGTTGGGAAGTACTCCTCCCTGGGCAATAGTTACACCAGATAGTAATTTATTTAATTCTTCGTCATTTCTAATCGCCAACTGAAGATGTCTTGGAATTATCCTAGTTTTCTTATTATCACGAGCGGCGTTACCAGCCAACTCAAGTACTTCAGCTGCAAGATATTCCATAACGGCTGCTAAATATACTGGAGCACCAGCCCCAACTCGTTCGGCATAGTTACCTTTACGCAACAAACGATGTATACGCCCAACTGGAAATTGTAATCCAGCACGATTAGAACGAGACTTTGCCTTTCCCTTCACTTTTCCACCTTTTCCACGACCAGACATTTTTAATTAATTATTAACTTCTAACGACCAACTGTGCTCAGATACAGATGCAGATACAATAATGGTTTGCCGGTAAAAATCTCCCCTATAAATGAAATCGCATTGACATTTTTACCAATATGTGGTGCCCTCTGAGGGGAAATTCTCAGAAGATGTCGCGTACAAAAGGAGGCGGTAACAAAAAAATATACTTCATTTCACAGTGAGAGCTGAGAGAAGATACATCCAGGTAGAAATAAAAAATGCCGCCAAAAACTAGTGGAAAAGCAGCGAAGAAAGCCGGAAAGGCACAGAAGAATATTACCAAGAATGATAAGAAAAAGAAGCGAAGGAGGAAGGAGAGCTACGCAATTTACATTTACAAAGTTCTAAAACAAGTTCATCCTGATACTGGGATCTCTTCGAAGGCAATGAGTATCATGAACAGTTTTGTGAATGATATATTTGAGCGTATTGCTGCTGAGAGTTCACGTTTAGCACATTACAACAAGCGATCAACCATTACCAGCAGGGAAATCCAAACTGCTGTTCGGCTATTATTACCCGGTGAACTGGCAAAGCACGCTGTAAGTGAAGGCACTAAGGCAGTAACCAAATATACTAGTTCAAAGTAAGTCAACTACTTGTACTTGGTTCGCGCGTATATCAATGGTGGTTACTTTTCCACCACACAGGCCCTTTTCAGGGCCAACAAAATATGATTTTAGAGATGCTTTACTACCTACTGGTTTCTGTGAAATATATTCAATAAATGAGTAACTGAATGTTTTAGATGCTTCAGCCGCAAGACGATTAGTTCATATGCAAATTAGTCAAAACATTCTCTATTCAAGAAGTACTTGAAGTTGGAAACTCCCAAATTGCAAAGAAGTCCTGCTTACATTGTCCAGATCTTTTAACTTAAAACAAAAAACTAAGTAGTTTCTCGAGCATTGAGGATTGCTCCCTCGAAGGCTTTTGTGTCGCCGCTTCAATTTGTGGCGTTGTGTTGCCTTTAACGGCGAGTCGCTTAGGGGCTTGAATATGTTTTTGAGGGGGCGGAGTTGAGAGAGTTTTTATATTCTTTGTTTCTTGTCCTTTAACGACAAGTGAAAATCACGATTTACCTATTAAAGTTAGTAAATAAAATAATTCAAATAAATCAAAAGAAAAAAAAAAGGTTAAAAGTTAATAATAATAAAAATAGGCAAGATGGTAAAATAATAAGTTGTACTATAATTAAGTAAAAATGAAATTAATTAAATATATACTAACTTTTTTTTTTCTTCTTTTCTTTCTCTTTTTATTTCTTAAGAGCAACTAAAACCTTACGAATCCTTTTACACTACTTAATGATCACAATTTTTGGTTGATTGTCCCCTCTCATGAACACAGCAGCGAGCTCGTTGTTGCAAAATGTTTGTAGTGGCTGGAATGCATTGCTTCCTAGGTGCTTTACCGACACTTTATGTATCCTTGTACCTTGTCCCCGTTCGTTCGTTCGCCAATAGAGATTTTTTCACCCCAAAGAAACGCTACACCCACCACCATCCCTTATAATCATTTAGGAAATCTTTGCCCACCTTTCTAACTAAATTGCTGCCCCTTAAAAAACAACTCCTACCTCACACATATTGCCCGCAACTTATACTCCTTTCATAGGGGAATTTAACCACACTAACAACACGTCACATCCAACAGACACCACCACATTTCTAACCACAGATGAATTAATCAAATCCATAAAATCACTAAACAACAAAAAAATATACCTTTCTAGATGGAATACCACACATTCTATTTTAAAAAGACTTCGCCCGCCAAATCTACTTCCCATTCTCGTCCTTTTTAACCATATCATAAATGCATCACACGTCACACGAAATCTACAGCATGACCTCACTTCCTGGCCCAGAATCCGCTAATTCCTACTACTCCTATTTTTAAAAATCTGTTTGCCTTTGTAAAGTATATTATGGTCCTTAAAAGGACCGTGGAATTACGTAGAAATACATATTATGCACAGTGCATACTTCTTAAGCGCGTTCACCTCGAATACGGCGTGCCAATTGAATGTCTTTTGGCATAATGGTGACTCGTTTGGCGTGGATCGCACACAAATTGGTGTCTTCGAAAAGACCTACCAGATAAGCTTCGCTAGCCTCCTGCAATGCCATCACAGCAGAGCTCTGGAACCTTAAATCGGTCTTAAAATCCTGTGCAATTTCACGAACCAAGCGTTGGAAGGGTAATTTGCGAATCAACAATTCCGTACTCTTTTGATAACGACGAATTTCACGCAAAGCTACTGTACCTGGCCGGTATCTGTGTGGTTTCTTAACACCACCAGTAGCTGGTGCACTCTTCCTTGCTGCCTTAGTAGCCAATTGTTTCCTGGGTGCTTTACCGCCAGTCGATTTACGAGCTGTCTGCTTAGTACGGGCCATTTTTCCGAATCAATGTTTGTATAACAGTTCTCAAAAAAAAAAAAAAAAAATGTGGCGAGAAGGCCGAATTTGGCGAGACAGGACATATGTGTCCTTCATCTTGTCTCTGACTTCTGGTCATCTTGCGATAACCAGAATCACCCACATCCGTGAGGATATTGGGCTCGGTCTCGCGGCATCTGAAAAGAGAAGAAAAAAGGGGGGGTATCCAAGGATAGTGTGGACAGTGTTAGTCCAAGTGTTCTCTAACTACTTTTATAGCGGGATGGTGGGAAAGAAATCTTACAAGACCGGTCGGTCTTGGGTGCGGTAGTAAACGCAGATCACGTCTTTGGCGTCTGATAATCTGCGCTTTGGTCGGTGTGTATGTTTGTATTTGTGCCGTCTTGTACTGTGCGTTCGTGTGTTGGTTTGTTAATTGTAGACCCTATGGGATGGGTCCAGAAATCCTCTATTATAGAGGGGAATGTTGTTGGGAAGGGTGCTTTCTTCAGTTTTATGCTGAAGAAGAAATTGTGGGGGTTTGATCCGAAGAGATCGAGAGAGAGAGGGGTCAAGAACGCAAGAGTCCCGTACAAGTAGGTTCTCGCTGTTCTGAATGTTTTCGAGGTACTTATATGCTAATTGAAGCAAGTACTCGTCGATAGGGGTAATGGAGGCGCCTTCGTATAGGTGAGAGTTGGGGTAATGACGACCGTCAGGCCTTCTAGAATGATTGGTGCATCTTCTGAGGAGTTTCCTTTCGAAAACCCGAAGTCTTTCCATTTGAGCCGAAGATATGCAGGACCATATGGGAAAGGCGTACGATATTCCAGATCGGATTAGCTGCTTATAGCAGAGAAGCTTAACTTTGGTGTCAACTTTGTTCCTCCACTTCAGGATGTTGTGCAGTTGCTTAGACCGACCAAGGCCCCTTTGGAGAATGTGGGTCACATGTTTGATGAAATTCATTTTTGGGGTATAAGTGACCCCAAGATATTTCATCTTGTCCTGTGGTCTAATCGTAGTATCTCCCATTTTTATTCGAATATTCTGTGAATATCGAGAAGTAGGTTGGGAGTGTTTACTACTCAGAATTATGGCTACTGCTTTGGATGGATTAAGTCGGATTTTCCATCGACTGTAATACTGATACAGTTCGTCCAAGTGACGGTTGAGTCGATTTGTTGCGAGGTTAGGGCCTTTGGTTGACGTGTACACCAGGACGTCATCCGCATAGCATATTTGGTTTACTCTCCCGTCCGCGGGGCGGGGAATATCGGAGGTGTAAATATTGAATAAGATGGGGCCTAGAATGGAGCCCTGTGGTACGCCTGCAGCGGCGTGAAAAGTTCGGGAAAGCTTTCCATTCATTCTAACTTGGAAGGTTCTGTTTAGAACAAACTGGTAGATGATGCTACACAGCGTTCTACTGAGGCCAGTATTCAGAAGTTTAAAAGCGAGACCTTCGATCCAAGTCGTATCAAAAGCTTTTTCAATGTCTAGGCTTACCGCAACGGTGGGTTCCTTATTAAAGAGCCGCACGCAGACGTGGTTTTGAAATAAGTTAAGAGCCATAGTGGTGCTGTGCGCTCTTCGAAATCCGAATTGGAAATCAGGTATTAGGTGCCTGGCACTGACAAAGTTATTTAGCTTTTCGTATATGAATTTTTCATATATTTTGCTGATGCAAGTGAGAAGCGAGATAGGGCGAAAGCTTGAGGGGTGATACGTTGGTTTCCCAACTTTTGCTATTGGGCAAATAATGGCGTGCCTCCAAGCTTGGGGAAAGTACCCCATGTTGTAAGCATGGTTGAACAGAATGGAGAGCTTTATAAAGAATAAGGCAGAAAGCCTTCGCAACGAGTGGTATGACATGTTGTCGATACCAGGTGACTTCTTAGGGTGTCGAGATTTGACCAGACTCTGTAGGGTATTTGGTGTGATGAAACCGTGACCATTATCACGTGTGTCATCGAAGTATGCACTGTTAGTTGGGTTAAAGACAACAATTGGCTCGTTGAAGTCGTCCAACTTACTGTGGACCTCTGAACTAACGATTGCATTAGTTTCCGGGTCGCCATCTTGGAGAGTGAGTTTGTGATTGTTTTCGAAGGTCTCTCCGATGATATTTGCTTTATTGGTGTCGTTATTGACAACAACACCATTGTGCATAATTGGCCCAGTGATGCGGGAAGTGCCACATATCTTTTTAACATTTTTATAAACGTTCTGGTCCATCTGAATACCCTTCAGCTTGTCTTCCAATTGTCGGGTACGATTGTTTTGGATTCTCTGTTTTATCAGTGTACCAATATTGTGAATAATGGATCGCAATAATGGCTCCCTTTGCGTAAAGCGGTGACGATATCTCATTCTGCAGAGCTTTTTACGCTCCCGGATGAGATGAAGAGTGATGTCGTCATGGGGAATCTGATAGGTCTTTTCAAGTTTATACTTCGGGACATGAGTCTCCGAAGTTTCAACTAGAATCTCGTGAAGTCGTTTTGCAGCGTTGTTTATCTCAACCGTCGTTAGGTTCCTGTCAGTGGGAAGAGAGAAGTGGTGGAGTTTATCGTTCAATGTAATATTGAAGTTGTCCCAATTTGTCCGCCCATAATCGGGTATGTATCTGATGTGAGCCCGGGATGCTCGATAGCCGCGAATGAATGTGGTCACAGCATTGTGGTCAGATACACCCGCTGAAACTTGAGGAGGAGTGATTTGTGGAAGTAAGTCTTTGGACACAATAAATATGTCCAGAATTGAGTTACCTCGAGTACCAACCGTAGGTGCGACTATTTCGCAGTTGAGGGCATACCTATTTGCGGTGTACCATTGGTACAGTTTTGTGCCATTTGGGCAAGAGACAGAGTTGTTCCAGTGGGGATGTCTGGAGTTAAAATCGCCGCCTATGATGAAGGGTGTATGCCCCGAGGTCCTTATTAGTTTGCCGATATCTTCGGGGTTAATGGGGCCATTATTGGTTTTATGCGAGTGGTATACGGAGTATATATTCACTCTACCATTAGTAGCCAGATGCAGTTCAACTCCAGATACCTCTATGGACTCTAGGTGTGGGAGGTCAATAGGTTCATGGCGAAGTCCGCTATTAACCAGTATACAAGTTCCACCTCCGTTGATGGTGGGACCGCCAGTGAGGGTTCGATCTCTTCGAATCATGGAGAAGTTTGGGAATACGGGACGGTGACATGGATGCAACCTAGTTTCGGTTACAAGTACCACGTCCGCCCGGCTTTCCTTTATGAAGTCAGAAACTATCATACGCTTGGAATGCGAAACAAGGGAGTTGACATTTAAGAGGATAACTTTAATTTTGGAATCCATTGTGGAGGGTATGTCTTGCATATGCAGTGAAAAGGAGGGCCTCCCTCTCTGCCTCGGTTGATAGTTTCTCATATCGGGGTCGGATATCCTCAATTAAGCGGGAGAAACTAAGTAGTTTCTCGAGCATTGAAGATTGCCCCCTCGGAGGCTTTTGCACCACCGCTTGGATTTGAGGCGTCGTGTTGGCCTTTACCGGGGCTCGCTTAGGGACTTGAATATGTTTTTGGGGGGTGGGAGTTGAAAGGGTTTTTGTATTCCTTGCCTGCTGACCCCTAAGCATGTCGGCAAATGTGAATCCATTTTGGATGAGGTTTTGTGTGGCCTGTTTTCCGAAGTCTGACTTGGCTGTTTGCTTAGCTCGAGTCTCCTTGGATCTTAGTTTAATTTCCTTATATTTAGGACAATTTCTATAACTGGCCGGATGCCCTTTGTTGCCGCAGTTGCAGCAAGTTGGCAGTGTTTTTTCATCCTGCACATTTGTTGCCGGATCGTATTTCGCTAGCGGTAGTTCGCACTTGCCAATATCGTGGGATTCTCCGCAACGAACGCAACGGCGACTCATGTTGCAGTTTCGGGAGACATGTCCGAAACGTTGGCAACGTCTGCATTGAGGTATTTCTCTGTTATGAAATACCTCGAAGACAAGTTGCTGATGCAAAGTTGGGAGCGACTTTGTCCGTATTATGGAATCTATGTCGGTTCCTGGGGCAAGGAGAAGCTGCCATATGTTCAGCTTGGTGTATCTTTGCGGTCTGATGTTCACAAACCGCTGTGGGGGAGAGAATTTTTTGACGTCAATGAATTTGACGTTAGGAAATGTTGCCTCAAGAGCAGTTACGATGTCGTCCTTTTCCCAAGAGGCAGCGACTCGTTTTAAAAGGATTGTCCTCGACTTTTCGTCGGCCGGAGTAAAGGTGTAATAATTCACCTCCTTGGCCTTGAGATTGTCGTTAACCGTGCGATAGGTTTCCCTATCGTAGGCTATGATTTTGTTTAGGGATGGGCTTAAGGTCTTTGCCTTAAAGTTGGAAATCCCTAGCCGGTTCATGTCACCGACGAAATTTTTTAAATTGAGGTCTCGTGCAAAGACCCCGGGTTGCTGTTTCTTCTTAGAAACAGGTGGGCGGTCCCCGACCTCTGGCTGAACGGTGTTGGGAACACCAGCAGCCTTTGGTTTTGGGTTAACTAATGGAGTTGGTCGTGGTGGGCAAGGCTGCTGCGGAGGTACGACCCTGACATGAGTTGGTATTATCGCGGGGTTCGACAACAGTTTGGGGTGCGGCGTTGGCGGGGAGCCGGTGGCCGCACGCTTATTGGAAGGTCCTCCTTCGCAGTTTATTATGGGAAGCGGTGTTTTCCGCTTAGGGGCTCTAGACGAGTTTGGGGTGGGGGTGCGCGAGTCACCGTCATCCATTGTTTCGTCGGAACTCTCAGCGAGACTCTCCAACTCGGCCTCGCGCTCCGATTCCGAGTCAGAAGCCTCCGAACTGGCACTGGACGGGGATGCGGGTGGTGCAGCTTCCACTCGCGACAATTTATCTCTCAAGACAGCGTTCTCTGCCTTGAGAGCCTCGAGGTCCTCCCTTAATCTCTTTATGAGAGCCATCATGCCTTGATCGGGCTGATGGCCCACACCACGAGAAGAGTAGGTGTCCATCTATTTCGATGTTGCCACCATCGAGCACCAAAAAAAAGGAAACAAGAAACGCGTGGGGCGAGGGGAAAAGAAAAGAGGAACAACAAAAACCGAGAAGGGAAACAAACAGACCTAATCAACCTAAAACGAACAAAATAGTAAAATATAAATTTAGAAAATATAAATTAAATTAAGAATAAAACAAATAATAAAATAATAAAATATAAAAGAAGAAATATAAATTAAATTGAAAATGTACGAACCAAACGTCCTGTTTCTCGTTCACACCCACAAGTTTTTTTTTTTTTTTTTTTTTTTTTTTTTTTTTGTTAAACACAAAACTTTTTTAAAGTTCACTGTTAAATAAAAAATAAAAAAACAATATTTAATTCAAATGAGCACTGTTTTCCTGAGAAAACAAACTGGCAAATTGTTTGCGTCTTTTTGATTCTCATGTATGAATGGAATAATAATGAAGTGAAGTGAAGTCCATCAATGGAATGCAATGTCGATTGTGTATGTATAACAGTTCTCAGTAACGACACTTCATTATATGCAATGTATCTATACCTTGTCCCCGTTCGTTCGTTCGCAGATGTGCCATTCAATTTACTTAAATAGAGATTTTTCACCCGAAGAAACACAATCTTACGACTTCTCTAGAATCGTTGGTATACCTTGTGGTGTGGTGAAATAACATATTAAACAATGACTGGCCGTGGCAAAGGTGGAAAAGGCTTAGGAAAGGGAGGAGCGAAGCGTCACCGCAAAGTGTTGCGTGATAATATCCAAGGGATAACTAAGCCAGCTATTCGTCGTTTGGCCCGTCGAGGTGGTGTGAAGCGTATATCTGGATTGATATATGAAGAAACTCGGGGCGTGTTAAAGGTATTCCTGGAAAATGTGATCCGAGACGCTGTCACTTATACAGAGCACGCTAAGCGCAAGACCGTTACTGCAATGGATGTAGTGTACGCGTTGAAACGGCAAGGAAGAACTTTGTACGGCTTTGGAGGTTAAGTCATTTCTGGCAACAAATGAAATCGGCCCTTATTAGGGCCACAACACATTTACAAAGTAGATCGTCTATAGTAGTTACAAACAAATAAAATAAGATTCTGTGTATTTGCATTTCTCTTTTCTTTTTTTTTTTTTTGTATCAGTTCACGTGGTAACCGGATTGCAAGTGGTTTATAGGGGCTCCTGGTCTTATGGTGTTGTATCCAGTGTGGGAAACTCGTCTTTCCGAATCCTCAGCTAAAACAGTTTCACTAAGAGGTGGAAGTTTCTTTATCTATCTAAGTAAATAAATAGAAACATCTATGGTATAAACCCAAATATTAGTTAGAGAACACCCGAACTAACACTGTCCACACACAATCCGTGGATACCCCCCTCTTTTTTTTTTTTTTTTCCTTTTCAGATATCTCGAGACTGAGCCCAACATCCTACGGATGTGGGTGATTCTGGTTATCGCAAGTCGGCCCTCTCGCCAACCCATTTTTTTTTTTTTTTAACCCAAATATGTAACCAGCGGTGTCCTTAGAAAAAGTCAAAAACTTATTATACCTTTCTCACATAAACACATACCCCGTTTTTAGAATGTCCAGATGGTCATTTGACAAAATATTTGATCTAACTTCTGTTGTTTTTCTGTCAATAAATTGTTGGGCGCATTACACTAGGTCTTAGAAATATCTCAAAAGGTAATGATGGTTATAAAAGGATATTGACTACAGAGACTTTGCAATTGTGAGTTAATGACGGATGCGTTATTTCTTAACAAATACACACATCCATAACTCAGTTGAAAGAAGAACATAAGAATGTAGGGATAACGACTTTGGATAAGCAATTAGTGGTGTAAATGGATTCGTAAGGTTAAGAAATAAAAATATTGTAGTTTTCATAATATGTCGAAGTGGTGTTTTGTGTTGTAAAATTTATTGTCTGTCGGTGAATTGGGTATTAGATTGACGATACAAAAAGTAGTAGAAAAATACTAAATACCAAACACGAACAAACCTCTAAAGCAAAATCGACAACGAGATCATTTCCAAAATCATTAAAGAACTATCTAGATCTTAATGGTTATGTTGAAAAGTTTATTGGTTGTATGTTATTTGAGAAAAATCTGGATTAATTTCAGGTCAGATAAAATAAAAAGAAATACTGAGTTTAACCTGACAAATATGGTAGGATGGCGAATTTGCATTACAATGTCAAAGCAAGTCAAAATGACCATTACCCAATTGTCCTGAAGACAATGTATATCGCACCACTGTCCAAATAAAAAAGGATGACCTTAAAATAGTTTTTTAGGCTCTAGGCAAAGTGCTACATTATAACCCATCAAGAACTAATACCGTTGCTAAAGACTACGCAATTCTTAAGAAGAATTTATACAACTCTTTGAAAAATAATTGATCGTCCTGAGAAGGACGTTTGTATGTATGTTTGGTTGCGTATGAACTTAACATTTAAGTACTTTTTTCAGTTTTCTTTGGCAACAAAACTGCTTGGATGTTGGGAAGTACTCCTCCCTGGGCAATAGTTACACCAGATAGTAATTTATTTAATTCTTCGTCATTTCTAATCGCCAACTGAAGATGTCTTGGAATTATCCTAGTTTTCTTATTATCACGAGCGGCGTTACCAGCCAACTCAAGTACTTCAGCTGCAAGATATTCCATAACGGCTGCTAAATATACTGGAGCACCAGCCCCAACTCGTTCGGCATAGTTACCTTTACGCAACAAACGATGTATACGCCCAACTGGAAATTGTAATCCAGCACGATTAGAACGAGACTTTGCCTTTCCCTTCACTTTTCCACCTTTTCCACGACCAGACATTTTTAATTAATTATTAACTTCTAACGACCAACTGTGCTCAGATACAGATGCAGATACAATAATGGTTTGCCGGTAAAAATCTCCCCTATAAATGAAATCGCATTGACATTTTTACCAATATGTGGTGCCCTCTGAGGGGAAATTCTCAGAAGATGTCGCGTACAAAAGGAGGCGGTAACAAAAAAATATACTTCATTTCACAGTGAGAGCTGAGAGAAGATACATCCAGGTAGAAATAAAAAATGCCGCCAAAAACTAGTGGAAAAGCAGCGAAGAAAGCCGGAAAGGCACAGAAGAATATTACCAAGAATGATAAGAAAAAGAAGCGAAGGAGGAAGGAGAGCTACGCAATTTACATTTACAAAGTTCTAAAACAAGTTCATCCTGATACTGGGATCTCTTCGAAGGCAATGAGTATCATGAACAGTTTTGTGAATGATATATTTGAGCGTATTGCTGCTGAGAGTTCACGTTTAGCACATTACAACAAGCGATCAACCATTACCAGCAGGGAAATCCAAACTGCTGTTCGGCTATTATTACCCGGTGAACTGGCAAAGCACGCTGTAAGTGAAGGCACTAAGGCAGTAACCAAATATACTAGTTCAAAGTAAGTCAACTACTTGTACTTGGTTCGCGCGTATATCAATGGTGGTTACTTTTCCACCACACAGGCCCTTTTCAGGGCCAACAAAATATGATTTTAGAGATGCTTTACTACCTACTGGTTTCTGTGAAATATATTCAATAAATGAGTAACTGAATGTTTTAGATGCTTCAGCCGCAAGACGATTAGTTCATATGCAAATTAGTCAAAACATTCTCTATTCAAGAAGTACTTGAAGTTGGAAACTCCCAAATTGCAAAGAAGTCCTGCTTACATTGTCCAGATCTTTTAACTTAAAACAAAAAACTAAGTAGTTTCTCGAGCATTGAGGATTGCTCCCTCGAAGGCTTTTGTGTCGCCGCTTCAATTTGTGGCGTTGTGTTGCCTTTAACGGCGAGTCGCTTAGGGGCTTGAATATGTTTTTGAGGGGGCGGAGTTGAGAGAGTTTTTATATTCTTTGTTTCTTGTCCTTTAACGACAAGTGAAAATCACGATTTACCTATTAAAGTTAGTAAATAAAATAATTCAAATAAATCAAAAGAAAAAAAAAAGGTTAAAAGTTAATAATAATAAAAATAGGCAAGATGGTAAAATAATAAGTTGTACTATAATTAAGTAAAAATGAAATTAATTAAATATATACTAACTTTTTTTTTTCTTCTTTTCTTTCTCTTTTTATTTCTTAAGAGCAACTAAAACCTTACGAATCCTTTTACACTACTTAATGATCACAATTTTTGGTTGATTGTCCCCTCTCATGAACACAGCAGCGAGCTCGTTGTTGCAAAATGTTTGTAGTGGCTGGAATGCATTGCTTCCTAGGTGCTTTACCGACACTTTATGTATCCTTGTACCTTGTCCCCGTTCGTTCGTTCGCCAATAGAGATTTTTTCACCCCAAAGAAACGCTACACCCACCACCATCCCTTATAATCATTTAGGAAATCTTTGCCCACCTTTCTAACTAAATTGCTGCCCCTTAAAAAACAACTCCTACCTCACACATATTGCCCGCAACTTATACTCCTTTCATAGGGGAATTTAACCACACTAACAACACGTCACATCCAACAGACACCACCACATTTCTAACCACAGATGAATTAATCAAATCCATAAAATCACTAAACAACAAAAAAATATACCTTTCTAGATGGAATACCACACATTCTATTTTAAAAAGACTTCGCCCGCCAAATCTACTTCCCATTCTCGTCCTTTTTAACCATATCATAAATGCATCACACGTCACACGAAATCTACAGCATGACCTCACTTCCTGGCCCAGAATCCGCTAATTCCTACTACTCCTATTTTTAAAAATCTGTTTGCCTTTGTAAAGTATATTATGGTCCTTAAAAGGACCGTGGAATTACGTAGAAATACATATTATGCACAGTGCATACTTCTTAAGCGCGTTCACCTCGAATACGGCGTGCCAATTGAATGTCTTTTGGCATAATGGTGACTCGTTTGGCGTGGATCGCACACAAATTGGTGTCTTCGAAAAGACCTACCAGATAAGCTTCGCTAGCCTCCTGCAATGCCATCACAGCAGAGCTCTGGAACCTTAAATCGGTCTTAAAATCCTGTGCAATTTCACGAACCAAGCGTTGGAAGGGTAATTTGCGAATCAACAATTCCGTACTCTTTTGATAACGACGAATTTCACGCAAAGCTACTGTACCTGGCCGGTATCTGTGTGGTTTCTTAACACCACCAGTAGCTGGTGCACTCTTCCTTGCTGCCTTAGTAGCCAATTGTTTCCTGGGTGCTTTACCGCCAGTCGATTTACGAGCTGTCTGCTTAGTACGGGCCATTTTTCCGAATCAATGTTTGTATAACAGTTCTCAGTTTTTTTATAAAACGCTGTCTTTATTGACCATTAAAAGTTTAGTTACATAAGTTTACAGCTAACTTAACTAAGTTGTGACAATTTAACTTACAATGTCTAGAACATTTTTCCAAGTAATATTTAATTTGAGGTCTTACGTCTAAGGAGATCTATACCAGATACAATTTATTAGTAGGACTCCTGGAAAGGTCATGAAAACCAGGATGGATTGTCAATGTTTACAATAAATATTCTTAAAACTACTTATCTCTACTTAAATCTAGCTTATATCTAAGGTGGTTAAATAAATTCACATATAGTCATTTAGAACAAATTAGCCTAGTCTTAAGCTTAAGTTGAGATTCCATACTTTACATATCTTAAGGAGGGAGGGGAGCGGCAGAGGGAGGTCTCTCCACCGACTGCTCGTTGAAGGAAAGAACCCGAGAAAAGGGTTGAATGTTTGAGTATTTGAAGTGGTTAAGATCGGTTACCCTGTTATGGTAGATGATTTCGTTCGCATCATTTACTAATCTTCCTGCGTAGAAGAGAGCCTTTAAATGGAGTGCATGAAGATAGGGATTTGATGCATTGTGGCTGGGGATGGTAAGGGAATTGATGAGAGGGTTTGGATTGGCTGACAGGTTTTCAATGAATCTTATCGACAATTCCAGGAACCTTCTATCCAATCTCTCCAGGCCGACGGAGTGGTATAGTGTAAGGCTTCTGATATATTTGTGGGAGTCGCGCTGTCGACGTAGCCCTGTGATTAGTCTAAAACACTTCCTTTCGAAGATACGAAGTTTTTCCATTTGAGAGGGAGAGATATGGAACCAGATGGGACAAGCGTAAGTAAGTGTGGGCCTGATGATTTGTTTATAAAGTAGAAGTTTGACTTGTTGAGAGAGACCATCTGCCTTCCACATTACTTTCCGACAAAGGTTCAGCTGTATCCCCGCTTTGCGGATGACATTGTTTATGTGAGTCGTGAAAGAGAGATTATTTTCGAAAGTAATGCCCAAGTATTTTAGTGATTTAGATGGTTTTATGAGGGTGTTGCAGAGGTTCAGTTGGATTTTTGAATGGTTACGTACCGTGTTATTGGTACAGTGAACGTTTCTACCTTTAAATACAATCATCTGAGTTTTGTTGGGGTTTAAGCGGATCTTCCATTTAAGGAAGTAGGAGGAAAGAATTTGGAGGAATTCATTTACGCGGTTTCTGGCAGATAATACGAGCCTGCTGCTGGAGTAGACAAGGGTATCGTCTGCGTAGTTGAGGATTCGAGTATTCGGTGAGACGGGTTGAGGAATATCAGATGTGTATAGTAAATATAAGAGGGGGCCCAGAATGGATCCTTGGGGGACTCCTGCTGTTATTGAGTACGTCTGGGAAAGGGTGGAATTTATCTTGACCATGAATTTCCTATTTGATAGGTACGAGTAGAGAAACTTGGAAGTGTGATTGTTGAGACGATACGTGGAATGTAATTTGTACAGAAGACCCGCAGTCCACACGCAGTCGAAAGCCTTGGATATGTCAAGGGAGATACACACAGTGGGGCACTGGTCGTTAAGAGCCATAGTGATGTCGTGAGTAAACTTGAGGAGAGCGTGACATGTTGAGTGCTGTGCACGAAAACCGAATTGAAAATCAGGGAGTAATGAGTTAGTTTCCGCGAAGGAGAGTAGGTAATGGTGAATTTTTAATTCAAGTAATTTGCTTAAATTATTAAGTAGTGAGATGGGTCGAAAATTGGCCGCCATCAGGGATGCGCCTGATTTTTTAATGGGGATGACTATGGCAGTTTTCCAAGACTCCGGTATGTGACCAGCATTTATTATGTGGTTTAGCAGGGTCATGATGTATAGTCGATTTGAAGGGTTGAGGTTTTTGAAAAGCACATGTGGAATTTTGTCCAAGCCGGTAGAGTTTTTACTGCTACGAGAAGATATCATTTGGTTAAATTCCTGTGGTTGTAAAAAGAAGTTTGTATCGGTGGGTTGAGATGCTCTATTGTCATTATTAAATTCAGTTATGAATGGAGTGAATGAGGAGATTAGTTCATGGGATGTATAACGGTTGACCACTTCCTCAAACTCGGAGTTGCCTAGGCTATCATTTTGCCTATGCACTTGGGAGAAGTGTTCCGCTAAATAGTTTGCTATTTCAGAATCAGAGTACAGAATATTATTTCTGGGACCAATTAGTCTGTCTATTGAGGTGTGTATTTTTCGTCCTGTAAGGCGATTGATGTTTTTGTAAAGATTACGGTCGGGTCTGATACTATTTAAAGTGGAGATGTAGTTCTGCTCTACGAAAGCATTTAACTGCTGGTTAATGAGGGTAGACAATAATTGAACCTGTACTTTCAGGAGGGGACAAAATCTTCGAAATAGTTTTCGGCGGAGCTTTTTTTTTAATGAGATGAGTTTGAGGGTGAGATATGGAAGTGGTTTACCTACGAAGGAGTGTGGCATCCTTGAAGGGGTATTAGCATACAGGGCTTGCTGTAAGATCCCTTCCATCTTACAAGCTGCTTCTTCAATTTCGTTAGGATCCAAGTTATTCGTCTCTGTGATGGGAAGCGTTTGAAACATATCGCCAACGGATTTGTTGACCTTTCTCCAGTTAGTTCTGGAGAAATTATGGACTGGGTTGAGAGATTGAAGCGGATTTAAGGGGCCAAGGTCAATTACCGAGTGGATGGAGGCATGGTCAGAGGGGAAGAAGTGCGACACAGTAGGGGGAGATACAGAGCGTAGGATCGCAGATTTTAAGAAGAAGTCTATAGTTGATTGAGTAGAGCTGGAGCAATGAGTAGGTTCCGTAGGGGAGTCGATATAGACGTAGGGGTGGAGAGGTAGGAAAGCAAGCAATTGTTTGCCAAATTTATTGCAAGTGGTGTCGTTGAAGGCGGTATGACGGGCATTCCAGTCGCCTCCGATGATGAATGAGTGGGGGTGGGATTGACGGAATATTTCATCGAAGTCTGAAGATGGGAAGTTAGGGTACCTCTTGGGTTGTAAATAGATGGCTACTAGAACCAAGACTTTGTTGTTGTCACAAAGCAGTTTGACAGCGGTGTATTCGACACAGGAGATGTTTCTAAATTTGACTTCGCTGAATTGGAATCTTTTATGAATAAGGATACCGGTACCTCCTCTTGCACCGTCAATTCGAGGAGTTGAAACAAGTTGGTAATTTGGAATAGAAATGCGAGAGTTGGGTTTGAGCCAGGTTTCACAAAGAAGGAGGACGTCTGGAGAAAACTCCTTCACTAGCAGTCGGAGGTGATGCCTCCGTATGTTTGACGAAATGGAATCTACATTGAGGGCAACTACACTTAACTTAGACATTTTGTGATAATATATGTGAGGTTATAAGAGAAAGTATCTGACCTTTTTTTTCGAAGTTACTTAATCCATTTAGCGTCGGCAAGAGAGCTTGCAACTCTCGGATGTATCCCATGATGTCGAGTCCAAGGTTTGTTCCTGGTTGTGATGAGGGTGCGTTGTTTCCTCTGGTAATTTCCGCATAGGATTTCGATCTCGTTGTTGTAGTAGCTGCTGCTGTTGGTTGCTTAAGTTGGCCAGTGTTGTTTTTGGTTGGAGGCACTCTCTGCTTCAGTAAACGGAGCTTGTGCGGGCATTTTGTGAAATTTGCTGGATGCGGTCCACCACAATTGCAGCATTCAACTGACAATTCCTTTACAGAAATGGAGCCATCCGGATTTTCCGTGTGTATACGTTCTGGTTCCTCACCCGGTGGCTTGACTTTGCATTGGTTCGGTTCATGCTCCTGCGCACATTTTACGCATCTTCGTGGAAGATGACACGAAGATGAAAGATGACCTGACTGCTGACAGCGCTTGCAGTGGAGAAGCTCCTGCTTGTGAGGTACCTCTATGCCAATTTTATGAGTGAAGAGGTATTTAATTTTTTTCAGGTTATTAATGTCTTCGTCTGGTGCCAGTTGGATGATCCGTAGGTTGAAAATGTTGTTGGATCTCATGTGTGGGGTTTGATAATAGTCGACTTTGGACGTTTTCAGGTTGGGACTTAATCTGGACAATTCCGCGCTTAATTCTTCGTTAGTCCAAGCAGGGTCGATGTGGCGAATTATGAATGTTTTCGGCTTGAGATCTGACCTTAGGAAGGTGAAGAAGTCCAGCTTATTCAGAATAAGCACTTTTTCGGCAAGAGCGTGGTCTTTTAAGGAAGATAGTGATACGGAAACGTTGTCACCCTTAGATCTGGTGGTAAAATTCCGGTGTCCCAAAGCGTTCTCCAGAAGCTGGATAACTTTTTTGATGTTGTTGACCTTTTTTATGTTGATTGGCGGGGGCCTCTCGTTCTTCGGAGCTCCTCCTTTGACGGTGCCTTCATTCGTATGAGCTTTCGGCTCATGGGTTGTTTTGAAATTTGATATTGTTGGCGTTGCCTTGGCAGCTGGTGCTGGTAGCTGAGCAGGTTGGTCTTCCATGTCAGACTCATCTGATAAATCAGGAAGGTTTAGGTTGTTTTCCAGTTCGGCGATCTTTCTGGTTAAGTCGTTGATGATCTTCTCCTGGGCCTTGATGTGATCCAGGGCCTGCTGCAGTCTTTGATCAGCTGAAATTGACGCCATATTTTCGGGGATAGGGCTCAAGTAAGTTGGGACGGTCGAATTTCTTTTAGGGGGGTTGCGAAGAAAGTCGATAGCCTTTCTTTTACGCTTTATTAAATATTCTTGGGCTGGTGCATTACTGCACAGCATATACCGCACTTTGAATTTTATTTCGAATTATATTTCGATTAACACTTTGAATTTACTTTGAATTGAATTTTCACTTTGTATTATACTTTCACAACTGTGCTCAGATACAGATGATAGGACCAACTGTGTTCAGGTACGGATGACGGACAGTTCTCAGTAACGACACTTCATTATATGCAATGTATCTATACCTTGTCCCCGTTCGTTCGTTCGCAGATGTGCCATTCAATTTACTTAAATAGAGATTTTTCACCCGAAGAAACACAATCTTACGACTTCTCTAGAATCGTTGGTATACCTTGTGGTGTGGTGAAATAACATATTAAACAATGACTGGCCGTGGCAAAGGTGGAAAAGGCTTAGGAAAGGGAGGAGCGAAGCGTCACCGCAAAGTGTTGCGTGATAATATCCAAGGGATAACTAAGCCAGCTATTCGTCGTTTGGCCCGTCGAGGTGGTGTGAAGCGTATATCTGGATTGATATATGAAGAAACTCGGGGCGTGTTAAAGGTATTCCTGGAAAATGTGATCCGAGACGCTGTCACTTATACAGAGCACGCTAAGCGCAAGACCGTTACTGCAATGGATGTAGTGTACGCGTTGAAACGGCAAGGAAGAACTTTGTACGGCTTTGGAGGTTAAGTCATTTCTGGCAACAAATGAAATCGGCCCTTATTAGGGCCACAACACATTTACAAAGTAGATCGTCTATAGTAGTTACAAACAAATAAAATAAGATTCTGTGTATTTGCATTTCTCTTTTCTTTTTTTTTTTTTTGTATCAGTTCACGTGGTAACCGGATTGCAAGTGGTTTATAGGGGCTCCTGGTCTTATGGTGTTGTATCCAGTGTGGGAAACTCGTCTTTCCGAATCCTCAGCTAAAACAGTTTCACTAAGAGGTGGAAGTTTCTTTATCTATCTAAGTAAATAAATAGAAACATCTATGGTATAAACCCAAATATTAGTTAGAGAACACCCGAACTAACACTGTCCACACACAATCCGTGGATACCCCCCTCTTTTTTTTTTTTTTTTCCTTTTCAGATATCTCGAGACTGAGCCCAACATCCTACGGATGTGGGTGATTCTGGTTATCGCAAGTCGGCCCTCTCGCCAACCCATTTTTTTTTTTTTTTAACCCAAATATGTAACCAGCGGTGTCCTTAGAAAAAGTCAAAAACTTATTATACCTTTCTCACATAAACACATACCCCGTTTTTAGAATGTCCAGATGGTCATTTGACAAAATATTTGATCTAACTTCTGTTGTTTTTCTGTCAATAAATTGTTGGGCGCATTACACTAGGTCTTAGAAATATCTCAAAAGGTAATGATGGTTATAAAAGGATATTGACTACAGAGACTTTGCAATTGTGAGTTAATGACGGATGCGTTATTTCTTAACAAATACACACATCCATAACTCAGTTGAAAGAAGAACATAAGAATGTAGGGATAACGACTTTGGATAAGCAATTAGTGGTGTAAATGGATTCGTAAGGTTAAGAAATAAAAATATTGTAGTTTTCATAATATGTCGAAGTGGTGTTTTGTGTTGTAAAATTTATTGTCTGTCGGTGAATTGGGTATTAGATTGACGATACAAAAAGTAGTAGAAAAATACTAAATACCAAACACGAACAAACCTCTAAAGCAAAATCGACAACGAGATCATTTCCAAAATCATTAAAGAACTATCTAGATCTTAATGGTTATGTTGAAAAGTTTATTGGTTGTATGTTATTTGAGAAAAATCTGGATTAATTTCAGGTCAGATAAAATAAAAAGAAATACTGAGTTTAACCTGACAAATATGGTAGGATGGCGAATTTGCATTACAATGTCAAAGCAAGTCAAAATGACCATTACCCAATTGTCCTGAAGACAATGTATATCGCACCACTGTCCAAATAAAAAAGGATGACCTTAAAATAGTTTTTTAGGCTCTAGGCAAAGTGCTACATTATAACCCATCAAGAACTAATACCGTTGCTAAAGACTACGCAATTCTTAAGAAGAATTTATACAACTCTTTGAAAAATAATTGATCGTCCTGAGAAGGACGTTTGTATGTATGTTTGGTTGCGTATGAACTTAACATTTAAGTACTTTTTTCAGTTTTCTTTGGCAACAAAACTGCTTGGATGTTGGGAAGTACTCCTCCCTGGGCAATAGTTACACCAGATAGTAATTTATTTAATTCTTCGTCATTTCTAATCGCCAACTGAAGATGTCTTGGAATTATCCTAGTTTTCTTATTATCACGAGCGGCGTTACCAGCCAACTCAAGTACTTCAGCTGCAAGATATTCCATAACGGCTGCTAAATATACTGGAGCACCAGCCCCAACTCGTTCGGCATAGTTACCTTTACGCAACAAACGATGTATACGCCCAACTGGAAATTGTAATCCAGCACGATTAGAACGAGACTTTGCCTTTCCCTTCACTTTTCCACCTTTTCCACGACCAGACATTTTTAATTAATTATTAACTTCTAACGACCAACTGTGCTCAGATACAGATGCAGATACAATAATGGTTTGCCGGTAAAAATCTCCCCTATAAATGAAATCGCATTGACATTTTTACCAATATGTGGTGCCCTCTGAGGGGAAATTCTCAGAAGATGTCGCGTACAAAAGGAGGCGGTAACAAAAAAATATACTTCATTTCACAGTGAGAGCTGAGAGAAGATACATCCAGGTAGAAATAAAAAATGCCGCCAAAAACTAGTGGAAAAGCAGCGAAGAAAGCCGGAAAGGCACAGAAGAATATTACCAAGAATGATAAGAAAAAGAAGCGAAGGAGGAAGGAGAGCTACGCAATTTACATTTACAAAGTTCTAAAACAAGTTCATCCTGATACTGGGATCTCTTCGAAGGCAATGAGTATCATGAACAGTTTTGTGAATGATATATTTGAGCGTATTGCTGCTGAGAGTTCACGTTTAGCACATTACAACAAGCGATCAACCATTACCAGCAGGGAAATCCAAACTGCTGTTCGGCTATTATTACCCGGTGAACTGGCAAAGCACGCTGTAAGTGAAGGCACTAAGGCAGTAACCAAATATACTAGTTCAAAGTAAGTCAACTACTTGTACTTGGTTCGCGCGTATATCAATGGTGGTTACTTTTCCACCACACAGGCCCTTTTCAGGGCCAACAAAATATGATTTTAGAGATGCTTTACTACCTACTGGTTTCTGTGAAATATATTCAATAAATGAGTAACTGAATGTTTTAGATGCTTCAGCCGCAAGACGATTAGTTCATATGCAAATTAGTCAAAACATTCTCTATTCAAGAAGTACTTGAAGTTGGAAACTCCCAAATTGCAAAGAAGTCCTGCTTACATTGTCCAGATCTTTTAACTTAAAACAAAAAACTAAGTAGTTTCTCGAGCATTGAGGATTGCTCCCTCGAAGGCTTTTGTGTCGCCGCTTCAATTTGTGGCGTTGTGTTGCCTTTAACGGCGAGTCGCTTAGGGGCTTGAATATGTTTTTGAGGGGGCGGAGTTGAGAGAGTTTTTATATTCTTTGTTTCTTGTCCTTTAACGACAAGTGAAAATCACGATTTACCTATTAAAGTTAGTAAATAAAATAATTCAAATAAATCAAAAGAAAAAAAAAAGGTTAAAAGTTAATAATAATAAAAATAGGCAAGATGGTAAAATAATAAGTTGTACTATAATTAAGTAAAAATGAAATTAATTAAATATATACTAACTTTTTTTTTTCTTCTTTTCTTTCTCTTTTTATTTCTTAAGAGCAACTAAAACCTTACGAATCCTTTTACACTACTTAATGATCACAATTTTTGGTTGATTGTCCCCTCTCATGAACACAGCAGCGAGCTCGTTGTTGCAAAATGTTTGTAGTGGCTGGAATGCATTGCTTCCTAGGTGCTTTACCGACACTTTATGTATCCTTGTACCTTGTCCCCGTTCGTTCGTTCGCCAATAGAGATTTTTTCACCCCAAAGAAACGCTACACCCACCACCATCCCTTATAATCATTTAGGAAATCTTTGCCCACCTTTCTAACTAAATTGCTGCCCCTTAAAAAACAACTCCTACCTCACACATATTGCCCGCAACTTATACTCCTTTCATAGGGGAATTTAACCACACTAACAACACGTCACATCCAACAGACACCACCACATTTCTAACCACAGATGAATTAATCAAATCCATAAAATCACTAAACAACAAAAAAATATACCTTTCTAGATGGAATACCACACATTCTATTTTAAAAAGACTTCGCCCGCCAAATCTACTTCCCATTCTCGTCCTTTTTAACCATATCATAAATGCATCACACGTCACACGAAATCTACAGCATGACCTCACTTCCTGGCCCAGAATCCGCTAATTCCTACTACTCCTATTTTTAAAAATCTGTTTGCCTTTGTAAAGTATATTATGGTCCTTAAAAGGACCGTGGAATTACGTAGAAATACATATTATGCACAGTGCATACTTCTTAAGCGCGTTCACCTCGAATACGGCGTGCCAATTGAATGTCTTTTGGCATAATGGTGACTCGTTTGGCGTGGATCGCACACAAATTGGTGTCTTCGAAAAGACCTACCAGATAAGCTTCGCTAGCCTCCTGCAATGCCATCACAGCAGAGCTCTGGAACCTTAAATCGGTCTTAAAATCCTGTGCAATTTCACGAACCAAGCGTTGGAAGGGTAATTTGCGAATCAACAATTCCGTACTCTTTTGATAACGACGAATTTCACGCAAAGCTACTGTACCTGGCCGGTATCTGTGTGGTTTCTTAACACCACCAGTAGCTGGTGCACTCTTCCTTGCTGCCTTAGTAGCCAATTGTTTCCTGGGTGCTTTACCGCCAGTCGATTTACGAGCTGTCTGCTTAGTACGGGCCATTTTTCCGAATCAATGTTTGTATAACAGTTCTCAGTTTTTTTATAAAACGCTGTCTTTATTGACCATTAAAAGTTTAGTTACATAAGTTTACAGCTAACTTAACTAAGTTGTGACAATTTAACTTACAATGTCTAGAACATTTTTCCAAGTAATATTTAATTTGAGGTCTTACGTCTAAGGAGATCTATACCAGATACAATTTATTAGTAGGACTCCTGGAAAGGTCATGAAAACCAGGATGGATTGTCAATGTTTACAATAAATATTCTTAAAACTACTTATCTCTACTTAAATCTAGCTTATATCTAAGGTGGTTAAATAAATTCACATATAGTCATTTAGAACAAATTAGCCTAGTCTTAAGCTTAAGTTGAGATTCCATACTTTACATATCTTAAGGAGGGAGGGGAGCGGCAGAGGGAGGTCTCTCCACCGACTGCTCGTTGAAGGAAAGAACCCGAGAAAAGGGTTGAATGTTTGAGTATTTGAAGTGGTTAAGATCGGTTACCCTGTTATGGTAGATGATTTCGTTCGCATCATTTACTAATCTTCCTGCGTAGAAGAGAGCCTTTAAATGGAGTGCATGAAGATAGGGATTTGATGCATTGTGGCTGGGGATGGTAAGGGAATTGATGAGAGGGTTTGGATTGGCTGACAGGTTTTCAATGAATCTTATCGACAATTCCAGGAACCTTCTATCCAATCTCTCCAGGCCGACGGAGTGGTATAGTGTAAGGCTTCTGATATATTTGTGGGAGTCGCGCTGTCGACGTAGCCCTGTGATTAGTCTAAAACACTTCCTTTCGAAGATACGAAGTTTTTCCATTTGAGAGGGAGAGATATGGAACCAGATGGGACAAGCGTAAGTAAGTGTGGGCCTGATGATTTGTTTATAAAGTAGAAGTTTGACTTGTTGAGAGAGACCATCTGCCTTCCACATTACTTTCCGACAAAGGTTCAGCTGTATCCCCGCTTTGCGGATGACATTGTTTATGTGAGTCGTGAAAGAGAGATTATTTTCGAAAGTAATGCCCAAGTATTTTAGTGATTTAGATGGTTTTATGAGGGTGTTGCAGAGGTTCAGTTGGATTTTTGAATGGTTACGTACCGTGTTATTGGTACAGTGAACGTTTCTACCTTTAAATACAATCATCTGAGTTTTGTTGGGGTTTAAGCGGATCTTCCATTTAAGGAAGTAGGAGGAAAGAATTTGGAGGAATTCATTTACGCGGTTTCTGGCAGATAATACGAGCCTGCTGCTGGAGTAGACAAGGGTATCGTCTGCGTAGTTGAGGATTCGAGTATTCGGTGAGACGGGTTGAGGAATATCAGATGTGTATAGTAAATATAAGAGGGGGCCCAGAATGGATCCTTGGGGGACTCCTGCTGTTATTGAGTACGTCTGGGAAAGGGTGGAATTTATCTTGACCATGAATTTCCTATTTGATAGGTACGAGTAGAGAAACTTGGAAGTGTGATTGTTGAGACGATACGTGGAATGTAATTTGTACAGAAGACCCGCAGTCCACACGCAGTCGAAAGCCTTGGATATGTCAAGGGAGATACACACAGTGGGGCACTGGTCGTTAAGAGCCATAGTGATGTCGTGAGTAAACTTGAGGAGAGCGTGACATGTTGAGTGCTGTGCACGAAAACCGAATTGAAAATCAGGGAGTAATGAGTTAGTTTCCGCGAAGGAGAGTAGGTAATGGTGAATTTTTAATTCAAGTAATTTGCTTAAATTATTAAGTAGTGAGATGGGTCGAAAATTGGCCGCCATCAGGGATGCGCCTGATTTTTTAATGGGGATGACTATGGCAGTTTTCCAAGACTCCGGTATGTGACCAGCATTTATTATGTGGTTTAGCAGGGTCATGATGTATAGTCGATTTGAAGGGTTGAGGTTTTTGAAAAGCACATGTGGAATTTTGTCCAAGCCGGTAGAGTTTTTACTGCTACGAGAAGATATCATTTGGTTAAATTCCTGTGGTTGTAAAAAGAAGTTTGTATCGGTGGGTTGAGATGCTCTATTGTCATTATTAAATTCAGTTATGAATGGAGTGAATGAGGAGATTAGTTCATGGGATGTATAACGGTTGACCACTTCCTCAAACTCGGAGTTGCCTAGGCTATCATTTTGCCTATGCACTTGGGAGAAGTGTTCCGCTAAATAGTTTGCTATTTCAGAATCAGAGTACAGAATATTATTTCTGGGACCAATTAGTCTGTCTATTGAGGTGTGTATTTTTCGTCCTGTAAGGCGATTGATGTTTTTGTAAAGATTACGGTCGGGTCTGATACTATTTAAAGTGGAGATGTAGTTCTGCTCTACGAAAGCATTTAACTGCTGGTTAATGAGGGTAGACAATAATTGAACCTGTACTTTCAGGAGGGGACAAAATCTTCGAAATAGTTTTCGGCGGAGCTTTTTTTTTAATGAGATGAGTTTGAGGGTGAGATATGGAAGTGGTTTACCTACGAAGGAGTGTGGCATCCTTGAAGGGGTATTAGCATACAGGGCTTGCTGTAAGATCCCTTCCATCTTACAAGCTGCTTCTTCAATTTCGTTAGGATCCAAGTTATTCGTCTCTGTGATGGGAAGCGTTTGAAACATATCGCCAACGGATTTGTTGACCTTTCTCCAGTTAGTTCTGGAGAAATTATGGACTGGGTTGAGAGATTGAAGCGGATTTAAGGGGCCAAGGTCAATTACCGAGTGGATGGAGGCATGGTCAGAGGGGAAGAAGTGCGACACAGTAGGGGGAGATACAGAGCGTAGGATCGCAGATTTTAAGAAGAAGTCTATAGTTGATTGAGTAGAGCTGGAGCAATGAGTAGGTTCCGTAGGGGAGTCGATATAGACGTAGGGGTGGAGAGGTAGGAAAGCAAGCAATTGTTTGCCAAATTTATTGCAAGTGGTGTCGTTGAAGGCGGTATGACGGGCATTCCAGTCGCCTCCGATGATGAATGAGTGGGGGTGGGATTGACGGAATATTTCATCGAAGTCTGAAGATGGGAAGTTAGGGTACCTCTTGGGTTGTAAATAGATGGCTACTAGAACCAAGACTTTGTTGTTGTCACAAAGCAGTTTGACAGCGGTGTATTCGACACAGGAGATGTTTCTAAATTTGACTTCGCTGAATTGGAATCTTTTATGAATAAGGATACCGGTACCTCCTCTTGCACCGTCAATTCGAGGAGTTGAAACAAGTTGGTAATTTGGAATAGAAATGCGAGAGTTGGGTTTGAGCCAGGTTTCACAAAGAAGGAGGACGTCTGGAGAAAACTCCTTCACTAGCAGTCGGAGGTGATGCCTCCGTATGTTTGACGAAATGGAATCTACATTGAGGGCAACTACACTTAACTTAGACATTTTGTGATAATATATGTGAGGTTATAAGAGAAAGTATCTGACCTTTTTTTTCGAAGTTACTTAATCCATTTAGCGTCGGCAAGAGAGCTTGCAACTCTCGGATGTATCCCATGATGTCGAGTCCAAGGTTTGTTCCTGGTTGTGATGAGGGTGCGTTGTTTCCTCTGGTAATTTCCGCATAGGATTTCGATCTCGTTGTTGTAGTAGCTGCTGCTGTTGGTTGCTTAAGTTGGCCAGTGTTGTTTTTGGTTGGAGGCACTCTCTGCTTCAGTAAACGGAGCTTGTGCGGGCATTTTGTGAAATTTGCTGGATGCGGTCCACCACAATTGCAGCATTCAACTGACAATTCCTTTACAGAAATGGAGCCATCCGGATTTTCCGTGTGTATACGTTCTGGTTCCTCACCCGGTGGCTTGACTTTGCATTGGTTCGGTTCATGCTCCTGCGCACATTTTACGCATCTTCGTGGAAGATGACACGAAGATGAAAGATGACCTGACTGCTGACAGCGCTTGCAGTGGAGAAGCTCCTGCTTGTGAGGTACCTCTATGCCAATTTTATGAGTGAAGAGGTATTTAATTTTTTTCAGGTTATTAATGTCTTCGTCTGGTGCCAGTTGGATGATCCGTAGGTTGAAAATGTTGTTGGATCTCATGTGTGGGGTTTGATAATAGTCGACTTTGGACGTTTTCAGGTTGGGACTTAATCTGGACAATTCCGCGCTTAATTCTTCGTTAGTCCAAGCAGGGTCGATGTGGCGAATTATGAATGTTTTCGGCTTGAGATCTGACCTTAGGAAGGTGAAGAAGTCCAGCTTATTCAGAATAAGCACTTTTTCGGCAAGAGCGTGGTCTTTTAAGGAAGATAGTGATACGGAAACGTTGTCACCCTTAGATCTGGTGGTAAAATTCCGGTGTCCCAAAGCGTTCTCCAGAAGCTGGATAACTTTTTTGATGTTGTTGACCTTTTTTATGTTGATTGGCGGGGGCCTCTCGTTCTTCGGAGCTCCTCCTTTGACGGTGCCTTCATTCGTATGAGCTTTCGGCTCATGGGTTGTTTTGAAATTTGATATTGTTGGCGTTGCCTTGGCAGCTGGTGCTGGTAGCTGAGCAGGTTGGTCTTCCATGTCAGACTCATCTGATAAATCAGGAAGGTTTAGGTTGTTTTCCAGTTCGGCGATCTTTCTGGTTAAGTCGTTGATGATCTTCTCCTGGGCCTTGATGTGATCCAGGGCCTGCTGCAGTCTTTGATCAGCTGAAATTGACGCCATATTTTCGGGGATAGGGCTCAAGTAAGTTGGGACGGTCGAATTTCTTTTAGGGGGGTTGCGAAGAAAGTCGATAGCCTTTCTTTTACGCTTTATTAAATATTCTTGGGCTGGTGCATTACTGCACAGCATATACCGCACTTTGAATTTTATTTCGAATTATATTTCGATTAACACTTTGAATTTACTTTGAATTGAATTTTCACTTTGTATTATACTTTCACAACTGTGCTCAGATACAGATGATAGGACCAACTGTGTTCAGGTACGGATGACGGACAGTTCTCAGTAACGACACTTCATTATATGCAATGTATCTATACCTTGTCCCCGTTCGTTCGTTCGCAGATGTGCCATTCAATTTACTTAAATAGAGATTTTTCACCCGAAGAAACACAATCTTACGACTTCTCTAGAATCGTTGGTATACCTTGTGGTGTGGTGAAATAACATATTAAACAATGACTGGCCGTGGCAAAGGTGGAAAAGGCTTAGGAAAGGGAGGAGCGAAGCGTCACCGCAAAGTGTTGCGTGATAATATCCAAGGGATAACTAAGCCAGCTATTCGTCGTTTGGCCCGTCGAGGTGGTGTGAAGCGTATATCTGGATTGATATATGAAGAAACTCGGGGCGTGTTAAAGGTATTCCTGGAAAATGTGATCCGAGACGCTGTCACTTATACAGAGCACGCTAAGCGCAAGACCGTTACTGCAATGGATGTAGTGTACGCGTTGAAACGGCAAGGAAGAACTTTGTACGGCTTTGGAGGTTAAGTCATTTCTGGCAACAAATGAAATCGGCCCTTATTAGGGCCACAACACATTTACAAAGTAGATCGTCTATAGTAGTTACAAACAAATAAAATAAGATTCTGTGTATTTGCATTTCTCTTTTCTTTTTTTTTTTTTTGTATCAGTTCACGTGGTAACCGGATTGCAAGTGGTTTATAGGGGCTCCTGGTCTTATGGTGTTGTATCCAGTGTGGGAAACTCGTCTTTCCGAATCCTCAGCTAAAACAGTTTCACTAAGAGGTGGAAGTTTCTTTATCTATCTAAGTAAATAAATAGAAACATCTATGGTATAAACCCAAATATTAGTTAGAGAACACCCGAACTAACACTGTCCACACACAATCCGTGGATACCCCCCTCTTTTTTTTTTTTTTTTCCTTTTCAGATATCTCGAGACTGAGCCCAACATCCTACGGATGTGGGTGATTCTGGTTATCGCAAGTCGGCCCTCTCGCCAACCCATTTTTTTTTTTTTTTAACCCAAATATGTAACCAGCGGTGTCCTTAGAAAAAGTCAAAAACTTATTATACCTTTCTCACATAAACACATACCCCGTTTTTAGAATGTCCAGATGGTCATTTGACAAAATATTTGATCTAACTTCTGTTGTTTTTCTGTCAATAAATTGTTGGGCGCATTACACTAGGTCTTAGAAATATCTCAAAAGGTAATGATGGTTATAAAAGGATATTGACTACAGAGACTTTGCAATTGTGAGTTAATGACGGATGCGTTATTTCTTAACAAATACACACATCCATAACTCAGTTGAAAGAAGAACATAAGAATGTAGGGATAACGACTTTGGATAAGCAATTAGTGGTGTAAATGGATTCGTAAGGTTAAGAAATAAAAATATTGTAGTTTTCATAATATGTCGAAGTGGTGTTTTGTGTTGTAAAATTTATTGTCTGTCGGTGAATTGGGTATTAGATTGACGATACAAAAAGTAGTAGAAAAATACTAAATACCAAACACGAACAAACCTCTAAAGCAAAATCGACAACGAGATCATTTCCAAAATCATTAAAGAACTATCTAGATCTTAATGGTTATGTTGAAAAGTTTATTGGTTGTATGTTATTTGAGAAAAATCTGGATTAATTTCAGGTCAGATAAAATAAAAAGAAATACTGAGTTTAACCTGACAAATATGGTAGGATGGCGAATTTGCATTACAATGTCAAAGCAAGTCAAAATGACCATTACCCAATTGTCCTGAAGACAATGTATATCGCACCACTGTCCAAATAAAAAAGGATGACCTTAAAATAGTTTTTTAGGCTCTAGGCAAAGTGCTACATTATAACCCATCAAGAACTAATACCGTTGCTAAAGACTACGCAATTCTTAAGAAGAATTTATACAACTCTTTGAAAAATAATTGATCGTCCTGAGAAGGACGTTTGTATGTATGTTTGGTTGCGTATGAACTTAACATTTAAGTACTTTTTTCAGTTTTCTTTGGCAACAAAACTGCTTGGATGTTGGGAAGTACTCCTCCCTGGGCAATAGTTACACCAGATAGTAATTTATTTAATTCTTCGTCATTTCTAATCGCCAACTGAAGATGTCTTGGAATTATCCTAGTTTTCTTATTATCACGAGCGGCGTTACCAGCCAACTCAAGTACTTCAGCTGCAAGATATTCCATAACGGCTGCTAAATATACTGGAGCACCAGCCCCAACTCGTTCGGCATAGTTACCTTTACGCAACAAACGATGTATACGCCCAACTGGAAATTGTAATCCAGCACGATTAGAACGAGACTTTGCCTTTCCCTTCACTTTTCCACCTTTTCCACGACCAGACATTTTTAATTAATTATTAACTTCTAACGACCAACTGTGCTCAGATACAGATGCAGATACAATAATGGTTTGCCGGTAAAAATCTCCCCTATAAATGAAATCGCATTGACATTTTTACCAATATGTGGTGCCCTCTGAGGGGAAATTCTCAGAAGATGTCGCGTACAAAAGGAGGCGGTAACAAAAAAATATACTTCATTTCACAGTGAGAGCTGAGAGAAGATACATCCAGGTAGAAATAAAAAATGCCGCCAAAAACTAGTGGAAAAGCAGCGAAGAAAGCCGGAAAGGCACAGAAGAATATTACCAAGAATGATAAGAAAAAGAAGCGAAGGAGGAAGGAGAGCTACGCAATTTACATTTACAAAGTTCTAAAACAAGTTCATCCTGATACTGGGATCTCTTCGAAGGCAATGAGTATCATGAACAGTTTTGTGAATGATATATTTGAGCGTATTGCTGCTGAGAGTTCACGTTTAGCACATTACAACAAGCGATCAACCATTACCAGCAGGGAAATCCAAACTGCTGTTCGGCTATTATTACCCGGTGAACTGGCAAAGCACGCTGTAAGTGAAGGCACTAAGGCAGTAACCAAATATACTAGTTCAAAGTAAGTCAACTACTTGTACTTGGTTCGCGCGTATATCAATGGTGGTTACTTTTCCACCACACAGGCCCTTTTCAGGGCCAACAAAATATGATTTTAGAGATGCTTTACTACCTACTGGTTTCTGTGAAATATATTCAATAAATGAGTAACTGAATGTTTTAGATGCTTCAGCCGCAAGACGATTAGTTCATATGCAAATTAGTCAAAACATTCTCTATTCAAGAAGTACTTGAAGTTGGAAACTCCCAAATTGCAAAGAAGTCCTGCTTACATTGTCCAGATCTTTTAACTTAAAACAAAAAACTAAGTAGTTTCTCGAGCATTGAGGATTGCTCCCTCGAAGGCTTTTGTGTCGCCGCTTCAATTTGTGGCGTTGTGTTGCCTTTAACGGCGAGTCGCTTAGGGGCTTGAATATGTTTTTGAGGGGGCGGAGTTGAGAGAGTTTTTATATTCTTTGTTTCTTGTCCTTTAACGACAAGTGAAAATCACGATTTACCTATTAAAGTTAGTAAATAAAATAATTCAAATAAATCAAAAGAAAAAAAAAAGGTTAAAAGTTAATAATAATAAAAATAGGCAAGATGGTAAAATAATAAGTTGTACTATAATTAAGTAAAAATGAAATTAATTAAATATATACTAACTTTTTTTTTTCTTCTTTTCTTTCTCTTTTTATTTCTTAAGAGCAACTAAAACCTTACGAATCCTTTTACACTACTTAATGATCACAATTTTTGGTTGATTGTCCCCTCTCATGAACACAGCAGCGAGCTCGTTGTTGCAAAATGTTTGTAGTGGCTGGAATGCATTGCTTCCTAGGTGCTTTACCGACACTTTATGTATCCTTGTACCTTGTCCCCGTTCGTTCGTTCGCCAATAGAGATTTTTTCACCCCAAAGAAACGCTACACCCACCACCATCCCTTATAATCATTTAGGAAATCTTTGCCCACCTTTCTAACTAAATTGCTGCCCCTTAAAAAACAACTCCTACCTCACACATATTGCCCGCAACTTATACTCCTTTCATAGGGGAATTTAACCACACTAACAACACGTCACATCCAACAGACACCACCACATTTCTAACCACAGATGAATTAATCAAATCCATAAAATCACTAAACAACAAAAAAATATACCTTTCTAGATGGAATACCACACATTCTATTTTAAAAAGACTTCGCCCGCCAAATCTACTTCCCATTCTCGTCCTTTTTAACCATATCATAAATGCATCACACGTCACACGAAATCTACAGCATGACCTCACTTCCTGGCCCAGAATCCGCTAATTCCTACTACTGTCAAGGTCATTTGTTTTCTTTCCTATTTTTCTTCCACCGACTTCATCGTCTCTCTTCTGTACTAGTTCCTTATATTGCGCACCAAATAGGGTCAAGTTAAAGTCAACATCGTTTGTTTGCAACCGCATACCAAGAGTGAGCAACCCTCGTCATATGGAATATGAATTGAGGATACACGAAAAGCGTGCAGGTATGCGAAGCGAGTATGCGTCATAGGCGGGCACTTAATGAGGGTATTCGAACGAAATTATGAGTATCGCAACGTGTGCGATATGAGCATTAAGGATGATTGGATCGTGTGCGTTAATGAGTTATGGGATTTATGTAGTGGGATGCAACAAACCCTCGTCATATTGCTTACGCTTACATTTTCGAAACCATCTGCACCGGTTCTCGCGTCACATTTATCTTACGTTCTACTTTCTATGTATCCTTCAAATGGCTTTAAATTGGACTCTTGTTTATTATAATTATGGTATAGCGAAAGAATGTGAGAATCTATTTCCAAGGAATTTGGTTTTTTTTTTTAACATACTGTGTTTACTTGACCAATAATCAATGTTTACATTAAGTACAACAGCTAACTTATAATCCTAGTGATACAATTGTTTACATGCATACATTACACATTTTTCAAACATAACTGAATGTGTGAATAACTATTCGAGTATTATACGTTTTAATATTAACAGTTTTCCTGGAAAAGGTCAGAAAACCTGGATTTTTATTTTTTTAATTTAATCTAATCTAATACTTAACTTAACTCTAACTTAATCTAGCTTAACCTAATTTATATTATAATAAGTTAACTATGTAATGTGAATTGGGGAATATACGGATTGATGGTTAAGGAAGTAGGTTGGCGTGGGATATGGTCAGTTAGTGGTCCCGGGTGCGGTAACACTTTCCGGCTGTTCGTTAAAACGCAGAATGTTGGAGAATGGTTGTATGTTACAGTATTTGAACTGATTGGATGCCAGCTCGGTGTTATGGTACACTACCTCGTTGGAGTCATTAACCAATCTTCCAGAGGTGAAGAGACTTCTGGCGTGGAGACAATTCAGATAGTGAGCCCTGTTATCTAGAGGAGTTGGTAGTAGTGAAGTTCTTATGGGGTTGGGAGGTTTTCAATATCTAGGAAGCGTTTATCGAGACGGTAAATATTAGCGACATTGTATATCAAGCTGTTATTGTAATACTTGTTGGGTTGTAATACTGAGTTGGGTTGTCGGTTGAGGCCAGTGACCAGCCTGAAGCATTTCCTTTCGAAAGTGCGTAGCTTCTCCATTTGGGCTGGTGTTATATGAAGCCACAGTGGACACGCACATGCGAGTTTGAGTCTGATTATTTGTTTATAGATCAGCAGTTTGACTTTGTGAGAGAGACCGTTGGGTTTCCACATCACTCTTCTACAGAGATTCAGTTGTATTGTGGCTTTACGTAAAGTATTTTTAATGTTGGTGGAGAATGAAAGGTCATTGGAAAAGGTTATTCCCTGGTATTTTAAAGTTTTAGAAGTGTGTTATTTAGTTTGAGTCTAATTTTGTTGTGGGTGCGCCTTGTGTTGTTTGTGCAGTGTTCATTTTTACCCTTAAACACTATAAGCTAGGTTTTATCAGGATTTAGGCGAATTTTCCATTTATTGAAGTATGTTGGTAGATTTGGGAGGAAGTTATTAATGTGGTTTCTTGCCTCTTTTACAAACTTGCTGCTGGAGTGGACTATGGTGTCATCAGCGTAATTCAACATTACGGGATTGGGTAATTGAGGCTGCGGTATGTCTGAAGTATAGAGGAGGTATAATAGTGGTCCAAGAACTGAACCCTGCGGAACCCCTGCGGTTATATTATACGATTGGGAGATAGAAGAATTTATTTTGGCCATACATTTTCTACCAGAGAGGTAAGAAGTAAGAAGTTTGGTGGTATAGGTGTTTAATCCAAATATGTAGTGCAGCTCGTAAAGCAGTCCTGAGATCCAAACACAGTCGAATGCTTTAGATATGTCGAGGGAATACAGACCGTCGGGCTTTGGTTTTGAAGATTAGTTGTGACATCGTGCGTTAGTTTTAACAGAGCATGACAGGTGGAGTGTTGTGAGCTAAAGCCAAACTGGGAATTTGGGATAATAGTGTTGTCATTAGCAAATGAAAGGAGATTTCGATATATCTTGCATTCCAGTATCTTGTTTAATGTGTTTAATAACGATATCGGACGATAGTTGCTGGGGTTGTTGAAAGGGCTGGACTTATTGATAGGGACTATAACCGTTGTTTTCCGTCAAATCGAGTCCCTATTCTCGTTCTTCTCAAACACATAATTAACGCATCACATTTCCCGGATTTGACGGAAGAGGTTATAGCGTTTGAAATAATAGTGAAGAAGAACGTGTGATTCGAACTGACGCTATGACAGTTAGAATCACCAAAAATTATACCTAAGCGTTACCCATCAGGCTACTGGCCGATTTTAGAATTTGATTTTTAAACTCGACTATACTCCACTGATGTGAATTGTTATGTTATCGCTATGGTATACGGCTCTGATGTATTTACTTATTCGATTTTCGTTCGGTGTTCTTCACTATTTTGCTTGTGAATTGTGTGTGTATCTGTTAGAGACGCCACAAAGTCTTTTGTAAAGAAGGTATGGAATTCCATCTAAGCCTGTCGACTTCTTGTTGTTGCGTGATGTTATAAATTCAGATAATTCCTCTGCTGTTAGGAAGGTCCCATTATCCAGAGGATGAGACGCTTTGTTTGTTTCGTTGAATTCCGCGATGAAAAGGGTGAAGGATGGGATCATTGTGCGTGAGATGTAGTCGTTTACAGTAGTTTGAAAATTGTAGACTGAGAGAGAGTCGTTTTGTTGATGGATTTTATAAAAGTGATTAGCTAGATAGTTTGCTATGTCAATATCTGATGGGACTGATTGATTGTTAGTAGGGTTCATAATATAATCGATTCGGAGTTTGTATTTTCGACCTGTTGATATTTTTGAATAAATCACGATTGGGTTTAATATTTTTAAGTATAGACGTGTAAGCCTGGTCGGGAAATTGTTTTAGTTGTCCATTTATCAGGGTATTCAACAGTTGGATTTGATTTTTAATAAAAGGGGAGTAACTGCTATGTAGTACAGTTTTGTTGCCTAAAGGTTTTCCTAGGTGATTATGAGGAATTGATGTAGGTGTGTGACTGAACCGGCATTTTTTAGTATTTGCTCTACTCTTAAGGCTGCTTGATCAATTTCAGCAGGGAGTAGATTTGAAGTCTCTGGCAAAGTCTGTAAAACTGGCAGCAATGTCCCTATTGACTCTTTTCCAGTTTGTCCTGGAGAAATTCGGGATCGGATTGAATGAGTAACATGGTTCGAGGGCTGGGATTTGGACAGTGGTGTGGACGGACCCATGATCGGAAGGGAATTCGAAGGATACTGTAGGGAGGTTAGGTAAGTAGACGTCTACGGATTTTAGGAAAAAATCTATTGTTGATTTAGTAGTCTTGGAGATACGTGTTGGCTGTAATGGACAGTCCGCATAGATATATGGATGGAGTTGAAGGAGTGCTAGAAGTTGGCAACCGTATTTATTGCACTTAGTGTCGTTAAATGAAGTATGCCGACCATTCCAGTCTCCTCCTATTATGAAAGGTGCGGGTAGAGACTGTTGGATTATCTCAGTGATGTCGGAACTAGGGAAGTTTGGTTCCCGTGAAGGGTGAATGTATACGGACGACACTACAAGCGCTTTGTTGCTTTTGCAAAAGATTTTAATTGCCGTGTACTCAATATTATTTATATTGGTGAACCTAATGTCGGAAAATTGGAATTTCTTGTGAATTAGAATTCCAGTACCTCCATGAGGTCCAGTGGTTTGTGGATTAGAAACCAGTTTATAATTCGGGATAGATACTCGGGAGTTTGGTTTAAGCCACGTTTCTGAGAGGAGGCGGATATAAGGAGAAAACTCGTCAACGAACAATCGAAAGTGTTGTCTGCGAATATGAATATATGGACTCTGCGTTGAGGGAAATTATGGTTAAATTAGCCATTAAGGGAGAGGATATGTGAAGTTATAAGAGATAAAATCTGACCTTTTTTTTCTATTTCTGAGCTCTGCTTCAACGTGAGCAGCATCTTCTGTAAGCTACTTATGTATCCTGTGATGTCCAGATTAAGATCGTTACTGTTGGATTGGTGATTTCTTGTCATGTTATGGGAATCCTTGACAACCTTAGCGTATGGCATTCCTGGACTTGTAGGATTTATTGATTGAGGTTATGTTGTTTTGATTGGTGAAGGTTTGCTCGTTGCCATGGGTGTTGTTCCTCTTTGTAGAATCCCCAGCTTATAAGGACATTGCGAGAAGTTGGCAGGGTGGGGTCCTCCGCAGTTACAGCATGTCACTGTGATTTTCTTCGTTGTAATTGATCCATCGGGGTTTGTTGTTTGGATTGTTCCTGGTTCCATCCCAGGCGGGCTGACCTTACATTCTCCAGGTTGATGTTGCTCTGCACACTTTACGCATCGTACGCTTAGATGACATGTGGCCGCCAAATGTCCTGAACCTTGGCATATTTTGCAATGAAGGACGTTTTGTTTATGTGGTTCCTCAATCGCAATTTTATGCGTGAATAGATATTTTATTTGTTTGAGCCGGGTGACATCAGTTGGAGGAATTTGTATGATACGTAAATGCAGAGTCTTTTTAGTCCGCATGTATGGTGTTTGGAAGTAGTCCAACCTGTTTATTTTCAGTTGAAGATCCTGAATATTTCTGCTGCAAGTTCCTCATTAGTCCATGCTGGATCAATACGTCTGAAGATGAAAGTCGCTGGTTTCAACTGTCCATGTTCAAAAGTGAAAAAATCAAGCTTATGTTGCGCAAGTTTTTCTACCGGCTTGTTGTGATCCGTTAATGTTGTTGTTGTGATGGAAGTCGAAACTCTTCTTGTGTTTGTGGTGAAATTGCGGTGGCCTAAGGTACTTTCAAGCATTCTAATTAGCTCTTTGATGTTTGTTATATTTTTAATATAGATGGGTGGTGGTCTTGTATTTTTGGCATGCGTGTTAGGCATTTGATTCTTTTGTTGGGGAGATGGTGTTTCGGGGGACGACAATTGTTGCTTTGGGGATGATGGGGCTAGTCCGGGGTGTTGAGCAGGCGTTTCTTCCATGCAGACGTCATCTCTGATTTTCTTGGTTGTTTTTAGGGAGCGAATTTCCTCGTGGAGTTGTTTCATCTGGAGTCGAAGTGTATTGATATAATCTACGGCTTCCAGATCCTTTTTTTGGTAATCCATAGCTTGTGTCTCCATGGTTGTTGGTTTCTTTGTTGCGCTCAGTAAATCGTCTGTGGCTCTTCTTTTACGCTCTATGATGAATTGTTGCTCATCACTGGGGCCGTCGCTCAGCATGCGTTACTGTTAGTTTTCACTGTTTTATTACTAAACGTATTTTTACACGTGCACTACACCCACGTGCGTTACACACTTTCACAAACACGTGTTTCACAAACAAGAGTTTCAGCTATGCTATGAGCGAACGTCTGTTCGCTCTGAAGTACTCGATAAGAATGCCAGTAACTTCAGTTTCTTATTTCTAATTATTTTATGTTCATTCATAAAGCAAGCGTAAGTGTCTGGTTCATTTTTGTAAAGATTTTCCTGAAAATGGCACGTGTTGCAGGATAAGTTCTTTAAAAATGAAATGTAATCTAGTATCTCATTGTAGTGTTCATCAAGTAGAATGTGTTGGGTTTTTAAAAATTTTTAAATCTCATTAAGAATCGAAGTAGTATTTATATTGGACATGTTTTCAAATCGAATCACAAATGCGTACTTGTTTTTTTTTATAAAATTCTAATAAGGTATTTATTCGTTCCACCACCCGCTTTACATGTATTGGAAGACCAAGGGCAGTTGGTGTAATGGCGTCCGTGAATAGTCTCGACGGATGGCACGTTTTCAAATTTTCTTAGAAATGCAATACATTTTAAGATCTCTTTGTAATGTTCCTCAAGTATAGTGTGTTGATTGTTTAATAAAAAATTTAAAATTTCAGCCGAGATTAAAGAAGACATGGTTTCAAATTGAATTTCTAATGCTTACTAGTATAGCAATTCTTAAATTGGAGGATACATCTTTGTTTTATGATTATATTCTGCGGTGCGCTCTTCGTGTTTCTTAACATTGCTCTCTTTAAATTTCTTAAGTATATCGAGGAAATTGTCTTTAAACTTTCTCAATAATTCAATTGTATTAAAATTTTGTTCATCAATGTATGTGCGTAATATTTTATCCTTTTTTTTCCCGTTTTTCATCCATGACACGAAGGTAATTTTTTAATAGTTCGTCAACATACTTTTTTGTTGTAACATCATCAGCATCAGATGGTTCTTTGATATTCTTCAAAGCTTTATGACACCATCAAAGTAACCATTTAAGTGTAATTTTAAGGTTTTTGCATTGATTGTCTCTGTAAGAGTGTTGTTCTTGTTGAAGAATAAGTATAGATATATTTTGAAAATCTATGCTATCATCTATGTAGCCTTCATTGACAGTTAGTGTACGGCTTTAGGTTTTCCGACATTATTCAAACATTTTCCTTCCATATCAAAATCGCCAGTAGGCAATAGTTTAAATCTTTAAAAAAACAACATTTAGAGGAGTGTCTCGACTACTCAAAACCCTTCGAATTAACCACTGATGCTTCTAATATCGCAATTGGTGCAGTTTTGTCACAAGGAGGAAAACCTATTACTTTCGTGTCAAGATCCCTTAGCGAAACGGAACAAAACTATGCAACTAATGAGAGAGAACTGTTGGCAATACCATTCGCTCTGACCAAACTCAGACCTTATATACAAGGCGTATCGGATTTGACAATATACACAGATCACCGATCTTTAATTTATGCCGTCTCGAACAAAAATACAAACACAAAAATCAAAAGGTGGAAAAATAGAATCGAGGTATATGGAGCTAAGATAATTTACAAACCTGGCAAGGAGAATGTCGTTGCAGACGCACTCAGCAGGCAGCAACTCAATAACTCTAACACGTCCTCTATTCACTCCGTAGACAGCTCCCCAGCTTATAAAATAAAAAGTACATCTAAACTAGTAAATCATTTAAAAAACCAAATATACATTGAAGTCTCGAATGAAGATAAGACAGAGAGTAAACATATATTTGACGGATATAGGAGATCACATATTAAAATTAGCGACTTATCTGAACTTATTAACACCATAAAATAAGTCATAAACCAAAATCATACTAACTGTGACGAAGTAACATTATATGAAATACGAGAAATCTTAGAATCAAATTTAGAGTGCAAAAAGATAGTTCACGCCCCTAACGCGGTCACAGACATTATAGACGACGATGAACAATTAAAAATACTTCAAGAAGTTCACCGAAGAGCTCACCGCTGCCATAGAAATAACGCCATCGAAATAGCCGACAAATACTTTTGGCCTAACTTTAGACAAATGTGTAAAAAAGAAGGAAAAGACTGAGAAATATGCCACACATGCAAATACGACAGACATCCCACGAAACAAATTATCAAACCCACACCTACAACCGCAGGAAAACATATTCAAATGGACACATTTTATCTACAAAAGAAAACATACATCACAACAATAGACACATACAGCAAATATCTATATATACGCAATGTCCCAAATGAAATAGGAACTACCATAGTCATCGACGAAATCATATCACAAGTATTCCCACTAGCAGAAAGTTTAATGACTGATAACGCCCCCATATTTAAAGGAACCAAGACAGAATTCCTTCTGGCGCAAGACTAATGACCTTGCCCGGAAAAAACAAAGCATTATGGAAATTTAACAAGCCTCAGGACTTGCTAAATAAGGCCAAGACTGGTTCCAGGTTGTAGTGCCGATGATGATGATGAAGACAGAATTCCTACTAAAACAAAGAGGAATAACGCACTCATTTGCACCAGTAGCACATTCAACAACAAATGCAAACATAGAACGTGCCCATTCTACACTTTTAGAATTCTGTAAAAGCTTGGCGGTTGAAAAGACGAGCACGGTCTCCGACGAAATATTCAACGCGGTGAAACAATACAACCGCACAGTGCATTCGGCAACGGGCCAGAAACGTATCAACCTATTTTTCGGCATCATAAAAAAAGACGTCCAAACAGAACTAAAAAACGCACAAGACAAACAAAATAAGAATCGCAAAGAAAAAATATATAGGCCGGGAGAAGTAATATACGTAAAAAAGAAACCACACGTTACACGAAACAAATAGTCAAAAAAGATCAAGGCACCCTAGTAATCACAGATGGAGGCGCGAAAATACATAAAGATTGTATACGCTCTAACACTAATTAAGTTTACCCTAGATATACACGAACTCAAAGAATTAATAAATCAAACAACAATAGAAATTCCCCTAATCAATATTTTAGTTTATGCAGACATATCTGTTCACAGGAAGAATAACGTAAATTTTTAGTTTATAAATACCCAAAAATACTAAGATATAAAAATTTAGCGATAGACACCTTTCATGGATTGACAAAAATAACGACAGAAACTATAACATCCTATTTGTAAAAAGATAAACATTCATTCATAGACAATGTAACTATCGATAATACAGAATATGTAAATCTGCAAGAAAGAATACAAGAATATGTAATTAATGACAATAAAATAGAAATCAAAATTGACAATATATTGTTACAAATTCAAAACCGACACACTTGTCAGCCGTTAGCGTGACCTCATGGCGTCGCACCGAGCCTTAAGCCAACTAATACGACATCAACACACCGATTCTGGAGACATCTAGAGGAATACTGGAGAATACACAAAACTGACAGAAACGTCAGAAGCAGACGGAGCGACAAAAAGAACACACGTGTAAGCAGAGATTCAAAAAGAGAGCTAGAGGACACGTGACTGAGGAATTGAACGGAGGAAAACAGAGGTTGTCCTTAAAAACATTGAAGCACTCTTGCGATCCAGTGGTCGAACTCGCGCAAAGGAACGTATAGTTTTAAACTGGACATAGTTTAACGGTCGTGTGCGGAGTAGAAACGTAACAATTGGTGTCAGAAGTGGGATCGCGGAGTGATCGTGGACAATGGAACCCCAACCAACTCTAGCATTCGACATGAACGTGCTTTTACAAGCAATGGCACAACAATTGGCGGAGCAGTCTTCACGTATGGAAAATCAAAAAAACCAGTTGGCAGAACACACTTTACAAGTTAAGGACCAACTAGCGCACATCGAAGGAAATGCCGCTAAGTTGCGGGCGAGGCAGGACCAAATGGAAGGCGAACTACATCACTTGGAATCGAAACTTAGGGAGTTGGATATTCATGTGCGTGAAAGACAGCCAAGCGTACCAGTTACGACTGTCAATGCGATGAAACTTAAGGCCCCAACCTTTGATGGAACTGTGCCGTTTAGTGTTTTTAAACTACAGTTCGAGACGACAGCACAAACTAATCATTGGACAAGGACGGACAAAGTGGCAGCGTTGTTGGTATCGTTGAAAAGCCCCGCCGCCGACGTGCTACAAACTGTTCCTGCAAGTGATCGTAGCAATTATGACGCAATAATGGCTGCGATTGAACGGCGTTACGGCAGCGATCATAGGAAGCAGATGTTCCAGATAGAGTTGATGAATCGCCACCAAAAAGCAAACGAGTCGTTACAAGAATATGCAATGGAGATAGAACGGCTCGCGCACTTGGCAAACGCAGATGCACCCGCGGAGGTAATCGAAATACTCAAAACCCAGGCTTTCGTAAATGGTTTGAAGGATGCAGATACAAAATGAGCAACGTACTCTACGCCGAAAAGGACATTCGCGGAAACAGTGTCGTTTGCATTGACACAGGAAACAGCAAGTCTGTTAAGCAAACCAGCGCATAGAGTCCATCGCATGGAAGTGGAACCGAACGAATCCCTGGAGAAAAGTGAGGGATCTCATAAAGGCTATGACTCAAACGATGTCAACCGGACGCAAGGGCTCCGACGGGAAACGTTATAATTGCGGAAAAGCTGGGCACTTTTCACGGGATTGTGATGCACCACGCAAGGAAAAAGAGATTGCTGGTCTGGACTTGAATGGCGGCAAACATTCTAATAGTTCCACAAATAAAACGACTCCTTCAGCTGAGCGATACATACCACCCCAATTACGTGGAGGAGATAAACAAGATTCATTAAATCGTGATAATAAAGGCGAAAAGGAATTCAGGAACGACAGGGATAGGGAATACAGGACCGATTTCCGCAGAGGAAATAATAGAACCTTTGGAAATAGAGATCGTCCGGAACGAGTAATTTCAGAATATGGAAACTATCCCAAGAGAAAGTTCGAGGAAAACTCCCAGAATGGTGAACCTGAAACTCGCCGAGAGGACTGGAATCGTAGTGGTGGTGGACGCTTTCAGAATAATCGGAATATGGATAAAGAACGCCGTGATGATCGCCCCCGTGAGCGCAATCAAAGAGATGGCGGCGGCAATCGTAATGATCTTTGGATAGAAAGGCTACAGAACTATGACTGCGAGATACAACACCGAAAAGGAGGACAGCATGGAAACGCCGGTGCACTCTCTCGACGCCCATGTGCAGTGGAGTGTAAACATTGCTCAAAGACCGAACGATGTGAAGGGATAGTCAACACCCGCTTATTGAGTCTCGGACCTGATGCAGAATGGGGCTCCAGTGCTATGAGAAAAAGCCAACTGGACGATGCCGATTTGGTCAAGATCCTGAAAGCAAAAGAATTGGATGAAAGACCAGCAAAGGAAAGAATGTCATCGGAGAGTCCAGTGGCCAAGGCGTATTGGGCACAATGGGACAGCCTGAAATTAATAGACGGAGTATTACATCGCCAATGGGAAAGCAATGATGGTAGATACACCTCCGATTTAATTGTCCTACCAAAATCAAGGATAGCAGCCGTGTTGGAAGAATTCCATAATGGACCAAGCGGAGGACACCTCGGCGTTGCAAAAACCCTGGAGAAAATAAAACAACGGTTTTACTGGGTGAATGGCCGGAATTCAGTTGCTAACTGGATTAAAAACTGCACACAATGTATGGCAGCCAAGGGCCCAAAAGTCAAAAGCAGATTGAAGTTACAGCAGTATAATGCCGGAGCGCCATTTGAGCGCGTCGCAGTGGATGTAACTGGCCCTTTCCCTACTAGTGACTCCGGCAACAAATATGTACTCGTGGTGATGGACTATTTCAGCAAGTGCCCCGAAGTGTATGCGATACCAAACCAGGAGGCTAAAACCGTAGCCGAAGCTTTCGTGCAGAATTGGGTCACGCGATTTGGAGTACCGATCGAGTTACATTCGGATCAAGGGAGGAATTTGGAGTCTGCTATCTTCCAAGAAATGCGCTCACTGCTGGGCATCAAAAAGACACGGACGACAGCTCTACACCCACAGTCGGATGGAATGGTTGAGAGGTTCAACCGTACGCTCGAGGAACATTTGCGAAAAGTTGTCGACAAATGTCAGCGTGATTGGGACAAGCACATCCAAATGTTTTTAATGGCATACCGATCAGCAGTACACGACACTACCGGACACCCACCTGCACACATCATCTTTGGTACAGACTTGAGGCTCCCATCGGACCTGAAATTCGGTAGCAACGGTGCCACTATTGGGAGGTGCTCCAATCCGAGATGGACGAAATGCACCGTCTCGTGAGGCAACGGACGCGGTTGATGAGCAACAAAATGAAGGATCGGTATGATCGAGCCATGAATTCCGAGGGGTTCCAAGAAGGCGATTTAGTACTATTATACAACCCCAAACGGAGGAAGGGTCTGTCCCCAAAACTGCAGACATCGTGGGAAGGCCCATATAAAGTCTTAAAGCGACTACACCAGTATCGCATACGGAAGAGGCAAGGGAAGATAAAAGTTGTGCATATAGAGAGACTATCCCCATTGGGATCATGGAATTTGGAGTCTGATTGGGACGATCAGACTTAAGTGGGGGGTAGTGCTACAAATTCAAAACCGACACACTTGTCAACCGTTAGCGTGACCTCATGGCGTCGCACCGAGCCTTAAGCCAACTAATACGACATCAACAAACCGATTCTGGAGCCATCTAGAGGAATACTGGAGAATACACAAAACTGACAGAAACGTCAGAAGCAGACGGAACGACAAAAAGAACACACGTGTAAGCAGAGATTCAAAAAGAGAGCTAGAGAACACGTGATTGAGGAATTTAACGGAGGAAAACAGAGGTTATCCTTAAAAACATTGAAGCACTCTTGCGATCCAGTGGTCGAACTCGCGCAAAGGAACGTATAGTTTTAAACTGGACATAGTTTAACGGTCGTGTGCGGAGTAGAAACGTAACAATATTATTCTCGAACTCCGATAACACATTTAGAAACCTAGACACTTTAAGAACAATTTGGAGGAAAAATCAATCCTCACTACATTTATAATTATAGGCATATTATTATCATGCGTAATGACCATCATTGTAATCAACAAAGAATGCAAGAGATACAACGAATACAAATTAACAAAAATAAATGCCAAGTCCCAGAAACTTTTAAATAAAAACTAATAGAACTACAAAAATTGAACAATGACGACATTGTAGCTTTAAACAGGGGGGGAGTTAACACCCCTAAAATATAAGATAGCTAACATTCCTAAAAGACTAAGATAGGTAACAATCAAAACATAAAACACAGATACTTCAAAATTTGTTCAACTTAATGTCATTCCCAAAACACGAATAAACGAAAACGTGAACCACTGTATTTTAATAATAGAAACACATATGCTTCAAAACATAAAACACAGGTACTACAAAATCTGTTCAAACTAATGTTAGTCATAAAACACGAACAAAAGAAAACGTGAACCAGTGTATTCTAATAATAGAAACACAGATACTTCAAAACATAAAACACAGGTACTTCAAAACCTGTTTTACGTAATAGATTTAAGATCATAAATAATAAATTCGAAAGATATAAATAGAGTTAAGTTCGAAATGTAAAGAACACACCCCTTAGATACTACAAATTTTCTAACTGCAGACGAATTATCTGAGATCGTAAGATCAGGAAATAACAAAAAGTCAACTGGATTAGATGGAATCCCACGCCTTCTATTTAAAAGGCCACGCCCACCGAATCTACTTCCCATCCTCATTCTTCTTAATCATATAATTAATGCATCGCACTTCCCAGAGAACTGGAAAACTGCGGTAGTAATTCCTATTAAAAAGCCCGGTAGTAGTAATAGCCCTTGCAATTATCGTCCAATATCCCTATTAAATACACTAAGTAAGATACTTGAACACAAGATCTATCAAAATCTTCTCTCATTTGTCAATGAGAACGCTCTCATCCCTAACTCTCAGTTCGGATTCCGTAAGCGACAATCCACAGGTCATGCTCTACTAAAACTTACACACGATGTTACAACTGGTCTCCAAAACCAAAGCCCTACTGTGTGTATATCTCTCGATATTTCTAAGGCCTCTGATTGCGTCTGGATCTCAGGACTTTTTTACAAACTGCACTCCATATTTAATCTAAACTCTCACACAACAAAGCTCTTAGCCTCTTATCTTTCTGACAGAAAATTCGTTGTGAGAATAAATTCTTCCGTCTCAGAAACCCACAACATAACCGCTATTTTAGGGCCAATTTTATATCTGTTATATACCGCTGATATTCCTCAACCCGTATCTCCTAATGTTGTGATGTTGAATTATGCTAATGATACATTAATTTACTCTAGCAGCCAATTTGTTAAGGCTGCAAGAAACCGCATTAACAACTTCCTCCCTAACCTATCATCATACTTCAATAAGTGGAAAATTCACCTTAACCCAAATAAAACGCAGCTCATAGTGTTCAAGGGCAAACACGAGCACTGTACAAACAACACTAGACGCTGCCACAACAAAATTAAACTTAACCTAAACAACACTCTAATAAAACCCTCCAAAACCCTAAAATATCTGGGAATCACTTTTTCTAATAACTGGTCTTTTTCCTCCCACATTAAAAATTCCCTTCAAAAAGCCACAATTCAGCTTAATCTCTGTAGAAGAATAATGTGGAAACCTAATAGTCTCTCTCACAAAGTCAAACTGCTCATTTACAAACAAATCATCAGACCCACACTCACATACACCTGCCCATTGTGGTACCATATCACTCCCTCCCAAATGGAGAAGTTACGAGTATTCGAAAGAAAATGCTTTAGGTATGTCTCTGGCTTACATCGTCGTCCTAACTCCTATAAGTACTATAGTAACGTCGAACTCTACAATACCGCTGGTATTGAGCGCCCCGAGAGACGATTCCTCGAGCTGTCTATCAAATTTATCGAAAACCTACAAAATAATCCCAATCCCATAATAACCTCACTCTTAGCGAACCCTCTAGATATCAGAACTAACTATCCCAACTGTCTCCACACCAGAGCTATCTTCGCCTCAGGCAGACTAGTAAATGATTCAAACGAGATCATATACCACAAGACCGAAGTTACCCCTAACCAGTTCAAATACTATAACTTCCAACCATTTTCCAACGAACAACCGGAAAGAAATACTCTTCCTCAAACCCATAACTGACCTCACTCCACATCCTTTAATTCATCATATCCCATTAATTATAAAACTTTGTTTATGGCTTTAGGAAAATCATACTGTAATCAGGCTAAATTAGGTTAAGTTATTTATATAATTAGGATTAAGTTTAAATTAAGTAAAGTTGAAAAAACAAATTCCTGGTTTTCTGACCTTTTCCAGGAAGATAATACTATTAAATTTATAAACACGCATCTGTCTTGTATCTCATAAAATATTGTTTGGAAAATGTATATATTATTATAATAATTACATGTAAGCAATTGTTACGAAATTAATTTTAAGTCACTGTATTACTTAAATGTTTTGAAAAAAAAAATGTAAAGAATAGATCCTGTCTGACTACGGACTCGAATACACGAGAGAAAAATAATAAAACGGAAACATAGTTTCTAAATAAACAAAGACAAAGGTCTTTTCATTTGTAAATCTTTTTCCAAGAACAGCACAAAATAACTCGCGCGTGTGTGCGTGTGTGTGTTGCTATGGCTGTGGTTGTGGCTATGTGTGCGTCTGTTTGTGTAAAAAGAGAGAAAAAATAATTAATGTTTTTCACATCAAATATCATTTATTTTATTATGCCCCCAAGCATAGGTACTTATACCATCATTACATATGTATCTCTTAGTATCGTTATAGCTTAATGCTAACTTATTTATAGATTGAGTATAAACACTATGTAACTTACTTCTAAATATGAACATTGATTTATACAATAATTTTCGGTTTATTAAACAATTCCTATAATCCCTTATATCTAAACTATTAGTTACAGATTTTTTTACACCTTTTGCTTTTTTCGTCACTTCATTGCTGTCTAACACAAAAGAGTACATTTTGGCTCTTAGCCCAATAAATTCCAACATTTTTCTACAATTATTTTCATCTTTAAATTTACCTAGAACTTTTCCATTCATTTGAGGAAAATTATGAATATTATCTATTGGGTATTCTGATGTATCAAACCTTGATCTTTCGGGGTCAATGACGTCACTATATATATCTAAGTAAAAGTCATTTGTCATTATTGTATAAATAAAAGAGTCCGTATCCATATAGTTCAATCGAATCGCAGTATCAAACTTTTTTTTCATATAGTCATAATGAAAGTCATACATAAGCCATTTTGATAGCTCTAGTACAACGAAACCTAAATAAATAGGTTTATCGTATATTAATCGTGCCTTGCTCATTTCAATAGCACACATCTCTGATGTGAATATAGATGTACTATGGAAATTAGGATTTGCAATCAGCTTTCTAGCGCTCAATGAATTTCCTCGAACATCCCATTGAGTTACAATTTTCACATCGCGTCGCTTTTCTACATTTTCCATGGTTTTCCCATAAACACTATTGTTCATTAATTTGAAAAAGTCTTTTTCAAACTTATTTTTTGCCTTTTTCCTGTATTCTGTGTTAAGGTTTATATATTTTTGCAACCACGCAGATTGACTAAAAGACAACACTCTATGAACTTTAGTGAGAGTTAATCCATGTTTCAGACATTGCTGTAAATTCCTCAGATGAATTATATAATTTGTCTTTGAATGTAGATTAGCAATCAGCTTAGGAATTTTACATCCTGGTGTTGTCATATTTTCAGGACAAAACGGAAGATCATTGTGATGATCGTGAAGATCTATTGGATAGGTTAAATCTACTTCCAACACATAACCGATTTTATCGTTTTCTTTGCAATTTAAAATATATTCGGTGGTGTAGATTGCAGGATCATTCCATTGAAAGTTTCCATCAGGAAGATGTTGAGACATCGCCCAACCGTACAGGTTATTTGCATCTAAATACATAAGAAATTTATTTGTTTTGTTTTTATCGAATTTATCTACATATTTATTATTGGCGATGGCATGTCGATGACTACACTGACATAAACCACCCCTGATGCCATTCTTAAAGAAATTGTACATCTCAACATCTGTCAAAAGTTCTAGATTAATTTCTGTTGTCTTCAACATTGCATCCCAAGATAAACCGGGGGACGTATAGTAATGACATGGATCTAACTCATATATATTTAGGCAAATCTTGCGAAAATTCTCAAATACATCCGCCAACAATATAACATCGCTCTGCAGATATAAAAGCATGTAATCTTTTAAAGATTTACAATTGAAATGCTTCCACACTTTTAGAGCATAATCATAATTTTCAATTAAACAATCTTCATCTGTTAGCTTATTATAAAATTGAGAAATTGGTGGAAGAGAACAGTTATCTAAGCGAGCCCATGAATTAAGGTAATCATAAGGAAATACACCTTTCCTCATCATTAATTTGAAAGAGTCATCATTTTTGTAAAATCTCTTATTAATGATGAAATCATCTTCTGATAAATTTCTCGTCAGCGAGTCTATACTAGATTGTAGAAATCGAACTGAATCTAAAAACCTAATTTCAAATGAATTATGCGCATCTAAATACACTCGCTTGGAAAGTGATATATAATTTTCCTTATTTAATGGAATTACATTTATTTCCCCACTAATGCAGCTTAGACTTTTTACAAATAGATGCAAATCATAACCCGACAAGTTATGGAAAAAGACTGGGAAAAATGTTGGAACGCGAAAATCTAAATTGCACTGTGAATGTGCAGGTCCTCTATATGCGCCAGTGAAGTGACAATGATCCCGTACTCTTATATCTAATTCACTAAAACTACCCTTGCATATACTACATATTGCAGCAGTGTTTTGGAAATGATTCTCATTGTCCGTTAATGGAATCATTGGTTTTGTTTTTCCAATAATTTCCGTGTGAAGATGTGTTAGATCTTTAGCTAACATCTTCACAAATTCCAGTGAAGAGTTTTCTCCTACAAAAAAACATGTTTTTTTTATTTTTTTTTAATAAAAAAATTGTTTTTGTTCCTCACCAACAAATGTACGGTGTTTATTCAAATTATCATCAAATGAGCATTTGATGTAATATGAAAATGCACACGGTATGTGTTGTTGAATATCCGTTGTTGATGAAGTTTCTGGATCCGGCATGCAATGAGTCACAGGACATAGAATAGACTCAAAGTCTGCGTACACCACAAATGGAACTTGTAATTTCCGATTATGTTTCGTAAATTTGAGCATTTTATTTTTATCCTCAGGCATAATCGTAATTAGTTTACGGCATTCACTCTTGTGTTTTTGCAGCCTGGATTCAGTGGCGAACCGTTGTAAGCAACCGTTGCACAGATGCATTTGTTTTTTACTTTTGGTTATCTGGCTTCCCAATAAACGCGAGATGTTTTTGATGTACACATAATGTGTTTTATCATCAACATGACTTTCACAATAAAGCAAGTTAATATGCTTTGTCTTTTCTTCGCGTGTATGATAGTAGGGTCCAATTATCTTACATTCCTTCCTATCATTCATTTCATACCCAAAAACGTTTACACTGATGGTTGGGTTATTGATTTCGAAAATGTATGTATCCTTGACCACCAGAGGAAATTGCATATTTTTAAAACAAAGCATTTCATCATTGAATCGTATTGTTTCATTTGCTATGTTGGCAATTTTATAATGAGATGGCCTTTCAGCATGACCTGTAACATTACTGAAAGCCGATATAATAGCCCATTTAAAACAATATTCATCATTGTTTTGAACATTGATACAAGCGTGCTTGTTTGATATTTGTTTAGGTAAATAAAAATGTGAAGAAGCTCGAAGCGGGTCGTATTTATTAATATTGACCTCAATTCTTCGAAATGATAACAATGACCACCCGCTATCTTTTTCTTGAAATTCTTCTAATTTTACCTTGATATCATTGATTACAATGTTCAAATTTTCCGGTATAGCTTGCTTGTTCGTAATCGTATACATTTTGGTTTGCATACTTTTAATATTCTCCCGGATTAGGTCATCATTTTCTTTCGAGTGTTTTACAAACCCTGCAAAAAGTACCATACTAAATTTAAAACCTTTCAAAACTTCCAATTGATTTTCCATTAGCTCCATAATCAATGAAATATTTTTTTCAAATAGTATTTTCACATTTAACATGCCCTCATCTTTGTTAGCAATGACAAATGTTTTAATACGATTTTTGAAAGCGTTTTCTATACAGGATACATTTTCGCTAAGAATCTGCTGAGCCTTTGTTTTGTGAATATTTTTTCTTTGATGTTGAGCCCAAAGCTGTTCCTCAACATTCTCCTCACAAAACAAACATCTTTTATAAATTTGCTGCTTGGGTTTTTTAGCAGGTTGCTCTCCTGAAGTTGTTGGCTGTTGTTGACACTCACTCAACACTTGCTCTATTTTTTTCTTCATATTATCATTATTATTATTATTATTATTATTATTATTATTATTATTATTATTATTATTATTATTGGTGTTGTTGTTTATGTTAGTAAACATATTTCTGAAAAGAATGAAAAATTACCGTTAATTCTACCGCTTTGTTTTGTTATTTTATTATATCTAACTGCGGGTGGGAGTGGCGGGGGACAACATTTATGTAAGTAATCCAGTTTACAAAAGGTTCCTCAAACAAGATTAAGCAAAGCGGACAATAAAAAATTCTCTTCTTTTTTTTAGTTTATTTTGGATCCAAATCTTTTTTTTTAATGGAGGACGTCTAGCATATGGTCTTTCATCGGTCGTAATTAGTTTACAGATTCGCATTGTAAGGAATTTTGTGAGTGAACAAAAAAAATTGAACGAAGACTCGTTTAAATCCACGAAATGGCAAAGGGAACAGGTTGAGCAGGTATTAGACAGCAACATTTTAACAACAAGAATAGGGATATCAGAAAGGAACCAACTATATTACAAAAAATTATCTCGAACCCTTTGTATTTCAATATTATTAATTGTATGTTTAAAATTTCTACTTCTTCTGATTATATTGTTTCTTTCTTTGTTGATTTAATTTTCGTAATTTTGTTGTTGTTGATTTTGTTTTAAAATTTATTTAGTTTGTATTTACCGATTCGTACCTCCGAATCAAATAGTCGGGTTGGGCATGCTGTGGCAATAATCCTCCTAACATTCCCAGGTTAATTTCTCACGAAGTAACAAAACTAATGAAACACTCCAGAGCAAAAAAACAAGTTTTTCTTTGACTCCGTTGACTAGCAAAAATATATAACAACATAAGAAACCCGTAGTAATTTAATAATGTTGAATGGTTTCTGGACAACTACCGATTTTTGAATTATTCCTAAATTAACACCACAACCCCCCTCCTCCATCAGGCAAACCGAGAATAGTTATTTATTTATTTAGCATTACTTACCTCGCAATATATGTATGTATATATATATATATATATATATATATATATATATATATGTATATATATATATATATATATATATATATATATATATATATATATATATATATATATATATATATATATATGTATATATATATATATACATATATATATATATATATATATATATATATATATATATATATATATATATATTCACTGGTTAGGTGGTGATGTCCAGTATATCTGCTCCGCTCTGTAAAAGACACTTTCGAAAATCGTCAGGAAAACAACGTTTTGGAAGACGAGGTTGAGTTTCCTCAAGTCACTAATTTCACTTTGGTGATTGTTTAGAGTTTTTAACTAAAAAAAAACAATCTTTCACTATTTATTAAAAGAAAAAACAATGTTTTCGAGGACGAGGTTGAATTTCGACAAAGTTTTGATGACGAGTTTGAGTTTCCTCAAGTCACTAATTTCACTTTGGTGATTGTTTAGAGTTTTTAACTTAAAAAAAAACAATCTTTCACTATTTATTAAAAGAAAAAACAATGTTTTCGAGGACGAGGTTGAATTTCAACAAAGTTTTGATGACGAGTTTGAGTTTTCCCAAGTCACTAATCTCACTTTGGTGATGGTTTAGAGTTTTTAACTTTAAAAAAAAACACACTACTTATTAGAAGAAAAAACAATGTTTTCGAGCCGAGGTTAAATTTCCCCAAAGTTTTTGTTGGGGTCGTTTATATATAAATTTGTCAAATATATATATAATGCAATAAAAATGACCCGAACTGCATGCACTCCGTTGCAATACCAAATCGGTTGGATCTTTTTAGCGGTACTTAAGCGCGAGAATAAATTGGACGCGTTGTCTATGCAATCGATGACAGTGACACACTGATTTCTAACTGCCTTGCAAATCGATTCTCGCATTCATTCATTCACGAATACACACAATTATAATAAACACACAAAAGGGTCAATTTGAAGACATTTCAAGGATGCGTCATAGAACCTAAAATGAATGTGAAGCGAGAACCGCCGCAGATGGTTTCGAAAAAGTAAGCGTAAGCAAAAAATGACGAGGGTTTGCTCACTCTTTGTATGCGGCGATTATAAACAAACGATGTCGACTTTAAATTGATTTTTTTTCTTTCCTTGCGTAATATGAGGAAATTATCGCATTCATTCATTCACGAATACACACAATTATAATAAACAAAATTGCCAGTTTGAAGACATTTCAAGGATGCATCATAGAACCTAGAATGAATGTGAAGCGAGAACCGCCGCAGATGGTTTCGAAAAAGTAAGGGTAAGCAAAAATGACGAGGGTTTGCTCACTCTTTGTGGCGGTGGTTAAGGTGCTCTAGAAAGCTTTGTACAAGTTCTTTGTACCGGTTGAGACGCCTTACACCCTTAATACCTTCGACAATAACCACTACCCTACACAAACGATCATCAAGACAAGCACCGTCATCTACGCTACGGGCCACCAAAGTAACAGCTCAGCCACTTACCTGATATCCGGGACACCTAGTTTTGCCAAAGAGAAAAGTTACAAACCTGAAAGTATGCAATAGAAATAGCAACATTTCAATGGTCAAATGCTTACTCCTAAAAGCATGCTCTAAAATAAAACACAATTCAAATCGATCACAAGAGAGCTTTCAGGATGGCTTACAAACCTGAAAGTATGCAATAGAAATAGCAAAATCCCAATACTCAAATGTTGTACTCCTAAAAGTCTGCTCTAAATAAAACACAAGTCAAAGCTCCCACGGGAGAGCTTTCAGTGCTCCTAAAAGTATGCTGCAAAATAAAACACAATTCAAAGCTCTCAAGGGAGCTTTCGGGATGGATTCACTGGCCCAGAACCCGCCAATCTACACTGCTTCCTCCCATCTCCGCCGCGGCCTTCCTGTCGGTCTCTTCCCCGTTGGTCTACCGTCGAGAAATCTACGCACGGTCCTATCGTTGCTCATTAGCGCCACATGTCCGGCCCATCTTAATCTTCGCGACCTGATTACTCTCACTATTCTAGGTTTGCGGTAAAGCTATTCCAATTCGTGGTTATGGAGTTTCCTCCGTTGCCCTGCCTCTTCATTATATTTACCGCCAAATGTACCCCTTAAAACTTTATTCTCAAATACGCGGAATTTGTTTTCTTCCCGTTTTGTGAGAGCCCATGTTTCGCATCTATATAGAACAAAACTATCGGCATGATTATGATTCTATAAACACGAAGCTTGATATTACGTGATAGCAGTTTGGATGTCAGCAGTTTACTGACTGCGTACCAACTAGCGTTGCCGGAATGCAGCCTTTCGTTAATTTTCTTCGACATTTCGTTACTGGCCATCAGTATTGTTTCAGTTATTTAAATTCTTTCACTATTTCAAATAGCTTGCCTCTGACGTTTATGTGTGTTCCCTGACGTCCGCCTGGTCTCGCCGCAATGATGTATTTTGTTTTGTCTTCATTTATTTCTAGGCCCACCTTCTCTGCCGCTTGCATTATGATTTCACAGTTTTTATCTACAGTTTCTAGATTATCGCCCATAACGGCGATCTTGTCCGCATATGCGAGCACTTGTGTGACCTCGTTCAGGGATGATCTGGGCATGTTGCCGTCTTGTAAGTTTCTGATGACATACTCGAGCATAAACTTAAATAGACATGGTGAGAGGCCATCCCCCTGTTTTAGTCCGTCCCGGATTTCAAATGGTTCTGAGAGGTGGTTTTCTATTCTAATTCGTCCCTTATTTTTGTTCATGCAACCTGACGAAATTAGAGTTGGATAGGGGTACTATTGATAGAAAGATTACGTTTTTTACTATGGAACTTGTAAGCATCGAGCTGAGACAAAATCAACTACTAGACATAATCAGTGACGCGAAGTTGGGCAATGTACACCGGTCCGTACTATTCCCCGCAGAACTTAAAACCGCCCTCCGCGAAGTACAATTGGAATCCCTTGATGCATTTAAATTTTCGTTCAGACTAAAAACGATCGTTTTTCAGTGAATTGGGCACATCGGCGGATATAAAATTGAAATATGCCAACTCAGAGTTGTAATAGTAATCATCATCATCGTCGGCACTACAACCGGGATCCGGTCTTGGCCTTATTTAACAAGTCTGAGGCTTGTTAAATTTTTCATAATAATTTGTTTTCCGGGCAAAGTCATTAGTCTTGCGCCAGAAGCGAGTAATAAGAACTCGCAATTGCTGCAATCGACCGCTTAACTGAGCTGAGTTTTTCCCAAGACGACATTGTAGTCCTTGGCGATTTAAACCTCCTCCATCTCCAATAGACGCTGTCCAACGATAAGTCCCACTACATCTCAAACCCCACTACTACCAAGGAATGTCTCTTTGTAGACAGCCTCACCGACTCTAGCCTATGCCAAGTAAGCACTATCCTAAACCATCTGGGCAGACAACTTGACCTTGAGTACACGACAGACCCCTTTAATTCCTCAGTTGCCTTTAGTTCCCACACCTTCTCAACTATTGACAACCACTACCTCCCGCTTCTCTTATCCTTATACCACGACTGCTCAGCCCACTCCACACCTCCCCCCTACCAATTTTCTTACAACTACCAAAAAGCCAATTTCCGCTTCATAAATGAGTACCTCAGAAATATCACACTTCGCTTAAACGATATAGGTGTAGAGGTCGCTACAGCCTCGCTCTACACAGAAATCTACAATGCCATATCCCTATATGTCCCATATTCCCGACACAGGTTATCATTCTCATCGCCCCCTTGGTATAACCGCAAACTCCGCACCCTTCGTAACAAGAGGAATAAGTTGTGGAACACTTTCCTAAATACGCGTTCTTCCCTGGATTACTCCAACTACCTCGGTTACTTTTATCAATTCACCGGGCTTTACAGCTTCCTCTACCACAATTACCTCACCAAAGCTCAATTAAACCTGAACAACGACCCCAAATCTTTCTTCCACTTTATCAACTGCAAACGCAAATCTGATGCCTATCCCAACTCTCTTTTCTACGGCTCAACTACTACAACTGACTCCCATACCATAGCCAATCTTTTCGCGTCCTTCTTCAAACTATTCTTCACGAACGATTCTTTCGAGCATAACCGCTCTTACTTCACTGGCCTGTCTGAATTCTCCTTCGGCCCTCTCATCTCACTACACATTCAACAATACCAAGTTATATCGGGTTTTCCAATAGGGAGTTGACAACATTGAATTTAATTTGTGAACGCACCCTTTCACTAATCATCGAACTGTCACTTTATTCAGTAAACTCAACATTTTCATCATGGTTAAGTACACGAACGAACAACGTCTGCAAATTATAAAAATTTACTACCCAAATTTGGAGTCGGTGACCGCAACTTTAAGAGCGTTAACTCCAATTTTCGGTCTTAATCTTGCCCTAGTAGACAGGCAATAACAAGTTTAGCGCAAAAATTTGAATCTAACAAGCCTCAGGACTTGTTAAATAAGGCCAAGACCGGTTCCTGGTTGTAGTGCCGGTGATGATGATGATGATGACGTTCTCCGATTGGGCTCTGGAAATGATGCGCAAAGATGATGAATTTCATCGCAAAATCATCTTCAGTGACGAAGCTCATTTTTGGCTCAATGACTTCGTCAATAAGCAAAACATGCGTTATTGTTCGGGTGAAAATCCACATGTGCTTCATGCATCACCACTTCATCCACAAAAAATAACTCTTTGGTGCGGTTTGCATGCCGGCGGCGTCATTGGGTCATATTTTTTCGTCGACGATAACCATCGTCACGTTACTGTGAATGGCCATCGTTATCGTGCCATGATTACCGATTATTTTTGGCCTGAATTGGAAGATATGGACTTGGGCGACATGTGGTTTCAACAGGACGGTGCCACAAGCCACACAGCATACGATACAATCGATTTATTGAAGAGTAAGTTTGATGAGCGTGTTATCTCAAGGAATGGGCCAGTCTGTTGGCCGCCGCGTTCGTGCGATTTAACGCCTCTAGACTATTTTCTTTGGGGCTACGTCAAGTCATTGGTCTATGCCAACAAGCCGACGACGTTGGAAGAGCTCAGAGCCAACATTGAACGCGAAATAGTGGCCGTTTCGGCCGAAATGTGTGGCTGAGTCATCGAAAATTGGGTACAACGAATCGACCGCTGCAAACGTGCCCGCGGTGGCCATATGAACGAAGTCGAGTTCGATTCTGTTACAGCACAGTGTAACAGACAATAAAAACAAGGAATGAATCGCTCTCAGCAATGCCACTCAAGTAGAACCGATTCACTACAATTTTTAAATAAGTCAAGTCACCCACCATCGAAGCGACAAAAATTCAACACGACAACTCCATCGCCGAAGGGTATACTCCGTTTCTTTGCTCAATGATTAATATCGACATTGCAACGGAAAAAGGCACTCGTACGATACAACTGTTTCTCACGATGATCTGCTGTTCGATAGCACGGGGCTTTTGATCGGATGACAGTAACGGGGAAATATGGAGTACGAAGTATATTAACGGGCGCATGGAGACAATTCTTTTCCGTTCTTCGTTGTGCTTTGGTGCAATTAAATTCAAATTTTGTTGTGTTAAGCAAAGTGGCCGTTGAAGTGGCAAATTAACTAAATAAATGTAAAGTTTGAGAAATGTATTTTTAAATTAAGTGAATTGAAAGTTTGTAAATTCGATTGTTACAAAGTGTAAATAAACAGATATAAGAATAGTTGCAACAAAACCTTCTTTTTGGATTAACTTGACTGTCCTGGTCGAGTAAATGGAAACCTTTTTTGATTAAATGAAATTTGGCTGTCCTGGTCGAGGAAAGAACGACCACGGAGTAACATTGGTCCTAAAGAGCCAGATTGGATTATACTACTGATTGCGGATGACATCTACTAGAGTAGTGTTACGGAGTGCAGAACGGTATCGTACACTGGGCGAGGAAATCGCTTGCAACCAAGGTGAGTGGCATTGTTTATAAAATATTAGTAATTTAATTCAACGATCCAAGTCGATCTTAACTAAAAGAAAAAGGTGCTGTGGTTGTGTGTTCATCGTTGAACAACGCGAATCGGTATACATAATTGTCATGTGAGGGTGATTCGAAATTGTTGTGGTAGTGTGTGCAGCCAAAACCTAAAGGATGGCTCATCGTTGGGTTGGTCATCCTTCTAAGCACAAAGGAATGTGGTGGAGATTGTGCCGAAGTTTTGAGAGTTTTTGGCGGGTTGTTGCCTTTTGTAAAACACGATAAATTGTTCCCTAAGGACATCGTTTTAATTACCATCTGGCTATAACGCTCAAGCAGGCATTGGATTGCTCTTCTAGATAAGCGTCAGGAGTTTGCAGAGTGTGTTCTAGACTGCTGGTGTCTGATACAACAATTCACAAAGTTCACAAGTTCGGCGCAGGTAAAATCGGTGGGGAGTTGCATCATTCTCGTGAAGATTATACGCCAACACAAGTAATTTATAAAAAAAAAATATATATATATAAACCAAAACATTGTTTTTTAATAAAATCAATTTACAAAAACTATCTACGATCGTACTGGGGAAGACACCCTTCCCCTATCATCCGGAGCTGAGTCTGGCTTCGGAAGTACCAAGCGCCGAAATAATAATCTCGACATCATTAATAAAAAACGAAAGGGGTAGCAATTCAACAAGATACAGTCCACTATTCGAGATTCGGAGTTTATTGTCCATCAAAGGTTGTTTGTTGGTTTACAATTCACAAAAAGAATTCAGAGGGATTTGTAAAGATCTTTACATCGGGTCCAGGTTTTTCGGGTGTGACATCGGGTCTTTAAAATTCAACGACGTTGCAAGTATCATACGACCCATCAGATTACGACATAGAGAGTGCACTGTCATTGGGACAATTGACGGCAACCTTCTACGCAGTTCAGCAGGGCTGCATTTCTGTGCACGAGCCAGCAATTGGGTAGGCTTTGTTTGGCGTAGTCTCTAATCTCTACAAGACAAGATGAGCAAGGCGAAGACTTCAGCTATGATTGACAGCCTACATAATGTCTCGCTCGAGTTGACAGCCGACTATAGGTCATATTCGGCTTTAGATCAGACATCCAAGTCGAGACACATGAACGAGGCTCGTCTGAAAAACTTGGAGCAAGCGTTCGAGGAAGCGAGAGGACTGCACCAAAAGATTATTGCAGCGCCAACTGATGAAGCCAAAACGAAATATATGGAAGAATTAGTCTTCCATAAGCTGAAAGAATTATATTACAAATATTCGTCAGAGCTCAGGTCACAGTTGGAGCACAGCGAGACAAGCGCATTAGGACACCACTCGTTTGACAGCACAATGGGAGGAGCAAAGGCGCCAACGGCGGAATTGAAGTTTCCGCCCATCAAAATCCCAACATTCTCCGGCTCCTATAAGACTTGGCCGGAGTTCAAAGGCTTGTTCGAGAGCCTCATAATGAGAAACACCTCCATCTCCGATGTGCACCGGCTGCATTACCTAAAGGCGAACTTGACTGGAGAAGCAGAGCGCCTATTAAGAAACACCGCGATTGTTGACGGCAATTTCGGCGCAGCATGGGCAACCTTAGTCAAGAGATATCAAAGCCTGCGGTTGCTTAAGGACACCCAGTTCGATCTGGTGTTCAATCAGTCTGCACTCACACACGAGTCGGCGGAAGGAATTAAAGAATTAATAGACACTACCAACGAAGCCAAACAGTCGCTGCAGAACCTTGGGGTTTCGGTCACTTCCTGGGAGGACGTGCTGATCTATCATACAGTCCGGAAACTTCCCCCCAATACGCGCGGTTTGTGGGAATCACATATTGCGGCGTACGCAGACTACCCGGCATATGACGTGCTGGAAGATTTCTTGTTGATGAGGACAAGAGCCTTGGAAGTGATGGGCCCATCCGCAACAGAGTCATCGCAACCAACACCAAAAAGACACACATCAGGCACAGTTCGCGCATTTAATTCAACAATTGGCGAATGTTACATGTGCCAAGGATCGCATCTCATCAGGAACTGTTACAAGTTCAAGGCGTTGAACCCGAACGAAAGACAGGAGGTCGTTCGGAGGAACAAACTGTGTTTCAACTGCCTGTCAGATGCACATACTGTGCGAAATTGTACTAGCAAGATCACGTGTTGGACATGCCAAAGGAAGCATCATTCGTTGCTGCACATAACTGATCACAACGAAGGACATGCTAATGAATCACGTTCAACGGTGGCTAGCCAGTCACTGTCTCAATCCACTTCCGCTACCACTCAACACACACCATCGGACCAGGCTCAGGATTCTATACCCCTTTTCAGGACTGCTTCGGTACATAATACGTACGTAGCCGAAAACCATAAAGTACAAACGGTTCTTCTGGCTACTGCGTTAGTTAAGGTCTTCCCAACTGTTGGGCAACCTGTACTGCTGCGAGCATTACTCGATCCTGGAGCGGAGGCTTCGTTTATCTCTGAGTCAGCCGTACAATTACTAAGACTCAAAATGGAAGGGAATCACACTAACATCCGAGGCGTTGGAGAAGACAATACGAGTGTATCCAGGCATACGGTATCAGTAACGATACACTCGAATGTGAATAATGATTTTAACATTCGGCTGAGGGCTTTGATCTTACCCAAGCTCACGTCTATGCTTCTGACGCAGAATATATCTTGTGACAACTGGAGTCACATCCAAAATATTCAGCTTGCGGACCCATCGTTTAGTAAATCAGGTGAGGTCGACATGTTACTTGGTAGCGATGTGTATCCAGCTATTCTTCAAGAAGGGATTATCAAGGGATCACCAGGAACCCCCATGGCCCAGCAAACAGAACTTGGCTGGGTGCTTTCGGGTGGAGTCAATTTCAAGGTCCCACCAACAGTGATATCGCTGCATACAACCATTGAGAACCAATGGGGAAAATATTTCGATAAGATTCATCCAGCAGTTCAATATTCAGCCGATGTTCCTCCTGGTCAGCCAACTGTTCTTCCTACCAGAAACCTAACTACGCAACCTGTTTCCCTCAATCAAATGCCAGTTCCAGTTCAACAAAAACTAAAGCACAATGCAGTTTCTGATGGGCACCAGGCGCCGTCTCAGCATATGCAACAGCAAGTACATTCTATGGAAATTCACCATGAAGATGATACTGGTTCACGAACAACGACTGCACCGCATGGCCGCATCATCCGGTCATCAAATATATGTCTATGGCAGAATAACGAATCAAGTCATGGAAGCCATAGATCAAATTTTAAGGTAACCACTAATACTGGTGGACGAATTTCCACGAACCAGTATCAAAGGAACAATACAAAGAATTCTGGACTTAAAAGAAATTCAGCGAAGTCCAGCAATTCGAAGAACGCAGCGGCTTCGCCTAGTCATCAAGGCCAGCAAGGTTATCCCTGTGGTTGCCATCATAGTAAAAACCGAAATGATCTTTCTCGACACCATCACTCGACCAATGGATCGAATCCACCATCAGGCAATGCTGGCAACACAAATGGCAGTTCCCACCAAGAAAATCGTCTAAAGCCAGGCAGTGGCATTAGCAGTGTAAGTGGGACACGTCCCCAACGGCAACGGCATCAGCCGAAGCAATCACGTCGGATCCTGAACGCAGACGATGCTACGCATTTGGCGGCTAATTTGGTATTTCGAGCTTCAATACAGGCTAACCGTACGCAGCAGACGGCGAAAGTACAAACGGTCAAGGACAACATTACACGACCGGGTGTCACCCAACTAAGTGGATGTCATGCTGAATCAGCAGCCTCATCTGGGGCATCTCGATCTCAGCGATTTATAAACTGCAACATTTCAAGGCAAGGTGTGGCTGCACAGCTACAAGGTTTTCAACTTAACGGCAAACACATCACTCGAAAATAAAGGTCAAATAGTTTCAATGGTGCGATCAGTTCGCAACTAACAACGCAGTTCCAACCGAGCTTAACAGACATCAACCTAATCAAGCAAACGATGAATGTTAACCATTGGATCAGGACAAATATTCATCAAAGATCTGCCGCGACTGATGCGGCAGATAAAGCCTTACAGGCACCTCCTCCACAAAATGTCGGAGATATACAACGGTTGATAATCTCAGCTGTTATGCCAGCCCGGACTCTCCGACTGTCTGGCATGGCCTCGTCAGCAGGCTCCCTGCAAACCCAAACGGTTCAGTCAGTAACCTCTGAACCGGTTACAATTGCTACGCCATTTGATTTAAGAACGGTGAAATCAGGTTTGTGGAGTGTTGGGCTATACACCATGCACGGGTGCGGATTCAGCCAACACCCACCGATTGTCGCTGTTGACGACGCACCAAATCCAAGAAAAAGCCGGAGAAATAAATACACCACCGAGGGGGAGACAAATCACCAACGCACAAGAGAAGATGAGAAGAGAAAAACTATTCTTTTAGTTGTATCCAATGTTCTTTATTTGACGTCACGTTTTTATTCCACAATGCTGTTTACTTGGTTCTTAGATTTAGGATTTATGTTTGACTTACATGGCACAACGTTGTTTAAACTGTTCTTAGATTTAGTATTAATGTTTGACTTTCATTGCACAACGTTGTTTAAACTGTTCTTAGATTTAGTATTTATGTTTGACTTTCATTGCACAACGTTGTTTAAACTGTTCTTAGATTTAGTATTTATGTTTGACGGACTTCGAAACTTATTGCTGATTTTGAAATTCAGCGAGTCTTTGAACACACGAATTATATCGACGCACCGTGGATGATAAGACAAAAAAAACTGGAGAAACTCGACTTCCTTTGTTTACCGAACTACTGCTCGCGACTCCTTTAAACACCGCGGTCTCGATCTGAGTGTCTGGCTAGATAAAGAGTTAATCCTGCACACTAAAACATATATCTTCGTACCCGACTGTGGATAAAATCTGACTGGAACAACTGTTTTTTTACATTTAATGGCACTGACATTTACTACGGATTAAAATTACTCGACACAGTAAGGCTCGCGCGCACTCTCCGGGTGTTGGTATCTGACTGATTGGAAATCATCCAAGAAAAGGGAACCTCAAAGAGACTGAAAAAGAGGCGGAGTTACACGATTAACTCGAGGTGGTTAATCGTGATTGGACCGGGTGAGATAGGCATAAATTACGCATGTATGCGTATGCCATGCATGCGATCGTCCAGCGACCGTGGATGGCGGGCAACATCGCTAGTGCATTTTCTAGGAATGCAAATAATAGCATCTGGGGTGTGAAAGACCCAAAACGATGATTTGGTCATCCTAATGGAAGGCCATAAATCATCATTTCTGTTGCCGATGATTAAACATTGCAACGAACATTGGGTGCAGCCATTGCCAGATGTTAAAAGTAAACATTTTCTGGCTGCATCCAGTTCGCGGCTCGTTTTACGGTCCCTGCTGGTGAGGATCGATAATCGGGAAACCAGCGATTGCTAGTTATTAGGGTCATGTTTGTTTTGCGTCAGCCGAAACGTTGTCGGCGATAGCAAAACAATAGGGCAAATAGCCGCATGCATTTATGCCGAGGGTAAACAAATACAACGAGTCACTAGGAACTCTTGTTGATTGTTGTTTCCATAGCTTAAGGCTATGGAAACGAGATGCCCTGGCCGAATGTATGCCCATGTTTGGATTTCGGATGCCATGGCAATGCAATGATTTTGCCGTGGACTTATGCATTTTATTTAGAAGATAAAATACGCCTCGGGGGGTGAATTTTCGATGCCACAGCAAGGCGATAAGCTTTGCCGTGGGGTTAATGTTTTTTAGGGAATATGGTCTGGCCGAGGTGAGTTTTCGATGCCACGGCAAGGTGATAAGCTTTGCCGTGGATTTAATGTTTTCAGAGGTGATGCTGGGGAAAAGGGGTTTGGATGGAAATCCCCTACAGAATAGGTAAGCTGCCTAGCATAAATTCAAAACGGTTATCCGATTGGTTAACCGTATTAATTCCGGCGATTTGGCTGAGGGTAAATGCCGTAGCAAGGTTACGCAACCTTGCTGAAGTTCGACCGAAAGGTAAGTCGTTCGCCTGGAAAGGTGGGGATCGAGCGATGTATGGCTCTTCGGGCCCTGAAAAGCCCCACATCACTCCCTCCCCAGTGACGTAGTCACGAAACAGGTAAGGCAGGTTAGGGGGTGGTTAGTTGGTTCTGGGCGCGCGTTTGAGCGCGAGTACGGGGGGGTTGTGCTGGTGGAGTAGGAGCGGTGTCGGTAGATGGAGGTGATTCTGGAGCGGAAGCTTCCAGAAAACAGGGCTTAAGCCTTTCGACGCTGACCGTGGATCGCTTGCCTCTAATGTCGATCTCGAAGACGCGGTCACTGATGCGGCGGAAGACTTTGAATGGGCCATCATAAGGTGGGTCGAGGGGCTTCTTGACCTTATCCACCCTGACAAAGACGTGCGTGCAGCTGTGCAGTTCAGGGTGGACGAAAAGTTTTTTGGAGCCGTGCCTGGTTACAGGGGTTGCCCTAACCTTACGTAGCAGGTCACGGAGATGTCCCAATTCGCGAAGTTGGTCACGCGGTGTTTCGCCATCCAGGAAAAGTTCTCCTGGAAGAAGGAGGTTGGTACCATAGGTAAGCTCTGCTGCCGAAGCACCTAGGTCCTCCTTAATGCTTGTCCTCAGGCCGAGGAGGACGGTTGGTAGGGCGTCAAACCATTGTGTGTCATTATGACACATGAGTGAGGCTTTAAGAGATCTGTGCCAGCGCTCTATCATCCCATTTGATTGCGGATGGTAGGCGGTGGTACGACTTCTTTGGCAGCCGAGAAGATCTGTTAGCTGCCTAAACATTGTCGCCTCAAACTGTGGACCTCGGTCCGAAGTAATTGTGGTTGGTACACCGAAGCGTGTGACCCAAGTTGAGTAAAAGGCCTTGGCGACTGATTCGGCAGTAACTGCCCGGAGAGGTGTCGCCTCTGGCCATCGCGTGCAGCGATCCATCATAGTGAGGATATAAGAAAATCCTCTTGATGGAGTAAGCGGTCCCACTATGTCTATGTGGACATGGGCGAAGCGTGCCGTGGGAAGCTTGAATTGCGCTGGCTCCAGTACATTATGTCGCGCTACTTTGCAGCGCTGGCACTGGAGACAAGCACGGGCCCAACCGGTGAGGTCTTTGTTCATCCGGGGCCAAATAAATTTGCGACGGACAGCAGCGGCTGTTGCTCGGCCGCTGGGGTGGGCAGGGTTGTGGTAAACCTGGAACACGCCCTTACGAAGTTTCTCGGGAATGTAAGGTCTAGCGGTTCCAGTGGAGACATCACACCAGATTTCGCCCAAAGGGTCGCGAAGGGTAATTTTCTTGAGCTCTAGTGCCGTATCGGCAGTTAGGAGGGACTTGAGCTGTTCGTCCTCCTCTTGAGCTAGGGCAAGATCAGCGTTATTCAAGGCGGAACGCAAGTGAATCGTATCGATTCGAGAAAGGGCGTCCGCCGTGACATTCAGTTTACCGGAGATATGCCTGATCTCCGTAGAGTATTGCCCAATGAGGTCTAATTGACGCTCTTGTCGGGGGGAGGCATTTCCCGACTTCTTCCGGAACGCGTAGACCAATGGCTTGTGGTCTGTTAAGATGGAAAGTGAGCGACCTTCTATCATATGACGGAAGTACTTAACAGCGCTGTAGATCGCGAGCAATTCACGGTCATAGGCGCTGTAACGTCGCTCAGTGGGACTCAGCTTCCTTGAAAAGAAGCCGAGTGGTTCCGGTCGGCCTTCAATGTCCTGTTCAAGGACGGCTCCGATTGCGGTATCCGATGCGTCGCATTGGATAGAAAGTGCCGCTCCCTCGAGAGGGTATCGGAGTAAGGTGGCATTTGCCAATTGTTCTTTGGACAGTTGGAATGCTCGATCTGAGACTTCTGTCCAATTAATGGGGCGCTTATCATTGCGCTTAGCTCCTTTCAAAAATTCATTTAAGGGAGCTTGAATCTGAGCGGCATTCTTCAGGGTTGGGCGGTAAAAGTTAAGCATGCCCAAAAATCGACGCAGCTCACTCACGTTAGTAGGCCGTGGGTATTTCATGAGGGCCTCCACACGGTCTGGTAGTGGGCGAATGCCCTGGTTGTCAACGACATAACCCAGATAGGTGATTTGCTCCTTGGCGTATTGACACTTATCTGGGTTGATGACAAGACCGAATTCGCGGAGGCGCTCTAGGACCTGACGTAAGTGGCGTTTATGTTCGACGAGGTCTTTGGAGGCGATGAGAATATCATCAAGATAAGCATGGCAGCAATTAAGACCACGTAAAGCCGTGTCGATATACCGCTGGAATGTCTGTGCGGCATTCCTGAGACCGAAAGTCATCACTTTGAACTCGAAGAGTCCGAAAGGTGTAATGACTGCGGTCTTGGGGATGTCTTCAGGTGCCACCGGAATTTGGTGGTATGCCCTGGTGAGATCCAGGGTTGTGAAGACATTGCACCCTCGTAACTTGTACGAAAAATCGTAGAGGTGTGCAATTGGGTATCTGTCCGGGACAGTTGCTGCGTTCAACAGCCTATAATCGCCACATGGGCGCCACTCACCAGAACGTTTCTTCACTAAGTGGAGTGGGCTTGCCCAGGGACTGTCCGACGGTTGGCAGATACCTAGTTCGATCATATGCTCGAACTCCGCGCGCGCCGCACGTAATTTTTCCGGAGCCAGTCGACGTGGACGCTGGCTCACAGGGGGACCACGTGTTTCTATATGATGAAACACCGTGGCTTTATGTCGGCGTTGGTTAGGTAGAGGAATTGTTGTACTCACAAATTCCTGTACCATAACCTGGAATGGGTCTGTGCACTTTGTGGCTCCTGAAGTTTCCGCTGGTGATGCCGTCATGGGCAAGGGGGGTGCGGTTGGAGCCACTAGTCTGTTATGGGTCGAATCGACCAACAGATTATGTGCACCTAATAGGTCGGAACCTATCAGGGGTTCATTCACGTCCGCAATGACGAAACGCCAGGTGATCGGACGACAAAGACCCAATTGAAGTGTCAGCTTTTTACGTCCGTACGTAAGTATCGGCGTATTATTTGCTGCTGACAATTTGAGTGCGGCTGGCACGCGGTTACGCGGAGCAAACGATCGCGGGAGGACTGAAATATCGGCGCCGGTATCGACAGTAAAAGCGATATTCAGTTTCGAATCCCGGATGGTTAAGCGACTTATCGTAGGGGTGCCGGCCGATTGCGCGAGGGTGTCGGTCGGCAAAATCAGTTTAAAGAGCGCCTCTGGTTGGTGGAAGGTTGCGTCCAACCACAAGGCGCTTTGCAATTGAATGCGCGATCACCATATCGCTGGTGATTGGCGCACCAAGGCAGAGTAACGGCATTATCAGGTGTGTTCTGCCTATTAGTATTGCCGTTACGGGGAGGTCGAGCCGGAGCTCGCTGGGAATTGGCCCGGTGAGGGCCGTTCTGGGTGGGATTGGCCCTCTGTGGGGCATTTTGGGGGATATAGGCCCTCTGAGGGGCATTTTGGGAGAAATTCTGCCGATTGAGAGAACGGCTCGGCATGGCTCGATTCTGGGCGCTTCGAGGATTGTTCCTCACCTCCGCGCGCAATTGCGTTATCTCGCGGAGGAGTGAGGTTTGGAGCGCCCGTAGGTCAGCAGGAGTTAGTTGTGTGGGTGGACTTCTTTGGTTGAATGCGTTGGGGCCTGCCTCTGGATTCCCCTGAGGGAAATTGGTTGAGGCGGGCCTTCTAAGGGGTAATTGGTTTTGAGGAGGATTGGGAGTTGAGACCAATTGATGGGCTGTAAAAGGGAGACGAGGGTGCCGTGCAGGCTGTGCAGCGTGTTGAGAAACCGCCGCTACTTGGTACGCAGGAGGCTCAGAATACTGATCTGAACTTTCCATAATTGCGTCCGCAATTTTGGATAAATAGCCCAAACTCTGGTTGGGTTGGGCTATGAGTGCCGAACGGGCATGCTGGGGAAGACACCTCAAAAAGTGAGGCCTTATTAGGTCGTCCCCAATCCTGGTCCCCGCTATAGAGCGTAAATGGGTCAGGAAAAGAGATGGTCTCATCCCGGATAAGTTGGTTACAGCGGCCAAACGTTGTTGCCGCACACTTCCAGGTTCGTCCAAAGCTTCGAGCAGGGCATCACGCATGTTGCTATATGGGTTGCGGCCGGCCGACTTTATTATGTGTGCAACATGCGGTCGCTGAGTGCGGTCAAGCACTTTCAACAGCTCAACTGCACGAAGTTGTTCGTCGTGCAAGGCTGAGGCCTGGAAGATGCGGTCTGCCACTGCAAACCAAAGGTCCGGGTCCTCCTCATCGAAGGGGGGAAGTCCTATATTAGGGTGACGAGTCCCATTCCCGAGGCTGGAAGCATCGTGGAATTCTTGGGACTCTGAAGGTCTTTGGGGTTGTTGTGAGGTGCCGGCACCAGTTGTGGGCATTAAAATGCCGGAATTTGTCAAAGGGCCGATACCAGGGGCGTTGGGAGAGGTTGGGAGAGCGTTAGAAGATTTGGGTCGGTTCACGACGCTGGGGGCAACGGGTGGTGCCAGAGGAGTAGATTGTCCGGGCAAGTCTAAGTCAGTATCGACTTGCTCGGTTGGGAAATCGACGCTGGATGCGTCGTGAAACTCAAGGGGCTCGGGTTGTTCCAGAGCCTTTTTGGCCATGGTGTTTCTCGTGTTGACCATAATGGATAGTGACGCGAAACGGGAGTCAAAGGCGTAAGAGAACGCGAAGAAGGGTGAAAGGAGGCCAATGGGTGAAAAGGAGTCGCAGGAAGTTGAGAGAACCACGAATGTCTTAAAACAATGGTTTTTATCAATTAAAATGAGTCGAGCGAAAGTCGGAACTGGAGTCAAGTGGAGCCAAAAGAGAATCGTGCCGCGTCAAGTGGAGTTGATGGGATCTTGAATATCCCCGAATACGGTTTTATTAATTAAAATAAGTCGAGCGATAGTCGGAGGAGTCGTATGTGCAATTACCGGAAGCTGCGTGTTAATCAATACCCTGAAGGGGCTTACAAAATTTAGTTTTAATTTTGCCTTTATTGCTTGCTGTTTGAGAATACCAATATGTTTTCGTTTGTAATTTTTTTAATCGATATGGTTCTTTGTTCAAGTTTTTAAACAGGCAGATATTTTTCTTTAGGGTGAATTCAATTTTATTAACAATACAAGTTCACTTAATTGTAGGATATGTATGTAACTGTAAATATTATGTGAAGAAATTAGGTACATATACTTATTTGCACAAATCTTAAGGATACAATAAAATGAAGACAAAAATGATATGTAAAATATAAAGTTATAAAAATAAAAACTGACATGGATTACAATTAAATGCTGGTGTATTGCCGCGGTTTAAATGTTAATTAGGTCTGTATCTTTTTAATGGAAAACTAAGAAAATTCAAAAGGGAACCATAAGTTGATTTGTTAGTTGATTTTTTGGGCGGCTTGGTTGTGTACTTTAATTTCTTACTTTCTGTTGTATTATTAGTGCAGAATTAAACTTATTGGATAAGATATTTGAAAATACTGGTGTATGTACGCGGACTTGACCCGGAAGGGGCTTACAATTCTGTCGACCATATAACAACTCTTAATAAGTCACTAAAGAGTATTGTCGTACACACAGTGAAATGAAACAAAAAAAAAAAAAATAATGAAGGTGAAAGGTTTCACAATTGAAGGATATTATTAATTGTTCTTTACGACTATTTTGTACTAATTTTTCACTTGAATTTCAACTTTAATGTCGTTTTTCCTTTTGCGTATTTATTATTATTATTTTTTAATTTGTTGGACTAAAATCACTGCTTACAAAAACAAGCAAGTTTTTATTTCGTTAATAATGTAGGTAAACATTCGGTTTTATATAAAGAGGGGGAAACTTTGTAACTTTTAGTATCAAAGAGATGTCATTCTTCACATAAGTATACAATATATTTTGATATTCGTGTCGTGTGTTCTTTTAGTGCCATATATGATAAATAAATGAATAAATATAACGTATATGTATATATCTGTTTATTTGCCAGTTTATTTATAATTAATTTCAGAATTACTTAGTATTTAATTTTTACGTGTATGCAAAAACCTAATTTGTTTAGACATTACAAGTCTGTTTAGCTAAGTTAGCAGTGAAAACCAAACTATTGTGCATACCTGTGTGTTGACTAATTGTGGCTGCAGTTCCTGGTCCGCAGTGGTGTGTCGTTGGGACGGCGGTTATAGCTGTGTTGATTAAAGGTGTGGTAATTGACGAACGTTGGGGTTATTGCACCCTTTAATCTCCTTTTTGTTGTTTAACACTTTTCACACTGAAGTAGGAAAAGCACTGGCACTGATAAGTTATTTGGGAAAACTGTCACATGCACCAAAGTCGTTGTCATTGTAAGATGTGGTGAAGCGAAGATTGTGCGTTCATGTTCACTGACTGCCAGGTCACCAATGTGGAGTGTTGGGCTATACACCATGCACGGGTGCGGATTCAGCCAACACCCACCGATTGTCGCTGTTGACGACGCACCAAATCCAAGAAAAAGCCGGAGAAATAAATACACCACCGAGGGGGAGACAAATCACCAACGCACAAGAGAAGATGAGAAGAGAAAAACTATTCTTTTAGTTGTATCCAATGTTCTTTATTTGACGTCACGTTTTTATTCCACAATGCTGTTTACTTGGTTCTTAGATTTAGGATTTATGTTTGACTTACATGGCACAACGTTGTTTAAACTGTTCTTAGATTTAGTATTAATGTTTGACTTTCATTGCACAACGTTGTTTAAACTGTTCTTAGATTTAGTATTTATGTTTGACTTTCATTGCACAACGTTGTTTAAACTGTTCTTAGATTTAGTATTTATGTTTGACGGACTTCGAAACTTATTGCTGATTTTGAAATTCAGCGAGTCTTTGAACACACGAATTATATCGACGCACCGTGGATGATAAGACAAAAAAAACTGGAGAAACTCGACTTCCTTTGTTTACCGAACTACTGCTCGCGACTCCTTTAAACACCGCGGTCTCGATCTGAGTGTCTGGCTAGATAAAGAGTTAATCCTGCACACTAAAACATATATCTTCGTACCCGACTGTGGATAAAATCTGACTGGAACAACTGTTTTTTTACATTTAATGGCACTGACATTTACTACGGATTAAAATTACTCGACACAGTAAGGCTCGCGCGCACTCTCCGGGTGTTGGTATCTGACTGATTGGAAATCATCCAAGAAAAGGGAACCTCAAAGAGACTGAAAAAGAGGCGGAGTTACACGATTAACTCGAGGTGGTTAATCGTGATTGGACCGGGTGAGATAGGCATAAATTACGCATGTATGCGTATGCCATGCATGCGATCGTCCAGCGACCGTGGATGGCGGGCAACATCGCTAGTGCATTTTCTAGGAATGCAAATAATAGCATCTGGGGTGTGAAAGACCCAAAACGATGATTTGGTCATCCTAATGGAAGGCCATAAATCATCATTTCTGTTGCCGATGATTAAACATTGCAACGAACATTGGGTGCAGCCATTGCCAGATGTTAAAAGTAAACATTTTCTGGCTGCATCCAGTTCGCGGCTCGTTTTACGGTCCCTGCTGGTGAGGATCGATAATCGGGAAACCAGCGATTGCTAGTTATTAGGGTCATGTTTGTTTTGCGTCAGCCGAAACGTTGTCGGCGATAGCAAAACAATAGGGCAAATAGCCGCATGCATTTATGCCGAGGGTAAACAAATACAACGAGTCACTAGGAACTCTTGTTGATTGTTGTTTCCATAGCTTAAGGCTATGGAAACGAGATGCCCTGGCCGAATGTATGCCCATGTTTGGATTTCGGATGCCATGGCAATGCAATGATTTTGCCGTGGACTTATGCATTTTATTTAGAAGATAAAATACGCCTCGGGGGGTGAATTTTCGATGCCACAGCAAGGCGATAAGCTTTGCCGTGGGGTTAATGTTTTTTAGGGAATATGGTCTGGCCGAGGTGAGTTTTCGATGCCACGGCAAGGTGATAAGCTTTGCCGTGGATTTAATGTTTTCAGAGGTGATGCTGGGGAAAAGGGGTTTGGATGGAAATCCCCTACAGAATAGGTAAGCTGCCTAGCATAAATTCAAAACGGTTATCCGATTGGTTAACCGTATTAATTCCGGCGATTTGGCTGAGGGTAAATGCCGTAGCAAGGTTACGCAACCTTGCTGAAGTTCGACCGAAAGGTAAGTCGTTCGCCTGGAAAGGTGGGGATCGAGCGATGTATGGCTCTTCGGGCCCTGAAAAGCCCCACAGGTTCACTACACACCAGCAATGGCAAACCAGCGAATGTGTTCCACAATCGCAAACAACGACATATGGGAACCCCATACATGAGGTTAAATGGTGGAATCCTTAACAGCATGAATGAAAGAGGAAACCAACTCCTCCTACTGTAGCTGTATCCATAGTTTATCAAAGTGATGCCCTCAACAACAACGACGACAGCATACCTCGAAATACAGCGTATGCCAATTCCATTGATGATTCAACAGCCATCACACATTTAGCCAACATTAACAACAACGTTAGCACTCAATGGCCAATGGGTCCTTCTGCCACTACACTCTAACATTTGAAGAGTATTCAACAGTGCTAGCCCAAGTAGAAGCCTGTCTGAACTCTGCCCTCTTCCAATGGCAAATGATAAACGACTAAACCACACACACACACCCACACACACTAATAACTAAATACGAAATTACGTATAATATAACCACTAAGCCATAACGAAGTATCATTAATTTAATTAGTATAACATTAATAATTGCTTGGATTAAGCCAAATAAATGAGAATTCTGCCCTCACTAAACTAAACTTGGATTGAACAGGAACAAGGATCGTCCTGGCCTTTGCCAGGTTGAAAGCAATCAGAGACTTTCCCCTGTATGTTCGCTCCCATGCCCCTGTAATATTAATAGTATCTTTGATTTCAGGGGAGTATGAATTCTATAGACATACTCCAGTCCCGATTAGATCAAAGGAAGGCATTCATTGGTAAGTCTAGGTCGATAAACCGTTTTTGGCTTTGAATCCTTTTAAGGGAACATTCCGGTTTGTTCGGTTCAAAAAATCAATTTTTTTTTTGCTTAATCGATAGTTTTATCCTTCAAAAATAATTTGTTAAAATTTGGAAACGAAATCTTAGGCGGTTCCAAAGTTATAGGTCATTAAAGGGTCGGGTCTCCCGCGGATACAAATTCGTATCATAGGTGGCAACTACCGTGTATTTAGAAAGATGCAGACTATCCATTTTTGGGATTAATTCGCTTCGCTGTCACTTCTTTGAATATGTCGCAATCTTGTGCGACTGAACAACATGTTCATAAGCGGTAATGGATAGTCGCTCCTGTGTATGTTGTTTTTACATTCGGGCGTACTGCGAGTGACCTGCGATTGCCTGAGCCTTAGTTAGTTTTATATATATGAAACTAACTTGCCCGTTGCACGGTGCTGGTGGTTTTTTCTTGTTTGGTGACTATGGAAGATGTTCCTACCGGTGACGTCGCGGGGTAGGTATTTTTGATGTTTCTTTGTTTCTTTTTCATGAGGACGAAAAATTATTTAGCGTAAACGTGGTCTCAGAGCGTGCAGTGCTCGCGTTTAGGCGTCCGTTTCATACGTTTTTCAACGGTAAATTTATCTTACATAATGTTTAAAAACGTTAAAGGTTCGCGTAAGTCAGGGGTGCGTCCAGGGAGTCGATATAAAAACGAAAAGGATTTATGGGAACTGTAAATGAACTGGAAACGGAGTATGCGACTACATCGGCACAAAAATTGGCTACATCGCCCGACTTCGCTCCAACGGTCACAATGACGGCAGCATACGTGATGTTATATATTTTTTCAGTTTTTTCCGAACTTTCAAATATTATAAAGTGTAAAAACTGTGACGGTTCGATAAACTTTTCAAAAAAATCTGAGAAAGGCCTAGGATTCAAACTGATCGTCAAATGCAACTGTGGTGAGAGGGTCATCGAGTCCTGCCCACGAATCGCCAACAAAGCTTACGAAATTAATCGTAGAATAGTATTCGTTATGCGCATCTTTGGTGTCGGGTTAAATGGATTACATTGTTTCACTTCACTGATGGATATTGGCGAATTTACGAAACACATCTACTACGCTGCTCTCGATAATGCACACACTGCTTGTATCGGTGTTTTTTCTTCCGTGATAAAAAAGGCTAGCAAAGAAGAAAAAGAAGAAACTGATAAAAGTGAAGATAAAAAATTTACTGCTTCTGGAGATGGTAGTTGGAGCAAAAGGGGTCATACTGCTAATTATGGCGTTATGACATTGGTCGGCAACAAAACAAACAAAGTTCTCGATCTTACTGTGAAATCGCGTTATTGCCAAGGCTGCAACTTTATGAAAGCAAAGAAAGGCACCCCTGAATATGATACTTGGTGGGATGAGCACGAACTAGTTTGCACATTGGATCACAATGGAAGTTCGGGTAAAATGGAGTCGGACGTAATGTTAGAGATGTTCGAGCGCGCTTTTGATCTGCACGGCCGCATTTACGAAAGGTACGTTGGAGACGGGGATGTAAAAATAATGAATGCGTTGCAGAAATCATTTCCAAATGTTGTAAAGGCTGAGTGTATCAAACACGTGGGAAAGTGAATCGGTTCGCAATTACGCGGTGTCATAAAAAAAGCAAAAAAAAAAAAACAGACCAATTAGGAGGAGCTGATCCTGGCAAACTTACGGGAAACATGATAACAGAACTGACGACTTATTACGAACTTGCGATTAGACGCAATGCTAACTCTGCTGACGAAATGGCGAAAGAAATTTGGGCAACATACTACCACAAAATATCAACCGATGAAAATCCGCAACATCAAAACTGTCCAGAGGGCCCGGAGTCATGGTGCAAATGGAAACGCGCGGAAGCTGCGAATGAGCTGTCAAAGTTCCACCACGACAAACCTCCATTGGATCCTAAAGTACGAACTATTTACCCAGTATAAGTAAAACTGACAAATCCCGATTTGTTAAAAAAATGCAAGGGAGGTTTCACGCAACATAACAACGAAAGTTTCAATGCTACTATCTGGCAAATGGCGCCAAAAAACACATACAGTGGTAAGAAAATCATTGAAGTTGCGGCTCTTACCGCAGCTTGTATGTTTAATGAGGGGTTTTTACCCGTATTGCTAATAATGCAAGTCATGGCCATCAAAATTGGGTACGCTGCGAGAGCGTTTGCGAACGGGAGGGACAGAGATCGGCTGCAAGACGCTGACCGCAGCCTAGTATACAACTCGCACGAGGCACGAACAGCGAGGAAAAAGGCGAAAATGCAACTGGAGGACCAATTCGAAGTCGTGGAAGGAATTGTTAATGGTCCAGGAATAGATGTCTAGCTGTTAGTATAAAAAATCCCGATGATTTCATGAAAAAAATCACTTTTATCTTTTGTCTAATTTATCTCCAAACTTTGAATGCGTTTTTCTCGAAACGACTTTTTTGTTGTTTTTTATCAATTTTAAATTTTTTTTCACTCACATTGGGCTAAATGTATTTAAGTTCAATAAACTGTTTGCATTTTTCGTATTTTTTTTACTGGAGACGATAATAACCCTTACACAAGCAGAACGGATGGCTAACTTTGAACACCTGGAGGGGGTGGGGGGTCCGGTTCCGGAGTGACTCGACAAAATTTACAAACGTAGTCGAAAGATGAATAAAATGTTAAAAAAAAATTGTTATATCTTTAATACTTTCTCTTAAAAAAAATCATGAAAATAACCTATTTTTTGACCCGACAAACCGGAATGTCTCCTTAAGAGACAATATATTTTGTTGAATGCAGACAGCTTCCATCAATGTATAAACTACAAATATGGCATATACTTAAGCAAGCGTAATTTGGTGGTGAGAAGCAAAAATTCACAGAACTGTATAATCAGTTTGCTTGCTGGACATAAATCCCCCCATAATGGTAATATCAATATATTCAACTCTACACGAGAGATTTGGTACAGTCTGAGTTGGTTGTTGGTAGGGCCCGATGACATGGTTTGAAGCGAATGTGTAACTCGGAATAGCGAATTCTGCAAATTAGGAGTACAGGGATACTCAGCCTTGACGCTGGATGTAAGGCAATGTCCCCGGAGGCTACCCTCGAGATCGAACAACAGATAATAAACATGTCAAACATGACATTGTCTTTTGGTTCAGATTTCGTAAAGACGGTAAAGATTCCGGATATAGAGATAAAGCCAAAGCCAGATGGCAAGGATTTGAATAGTATTGGTTTCGAGTTTGTCTCAAATAGCGTTCCACTAAATATCAAGCTAAGCGGGACCAACTATGGGAGGCCAAGCAATCTATATTTCTCGGGCCGCCACCTATTAATGTATGTTTTTTCATTTCTCTGGTGGCTTGGTTGCTCTATCGATTAGGGAGAAAGTTTTGTGTAAAACCCAAACAGCAATCCAGGGAACTGAAGGGGATCATCTCGTATTCCCGTCTAGATACCCAGGGGTCAAACTCTCCCCAAAACCCCCTCCACTCCCAAGAGAAAACCAATCATCTACCGAGGCCAACATCGTCCAGTAGAAGTATCAATCTCATGAAATAAAAATATATTTTGCACAAAAGTAAAGAATTATTATCCTACCTAAGACTAGTTATTCGAGAGAATAAAATAAAAACAACAAATAAAAACATTGTAAAGAAAAACCTCTAACGGAATAAAATCGCTTTGTAATAACCGCATCAAAATAAATACGCATTCATAGTAAATATCAACCCATCTACAATAGAACAAATCCAATTAATCAAAACAAATGTTTGAAAGCAAATAAATAACTCAAAATATATCTTATTACCTTATAAATTTAGCGTTACATGCACAAACATAGAAATCAAAAACAAAACAAAAAAGTATAATAAATTTTAATATATTATAGTCTTAGGAAATTATTTTTGTTGGTAATTATTGTAATCACTACTATTAACTTATTATATACTATTAATAAAATAAATAAATCAAATAGAAAATATGTTATATAAATAAATAAATATCCAGATGACTTACAGTTTGTCCGATAGACGTTGCCTGTCGGGGTTGGGGTATTTTTGCATAAGTGTTGGTCTTGTGGCTGTGTTGTCCCAGTAAACCCGCGTTCTTCTAATTTAGATTTCACTAAATTGGCGCACTTTATATAATAACAGATCACTGCAATTGTCCTCCAAATTAAGGCACACTCACTTTCTTTACAGGATTTTGCTTATCTCTTCTCTTTAGTAAATATTTACAATTTATTCACCTAGTTACATTTTTCTTTTTTATATATATTTAATTGTTTTTAATCTAGTTACACCGACTCACAACACTGTTATTACAAAACGAATTAAAAACCACCAGAGTTCAACGCATGTTTTTATTCTAATTCGCTAGCGTCGCACCACGATTTTTAAACACGCACTCAATTATCCGCACAGATAGCGAAAGCAGGCCCGTCCTCTCTCTTTAAAATCTCGTACCACACTACCCTTCTTTTGCGATCGTTCGATCAGAGGAAAACATTTTTCCACGCTAGCCAAAGGCAACGTGTTATTTTCGTTTTGCGCTGATTTCACATAAAGTCCGTTGTATTAAAATATCCTTTGTTTGATCCTTACGCAATTTACCTTGGATCGGTAATTGTCTACAAAACTCTTAAACATTACCTGGGATTTCCAGACCGTTTAGACTTCTTAATTATATTTTACTGGACAATGGTGCCAAAGTCTTTTTGTATAACTTAGTAGTATTGTTGTCCAGCGAATGGATTTATGAGGAAATGTTTCCTTGAATAGGATTAAAGGAAATGGTGCCGCCATAGAGTATTTTTTATTTTTTTATTTTACTGCATTTATTTGACCAAAAATTAAGAGTTACTATAAGTAATACAGCTAATTTATAATAGACTGGTTACATATAAGTGTTTACATGTTATTTGTTAACATTTTTCAAACAATTATTTTTTATGTGTTTAAGATTTAATGGGAATTATATAGATTGGTAGTTTTGTTTTTCCTGGAAAATGTCAGAAGAAAAAACCAGGAACTCTGTTTATTTTAAGTTAGCCCACTTAAAGTTACTTAACATAACTTAATCTAACTAAATCTAATCTTATATACAATTTACAATATTTGATATTGCAATGATAGTGACAATTCGAATTTGACTTAAAAATAATATTTACAATTTTTAGTTATGGATGTGGGATTTCTCGTTGGGATTGAGGGTAGTAAGGGATAGGATCAGGTAAGTTCTTGAAGGAGGGGAGAGCCATTCGGTTTTGTGTTAAAGGTAAGGATCTTGGAGAATGGTTGGATGTTGCTGTATTTGAAATGATTGGGTGCCATTTCGGTGTTGTGGTACACGATCTCGTTTAGATCGTTAACCAGTCTGCCTGCAGCGAAGAGGGTCCTGATTTGGAGACAATTACGGTAGTGTGCTCCCGTATTGGAGGAGGGTGATGGTAGGTCCGTTATTATCGGGTTAGGATTGTTAGGAAGGTTTTCTATGGAATTTATCGACAGTTCTAGGATCCGTCTATCCAGTCGTTCGATGCCTGCGGTGTTGTAAAGGTCGTTGTTACAATGGCATCTATATGAGTTGGTTTTGCGGTGTAAGCCAGTGATAAACCGGAAACATTTTCGTTCAAACCCTCGTAATTTCTTCATTTGGGATGGTGAGATGTGGTACCATAATGGGCAGGCGTATGTAACAGTGGGTCTGATTATCTGTTTGTAGATGAGCTGTTTGACCTTGAGAGAGAGGCCTTTAGGTTTCCACAACATTCGTCTGCAGAGGTTAAGCTGTATTGAGGCTTTATGAAGGGAATTTTTGATGTGGGTTGAGAATGACCAGTCGTTGGAAAGGATTACTCCCAAATATTTTAGAGTTTTGGAAGATTTTATGAGGGTGTTATTAAGATTTAGTTTAATTTTGTTGTGGCAACGTTTAGTGTTGTTTGTGCAGTGGGCGTTTTTGCCCTTAAACACTGTTAGCTGGGTTTTGGTTGGGTTGAGGCGAATTTTCCATTTGTTAAAGTATGCTGAGATGAGCGGGAGGAAGTTGTTAACGCGGTTTCTTGCCGCTTTGACAAATCTACTGCTAGAGTAGATTAAAGTATCATCAGCATAATTTAGCATTACAACACTAGGTGGAGGTTGGGGGATATCGGATGTGTATAGAAGATATAAAAGTGGTCCAAGAATGGATCCTTGGGGAACTCCTGCGGTTATGTTGTGAGTTTGTGAGAGGGAAGAATTTATTCTGACCATAAATTTCCTCCCAGAAAGGTAAGATGCTAGGAGCTTTGTGATATTGGAATTCAGACCAAATAAGCAGTGCAGCTTATAAAGAAGTCCTGAGATCCAGACACAATCAAATGCTTTGGAGATATCGAGAGATATGCATACGGTAGGGCATTGGTTTTCTAGACCAGTTGTGACATCGTGTGTAAGTTTTAGTAACGCATGGCAAGTAGAGTGTCGCTCACGAAAGCCAAACTGAGAATTAGGAATGAGAGTGTGGGGTAGAAGTATGTTGTGCAGGCGTACTGCGCTGGTTCACTTCACATCCCCATCATTCACTAAATGTTCCACCGAATACAACGCACAAACACGAACCTCAGCAACGCACCGCCCTCCAGGAGGAAAATTAAATACCGATAAAAGGAATCACACTGCACATAGTTTCTGAATTATTTTTATTGTTCACTTGTTGTAATTTGGTTTGTTTGTTGTTTTGATTTAGCAATACATGAACGTAATTATGGTATAATGAAGCCAATTATGGATATAATTAATTTAGAGCGATTATTAAAACATGATCAAAGCTGCAAATTTGTAGTTAATTGTATAGAAAATTGATAAATTGTTTATTGTTTGTCTCTTACATTTTTGTATGATTTATACGTTTTCCAAAAACTATTGAACACTTCGAATGAACTTAAGGATAAATAAACTAAAACTTCCTAGAGTTGAAAAATAAAACACACACGACTCACGGGGGTGCGAACTCCGACGCACCCCTCGATGGTAAAAGGGTTGCCCATCGTATCTACGCGTAACGAGCGCAAAGGTTGCGTAGTGGAGACCCGACCGACTTGGTCTGGTGATGGAATGAGACTCAAACGATATCCTCTCTAATAAGGATATCGTTTTTTACCTACCACCAGGGAAACGTAAAGTCTCTCTTGGTGGTATAGGAAACCAGATCTTGTAATACAGTTCATGGTGGTATGTGTGGGATCGTTGAGATCAATGCTATTCACACGTGCAGTGGAACAGCGAAACAGGGAGGCGGCAAAGACAAAAGGAAAGGCGACCAAATGGTTCGCTCTTTAATGAGGGTCATGTTTATACGATGCCTCGTCGCTATTTTCGACGTTAGGAGAAAAAGGTGCTAAAAGCAAATTGGATGTTTATGGCATCTCTGGCTGCAATAGAAACCGAGTTCATATTTGCATTAGGAAATGCTGGAGAATTTGGTTTCAGCGTCTATTGCGCTAATTATATGCAGCTGCTTGGGTTGTTTGTTGGTAAGACAAACAAAAAAGGTTGCCAGGCAATGTATATGAAAAGGTATATGGCGCGGCTAGGAAAATAGACGGCGCGATGTTTATGGAATTTGTCTGGTACCGAATTGGTTCAGAATACCAAATAAGCAAACAAAGAAATCTTATGAAAAATTGTATGCGAAGGGATGCATGAAGGTAAGTTTTCTTTATAGGGATTTTAGGGTTATAATAATTGGGTCTGTTTGATGCGTGAAGCATCTAAGATGCTAATGCGAATTGCATTAGCGAAAGCTGGTGCAGACCCGGGTTATGGTTATGGGGGTTTTTTTCAGGAAGGCGAGCCGTGGGATCTGGCGGAATCGCCACAGTACTCCCCTCCCAGTGACGTAGTCACGAAAAAAAAGGTAGGGGCGAGGGAATGCTCGATGGTGGGTGCTGTAATGATAGGGAGGTTGCTTCGGAATGCGCTGTGGTAATGTTACGGGACTGTCGTTGTGACCAGTTCCTGGTTATTGTTTGGGCCTTTATCGATAAGATGGACACAGTTGTTACCGCTTGATGCCATCAAGGGCAAATGTGTGCGGCGTGGTCCATCGGCCTGTTATGGGTCTCGTGGACCAACAGGCTTATCGCCCGAATAGGTCGGAACCTAACGGAAATCCGCTCACATCCGCAGTGATGAAATAGTGTGTGCGAGATGGAGGGGGATTTATCCCAGGGTAATTCCCATCCGCAGTGACAGGTTGCCGTGTGCGGTTGGAAAGGGACCAAGTCCAGAGCCGGTGTCTTTTGTCCATACTTTTGTATGGCGTATTGTTTGCCGCTGGGACTGGTAAAGGAGGGCGGGCCCTCAATTGCACGTTTTACCTATCGAGGGAGGACCGGTACATTGGTGCCAATGTAGCGGTAGCTACGACCTCGATCGAATGGAAACTTGCTGTGAGGTGCCGGCCTTGGCTTTTGTTAAAAAAAAAATAGGGCATTTTGGTTAGGGGGCTCCTGGTGGGTGGTTGATTGTGTCCAACCCCAGGGCGCCCTAGGGTTATTAGATGTGCGCTCCGAAGTTTTATGCACCTAGGTATTTGAGGCGGCGTAGAGGGGCGTGTATAGCCTTTAGTTGCCGCTAAAGGGGAACTATAGCGTTTGAAATCGCCAAAGAACCATGGTGACTAAAGATTGGGGTTGCCAGGCATAATGTCTCAGTCCGGTGGTATCGGTTTGATTTGTGGACCGGTGTAGCTGAGACATTTGGGAGACGTTAGGAGATCTAAGGACGAAGGTCCTGAAGTTTAAATAAAGAGGCAAAACCAGGTCTCCTGTTGGGTGCTGCTACGCGTAGTAGCTGTGTTACGAGGGAAGCTGGCTTGCTGAAATCGGGTAGAAAGTCGAGGAGGGTTGCATGGGGTTGCGTGAAGGCTATGGTTGGTGAGCGTGAGTGTTGCTACTCGTAGTAGCCGTTGTTAGTTAAGGAGCCGGTTTGTGGAAGATGGGTGTTAGGTGGTGTGAAGCCGAAGGACGTTGAAAATGAGTCGAAGAAGTGTGGTGACGTCGAATAGGAGGAGTCAAGTGAAGCCAAAAGGTTGAAAATAATGCCAATGGGGGTCGGTGGGGTGAAAAATGTCGAAACAGGGTATGGAGTCTATGGTGAAGTCGGGTGTGTGTGATGGCATTATGCGCCAATATCTTAGGAAGAGGTGGATAGATTGGATGTAGTCGAAATGGAGTCCAAAAAGGTCGAGTAGTGTTGAGAAAAAAAAAAAAATAATGTCGACCGAGTTGAAGGAAGTCGTGTGCGTACTGGAAAGGGTTGTATATTGCGCTGTACCCAGAAGGGGTTTACAATAATTATTATTATTACATATTGCGCTGTACCCAGAAGGGGTTTACAATAATAATTATTATTATTATTATTATAATTTTTTCGTGGTAGGGGTACATTGTTTTTTTGTTTTATTTCATTGTTAATGCTAATACAAAGTAAAAATTATGTTAAAGAAGGAGAAGAACATAATGCTGCGTAATTAGGATATAAGGTACTCTCAGGGGAAATCAAAAATTAATCAGTACATAACTCTTGGTCTTATGTTACTCATTTAGATGAATAATTATGTATATGTGGGTACATATGTAAGATTCCATTTTTATATTAAAACTAAACAAGGTGGTATTTTAATATATACTTCCCCTCAATTGTTTATGATTTCTTTTAACTTGGTTAAGTTGTCTAAGAATTGATTGTATGTATGTATCTTTATATAAGTGATGTATATGTTTAGTAGAAGAACAAAAAGATGATAATAATAATAGAAGTTCCTTTGCATATTTATTATAAGGAAGATCTATGTGGAATACGTGCTGTTGGATATTTCCAATTGTTCATGTTGGTTTGTACATTTCAAAAGAAAATAAAAGAAACACACTCATACAAACGAATATATTTCCGGACATATATCCATCTATACGAATGCCGATATCTTTTATAAATAAATTAAAGAGGTTTTAACCAACGAGAACTGTATGTGAAAATTTGCACTTCAAATCACTAATTAATTTCTGCATAAAAAACAAGCTTAATAATTATATCTATGTTTCCTTGTATTGGATATAACCCACTATTTAATTCTTAAAAGTATTATTGAAATTTTTAAATTTTGATTTCGCTCAGAAGGAGCTTACAATAACAATGAAACTAATGAACAAAAAAAAAGGCAAACCTGTGATGCGATGTTGTTGGATAAAGTGTTGAGTCAGGTGGTGTCGCTGGGACGTTGGAGCGATGCTTTCCGGTTCATTGTCGTCTACATTTGTTGCTCCAAATTTCCGTTCCAGTCATTTGGTAAGACGGACAAAGTAAAATTTTGCTCCAGTTGCTGGTAATGCGCCTTTCGGTTTTGTTTCCAGCCATCCGGTAATATTAACGTTGTAGCCTTTTTCGAGGAAGCTGTTGGCATAAAATTCCATACTGGTCAAAATGTCACCAAGGGGTATTATACACGCGTTTAGTCTGTGTGTCGTTAGTGGCGTGTCTTGTTTACGTTGGTGATGTTGAGCATGTGTCCTGTGCTGCTGTTCGGTGATACAGGTGGCTACGCTGCATCGCTGGGACGTCGTTGGCAAAGCGGAGTTGGGTAGTGGGTATCCTTTTAATTGTCTTCTGTTAATTGGGTATTAATTCGAAGGCATCTGATTGGCTTAGTCCCGACAACTCTTTCACTTGAAAGGCTGGTGAATACAAAAAAAAAAAAAGAAGGAAGGATACTTATCTGGAGTCCTTGGCTGTTGTTCCTAGCCAGGTGGTGTCTGCCGCCGGTGTGTGGTGGTGTTTAAACGGCTGCTCCCGGTGATGTTGTTTTTTTAATTTTTTTGCACTTTTGCACCGTTTAAATAAAAAAAAGAAAAAAAAAAACCGATTACCGCCATGAAGTCACTGTCCATTGGTCAGAAGGCGCGATTGCTCCGACTCGGGGTCACCAATGTGGGGTTGAAGTATGTTGTGCAGGCGTACTGCGCTGGTTCACTTCACATCCCCATCATTCACTAAATGTTCCACCGAATACAACGCACAAACACGAACCTCAGCAACGCACCGCCCTCCAGGAGGAAAATTAAATACCGATAAAAGGAATCACACTGCACATAGTTTCTGAATTATTTTTATTGTTCACTTGTTGTAATTTGGTTTGTTTGTTGTTTTGATTTAGCAATACATGAACGTAATTATGGTATAATGAAGCCAATTATGGATATAATTAATTTAGAGCGATTATTAAAACATGATCAAAGCTGCAAATTTATAGTTAATTGTATAGAAAATTGATAAATTGTTTATTGTTTGTCTCTTACATTTTTGTATGATTTATACGTTTTCCAAAAACTATTGAACACTTCGAATGAACTTAAGGATAAATAAACTAAAACTTCCTAGAGTTGAAAAATAAAACACACACGACTCACGGGGGTGCGAACTCCGACGCACCCCTCGATGGTAAAAGGGTTGCCCATCGTATCTACGCGTAACGAGCGCAAAGGTTGCGTAGTGGAGACCCGACCGACTTGGTCTGGTGATGGAATGAGACTCAAACGATATCCTCTCTAATAAGGATATCGTTTTTTACCTACCACCAGGGAAACGTAAAGTCTCTCTTGGTGGTATAGGAAACCAGATCTTGTAATACAGTTCATGGTGGTATGTGTGGGATCGTTGAGATCAATGCTATTCACACGTGCAGTGGAACAGCGAAACAGGGAGGCGGCAAAGACAAAAGGAAAGGCGACCAAATGGTTCGCTCTTTAATGAGGGTCATGTTTATACGATGCCTCGTCGCTATTTTCGACGTTAGGAGAAAAAGGTGCTAAAAGCAAATTGGATGTTTATGGCATCTCTGGCTGCAATAGAAACCGAGTTCATATTTGCATTAGGAAATGCTGGAGAATTTGGTTTCAGCGTCTATTGCGCTAATTATATGCAGCTGCTTGGGTTGTTTGTTGGTAAGACAAACAAAAAAGGTTGCCAGGCAATGTATATGAAAAGGTATATGGCGCGGCTAGGAAAATAGACGGCGCGATGTTTATGGAATTTGTCTGGTACCGAATTGGTTCAGAATACCAAATAAGCAAACAAAGAAATCTTATGAAAAATTGTATGCGAAGGGATGCATGAAGGTAAGTTTTCTTTATAGGGATTTTAGGGTTATAATAATTGGGTCTGTTTGATGCGTGAAGCATCTAAGATGCTAATGCGAATTGCATTAGCGAAAGCTGGTGCAGACCCGGGTTATGGTTATGGGGGTTTTTTTCAGGAAGGCGAGCCGTGGGATCTGGCGGAATCGCCACAAGAGCGTTATCACTGGCAAACGAAAGAAGGTTTTGGTAGATCTTACATTCCAATATTTTGCTTAGGGTGTTCAATAAAGATATTGGACGATAGTTGGAGGTGTTATTGGAACTGCCGGACTTTTTAATGGGAATTACTACCGCAATTTTCCAGTTCTCTGGGAAATGTGAAGCATTTATGATGTGGTTAAGAAGGACTAAAATGGGAAGTAGATTTGGCGGGTGAAGTCTTTTAAATAGAAGGTGGGGTATTCCATCTATACCGGTAGATTTTTTGTTGGGTCGTGTTTTTATGAACTTGATAAATTCATCTGTGGTTAGAAATGTGCTGGTGTCTGAAGGAGTGACGCCTTGTTTGTGTCGGGATCCGGTCTTGGCCTTATTTAACAAATCTCTCCACCGGTCCCGATTTCGAGCCAATGTCATCCAGTTTGGCACTCCCAGGCTCTGGGCGTCCTGGTCTACGACATCCCTCCATCGCAGACAAGGTCTGCCGCGCTGTCTCCTTCCGTACATCCTGCCACAAAGGACTTTCCGGGCAGGCTCCTCTTCGCTCATTCGAGCTAGGTGTCCCGCCCGCCGGAATCTACCGAGCTTGATTTTTCTTACAATATTAGCTTCAAGGTAGATTGCGTACAACTGCTCCACTACCCTGATAGTTTGACCAACGTTAGGTCTTCTCTTCGCAGAAGTTGCCACCATGTACTTAGTTGTTCCCTCATTAATGTGCAGTCCCAGTTTTTGTGCCGCCTGCTCGATCTGGGTGAAGGATTCCTGTACCGCCGATTCAGTTCTACCGATGATGTCGATGTCATCTGCGTAGGCAAGTATCTGGCTGGACTTGGTGACAATAGTCCCTCTTGTTGTAACGCCAGAGTCACGGATTGCTTTCTCCAACGCCAGGTTGAAGAGGAGGCAGGCCAGACCGTCCCCTTGTCGGAGTCCATTATAGATGTTTATTGGTTTGGACAGCAATCCCGCTACTTTTACTTCACTAGTTACGTTGGTCATGGTCAATCTACAAAGTCGTATCAATTTGTTTGGAATGCCGAACTCTCTCATGGCATTATATAGTTCTACCCTGGCTATGTTGTCGTAGGGGGCGTTAAAGTCTATAAACACATGATATAATGGAATCTTAAATTCCCGACATTTTTCCATCGCCTGCCTAAGGGTGAATATCTGATCAATTGCTGATTTGCCTGGGATGAAGCCACACTGATATTGACCAATGATGGCTTTAGCGTATGGGGCTATCCGGTCTTGTAGGATAGTGGAGAATATCTTATAGGCGGTACTCAGCAATGTTATACGCCTATAGTTGCTGCACGGTGTGATATCTCCTTTCTTATGTATGGGGCAAATTATACCACGACGTCAATCTTCCGGCATCTCCTCTTGCTCCCATACGTGCACCACGATCTCGTGAATTGCGTGATGTAACGCTGTCCCTCCTTGTTTGATCAGCTCAGCTGGTATGCCATCAGCTCCAGGGGCTTTATTTGACTTGAGCTGTCTAATGGCTTTTAATGTTTTCTCAATGCTTGGTGGCGGCAGCATTTGGTGTTGGTCTTGCATTGGTGGAGCCTCCAATTCTTCTGTGAGCTGACCATTTAGCAATTCATTGAAGTGCACTTCCCATCGCTCCAGAATGCCTTCAGGATCGGTGATCAGATTACCCCCTTTATCCTTGCAGTAAGTGCAGCGTGGTGTGTACCGCGTCATACTGCGGATTATTTGGTAGAACTTCCGAGCCTGGTGCGAACCTCGCTCTCTACTTTGCTCTATTTCACAGACAAGGTTTTTTCCCAGGCACTTTTTTTTTGACTGTGAAGTCTTTTTTCAGATCTTCTGAGCTCTTTGTATTTCTCCTCGCGTACCCGCGTCCTATGAGACTGCTGCATTGCCCGGTATGCAGCATTCTTAGGTTCAGTCGCTAGTTTGCACTCATCATCAGACCAGTCGTTCCGATCTCTACGACTACTGCCTAAAATGGAGTTGGCAGTACTAATGACAGTATTCTTACGGCGTGTCCACTTCTCTTCTACGCCCGGCATTCTGGCCGCAGGACTTACTCTCCCTCCATCGAGCTCTTCGAGGGCGAGTCTTAACGCATGATCAAAGGTGTTACTGGTATTCTCATTGCGCGAGGCAGCCGTGTTGATTCAAACTTGATACGCGGATGCAATACGCCTCCGTAAGGCAATCCGCGCTCGGAAAACTGTACCAACAAGATAGTGATTCGAGCCGACGTTGGCACTTCGGTATGTTCGTACCGTCATCAGGCTCGAAGAGGGGCGGCGATCTATCAACACGTGGTCAATTTGGTTGCGAGTGGCTCCATCAGGTAATACATAGGCGGCTTTGTGGATATCTTTACGCGGAAACCTGGTACTTACAACGACCAAGTTTTTCGATGCTGTCTGTTCGATGACTCATAGTCCATTGTCATTAGTGTTTTGATGCAAACTATGGGAACCTGTGTAATGCCTGAAAACCGGCTCCCGACCTATTTTTGCATTCAAATCCCCAAGAACGATTTTCACATCGTATCTTGGGCAAGCATTGAGGGCCCGTTCGACGTTCTCATAGTATTCTTCTTTTTCGTCGTCAGGGGATTCCTCTGTAGGTCCGTGAACGTTTACGAGGCTTATGTTCTTAAACTTACCTCGCACGCGAAGAGTGCATAGCCTTTCATTTATTGCATTAAAGCCGATGATGGCAGGCTTCAGTTTTTGGCTGACTAGAAAGCCTACCAAAGCACATGGTGTTTTGCGTGACAGCTGTAATAAATGTCATACTCTTTTCTTTGAAAAACACCACTCCCTGTCCATCTTATTTCTTGTAATACTGTTATGTCAGCCTTATATTCGGACAGGGCATCGGCTAGCTGCTGTGCAGCTCGAGCTCTGTATAATGAGCGTACGTTCCATAAAAAAATTCTTAAATCGTTTAGCCATTTTCGTTTCCGTGGTCGTCGTCGTGTATCCGGTCCATATCCGAGGCTTGTTAAATTTGCCATAATAATTCATTTTTACGGGCCTGGTTATTAGCCTTGCGCCAACCTTTCTCAGGTTGTCGCTGCATGCATTGGTTCACTACTTGGCGGATGTCAAAGTAGCTATCCAGGGGTGTCACGTGGAGACTGCATGTCAACTTGGATTGAACAGTGACAAGGATCGTCCTGGCCTTCGCCGGGTTGAAAGCAATCAGTAACTTTGCCCTGTATGTTCGCTCGCATCCCCCTTTAAGCTGCCAATACCGCTTATCAAAATTATCCAGAGCTTTCTTCGTTTGAAAAAAAATGTTTTGAGTATAGGAATCGACAAATCCTCTACTCATCAAATCCACTATGGTGTACCCCAAGGCTCGGTCCTTGGTCCCATATTATTCACATTGTTTGTCGCAGATTTACCATGTCTAGGTGAAAACATTCAGGTAGCTATGTTTGCCAGCTATGTTTGTCAGCCTTATATTCGGACAGGGCATCGGCTAGCTGCTGTGCAGCTCGAGCTCTGTATAGTGAGCGTATGTTCCATGAAAAAATCTTTAAATCATTTAGCCATTTTCGTTGCCGTGGTCGTCGTCGTGTATCCGGTCCATATCCGAGGCTTGTTAAATTTGCCATAATAATTCATTTTTACGGGCCTGGTTATTAGCCTTGCGCCAGCCTTTCTCAGGATGTCGCTGCATGCATTGGTTCACTACTTGGCGGGTGTCAAAGTAGCTATCCAGGGGTGTCACGTGGAGACTGCATGTCAACTTGGATTGAACAGGGACAAGGATCGTCCTGGCCTTCGCCGGGTTGAAGGCAATCAGAGCCTTTGCCCTGTATGTTCGCACCCATCCCCCCATAAAAGGTGTATAAGATGCGGGTAATCAGTGTGAGATATGGTCTTTTACAGTGTTTCGAAAATTACGGACTGAGAGGGAATCATTTTGTTGATGGATCTTTGAGAAGTGATCAGCGAGACAATTGGCTATGTCCGTGTCGGATTGGATAAGATTATTGTTAAATGGGTTGATGGGGTGATCGATTCTCGGTTTAAACTTCCGACCAGTTAGTCGGTTGATGTTTTTGTAGAGATCGCGGTTGGGTTTGATATTGTTAAGTGTAGAGGTATAGGTCTGATCCGCGAACTTTTTTAAATTTTCATTTATTAAGGTGGTCAGGAGTTGAGTCTGACTTTTAATAAAGGGGCAGAATCTTATATGAAGTTTTCGGCGGAGTTGATTTTTGAGACGCAGCAATTTAGTTAGGATGCTGGGTAAAGGTTTTCCTAGATGATTATGAGGGATGGTGGTGGGTGTATTGCTGGTGAGCGCATCCTTGAGTGTCTGCTCAATTTTTAGGGCTGCTCGATCGATATCAGCAGGGATTAGATTAGAAGATTCGGGGATTTGTAAGTTAGAAAAACTTTCGGCGACTTCTCTATTGACCTTTTTCCAATTAGTCTTGGAGAAGTTCGGGGCAGGGCTGTGTGAGTAGAGCAGTTCGAAGGAGGGAATTTTGATCGAGGTGTGAACGGAACCATGATCAAGGGAAAGAGGAAGGATACTGTGGGGGGGCTCGTTGAGTAGACATCAGCCGGCTTGAGAAAGAAGTCAATTGTTGACTGCGTCGAGTTGGTGACACGAGTTGGCTGCAGTGGACTGGCGATGTACGTATATGGGTGAGATGAGAGGATGTCCAAAAGTTGGCAACCGTATTTGTTATTCTTTATGTCGTTGAATGCTGTATGTCGAGCGTTCCAGTCTCCACCGATTATGAATGGTGCGGGGAGAAACTGTCTGATTATTTGAGATATGTCAGAGTCGGGGAAGTCTGGTTCTCGTGTTGGGTGGATGTAAACGGATGTTATTATGATTACTTTTTTGTTTTCACAAAAAATTTTAATTGCCGTGTATTCAATATTGAAAACATTGGCGAACCTGATTTCGGTGAATTGAAGTTTATTATTTAGTAGGATGCCGGTACCTCCATGGGATCCAGTAGTTCTGGGGTTTGAAATAAATGTATAATTGGGGATGGATACTCGGGAGTTGGACTTAAGCCACGTTTCTGAGAGGAGAAGGATGTCTGGGGAGAAGGTTTTAACAAACAACCGTAAGTGTTGCTTACGGATGTTGGAGTATATAGACTTTGCGTTGAGGGCGACTATAGTTAGTTCAGACATTGAGGGAAAGAATATGGGAGGTTATAAGTGAGAGAATCTGACCTTTTTTCGATATCCGACATATGCTTCAATGTAGGAAGCATAGTTTGTAGACTCTTGATGTAGCCCATGATGTCCAGGTTGAGGCCAATGGAGTTGGGGTTGTTTGACGTCGGTGTGTTTTGATTGTTTTTGATGACATCCGCATATGATGTTCCTGGCCTTGTAGGTTGTAGTAATGTGTTCTGCGATGTGGATGTGGTTGGTGCAGATTTGTTGGTTGTAGTTGGTTTTATTCTTCTTTGTAGAATTTTCAATTTATGAGGGCACTGGGAGAAATTGGCTGGATGTGGACGTCCGCAGTTACAGCATGTCACAGCGATTTCCTTAGTAGTAATGGATCCATCGGGGTTTGTGGTTTGGATTTTCCTGGTTCCATATTCTGTGGATTGACCTTACATTCTCCTGGTTGATGTTCATTGGCACATCTGCCGCATCGTATATTTAGGTGGCAAGCCACCGCCAAGTGTCCCGAGCCTTGGCATCTCTTGCAATGAAGGATACTTTGTTTATGAGGCTCCTCGATGCTGATTTTGTGCGTGAACAAGTACTTAATTTGTTTGAGCTTGTTGGTGTCTTCATTTGGAGCGATTTGGATAATCCGTAGGTTCCTTAAGTTATTTTTCCGCATGTACGGAGTTTGAAAATAGTCCAGCCTGTGGATTTTCAGCTCTGGGCAAATCCTGATGATCTCCGCCGCTAGTTCTTCGTTGGTCCAAGTTGGGTTAATGTGCCTAATGATGAATGTTGTTGGTTTGATCCGATGGTGTTGGAAGGTAAAAAATTGGTGTTGTAGTTCCGCAAGTTTTCCAACGGTTTTCTCGTGATCAACCAAAGTTGTTGTTGCAATGGAGACAGAGGAGCCTTTAGTGTTTGTGGTGAAGTTGCGGTGTCCTAGGGCATTTTCTACTATTAGAATTATTCCCTTTATACTGGTCACATTTTTTATGTAGATTGGTGGTGGTCTAACATTTTTGTGCTGGGCAGGCAGGGGACTCGGTGCTGGCTTGGCTTGTTTGGTGGATTCCTTATGGGCTGACGATAGTTGTTTGGGTGGAGATGTCTTATGGTTTAAGCTGGGAGAAGGGGTTGTCTTCATACTGGCATCGTCGCCGTTTTGGGTGGGTTGCTTTATGGAGTGAATTTCCTCCCGGAGTTGCTTCACCATTTTGCTGTATTCCACGGCTTCGTGAAATTTTTGTTTGTAGTCAATGTGTTTTCCTTGACTGTCCATTTTTGTGGTCTTCTTCGATGAGTTTTGAAGAGTTTCGATGGCTCTTCTCTTCCGTTCTAATAGATATTCCCGGGTAGCGCTCAGATCGTTGTCTGGCATCTGGGAAGACAGATTTCGACTACAACATCCACCAAAAATTACACGTGTTTGTATAGTTTTGTTGTTGTTGTTGTTGTTGCAGTTAACACAAAATTTACACAAAGTCACAAGATTCGATATGAACCGCGATAGTTCGACGACGACTCAACGTCCACGAACTCAATTTTATTTATATACGAGCACACGATGAATCTGACTAACTGCATGAATGATCGGCGAGTCGCCATAGAGTACATCTGTATTCTTATTATATAGAGGTTCCTCAGATAGTAGTAGGAATCAGGAGATGCTGGGCCTGGAAGTGACGTTATGTTGGAGATCCCCTATGACGTGATGTATTTATGATGTGGTTAAGAAGGGGGAGAATGGGAAGTAGATTTGGCGGGCGAAGTCTTTTAAATAGAAGGTGTAGTATTCCACCTAGACTGGTCGAGTTTTTGTTGGGCCGTGATTTTATGAACTTGATTAATTCACATATGGTTAGAAATGTGGTGGTGTCTGTTGGGAGTGACGTCTTGTTAGTGTGGTTAAATTCCCCTATGCAAGGAGTATACAATGCGGGTAATCATTGTGAGATGTATTGGTTTACTGTGTTTTGAAAATTAGGGACTAAGGGAGAATCATTTTGTTGATGGATCTTTGAGAAGTGATCAGGGAGATAATTGGCTATGTCCATGTCGGATTGGATAAGATTGTTGCTGAGTGGGTTGATAAAGTGATCGATTCGGGGTTTAAACTACCGACCAGTTAGTCGGTTGGTGTTTTTGAAGAGATCACGGTTGGGCTTGATATTGTTAAATGTTCATTTATTAATGTGATCAGGAGTTGGATCTGACTTTTAATAAAGGTGCAGAATCTTATATGAAGTTTTCGGCAAAGTTGTTTTTTGAGACGCAGCAATTTAGTTAGGATGCTGGGTAAAGGTTTTCCTAGATGATTATGAGGGATGGTGGTGGTATTGCTGGTAAGGGCATCCTTGAGGGGCTGCTCGATCGATATCGGCACGCAATAGGTTAAAAGATTCGGGGATTTGCAAGCTAAAAAAAAACTTGCGGCGACGTTTCTATTGACTTTTTTGCAGTTAGTCTTGGAAAAGTTCGAGACAGAACTGTATGAGTAGAGCAGTTCGAGGGAGGGTATTTTGTTCGACGTTTGAACGGAACCATGATCAGAGGGAAAGAGGAAGGATACTGTGGGGGGGCTCGTTGAGTAGACATCAGCCGGCTTGAGAAAGAAGTCAATTGTTGACTGCGTCGAGTTGGTGACACGAGTTGGCTGCAGTGGGCTATCGATGTATGTATATGGGTGAGATGAGAGGAGGTCCAAAAGTTGGCAACCGTATTTGTTATTCCTGATGTCGTTAAATGCTGTATACCAAGCGTTCACATGAATTATTGTTCTTTCTGTTTGCTTAGTTTGGTTCGTTAGTATATTAAATGTATGTTGATATGTCAAATATTATAGCAATGTTCAGTGTAGAAACTCTGTGTAACTCATGTGAACAAATGTTACAAAGTAATACACACACTGCCGAATGTCGGTGGTCGACGATCAAACTTTTGCCTCAAATTTTTGAATTTGAATCTCTTTCGTAAATCTAGACTATCTTCTTCCTACAGTCCTCCGAAAAATGTTCTTATTTATTAATTTTTTATTATAATAATGTAATTATTTACAAAAAATAATACAATTTAAAGCAATGCACATGCTCTTTTATGGTACCCATCGCAAAAAAGGAAACAGTATCAATAATCGATCCCACAAGATGTTGATGAATTTGACGTATTTTGATTTGTCATTACGAACCTTCCTTTGTGAAGACGTTCATAAGAACCTGAGGCCTCACTTCATCATCATCATCATCATCAGCACTACAACCGGGGGCCGGTCATGGCCTTATTTAGCAAGTCCTGACGCTTGTTAAATTTCCCATAATGATGTTTTTTTCTGGGCAAGGTCATTGGTCTTGCGTCAGAGGCTCCCCGACGGGGAATCGAACCCCGGTCTCCTGCGTGACAGGCGGGTATACTAACCACTATACTATCGAGGAGGCTTCGTTTCGTTTCTATTTTAATTACATTAGTTTGTCAAACCTCAACAGGCAACCTGGTATACCTGTTTCTAAAATATCTCCATTAAAGTTTACTTATTTAATCATTTTTCCTAATCATAATTTACACTAGTATTAAAAAAGCCAAGGAAGCCAATGTACAAACATACCAGGTTTACCGGTATGAAGTGAGCTTTTTTTTTAAATAAAACTAATGTTAAATGGGAAAGTAAAAATTTTATTCGAAGTATTGGCCATTGCTTTCTACATATTTCGACCATCTTTCTGGCAATTTGTGGATACCACGCCAATAAAACCTGTCGTTTTTTGAGGCAAACCATTCGGAGACCCAATTTTCGACTTCTTCGTAGGAATTGAAATGCTGCTTAGCCAATGCGTGTCCCATCAATGAAAACAAATGGTAGTCGGAAGGAGCCAAGTCTGGTGAATATGGCGGGTGGGGTAACACTTCCCAGCCGAGAGGTTTTATTGTTTCTTTGACGGGTTTTGCTGTATGACATGCGCATGCACATTATCATGCAACAAAATTACCTTTCCGTGTCTTGTGGCCCATTCTGGTCGTTTTTCGATCAATACATGGTTCAAATTGATCATTTGTTGTCGGTAACGTTGCGCATCAACAGTTTCGCCAGGTTTTAGAAGTTCATGATACACCACCCCCTTCTGGTCACAACAAACACAGAGCATTGTCTTTTTTTCGAACCGATCAGGCTTTGCAGTCGATGTTCACGCTTCTCCTGGATGTACCCATGATTTTTTGCGTTTAGGATTTTTAAAATAAATCCAGTTTTCATCACCAGTCACAATTCGATGCAATGCTGACTTCCTTTCGTGTCGTAGAAGCAACGTTTCACATGTGGTGTTTCGCTTTTCCATCTGCCTGTCATTCAATTCATGTGGCACCCAGTTTCCACATTTTTGGATCTTTCCCGTAGTTTTTAAACGGTCAGAAGTTGTTTGTTGTGCAACATTTAACATTTTTGCCATTTGTTTTTGAATTAAAGTGTCATCTTGATCCAATATTGCTTGCAATTCGGCGTCTTCGAACTTTTTTTGGTGGTCTTCCAGGTTCTTCATTTCGCACATCAAAATCATTATCTCTGAACCGCTTAAACCATCTTTTGCATGTTGCTTCCGATAGAGCATGATTACCATAAGCCTCGACAAGCATTCGATGCGACTATGCAGCACTTTTCTTCAAATGAAAACAAAAAATTAATGCTTTCCGCAAATCATCATTTTCCGGTACAAAATTCGACATTTTTAACAGGATTAAAAAAAATGATGTTGTCTGTACAATGCTTTGATGTATACTAAATATGTTTGACAGATGTCATAGCAACCAAATAAAAAAATATATGGGCTCGTTCACAACAAACGTTCCCTATCGATACATTTGTATCTTGACGCTCACTTCACACCGGTACACCTGGTACAATATGTAGACTCTAATACGTCTCAATTTCCACAGTTAATAGATAAAGAAATAGACTTGGCGTAATGTTTCCATTTATTTTACACTAACGCGCGCACAAAAGGGGATTTTGAAGTACCCTTAAATGTCAGAGCACAGTGCGAGCGGATGGAGAGGAAGTGGATAAGGAAAGGAGGTGTCGATGTATATTGGTCTTGAATGTCTGGACATCACAACGGCCAGGAAACACATGATCAGGCAAAACATTCCACTTTCGTGTGGTTCGGCTAAAGAATGACTCTCTATGTTTATTTGTGCGCCTAAAGTCCACTTTCAACGTGAACTGATGCGCATTCACAGATTGACGGGTATCGCGGGAAAATGTCTAAAGGGGCGGAACACATTCAGCAAGTTCAGTTGGGCAACGACCGTGTTAATACCTATAGAAAAGAGATAGGCATGATACGTTGCGCCTGTGTTCTAAGGGCGGAAATGATCGACTCACATCCCCAATAAGTTTCACTGCTCGTTTTTGCATCCTGTCGGACACGTGTAGTGCAGTTTTGGATGCGCCTGACCAAATATGGGAGTTGAACTCTATTTTTGGACGAATATACGCCTTGTAAATAGTGGCCAGGTTGGATGGAGTGAAGTATCTTTTACATCTCTTAAGGAATCCCATACATTTGGCTGCACTGTTCGCAGCTTTAAATATGTGGTCATTCCAGTTAACAGTCGAGTTAATTCGAGTGCCGAGGATTGAAAATTCCTTGGCTTCGTCGATGCAAGTGCCGTTCGTAGACAGTATATTTACTTTGGGGTTCACCTTTGACGACAAGAGGCAGCACTGACTTTTTAAGGCATTGAATTCTATTCATTTAGATAATCCCTACTGACATATCTTATTGAGGTTGGTAGTGACATTCGAAGAATTTGGACGGGAGTGTTCGTATGAGTAGGCTCCTCGATAGTATAGTGGTTAGTATGCCCGCCTGTCACGCGGGACACCGGGGTTCGATTCGGGGAGCCTCTGGCGCAAGGCTAATGACCTTGCCCGGAAAAAACAAATCATTATGGAAAATTTAACAAGCCTCAGGGCTTGCTAAATAAGGCCATGACCGGTTCCCGGTTGTAGTGCTGATGATGATGATGTTCGTATGAGTATGAGAAACTCAACGTGCTATCATCAGCAAACGAGTGAATTGGGTTGTGAGTAATTGACAAGAGATAATTTATAAAGATCAGGAAGAGAGCGGGTGAAAGCGCCGAACCCTGGGGAACACCTGCATTAATTTGATGGGAGACAGATTTGACACCATCATGAACCACTTGGACTGAACGGCCAGAAAGATAGTCTCTTATCCATTGTCCATTCCATATGAATATAATATTGATAAAAGTGCTGGATGCCAAACTATGTCGAAGGCTTTCGAAATATCCAATGCGACTACCTTGCTTTCACCGAGGTAGTGGATGGAATGGCTCCACTTTTCGGTAAAGTACGCCATCAGATATCCTGTGGACCTGTTGCTACGAAAGCCATATTGGCGGTCATTGACAAACTCATTTGATTCCAGATATTTCGAAAGTTGACGGTTGATAAGAGATTCCATTACTTTGGAGGGAATTGAATTTAGTGCTATGGGTCGATAAGAAGAAATGTATGATTTGTCACCCTTTTGGGAATTGGCTGAATATTCGCTGAGTTCCATCTATTTGGGAAACGACCAGTAGAATAAGACAAATGTTTCCGTAGTGGTTTGGCCAGTCAAGAGGAACATCTCTTCAAGAGGACTGGGGGAATGCCGTTCGGACCAGCGGATTTGTGTGCATTTAGCTCTTTGAGTGCGCGGGCAACAGTGCGCGTTCGGAAGCGATTCTGGCTCATGCAGTGCTGCTTATGCTCAACTTGAGGTGGAACTGATGTGATATCAGATAACGTTGAGTTGGCTGCAAAATGTGCAGCAAGTAGATTCGCCTTAATTATGATTCCACGATTCAAAGTTGTTAAAAAATATAATTTTATTTTCACAACATAGTACTTATACACTAATTAACAATTTACTTATCGGCTAGTCTCTATCGTGCTGATGAATCGAGAATGATGCTGCTGGTTCTGTATTCTCTATTTATATGGCGAGCCTTATCTCCTTATTTCGTGGGTGCTGCCCCTGGTAGTTTTCCTATGAAGCGTCTGTATGTCTTATCAGCAGTGTTTTTACTTTGTTCGGATGGATTTGCATGTGATGTTACTGATGAGAACATCGGTTGGTGTTCTTGGGAATTTCCTAGGAGATTATGTTATTGTTCTGCTGCGATATTTGAATATGAGTCATGACTGTTGGTTATGATTAATAATGTGATATTTGAATATGATAGTTAGCCATGTTGGTTATGACTAATATGTTTTTAGACCATGGTTGTTAACTATGACTGTTAACTCCTTCTCTATTGCAGTGGTGACTGGTTTGTCATCGACTATAAGCGATGGAATGGATGAAGAGACCGAGTTTTGAATGTTTTTCACGAATGCTCAGAAGGTTCTACTACCTGTGGGAGAGTGTAGTATTTTTTGTCGCACTCTCTGGTCATGCAAGAACTTGGCGCGTTGAATATGCGCATTGCAGTCATTTCTAGCTCTCTTAAATCTTTTTCGGTTTTCCTCAATATTGTTAGATTTATACAACCGCAAGCTCAACTCTTTAGCCTTAATGGCTTCTCTGCACCCGGAATCGAACTACATATTTCTTTTGAGTTTGATACTCTTTACTCTGTGTGGAATAAAGGTCCGCATGCCAAGTAGAATCGTGTCTGTCAATGTGTCCGCTATAGAGTCAACATCGTTATTGAGGAAAAATAACAACCAATTTAACCTCCCAAAAAAGTCGTTCAGACCTTCCCAGTTGGCTTTCTCGTAGAACCATATTGTTCTTTTGAGAGCTTTCTCATTAACGTTACTATTGGTTAAAGAAAATTTATCTGACACGACACAGTGGTCTGATGTGCCCAAGGGCGAAGAAACTTCAATTTTGTATTTGTTTGGGTGGGAGATGAGAAACAGGTCCAGTGTGTTGGCGAAATGACCATATATATCTGGTACCCGTGTTGGCTCATTGACAAGTTGAGTTAAGCTATTTGAATCAGCAAAAAGATGGACATATTGACCTTCGGGTGTTGTTGTTCCGGAGTGACGAAGCCACTGGGAGTTATGCACATTCAAAACACCCACAATAACGATTTCAGTGTGCGGATATAGGGTCAAGATCCTATCGATAGAATCAGACAGAGCATCAAATTCGTTAAAGGATGTATTTCTATCCAAGTTTGGGCTTCTGTAAAGAAAGCAGTCATGTATGATATGCTTACGAACGTGTAGTTGTAGCCAAGAGAAATTAAATTCTGGGTTGGAACAGAGCCCATATCGTGGCAGAAGCTGATAAGCAATATCATTTGGTATGTATGTGGCTATACCACGATGTGGAAAGAACAGTGGCACTAAGTTATATCCAGGTAGATTAAAATCGGAAATATCTGTATTAGGAATTACCTGAGTTTCGCTAAGTGCAAGGATAGTTGGATTCTGGCTAGAAACACGGGCAGACACAGAAGAGAAATTGCATCTCACTCCGCGAATATTACACAAATCAACGCGAAGTTCCCGCTCCATTGAAATGGCCCTACACAGCCATTGTAATAATTGGATATAAAAACTTCTTTTATGGCGTTTCAGACATGCAGAATCGTTTTACGTCGTCTTTCAGTTTCAACTAATATGGCACATCATTTGTTTGTTTTTGGGTGAATCTCAATTGCTTTTGGGGCTTAGACATTGTGTCGCGTTCAGAGAATTTCTAACTTTATGGGCTGCAATAATCAGACAATAGATAATTGAGAAGCTTGACAGCGCGATAGATTAGTTAAAGTAGTTGAATTAAATAAAAGGTAGCAACACTTTATTACTAATTCAAATATTACAACTTTACATGCTTACATTAACTAAATTGGTAGGTGCATAGTGAGCATTAAAATTCTCGTTTGATGTCATGAACATTTTTTAAACAGAACATCAGTATTCAATTCGCGTTGGTATAATTCTGTGTACAAATTTACCTTTTCTTGTACACTGATTGCAGATGTGTTTTGCGAAATAAAATGTAATCGTAACTCACACTCCCTTCGAAGCGCTCCTTCAAATTGGACTGCATTTGCCGTCATTGTTGCGTCACTCAATCCACTAGAACTCATGTTCTCTGTTAGATGCAATTCGGCTTGCAAAAGTCTACGGAATACTTTGGATTTCTCCGGTGTCTTCGAGTGGATTGTGAATTTAGATATAGTATCATTGGTGAGATTTATAATAATAAGTGTTCCATGCCATACACAGTCAGGCAATTTGTTATAAAACAAAATTGTTTGTTTTGCGTGATTATCACTTTCGTATTCTCCATCAATGCACATTGGCTCGACGCTACTTTGTCCATTTGAAACCTTTACAAAGTTTAATTTTTCAGTGAGATAATTTTCCATTGACTCCAATCGACAGTCATGCAGCAGACGGATTGATGCTCTATAAGTTGTTGCAACCACAGCTAATAAATCTCTATGCAATTGGCTCTCCTTAAAACTGATTTTGTACAAGTTATTCTCGAAGATATCTCGAAATGACAGTGTACTTATGAAACACCTTTGGGTAAACATCTTTTGTGAAGCAAGAATATCGTAAAATACGAAGAGTTGGTGATAGAGATTATCAAAAGCGATTAGATCAGAAAGGCAAAGTTTTATCACTAAAACACAAAATGATTCTGGCAACAAACTAAGATGATTGCATTCATTCCAACTGCTCCAGACCTGGTTATGTATATGTTCGTTTTTGAAAAAGTTTGTCACACTGTCCACTTCTTCTAAATCAGTTGTTAGCTGGTATAACATGAATTCGAAAGAGAAACTTGGTTTGCCTTCCATGTCCAGCACGGCTCGCAAGTTCCTAAGCACAGTCAAGCGCGTACTACAATTGTTAACCATTGGAACACCAATGACAACATCGTCATTAGCAGACACCTTTATCCAGGCATCACCACCTTTCGATAAGATTTGCATTTCTTCCAGATTAGGGGTTCTTAAAATATTGTTTCCAAAAACATTCATACTTTTAATTCTGGCAAAATCTTTTTTCGTAACCGCCTTATGTATTAATAGTTCGGCTTGCTTTATTCTGATTCCACTTGTCATGTCCTTAGAGCAGTGTTTTGAAGACCCGTCCGTATGCATTGGAGGAGGATTATCTTGAAAATTTGTCTTAATATCACTTCTGCCGTTGAAAAAGTTAATTTCCAACATCACTTGATATGCTGGTCCTTTACAAATTTTAAATGATTTCACATGTTCATATTCCGAATGTAAAACGAATCGTTTCGCTTCACGTTTGATAATAACTAACGAATTCCAACATTTCAGTAGAATGTACACCTTCTTATCAATACCGTCTTGGTAGATATATTTTCCAAAATGTATATTGCTGTCTCTAGTAGTCAAATTACTTGCACTTTGATTTTGCGTTTCACAATACTGTTCTAGAAATTTATATTGAACTTCACATAGTATCGTGTTTTTTAAATCAATTAATGTTGATACTTGTTTTCGGCGGATTTCGTAAAGATGGAGATTGTTCAGTAACGCAAGCTGGGAACGGTCATTTCGGGAGATTAGAAGGTCATTTAGTTGCACCAGATTCTGTTGAATAAAATAAGGTAATTGTATAGACATTTTATTTTAAAAAATACATAAGAAAACCTTAAGTTTTACATTGCGTTCGAATTCAAAAATAAACACGAATAAACCACACGAAGATCCAACTGTCAACGTCATCGGCTCATTGTCGGTAAGGTCGTATTCATATTTATTAATAATATATACAAATTTATTTATATGAAATGAATTATATATTTACTATATATATTGTAATGGACAATAATAGGAATCCAACTATATTTGGTTCAAGGATTTTCATTTTATTTTGGGTGGAGTGCCTCCTGACAAGAGGAGTAATGTATACAAGTGCATTAGATAAGATTTAACTCGTTAGACTTACAATAAATATTCAGGTAGCTTTTGCAGCACAGTCATCTGATAAGTTTGAGGACAAAGAAAGGAAACGTTTGTGGCATCATCAAGAGAGACTTGGTGGACTTTTCAAGTTTATATTTCTCTCCGTTAGCATTACATTACATTTGCTGTTATCTTTCGTTGTCAAATTCCTGTCGTAGGGAGGTTACTGTGGAGTTGAAAAGTTAGCAATTTGTGTAACTAGAATTGTGAACAGGTCTTTACCGTATTGAGATCAGAGACCCCAAGTCACCAACCGATTGGAATGATTACTTGAAAGAAGTTTTGGACATAGCGAGATAAGTTTGGACATAAAACACAAGTTCATAATTGATTCCCCGGTTGGCGTTAGCGACGCAGTGTTCAATTCTTCGGAGCCACAGCATATCGATTTCCTGGAAAGTGTCCCAAGCCACAACGTGCTAATTTTTTGGAAATTTCTGAAATACGTCACAAGACACAGTGCACTTTTGTAGAAGGGATAATTTTATGTCGCTTGGTGACATGAGTGAATTGTATTGTAAATAACTTTGTTGGCCTTGCCAAAGTGGGGACTCATACAATTGCCGCAAGTTCAATAATTTCCTGTTTTTATAAGTAAATATAACTTACCACTGCTATAGCATCAATTCTCCCTGCTGGGACATTTGCGAATGACGTGCGTTTTTCTATAAACGCCAAACATATTACAGAATCTGAAAACGTGTTCTAAACTTTGTCAGCATTTATATTGTTCCTGCAAGTTTGGAAACGGTTTTTGCATAATTAAGGCGTCAGTGTATGTGTTTGGGGCAGGGTGAAGCACCAAATATGCTATCCTTACTGCACTTTTCTAGTTTAATTCCTACAAATCATTGAAAAGGGGAGGATTTCTCAACGTCTATGAATTGACGTAAGAGATTGTTACATTGAGGGCAAAAACGATGTCGACAAGCAGCATGATTTTTAAGGATACTCTGTTTTCAAGCGTCATCGGTCGGCGTGAAAATATACGAGAGGTATTTAATAAAGAGTGACACTACTGTGACAAATCTTATTATTTATAAGCTTAGTACATACTAGTTCAATCATCTTCAATGTCTCTACAATTCAGCGCCCTTCCTCCAGTCAGTCGATTTAAGACCGCCAACGAGGCAGCACGTGCGCTTCTGCCTCGTGATCCGTACCATCGTATCAGTTGTGCAATCCATCTTGAATATCTTAAATACACACAAGATACCCAATTGCACGATCGGTTCGCGCGAGAAGTCTTACTGTGGGATCCTAAACAAACAAACGGATCGTCACACACGCGTCCGAGTGCAGTGCAAAGTTATCTGTGTGATCCTAGGCAAATAAACGGATCTCCACACACGCGTCTTCGTGCTGTAAAAGTGCGAAGATATACATGCGAGTGATGTGCAGTGTGGGAAAACCCTCTACCCTTTCCATCCCTTTTGTCTGTTTTCCTTTTTTCACACCTCTGTTTTCGTCCCTCAGACATGGATACTCTTGATTGATTTATAATCTTTGGAGAGTTTTTGGTGTCTGAGTGGCATAATGTCCGTCATGAAAGGGAAGTGACCTGGATTTCGACACGGATCTAGTGGGGCACCTACTACAAAGGCATAACACCTGTAGTAGTTGCTTTCGCTTATCTATTGCTGGTCCCGACTTGCATACTTTCCCGAGGCGGTATTGGTTTTACACGTTGGGCCGTTTCAATGGAGCGGGAATGTCACATTGATTTGTGTAACATTCGCGGCTTGAGATGCAATTTCTCTTCTGTGTCTGCCCACGTTTCTAAACAGAAACCAACTATCCTTGCACTTAGCGACACCCAGGTAATTACTAATACAGATATTTCCGATTTTAATCTACCTGGATATAACTTAGTGCCACTATTCTTTCCACATCGAGGTATAGCCATATACATACCAAATGATATTGCTTATCAGCTTCTGCCACAATATGGGCTCTGCTCAAATCCAGAATTTAATTTCTTATCGCTAAAACGTCACGTTTGTAAGCATATCATATATTACTGCTTTCTTTACAGAGGCCCAAACTTGGATAGAAACGCATCCTTTATCAAATTTGATGCTCTATATAATTCTATCGATAAGATCTTGACCCTATATCCCCACACTGAAATCGTTATTGCGGGTGATTTGAATGTGCATAACTCTGTGGCTTCGTCACTCCGGATACACAACACCTGAAGGTCAATATGTCCAGCTCTTTGCTGATTCAAATAGTTTAACTCAACTTGTCAAAGAGCCAACACGGGTACCAGACATAAATGGTCATTTCGCCAACACAATGGACTTGTTTCTCACCTCCCACCCAAACAAATACACAATTGAAGTTTCTTCGCCCTTGGGCACTTCAGACCACTGTGTCGTGTCAGCTAAACCAACAGTAACAATGTATGGAAGGAGACAGCGTGGCAGACCTTGTCTGCGATGGAGGGATGACGTAAACCAGGACACCCAGAGCCTGCGAGTGTCAAACTGGATGACATCGGATCGAAATCGGGACCGGTGGAGAGACTTGTTAAATAAGCCCAAGACCCGATACCCCATTGTAGTGCTGATGATGATGATGAGTAGATGCTTTTATCTTTGTAATGACGAAATTGATCATTATCTTTTAACGACGCACAACATTGTTACTAATACAATGAATCGTTCTGTTCCAAAATTAACTCACATGGAGGGCCATACAAACAAAAGCAATTGATGCTCTGGGCAAAGGAGCATTCTGGTCTTGTTAAATAAGGCCAAGACCGGATCCCGGTTGTAGTGCCGATGATGACGATGAACAGTAACGTTAATGAGAAAGCTCCCAAAAGAACAGTGTGGGTCTACAAGAAAGCCAACTGGGAAGGTCTGAACGACTTTTTTGGGAGGTTAAATTTGTCGTTATTTTTCCTCAATAACGATGTTGACTCTATAGCGGACAGATTGACAGACACGATTCTGCTTGGCATGCGAACCTTTATTCCACACAGGGTAAAGAGTATCAAACCCAATATAATGTCGTTCGATTCCGGGTGCAGAGAAGCCATTAAAGGTAAAGCTAGCTACTAGCCGTTTCCGAAATAGATGGAAGTCAGCGAACATTCAGCCATTTCCCAAAAAGGGCAACAAATCATCCCCTGTTCTTATCGACCCATAGCACTAACTTTTATTCGCTCCAAGGTAATGGAATCACCTATCAACGGTCAACTTTCGAAATATCTGGAATCAAATGACTTCCTCAATGACCGCCAATATGGGCAACAGGCCCACAGGAGATCTGATGGCATACCTTACCGAAAAGTGGAGCCATTCCATCCCCCACCTCGGTGAAAGCAAGGTAGGATCCGTTATGGCCTCGAAATTCAAGTTTCAATAGTAACAATCTCAGATCCCTATTCAGTAGTATCCGTAGAGAAGCCCTCTTAATCCGGCTCAAAGGATCAAATGTGGTGCGGTAGCCCAGCAAAAAAGCAAGAAATAAAAACAGTGGAATTAATTAAGATTCAACTTTTATTTTGTCGGAACAAATTTCACCTTCTTCGTTATATGTTTAACAAGTAATATACCCAAATTAACATTAAAAAACGGTCTCTCCTTTAGTTGTTTTTCATAAAAACAGCAATTAACCGTCTCCTATCAAGAGGTTTTGTCAAAACCAACTGTCAATGAACAGACCAAAAAATTCTCCTCTAGCTTAACTTCAGCGATTCTAACAATGTGGCCTGCGAAAAGCATTCAGTGGCATGACAGAGTTTCTGGTACAACTTTATAGTTGCATACTTTGAGGCACTGTAAGTTGGTACTTCGCCGAGTCATTTGAATTTGTTTGTTATGCTGTTGCTTCTGCAACAATGTTCATGTTTAAAAAAAAATTATTGCTCACTCACTCAGTAAGGAGATTGTGTCTTGCGTTTGATTGTGCAAAAGTAGGCTCAACTAGCGACTCCTGCTATTGTGCAGCTCGGCACAATTATTGAGTGATAGATTGGCTCCCAAATCCCAAACCGACCGGTTTAAATTCCTTCCTATTAAGCTATATGATCCGTGAAATGGTTGGGAGAAATCTTTGACCATCTTTCGGAGCTTGGCTGATGGACCCGTTCGAGAAAATATAGTATCTCAGGGTGTGTGCACGTTCGCTTCCTAATTTCCGCAAATTAATGTTTGCAATTGCTTACCCTTCTTTTGTTTTTCATTAGTCGTCGGGTTGGCTGCACAACACAACACACGTATCGAAAGCAAAAGCCGCTAATGTAAATTACGAGAAGAAAAGTGAATGGAAACAGTTCGGTGGAGGAAAGGTAAAATCAAAGTTGTGATCTCGAAGGTTGGTCTTCTTGGCGGTGTGTACGCGTTGGCGGTTGAATGGAGACTGAACAAAGCGACTGTTGGGTTCGTTCAAATTCGGAGACGCACAGCAGCTAGCCGATGCCCTATCCGAATATAAGGCTGACATAACAGCATTACAGAAATAAGATGGACGGGGAGTGGTGTTATTCAAAGAAACGAGTATGACACTTATTATAGCTGTCATGCAAAACACCATGTGTTCGGGGTAGGCTTTCTAGTCAGCCAAAAACTGAAGCCTGCCATCATTGGATTTAATGCAATAAACTCTTCGCGTGCGAGGCAAGTTTAAGAAGATAAGCCTCATAAACGTTCAGGGGCCTACAGAGGAGTCCCCTGACGACGAAAAAGAAGAATACTACGAGAACATCGAACTGGCCCTCAATGCTTGCCCAAGATACGATGTGAAAATCGTTCTTGGTGATTTCAATGCGAAAATAGGCCGAGAGCCGGTTTTCAGGCATTACACAGGTTCCCATAGTTTGCATGAGAACACTAATGACAATGGACTATGAGTCATCGAACTGGCAGCATCGAAAAACTTGGTCGTTGTGAGTACCAGGTTTCCGCGTAAAGATATCCACAAAGCCACCTGGGTATCACCTGATGGAGCTACTCGCAACCAAATTCACCACGTGTTGATGGATCGCCGCCACTCCTCGAGCCTGATGACGGTACGAACCGAGGTGCCAACGTCGACTCGGATTACTATCTTTTTGGTACAGTTTTCCGAGAGTGGATTGCCTTACGGAGACGTATTGCATCCGCGGATCAGGTTCGAATCAACACGGCTGCCTTACGCAATGAGAACCCAGCAACACCTTTGGTCATGCGTTAAGACTCGCCCTCGAAGAGCTAGATGGAGGGAGAGTAAGTTCTACGACCAGAATGCCGGGCGTAGAAGAGAAATGGACACGCATTAAGAATACTGTCATTAGTACTGGCAGCTCCACCTGAGGCAGTAGTCGTAGAGATCGGAGCGACTGGTTTGATGATGAGTGCAAACTAGCGACTGAACGTAAGAATGCTGCATACCGGGCAATGCAACAGTCTCATAGGACGCGGGTGCGCGGGGAAAAGTACAAAGAGCTCAGAAGATCTGAAAAAAGGCTTCACAGACAAAAGAAATGTGCCTGGGAAAAGACCTTGTCTGTGAAATAGAGGAAAGTAGAGAGCGAGGTCCGCATCAGGCGCGAAAGTTCTACCAAATAATCCGCAGTATGACGCGGTACACACCACGCTGCACTTACTGCAAGGATAAAGAGGGTAATCTGATCACCGATCCTGAAGGCATTCTGGAGCGATGGGAAGTGCACTTCAATGAATTGCTAAATGGTCAGCTCACAGAAGAATTGGAGGCTCCACCAATACAAGATCAAGACCAAATGCTGCCGCCGCCAAGCATTGATGAAACATTAAAAGCCATTAGACAGCTCAAATCAAATAAAGCCCCTGGAGCTGATGGCATACCAGCTGAGCTGATCAAACAAGGAGGAACAGCGTTACATCAGGCAATTCATGAGATCGTGGTGCACGTATGGGAGCAAGAGGAGATGCCGGAAGATTGGCGTCGTGGTATAATTTGCCCCATACATAAGAAGGGAGAAATCGCACTGTATAGCAACTATAGGGATACAACATTGCTGAGTACCGCCTATAAGACACTCTCCTCTATCCTACAAGATCGGATAGCCCCATACGCTAAAGCCATCATTGGTCAATATCAGTGTGGCTTCATGCCAGTCAAATCAGCAATTGATCAGATATTCACCCTTAGGCAGGCGATGGAAAAATGTCAGGAATTTAAGATTCCATTATATCATCTACTTATAGACTTTAAGGCTGCCTACGACAGCATAGCCAGGGTAGAACTATATAATGCCATGAGAGAGTTCGGCATTCTAAACAAATTGATACGACTTTATAGGTTGACCATGACCAACGTAACTAGTCAAGTAAAAATAGCGGGATTGCTGTCCAAACCAATAAACATCTTTAATGGACTCCGACAAGGTGACGGTCTGGCCTGCCTCCTCTTCAACCTGGCGTTGGAGAAAGCAATCCTTGACTCTGGCGTTACAACAAGAGGGACTATTGTCACCAAGTCTAGCCAGATACTTACCTACGCAGATGACATCGACATTATCGGTAGAACTGAATCGGCGGTACAGGAATCCTTCACCCAGATCGAGCAGGCGGCACAAAAACGGACTGCACATTCATGAGGGAAAAACTAAGTACAACTTCTGCGAAGAGAAGATCTACCGTTGGTCAAACCATCAGGGTAGTTCACCACAAATTTGAAATAGTGCAATCCTTTAAGTGCCTTGGGTCAATAGTATCAGTCTATAATAATATGGAAGAAGAAATACGCGAACAGCTGATCAAATCCAACAAAGCCTACTATGGTCTATCAAGGCTCTTTAAATCCCGAAATTTATCCAGAACATCCAAGCTACTACTGTACAAGACCATGATCTTACTCATGTATGGATCCGAGACCGGTGTTCAATAACAGGCACTCTGAACTCTTAGCCGCGTTCGAGAGGAAGGGCTTACGGAGAATTGTTGGCCCCGTATGTGAGGGAGGAGGATTCCCGATCTACCTTGAAGTTAATATTGTAAGAAAAACCAAGCTCGGTAAACTCCGGTGGGCGGGACACCTAGCTCGAATGAGCGAAGAGGAGCCTACCCAGAATGCCCTTTGTGGCAGGATGTATGGAAGGAGACAGCGCGACAGACCTTGTCTGCGATGGAGGGATGGCGTAGACCAGGACGCCCAGAGCCTGGGAGTGCCAAACTGAATGACATCGGCTCGAAATCGGGACCGGTGGAGAGATTTGTTAAATAAGCCAAGACTGAATTCCGGTTGTAGTGCCGATGATGATGATGGTGTATTTTTTTAAGTGGGTTCGTTTAATCTAATGGAAACTTACATTACTAACTTAATCCATTTTTTTGATACATAAATCTAATGTAAATCTACCTCAAGAAGCAAAATCTATGTCACTGACGCACATTGCGCAGTTTATTTAGGAAAGCCGACTTCAAGAACACCTGGAGCTGTTTATTGACGTTTTTCCCGTCTCTATGGGATCTTAACCTGCTGAATGGAATAACTATTTCCTTGGTGTGTGCGACTTTCCGATCCTAATTTAATTGTTTATATACAGTCGATTGGTGTATCCGGAAAATCGGTAAAATACAATATCCGGTACAAGGACGTTAATGTGAATTTGGAAAAATGCCATTGCGATTCACTTCCTCTTATTCGAATTTATTTAAGTCTCGAAAATGAGATCGCAGAATGAAATCATTACCCTAAGATCATCGAGTCATTCACCCTTGTTGAAGTTTACTTGAAATATTGCATTTACGATATGTACAGACGATGATAACGCTGATACCACAAATCTTCACTCTCAAGTTGGTTAAATTTACATAGCTGACGATAATGGGGTTATTATCCACATACCGTCATTTTGAAGTTGATTGACCACAGATGGATAATAAATGAAGTAATGCTGACTCATCACCAATTAATTTTCTTCCATCAATTGCAATTCTAGTTCGTTTATTTACTGACACCACTGTACAGATTCGCATAATTTAGAGCTTGTTTTGCTTTAGCTGTCAAGCCATTTGACAGAATCCTGGGAGTTTAGTGCCAAGCCGTTTGTACTTAAATCATTGAGTGTTTTTAAACTCCTGTTAGCATCGCGTTCTGTGGGGGGAAAGTCTCCAGAGTAATTAGGCCGTACTCGGATAGATCCCATAACATAATTTTCGATATACACTATATTAAAATAGTTTAAAGTGGCAGTTAAAAAGAGTGTTTTTCAATTGTTTCCTTATACTCCCACTCACACTTCAGTTGCTTTTTCTACTGTGTAGGAGTATTCGGCAACTACGTAATATTGTCCAAGTAGTCTGCATAAAGAGCATCGTTTCTCGTCACGATAATTTCTCGAGACCTTACCACTGTTTGCTTTCTCATAAAGTTGATAACTAGGTTGTAATTGTCATTAATAAATAATACAACGAGCCACTGATAACATGGTGAGATATGTTTCCCAGAACGACAGTCAGTCATTAAGTAGAAGAGAATAAACATTTCTGAGAAGCGAAGTGGGAATAAATATTTTAAATTTCTTTATAGAGTTCTCCGGCGCTCACTCGACGTGGAGCACAAAAAGCTAAAATACAAACTCGAGCTATGATCAAGTCAGTTGAATCTCGTAAGCCAAACACAGCATTGCTTGAGGCAAAACGTCGCGCGAAATTACAAAAAATGCAAGAACAATCACAAGAAAACGTTGTTAAGGATATATTTCAAAATGTAAGGTGTTTTCCTTAAATATACGCGCTTTTTTTTAAATTACTTTTGTTCTATTGAAATAGGCGTTGAGTACAATAAGTGTTGCTCGAGGCTTTACTGGAATTATATTTGACGAGTCTATGAGCCAACATGAATGCCTCTGGGATGAAAACTACCCAGAACGACCAGAAAGGCTTATAAAAACTTTGGAACGGTAAGTAAATATATGTAATGATAAAATATTATATAATATATTAAAATTCACATGGGAAGCCATAGGACCGATTACATCTATATATTTAATTATTTAACTTAATACAAGATACCTTAAATTTAGTAATTAAATAAGTAACGCTCACTCCTAAAGAACTGACCATCAACCATATGGTTGCTTTACTTCGTTGTTGGCGACATCATTTGTTTTGACATCCTATTGGTCTTTTGCGTGGCCCGATGTAATGGCCCAATATTTCGTGTCAACGAGTGCAACATCCGTGACTTAAATATTAATAAATAATTACCTTCTGTGCGTACCCACAGATCAGTAACTCTACTTTGTACTTATCATCATCATCATCGGCACTACAATCGGGATCCGGTCCTTGCCTTATTTAGCAAGTCTCTCCACCGATATCCGGCCCTTATCCGAGGCTTATTAAATTGTTCATAATAATTTGTCCCTCCGGGCAAGGTTATTAGCCTTGCGCCACTACTTTGTACTAGCTTAATTTAAATTTGCATAACATCGTGCCTCTATCTTCCCTGTTCGTAACAGAGCCACCATCATCATCATCGGCACCACAACCGGGTTCCGGTCTTGGCCTTATTTAACAAGTCTCAGGCTTGTTAAATTTTCCATAATAATTTGTTTTTCCGGGCAAGATGATTAGCCTTGCGCCACAATAACCGAGCCACATATATATAAAATTATATTACTTATTTAACCTCTGCTACAATATTAACCTTATTCCAATCTGGAATCTAACTTCTTGCGGCTAAAACTTTACATCCGCAAGCCCATCATATCAAATGTAAGCTTGGGGGAAGAAATTCGGTGTTTATTTTCGACCGGCTTTCGCCAGTTATTGGCTATAAACATTTTTCGAAGACAAAGTTTTACACTTCAATCATAAAGTGCCTCTTCTTCTTGTTTCGGAAACAACAATCCTTTTCAAAGAAAATAGATCAAGGCGTTCAAGGTTGGAAGCACATCAACAGGAACGAGGATACAAATTGTGTCCATATTGGTTATATAACGAAGTTGTTATCAGGCATAGTTTTGTCGTCAGTGCAGAGTTAACTAATATCTTGAGCCGTCACGAGAAAATTAACGACTATCTGGTGTATGGTCAAAAATCAACATACCTTCAACATGGTGAACGTTTTTTTTTTTTTATATATATTAGACTTCTCTCGGGAGAGGCGAACCTATAGCGCCGAGTGGGCGCCCCGAGATAACATCAAATAACTGTTGCAGTCCGGACGACATCGAGTCGGACGAGTTCGGCCAAACGGAGATTAAGGACTACCCTACCAAACACTGTTCGATCTACGTACCTAATCCAGTGGTCGTGTCTGTAAAATGGGTTACATTATTCGTCCCGTGATTGTACATTTAAAGTGAGCCAGGTCTTCATTTGATGTTCGTTTGTAGGGATATTTCGTGGATGTGCCGGCACGGATTCACTGTATCCCCAACACGTCACTAAATAAAACAAAACTGAGTTCCGCTGTATACCCGCCTGTCACCCGGGAGACCGGGGTTCGATTCCCCGTCGGGGAGCCCCTGGCGCAAGACTAATGACCTTGCCCAGACAAAATAAATCATTATGGAAAATTTAGCAAGCCTCAGGACTTGCTAAATAAGGCCAAGACCGGTTCCCGGTTGTAGTGCCGATGATGATGATGAGTTCCGCTGCAACACGTTCATTCAAGAAAAAAATAAAACACTATGATGATGTTTGTATTTAATGTTTTCTTTTTATTTTTAACTCATCCTTTTTTACAATACAAAGTTTGTTTAATTAAGCCGCAGCACAGGGAACATTTAACTCTTTCTTTTTTACAACGCAAAGTTTGTTTAATTTAGCAGCAGCTCAGGGAACATTTAACTTTTTCTTAATTTACAACGCAAAGTTTGTTTAATTTAGCAGCAGCTCAGGGAACATTTAACTATTTCTTAATTTACAACGCAAAGTTTGTTTAATTTAGCAGCAGCACTGGAACTTTGCTTCTTTCTTATTTTACAACGCAAAGTTTGTTTAATTTAGCAGCAGCACTGGAACTTTGCTTCTTTCTTATTTTACAACGCAAAGTTTGTTTAATTTAGCAACAGCACTGGAACATTTGCTTCTTTATTATTTTACAACGCAAAGTTTTTTTAATTTAGCAGCAGCACAGGGAACATTTAACTCTTTCTTAATTTACAACGTAAAGTTTGTTTAATTAAGCAGCAGCTCAGGGAACATTTAACTCTTTCTTGTGTTATGTTTTCTTATAACAATTTATTTTATTTAATAATATATATATGTAAGTAATATTAAAGGGGATTTACTTTGTAGTTGGACCGGTGAGTTGGACCGTTGAGCGGTCGTTGGAGAAGTTGTCAGTGTCTCGTTGCAGGGGGCGTTGGATTGTTGCTCCCCTGATCAGCTTTCGGTTTAATATATTTGAGTCTCGTTCGTTATCCCCTGTCTTTGTCTGCCTTCAAACCTGATGGCTAGTTGCTGGGGTGATGGTTAAAGGAAACCCCGAGTTATGAAATCCTTCTCTGATTATGGAATCCTTCTCCGAATTTTGGAACCCTTTCCTTTATAATCGTTCTCTGATTATTTTGCACCGAAACCCAACTTTACTTTAGTTTATTTTTCTCATTCTTGTATTTGTGATATTTTAACATATGTTTTCTCGATTAGACTTTTACAACGGTGAAGCTCGTTCGAAGTTTAACGGTGAATTGTCATTCATTCATTTTTTTCCGTTGACGTATATTTTTATTTTATTTTACGCTAACGTCGTTTTTTATTAATTTCTCCGCCAAGTAGAATTTGCATAAAGTAGTTTATGCAAATTAGCTACTTGGGGCGTTATTCTCCTTTTACAGGTAAAGAGGGGAATCGAAGGGGGATTAGTGGATTCTGGGGGGACCTGGGCTCAATGTCGGTCCGTAACATTTGGTATATTCACGACACTGTCTGTTGCTTTAGCAATAGGTTCTATTTGATGCACGTTTTAACAGAGGATTGGTGTGGAATTCAGGATTTAACTGGTAAGGAGAATCTTTTGCACTCGCGCAGAGACTGATCGAATAGAGGTGTGTGCACTTAAGTGGTCAAAACTCGAATGGGTGTTTTGTGTGTGCGCACTCTACTGAGAATGAAACTCGACTGACTTCGGCAGCCTACCTCGGGACTCTCTCTACCCACACGATCGCCCATTCTAGCGCACACACTCATCCTCATTCTCCCATTTCCCCGTCCATTAACGTGGATAAACTCTTGCGAATTTACCCAACAGTCAATGAAAACTGCAACGGAGAGCATGACGATTTCAGGGTTGATTTGCTTTCGCATGCAACGAAAGTGAAACCAGTAAGGTGACCGCATGACCCAATTACGTATTTGATTGCTCTCAGAGTGCAGAACCAAAATGCACTCCGAGAAGAGGAAATGGGGTGGGTTGAAAAGTATATTTCTTATACAGTTGGAAGGCGCGGTCCGTGGCCTCCGTCCAAGTAATTGGGCGCTTATCGTTGCACTTTGCTCCTTTTAAGAATTCAGTAAGGGGGGCCTGGGTCTGGGCGGCGTCTTTAAGCGTTGAGCGGTAGAAGTTCAACATGCCCAAGAAACGCCGGAGCTCGCTTACGTTAGTGGGGCGCGGGTATTGCATGAGTGCATCCACATGGTCTGGGAGGGGGCGTATGTCTTAGTTGTCAACGACGTAGCCCAGATAGGTGATTTGCCCTTTGGGGAATTGGGACTTATCTGAGTTGATGACTAAACCGTATTGACTGAGGAGCTCTAGAACTTGACGCACGTGCTGCTGGTGTTCGGCGGGGTCTCGTGAGGCGATGAGGATGTCATCGAGGTATACGTGGCAGCAATTTAGACCACTGATAATTGTAAGGGGCCGGGCACGAGGTTGCGCGGGGCGAACGATTGAGGAAGGACCGATATATCGGCGCCGGTGTCGACGGTGAAATCGATATTTGATCTCGGGTCCTTGACCGTTAGGCGACTTATTGAGGGGGTGCCGACCGGTTTCGCAGGGGTGACGGTCGGCAAACTTAGTTTAAAGGAGGCCCTCGTTGGGTGGTTGGTCGGAACCACAATTTATTGTACGCGCTCCGAAACGTTGCTGCACCAAGCGCATGTGGCGGCATTGTTGGGCGACTTTTACCTATTTGGGTTGCCGTTTGCATTGTGCCGAGGTGGGGCTCGGTGGTGGGTGTACCTGTGCGAGGTGTTCTGGGGTGGTGGTTGCCGGTTTGCATGTCGCTTTTGCGCGCTTCGCTGGGCGCTTCGGAATTACGCGCGAATCTGGCTTAAGTCGTGCCGAAGCGAGGCATGGAGCGCTAGAAGGTCAGACGTGGTGACGGGTGCTGGAGGGTAGTCCTGGTTGTGTTCGCCAGGTCTGGGGTCTTGAGTCCTCCGTTGGACCTGGGAATTGCTGGCGCTGCAGCTCCTGCGAGGGCAGGTGTGGCTGTGGGGGTAGATGTGGGGGCGGGAGGTGGGTGTTGACGGCATCCGCGTGGTAGGTTGGTGATTCGGCCTGTACCGGGTGTATTGATTGAATGGCGTCGGCAATTTGAGCCAGATGACCCAGGCTCTGGTCCGTTAGCACCGTTAGTATTGCCTGGGTAGAGCTGGATAGAGACCTTAGGAAATGCGGCCTGATTTGGCCGTCATGCATTTCCGGGCCCGCTACCGAACGTAAATGTGTTAGGTAGTGGGTAGGTCTTAGGCCGATGATATTTGTTTCCCTCGCCAATTGTTGTTGCCGAGACGCTTGGGGGACATTTAGGGCTCTGAGGATGGAGGAATTTATGTCCGAGTAGGGGGTAGAGCCGGGCGTTCTAATTATGTTCGCTACGTGCAGTAGCTGCGTGGGGCCTAAAACATTTACCAATTCGGCCGCCCTAAGGGCTTCTGAACCACAGCTCGGGCCTCTCCTCGTCGAAAGGGGGCAGCTTTATATTGGGTGTATGGGGTAGGTTTTCGACGCTGGAAGCGTCCAGAAACACCGGGGAATCGGATCGCGCTTGCGCTTGCTGTGTGGTACCGGCTCGGGTGGTGGTATGGGCCGTCGAAAGGGATTGGGGTTGACGTGCGCGGCTGCAGGCGAAATTGTGGTTGTAATTGTGGGTTGGTTCTCGGCGTAATATAGAGAACCCCCACACGTTCACTTAGAGTGAGCCACATGCCCACTTCAGAGGTTGTGCGTCATTTAGCTATAGAATATTCTGTAACCGGTTAAACCGACATCACTAAAAACCAATAACATCCGCGGCAAACCCTCTGTAAGAGTGAACAGTCCTTCTAATTGAAGGAATTTCGAAACAACAGCTAAAGAATTTTTCGATGAGTTAACAATGCAAAATCCGAGCTATGACATTCCAAATCTGCGACAGAGTGCATTGTGTAACCAAGTAGAACTATCCGAAGACTTTTTTCCATATTGGGTGTACAATTATTATTATTATTATTATTATTTTATTAATAAATCCTTGAACTAGAATTTGCTGCCGGGATATCTACTAGGATCAATTAAACATAGAAAGATAGCATATAGTTAAATTTATTTTTAAATACAGTTTTCAAATTTTAAAGCCTTTATAATGTTGTCTACTAAATTTATGTTGTCAGTGTTGATATTTTTTAATATATGATGAATGTTGAGCTGAATGGTTTTGTGCAAGCTGAGGAGACTTGACCAGGAAAGAAGATGGGTCATTGTGAGGATTGAATTATCTTCAGATGGCAGAGAGAAGGTGACTACTGGACAGATGGTTGTGTGTAATATATGAGTGGCCAAGTCTGAGCCTGATGTAGACTTGTAGTTTCTTTAGAGCTATGTTGTTGGGATAGATTGCTCTGTCGCCTTTGGGATTAAGGTTTTGTATCATCATCATCGGCACTACAACCGGCATCCGGTCTAGGCCTTATTTAGCAAGTCTCTCCACCGGTCCTGATTTCCAGTCGATGTCATCCAGTTTGGTTCTCTCAGGCTATGGGTGTCCTGGTCTACGCCATCTCTTCATGGCAGATAAGGTCTGCCGCGCTGTCTCCTTCCATACATCCTGCCACAAAGGACTTTCTGGGCAGGCTCCTCTTCGGTCATTCAGCTTGATTTTTCTTACATTAGCTTCAAGGTAAATCGCGTACAACTCATGGTTGTAGCGTCCCCCCTCACATACGCGTCCAACAATTCTCCCTAAGACCTCCAAGCGTTTTTTCTTTTGTATTTCCAGTTTGTAAGGAGTAAATTGTTAAAATATTTTTGTTTGTGTTGGAAGAATGCTTTTAATGACTCTTTTAGGGCTGATTTAGCCTCCGTGTCGGCTGCTTCGTTACCACTGATTCCAATGTGGCCGGAAATCAAACCTATTTTCAACGTTCAATATGAGACCGCTGTGTATTTTTTAAACTATTTCAGTGGAGTTTGAAATGTTGTTGATGGCTTTTATAGCAGAAAGGCTGTCTAAAAATATCATCATCATCATCGCCACTGCAACCGGGATCCGGTCTTGCCCTTATTTAACAAATCTCTCCACCGGCCCCGATTTCGAGCCGATATCATCCAGTTTAGCACTCCCAGGCTCTGGGCGTCCTGGTCTACGCCATCCCTCCATCGCAGACAAGGTCTGCCGCGCTGTCTCCTTCCATACATCCTGCCACAAAGGACTTTCCGGGCAGGCTCCTCTTCGCTCATTCGAGCTAGGTGTCCCGCCCACCGGAGTCTACCGAGCTTGATTTTTCTTACAATATGAGCTTCAAGGTAGATTGCGTACAACTCATGGTTGTAGCGTCTCCGGAATCGTCCTCCCTCACATACGGGGCCAACAATTCTTAAGACCTTTCTCTCGAACGCGGCCAAGAGTTCAGAGTGCCTTTTATTAAGCACCCAGGTCTCGGATCCATACATAAGTACTGGTAAGACCATGGTCTTGTACAGTAGTAGCTTGGATGTTCTGGATAAATTTCGGGATTTAAAGAGCCTTGATAGACCATAGTAGGCTTTGTTGGATTTAATCAGCCGTTCGCGTATTTCTTCTCCCATATTGTTATCGGCTGATACTATTGACCCAAGGAAGTTAAAGGATTGCACTACTTCAAATTCGTGCTCCACTACCCTGATAGTTTGACCAACGTTAGGTCTTCTCTTCGCAGAAGTTGCCACCATGTACTTAGTTTTTCCCTCATTAATGTGCAGTCCCAGTTTTTGTGCCGCCTGCTCGATCTGGGTGAAGGATTCCTGTACCACCGATTCGGATCTACCGATGATGTCGATGTCATCTGCGTAGGCAAGTATCTGGCTGGACTTGGTGACAATAGTCCCTCTTGTTGTAACGTCAGAGTCACGGATTGCTTTCTCCAACGCCAGGTTGAAGAGGAGGCAGGCCAGACCGTCCCCTTGTCGGAGTCCATTGTAGATGTTTATTGGTTTGGACAGCAATCCCGCTACTTTTACTTCACTAGTTACGTTGGTCATGGTCAACCTACAAAGTCGTATCAATTTGTTTGGAATGCCGAATTCTCTCATGGCATTATATAGTTCTACCCTGGCTATGCTGTCGTAGGCGGCCTTGAAGTCTATAAACAGATGATATAGTGGAATCTTAAATTCCTGACATTTTTCCATCGCCTGCCTAAAGGTGAATATCTGATCAATTGCTGATTTGCCTGGGATGAAGCCACACTGATATTGACCAATGATGGCTTTAGCGTATGGGGATATCCGGTCTTGTAGGATAGTGGAGAGTATCTTATAGACGGTACTCAGCAATGTTATACCCCTATAGTTGCTGCACAGTGTGATATCTCCTTTGTTATGTATGGGGCAAATTATACCACGACGCCAATCTTCCGGCATCTCCTCTTGCTCCCATACGTGCACCACGATCTCGTGAATTGCGTGATGTAACGCTGTCCCTCCTTGTTTGATCAGCTCAGCTGGTATGCCATCAGCTCCAGGGGCTTTATTTGATTTTAGCTGTCTAATGGCTTTTAATGTTTCCTCAATGCTTGGTGGCGGCAGCATTTGGTCTTGATCTTGCATTGGTGGAGCCTCCAATTCTTCTGTGAGCTGACCATTTAGCAATTCATTGAAGTGCACTTCCCATCGCTCCAGAATGCCTTCAGGATCGGTGATCAGATTACCCTCTTTATCCTTGCAGTAAGTGCAGCGTGGTGTGTACCGCGTCATACTGCGGATTATTTGGTAGAACTTTCGCGCCTGATGCGGACCTCGCTCTCTACTTTCCTCTATTTCACAGACAAGGTCTTTTCCCAGGCACATTTCTTTTGTCTGTGAAGCCTTTTTTCAGATCTTCTGAGCTCTTTGTACTTTTCGCCGCGCACCCGCGTCCTATGAGACTGCTGCATTGCCCGGTATGCAGCTTTCTTACGTTCAGTCGCTAGTTTGCACTCATCATCAGACCAGTCGTTCCGATCTCTACGACTACTGCCTAAGATGGAGTTGGCAGTACTAATGACAGTATTCTTAAGGCGTGTCCATTTCTCGATCCGAGACGACGTTGGCACCTCGGTACGTTCGTACCGTCATCAGGCTCGAAGAGTGGCGGCGATCTATCAGCACGTGGTCAATTTGGTTGCGAGTGGCTCCATTAGGTGATACCCAGGTGGCTTTGTGGATATCTTTACGCGGAAACCTGGTACTCGCAACGACCAAGTTTTTCGATGCTGCCAATTCGATGACTCGTAGTCCATTGTCATTAGTGTTCTCATGCAAACTATGGGAACCTGCGTAGTGCCTGAAAACCGGCTCCCGACCTATTTTCGCATTCAAATCCCCAAGAACGATTTTCACATCGTATCTTGGGCAGGCATTGAGGGCCCGTTCGACGTTCTCATAGTATTCTTCTTTTTCGTCGTCAGGGGACTCCTCTGTAGGTCCGTGAACGTTTATGAGGCTTATGTTCTTAAATTTGCCTCGCACGCGAAGAGTGCATAGCCTTTCATTTATTGCATTAAAGCCGATGATGGCAGGCTTCAGTTTTTGGCTGACTAGAAAGCCTACCCCGAGCACATGGTGTTTTGCGTGACAGCTGTAATAAATGTCATACTCTTTTCTTTGAAAAACACCACTCCCCGTCCATCTTATTTCTTGTAATGCTGTTATGTCAGCCTTATATTCGGACAGGGCATCGGCTAGTTGCTGTGCAGCACGAGCTCTGTATAATGAGCGTATGTTCCATGAAAAAATCCTTAAATCATTTAGCCATTTCCGTTTCCGTGGTCATCGTCGTGTATCCGGTCCATATCCGAGGCTTGTTAAATTTGCCATAATAATTCATTTTTACGGGCCTGGTTATTAGCCTTGCGCCAACCTTTCTCAGGATGTCGCTGCATGCATTGGTTCACTACTTGGCGGGTGTCAAAGTAGCTATCCAGGGGTGTCACGTGGAGACTGCATGTCAACTTGGATTGAACAGGGACAAGGATCGTCCTGGCCTTCGCCGGGTTGAAGGCAATCAGAGACTTTGCCCTGTATGTCCGCTCCCATCTCCTCTGTCTGAAAATATGATATTTTTTTTTCTGCGAGTGTATTATTGCTTTGTACATAGCAAATGCTTCAGCAGTAAAACTTGATGTATGCGTTGGTAGTAAACCTTTGGAATCAACCAAGCCTCTTTCGTCTACAAGAGCAAAGGATGTGTAGGTTTCTGCTTTGGATGTGTCTGTAAATAGAAGTTTCCATCCAAGGCCTTTGCAGTTGTTTCCAATGTCAAGAAACAGGGTTTTGTATATATCAGGGGTTGAATTTCTTTTATAGTTGCAAAGATCGCTGTTTATGGTGTGGATTGGAAGTTACCAGAGTGGTTGGCTAATCCCTACATGATCTTGGATGGATATTGGAAAGTTAAGTTTCTTGCGAACCTGATTGCCTTGAATGAGGCGGATTGAATTCTTTGGAATCTTTTTCGATTCCAAGCCGTCTTAACTTCAGAATGTATGGATGTTTTATGTGAAGAGTTTATTTTTAAGATAATTTTGGACGTGAGAAAGTCGATTCTGTCCGTTAAATGGGAAAATGCGGTTGCGGTTAAAATGTTGATGATGGGTGTTGAGCGTATGGCTCTCATGCAGCTTCTGACGGCACCAAAGTCCCAAAGATGATTTGGTGCATTTTCCGTAGATTGGTAAACCATAGTCTATTTTTGATATACTTTAGATTTAATCAATTTTATTAGGCTATTAATATTTGCGTAGCTTTTTTTTAAAGATAAATATTTAATTATTGTTGCGGATTCACAAACGAATGTACTGGAGAAATCTAGTTTCACATCTGCTTGCAATGTGCCAACCGTCACCCGCCAGCTGATTACGCGTGTGTGAAAACAGGGACCCCACTTAAGCGTTACGAGCTCAACGGTTGCTTCTCCAATTCCTATTCGTTTTTCGTGACATCCGCACATAGCCTTTTTTTACTTACTGAAATTGTATCGAAAAAAATGCGTTTATCACTCTCGTGGTTTACCACCCATTTTATCTAAAACAGTAAACTTATAACTTTGACCAGAGACATTGCACAAACATTTTTCGTCCTTCGAGCCGGATCGTTATCGCTGTACAGTGTGCGATAAGTCGAACCTGTGAAAAAGTGCGAGTGGCCGTGGTGAAAGTGCTAAACACCAGCGGTTCTCCTTTATCCGGACATTCCTAAGCTCATATCGCAGTTCAGACGTCACTCCATTGGTTGCGTCCTCAACGAAGACTCGGAGCCACGTTCACTAACGATTGGACCTTCAAGTGGCCACAATATCCCAGATTGAGGAATTATTCGCGGCACAAGACCAGATGTCTCGTGCGTTCGTCAATCTAAAGAAAAGGGGGCCACCACCGTTGGGCTCAGTATAGACTCGCGAGCAGAACATCGGGCTCAAATGAGAGGGTATCCAGAAGCGGCACGAGATTATACAGCTGGCAACTCCAGAAATTAAGTCATCGCTACTTCGCGGAGGAATTCATCGCGTCGCCGAGCAAATTTACTTGGACGGACAGGCCGAGTTCGTCGACGCACATCACGCCCTCACCTCAGACTTCCCGGTACCATCAAAGGCCCCCGCCGTCATCAATAAACCCCGCGCCCACCCTCGTAAACTGCTACCAACATTCTCTGGCAGATACTCGGAATGGGGGCCATTCAAGGACCTATTCCAGGCTGTACTGGCGGACCACCTAGACCTCACGGATGTGAAACTTCTCTACTACCTAAAGTCTGGCCTCCAGGATGACGCCGCCAGGGCCATCAAAAACATCCCTGTCACGGAGGAAAACTATAATCGGGATTGGGACAAACTGGTAGAGTATTACGACAACATCCGTGCTGGCTTGAGCTTCTCGGACTATGTGCCACCTCCACGGCACCTGCCCGAAGAATTTTTTCTAAAATTTTTCCAGTACACGGAAGGAGAGATATGGGTCGGTACCGCGATGTACGCGTGGGATCTACATTTGGCTTAGGAAGAGGAAGAGTATTCGCTACTTTCTAGGCATTCGGAATTATACCAGGATCAAAGATGTTATTGTATAAGGTTAGGAGTCGTGTTTTAAAAGCCAGGGGAGAGTTTTTTAGCATGGCATAAGAAATCCGGTCAAAACACGGTGTATTGCCTTTTGCTAACCCAGAGTTATTGATAAAATGCTCGACTGTCCTGCGACGTTTGTTTAGTTTCTCTGAGACCCAGCAATGACTCCATGAATTAAAATCGCCCGTTATTATGATTGCTTATCCCGTTGACAACATCTACGAGGTCTTGTGTTAAAAAATTCTGATCGGGTTGAATGAGGGAAATATTCTTCAATTTGTATGTTGTACCAACCGATGTTAACAGCAGAGATCGAAAACAATCGAAAGGGAAGAGAACTAAACCGGTGGCTCGAAGATTGTTGTCAGGTGTTGTTGTTTTTTTTTTTTTTGATTCTATAGACATGGATTACACCTTGCCCTTGCATTTAATTATCTCTTCTGGCGGGTTGATTAGGCACATGGCCTATGCTGTACCCATGGCCTATGCTGTACCTTTGTAAGAGTTTAGGTTAAGTTTCATTGAGATTGGACATAAGTTAGCTAGGTTTTTTTTTGGCTACTTTGGAGGATTTAACTAGGAGAAGACAACTCCTGTCGCGTAATTCGGTTATACTTTAATATCCGGTACTAATATCAGTAGCAGGAATACACTAGAAGATAATAGAGGGGTTTTTTTCATCACTTGAAATCACTTTGAATTTTGGTTCGGGAAGGTTAGTATTTAATTGGGGTGGTTTGTCGAGTTCAAAATGGGTAAAGTTATTTCTTCTCTTTTCTTAACGTTGGACTCAGGCACAAATTGTGACTCTTTACCAAGCACAATAAATCTGCCACCCGAGAGAACACGTTGCCCAGGGGCAATAATTTAACGGATTGCGCACTTGATCAAATTTTATGTATGCGGTATCAAGGCCAAAAAACAAGATAATAAGTTATCATAAATGCTGAGAATATAACTGTTGAGTTAATGAGAGCAAGCTTGAAAGTCATGCGGTGATTACGGGGTGTACAAATAAGTTTTGAGGGTTCTACAAAAGATAGCGTAACTCGCACTAAATCGTCTCGGGCCACCTTATAATTGTATTCATGTTACAAGGTCATCATTTCCCTTTAAAAATCAGTATGTGTCATTTTGCTGAAATATAAACGACACTCTTACTTTCCTCTAATCATGTCATCCTCTGTGCCAACAAAACACAATTTGTGGGAAGTGCTGCATTTTTTTTTTTTAATTTGAAGAAAAATACAACTGTTGGGCATCCATTGCTATGGGATGCTGGTGAGGAACATGCTCCATAAATAACAACATGGTTTAAAAATGCTGGTTTTGACACAATTGACAAAGAACGTGAAGAGGGGCCAGTAAAATTTGTAGTTGGAGACGTTATTGGACCAAGATTCGTGCCAAACTCAAGAGGATCTCGCCGAAACCTTAGTAGTGACTCGACAAGCGATTTCAAATCTTAAGGCCATGGGTATAATACAAAAGCAAGGAAATTGGGTTCCATATGAACCAAGAAACGTCGAGTGCCATTTTTTCGCGTGAGAACTAACCCCGTGACCGGGGTTCGATTCCCCACGACCGGGGTTCGATTCCCCGTCGGGGAGCCTCTGGCGCAAGACTAATGACATTGCCCAGAAAAAATAAATCGTTATGGAAAATTTAACAAGCCTTCGGACTTGCTAAATAAGGCCAAGACCGGTCCCCGGTTGCAGTGCCGATGATGATGATGATGATGATGAACTAAGGGACCAATCCACTTTTCATTTCTTCAACCAGGAGAAACGATAAACGCTATCAAATATTGTGAGGAAATCGACATATTGCATGCCAAATTGGCGGAAAGGCAAGCCGCGTAGGTCAATAGACACGGTCCCCATCATTTTGCGTGCAATGCTAGACCCCACATCTCACAAGTAACGGTGCAAAAACGGTTGCAGTTGGGATTTGAAATTCTTCCGCATCCACCATACTCTCCTGACATTTCTCCAACGGACTATCATCTTTTCCGCAATCTGTATTCATTTTACCGGCCGAAGGTCTTCCGGAACTGAGCAGAGGCTGTGGCGTTTCTAACAGATTCACACACAATACACAAGCAAATAGTGAAGAACGCCGAACGAAAATCCAATAAGAAAATGCATCAGAGCCGCATACGATAGCGATAACATAGCAATCCCACATCAGCTGAGTGTACTTGAGTTTAGAAATCGAATTCGTACACACGGCAGTGGCCTGATATGTTGAGCATTGGTTCCATTTTTTAGTGATTCTAACCGCTATAGCGTCAGTTCGAATCACACGTTCTTCATTATCGTAGCAAACGCTATAATTGGTGACCTCGACGTGATCTGTGTACACACAGCACACACTTTCCCATAGTAAACAGAACTTCACGACACGATTACGACTTCTGCATAGAGCACCGGCACACTCGCCTGCTCCGACGTTCTCTCGCTCGCTCATTCCTCGCTCCGTCGTTCGCACACGAAGTTGATTGTAACAAGGTTACTGAGGTGGGAGTAGTGTGGCGTTTCTAACAGATACACAAACAATATACAAGCAAATAGTGAAGAACACCGAGCGAAAATCCAATAAGAAAATGCATCAGAGCCGTATATCATAGCGATAACATAACAATTCCACATCAGTTGAGTGTACTTGAGTTTAGAAATCGAATTCGCACACACGGCAGTGGCCTGATATGTTGAGCATTGGTTCCATTTTTTAGTGATTCTAACCGCCATAGCGTCAGTTTGAATCACACGTTCTCCATTATCGTAGCAAACGTTATAAGGTCATAAAAGCCTTTGAAGATCCATTGCCTCAAAAAGTCAGCACTTCTACGAAAAAGGAATATTTGACTTTGTATCACGTTGGAATAATGTCATAGATGCCAACGGATCGTATTTTGATTGAATAAAAATTTACGGAAAAATAATATTGGCTTTTAAATTTTTACTATAAAATCGGACATTTCATGTGGTACAAACCCAATAAGTGAAAATAGTGAAGTCGTTATGTAAGCGGTAGAACATGTAAACCATATTGGTTGTACCCAATACGACTCCAAAGGCAAAATCGGAAAAGTTTTTGCACTGAATCGTGACGGGGGACGAAAAGTGGATACACTACGACAAGCCAAAGCGCAGAAAATCGTGAGGTAAGTCCGGTCATGCATTAACTTCAATGGCCAAACCGACTATTAATGGCAAGAGGCATATGCTGTGCATCTGGTGGGATCAAGTTGGAGTGACCTACCACGAGGTACTCCAGCCTAACGAAACTATCACTGGGGAACGTTACCAACAACAATTGATGCAATTTAGCGAAACATTGAAGTGCCATATGCCAAAAAGACATGACAAAGTGAGCTTTCAGCATGACAACGCTCGGCCACATGTTGCAAAGTTGTCAAGGAAACTTTGGAGGCGTTTCAATGGGATGTCCTACCCCACCTGCTATGTTCACCAGCCAATGTTCCTTCCGACTACCACTTCTTTCGGTCGATAACTCGGCCTGGCCGAGCAGCACTGTACTTCTTATGAAGAATTCAAAAATTGGGTCAATTCTCGGATCACCTCAAACATTTTCTTTTAACGCGGAATGCATATGCCCTTGAAAGAGGGGAAAAATCATAACTAACGATGGACAACACTTCGAATAAAATACATAAAAGTATGGGCGAATGACACCCCCAGATCACAATACGTGCCAAACATTCATTTTTTACGGATGCGATCTCTTCGTTTTTTTTTTTACACTAACGCGCGCACAAAAGGGGATTTTGAAGTACCCTTAAATGTCACAACACAGTGCGAACGGATGGAGAGGAAGTGCATAAGGAAAGGAGGTGTCGATGTATATTGGTCTTGAATGTCTGGATGTCACAACGGCCAGGAAACACATGATCAGGCAGAACATTCCACATTCGTGTGGTTCGGCTAAAGAATGAGTCTATGTTTATTTGTGCGCCTACAGTCCACTTTCAACCTGAACTGATACGCATTCACAGATTGACGGGTATCGCGGGAAAATGTCTGAGGGGGCGGAACACATTCAGCAAGGTTAGTTGAGCAACGACCGTGGTAATACCTATAGAAAAGAGATAGGAATGATACGTTGCGTCTGTGTTCTAACGACGGAATTGATCGACTTACGGCTGAGTCCCCAATAAGTTTTACTGCCGATTTAGTAAAGTATTGAGTAAAGCTTAAAGTTAAAAAAAATACTCAAAACTTATTTGTACACCCAATACATGCTATAACAATTTATAAGCGCCAGTACTACATTAAGGAGTGTAGATCATTTTTATCAAAATGAACCAGTGGGTATAAAGCAGAGCAAACATTATTCCTCTATTATATAACTCCAAAGTTTTATTTCTAGAAATGTGACGCACGTGCATTTCATATTTTGAGATAAATTTTACGCCAGGGAGTCCTCCAGGGATCGTAAGTGATAATCTAACGATGTGATGTTGGACTGAATGGCGGATGTATCCAATGTTTCTAGTCAAGCCCCCCAATTTTTTCCGGCTCATCAAAGATGTGTTTCGATTCCTCAATTTCGACATCTTTTCCGTCAATTTCTTGCCTCACTTGCTTTAATTGCTGTCAGTAGAAATTCTAGTAAATCATTTGATCACATGGTAGCAACTCTTAACAGCAGATGCTCTTATAATCCCACACAGCATTTACCCTCCTTTTAGATAATTCCCGTGTTGCCACCCTTTGTAGAGCAAAATCGATTTCGTACCACTTTGTTCTATATGATTCATCTTTCATCGCCTGTTGCTTTACACTCCACTTGATTTCATTCACGGCATTTCGTAAGTAGAAATTTCTTTCATTGAGGTGGTGAAGATACTCAAACATTGAGCTTCTTTTTGTAACCAGTTTTATGCATTTTCTTGACGATCTTCAATTCCTTAGCAAGGCGATTGGTCACATGTCGCTCCTTTTTACGTTATGTGTAATCTCATCCTCTGTGCCAACATTTTGTCAAATTTCTCAGAGACAAGTCGATCAGAGCGAAAGGATGTGAATCATTTCCTGGTAATTGATTGCGATAGACTGCCTTTACCATAAATACCACAAGTCTCCGCATGCTGCATTCGTTCCTTTATCTTAGTAAGATTTTAGAGTATAGCGGTTTTTTCCGACTCTGTTCGTAAGATCTTATTCTTTACTCGCACACTTAAATGCGAGTGAATTTAATGGGCATAACTTATAATGATTCAGCTAACAAATACATATACAATACACAAACAAATACTGAAGAACTGAATTGACCAAAGGGTCCGAGTCGAGTCGTACACTATAGCCATTCCACATCAGTTGAGTGCACTTGAGAATAACAATCGAATTTGTACATGCGGCAGTTGTCTGATATCTTGAGATTTGGTTCTATCTTTTAATGATTGTAACCGCCATAGTGTCGGTTCAAATCGCACGCTCTTCACTATCGTCGCAAACCCGATACATTATCTGAAGGACAGTATGCTTTACGCGTAAACACAATCTTTCGAGTAGACTCACAAAAAGGTCTGGTGGCGTCACATCGCATGCTGGTCAGTTGACATCACCAAACCTCGAAATTATCCAGCTTGGGAACTTTTCCCGAAGTAAGACTAAGATAAGTCTTGTTAGAAACACATTGGTCAGATCGAAATCTTCAACAAATATGGCAATAGCTCTGAGAAAGATAGTCTTTCGGAAAAGTATAGGTCAATGACACTCCCAGATCACAATACATGCCAAACATTCACTTTTTACGGATGTGATCTCTTCGTTACAATCACTTACGGGTTTTTAGACCTCCAGATACGGCAATTTTTCTTAATCGGGTATTCGTCGATTGAAAAAAGGGCGTCATAGCTGAAGATTATGTTCAGAGAATATACTTGTTGGAGCACTCAATCAGGGTATAAACGCATTCCATAGTCGACGAGCTTCCGTTTTCATGTGAGTTGAACTTTATAACTATAAACTCCAAATGGGAAATATGTAGTGTGATAAATATTTATTTTTGTACTTACTCCGATTCGCTTGTTCGCTGGAAGTTAAAATTTTCAATCAAATCCGATTCATTGAAGCTACATAAGCAGCAATTAATATTTCTTGTCTTTAGGAACAGTCATTTTATGTTTCATTAACAATGTTTAGTAGGTTTTTTAGTTCACAGACTGGTTGGTAATTTTGTTAATCGTTTTCAGGAACAGTAATTTTATTTATCTTTAACAATGTTTAATAGTTTTCTTAGTTCACACACAGTAATTTGTAATTTTGTTAATGGTTTCCAGAAACTGTAATTTTATTTTTCTTTAACAATGTTTAATCATCATCATCATCGGCACTACAACCGGGAGCCGGTCTTGGCCTTATTTAACAAGTGTTTGTTAAATTTTCCATAATAATTTGTTTTTTCCGGGTAAGTTTGCGCCAACAATGTTTAATAGTTTTTTCCCTTCCCACAACCGCTTATTTACGACGAATTTTCGATTTTAAAAAGTCGACGAATTTTCAATTTAAACAGAAGGCGAGAAAGCCTATTTGCGTTCTCTTGTATCCGTGGGAAATTTACCCCCACTTTTGCGTTTCCTCGCCGTTGTAATGTCCAGACATTTAAGCCCAATGTACATCGATACCTCCTTTCCTTATCCACACCCTCTCTATCAGGTCGCCATGTGCTCTGACATTTAAGGTCAAAATCCCCTTTTGTGCGCGCGTTTGTGTATTTAAAAAAAAAAACGATAAAACGATGTATTGAATTTGCATTTAGAGGAAAACTAACAGTAAATTTGCTGGGAAAAGCGATTGTGTATTATATACCTGTGTATTTCTTTTTCTTAGTTTTAGCCCTCGTGTAGAGAAATTGGTTTTTCGTCGATTGAAGAATTACAATGTCTGAGGAGGCGGAATACATTGAGCAAGTTCAGTTGAGCAACGACCGTGATAATACATGCGTGGCCTGAAAAGTTTCCGACCTCAACGTGAAGATAGCGGCACTCGTCAAAAAAAACTAGTGAATGTGTGGGGGTAAAAGTTAATGCCAACGTATGGCACAGGATTCACTTTAACCCACGAGCAAAGAGTAAACAAATGAAACTCAGTGGAGGTTCCTTTATAGATAATGTTCTTTATTATGTTTTAATTGTGGTCCAGTGGTACGGCTATGGTGTAGTTAAAGCGCATTGAACCGTGGAAAGAAATACGAATGAGAGGGAACCCTAGCGGATGTTACTCCCCTGCAAAGAGAGATCATTGATCCCAAGCGAATGGGTGATCTGAGGGAAAGTCGATAGGACGCCGCTGATGTTTGGGAAATAATTCGCGTGAGAATCAGACTCTAAGACGCTGAAATTACCCCAGCTATTTTGCTATGTTGCAACAGCGTCGTTCTTTTAGACTTGTTGTAGCTAACCGACATTATGAGATTTCCGATGGGAAACTCATGGTTAGCAAGAATGGAGTTGCCGTATGACATTTATGTAGCTAAACTCAATTATGCATTATCTGCAAAGGATGATGAGTTTAGCTATACGTCCGTTTGAAATGTTTTACAGTGGAATACATATAAAGGAAATGGGTAAGTATGACGCGCTGAAAGCGGTCGAAATTAGGTGGAAATGTTGGTTGGAATTGTGGGTTGTTTCTCATGTAGAATAGAGAAACCCCCCACAAATGTAGTTGTGCATCTTTTGACAGCTACTCACCAAAATTTCAGCCATTTTGGACGGGTAGTTTTTATTTGACAGTCATGCTTGAATGAGTCCTTCCTAACGATAATAGAGAAAGCTCAACGGAGGGTTTTGGTCGACTTCAGGAAACTGAATGACAAAACCATCGGAGACGCGTACCCTCTTCCTCGAATAGAGGACATTTTAGACCAGCTCGGTCCCTCACGATATTTTTCCACACTCGATTTAGCCAGTGGCTACCACTAAGTCTTAGTAGATTGAAAGGATCGGGATAAGACAGCTTTCGGCACAAACTACGAGCATTATGAGCTCAAACGTATCCCATTCCATCTAATGGGAGCGCCTGTTACGTTCCGGGCACTCATAAACCATGTCCTAATCGGGTTACAAGGTATCGAATGCTTAGTTTATCTGGACGACATCGTTAAACCACAATGACCAACTCCGGAGAGTATTCGAACAATTGAGGTACTACAACCTCAAATTACAACCGGAAAAATGCAAGTTCCTACAAAAGGAAGCAGCATACCTAGGACATATGCTTGTTCCGAAAAAGGGGCAATGCCCAATCCCGATACGACTACTAGTGTCAGAGATTTCCCCATTCGCTTTACGGTAAAGAACGTTCAATCTTTTCTTGGCAAACTACTATTTGTTGCAAATTTCTTGTTAAGGAAGGACGTCAAATTCATGTGGTCAGACAAATGCCAGTAGGCAGTTGATAAAATAAAGGAGTTGCTGCTCTCGCCGCCACAACTAATCTATTCAGATAACATCATCATCATAATCGGCTCTACAAGCGGGATCCGGTCTTGGCCTTATTTGGCACGTCTCTCCAACGGTCCCGATTTCGAGTCGATGTCGTCTAGTTTGCCAATCCCAGGTGCTGGGCATTCTGGTCTACGCCATCCCTCCATCGCAGGCAAGGTCTGCCACAATGTCTCCTTCCATACATTCTGCCACAAAGGACTTTCGGGCAGGCTCCTCTTCGCTCATTCGAGCTAGGTATCTCGCCCTCCGCAGTCTACCGACCTTGATTTTTCTTACATTAGCTTCAAGGTAGATCGCGTACAACTCATGGTTGTAGCGTCTCCGGAACCGTCCCCCCTCACATACGGATCCAACAATTCTCCTTGAGACCTTCCTCTCGAACCCGGCTAAGAATTCAGAGTGCCTTTTACTGAGCACTCAGGTCTCGGATCCATGTAAGAGTACTGGTAAGATCATCGTCTTGTACAGTAGTAGCTTGGATGTTCTGGATAAATTTCAAGATTTAAAGAGCCTTGATGGATCATAATAGGCTTTGATGGATTTGATCAGCCGTCTGCGTATTTTTCCTTCCATATTGTTATCGGCTGATACTATTGACCCAAGGTATATAAAAGATTGCACTACTTCAAATTCGTGCTCCGCTACACTGATAATTTGGCCAACGTGAGGTCTTCTCTTCGCAAAAGTTTCCATCGTGTATTTTGTTTTTTCCTCATTAATGTGCAGTCCGTTTTTGTGCCGCCTGCTCGATCTGGGTGAAGGATTCCTGTACACTCGAATCGGATCTACCGATGATGTCGATGTCATCTGCCTAGGCAAGTGTCTGGCAGGACATGGTGACAATAGTCCCTCTAGTTGTAACGCCAGGTTGAAGAGGAGGCTATCCAGATTTCACCAAACCCTTTAATCTGACCACGGATGTGAGTAATGAAGCACTGGGAGCCGTGTTATCACAGGGTGAAATAGGCAAAGGCCAGCCTGCCATTTATGCCAGCCGAACCTCGAATGAGGCGGAAAAGGAATTCTCCACCATTGAGAAGGAGAAGGAAGCCTCATGCTGTGGGCGGTTAAGAATTATCGTTGTTATTTACAAAGACGTAATTTCCCCGTATGTATTTTAACGTATTTAACGTGAAATACCCCACGTCACATTTAACCAGATTACACCACAAATTATCAGAGTTTGATTACCAAACCGAGTATAATCCCGGTAAATATAACACCCATGCGGATGCCTTGAGCCGCATCCTGCAAAATTGTGATGAAGCTCCCACACTACAAAGGTGCAATGTTTATAATAGGTGGCCAAGCTAAGAAACTAACGGCAAGCGAAGGAATCCAGGGAAGACCCCCTATAGTGAAAGGCTTTTCTAATCATCGCATTGACGCCGGTACTTATTGTTCGTGCTTCTGCTTGTCGTATGGCACCGAATGACTATTTAGAAAAAAAAAAGAAGTGATTATTATTGACTAGGGGCTTTGTCCCTGCCTGTTTCGTTCGTCAATCCCATTAATATTTAATATATTGCAGTCTGCAAAGTGTAATCAGTAGAAGCAAAGTCCTTGGTAGCGAACAACAGCGTTTGTTCATCAGTCAGTCCGAGAGGTTTTCGGAAATTAAATGTTCAGTTACGCTACGACTGCTATTAAAAAATTAAGCTTGACAAAATTTTCCTATATAATAGAACATAAAAGTAACAACTATTCGACTGTAGTGCTTCTAACATTAAACTAAAATGGTAAATGCCGGTTTCACAGTACTGATAAACATTTCCACTTCACCTTTGACTAACAAATATCGGATGCCGGATTATTAATTACAGATCAGTCCATCTAAAGTAAATCAAAATATTTATTTCTTAAAAGTCTATAATTTTTTTATAAATTAATATTACCCTACAATAACTGACCATTGTTTTCGGCGACTTTAACCGTTCGCCACAATCACAAAAGTTATAAAATGGTTCACTTCACATATTAACCTGCATGTCGAGTTGTGCTTGAGCAATGTCTTCCAAAGCTACTTGTATTTTCTCCAGTAACTTCTCGCCTTTTCTTACAAGATCCTCGAGCCTCTCGGATGCTTCATGATTCTCGGCTTCGAGTCGTTTCAAACTTTGATTCTGTAATTCGGTAGAACTGTCCTCGTTAGGTAAGGATTCAATTAATGTATCAATGTCCTTGGCACATCGGGAAATCAGTTGAGCAAATAATTGGGCATAATCTTCCTGTGATTGGTTTGGAATTGGAGTAAGACTGCCAGTTCTGTCAAAATTTGGAAGCTTGCTGGGAACCGAGGTTTGTTGAATAACACCAATGGCATTGCAAAAATGTTCAGCTTGCTAAAGTTGAATGAATTACTTCTTGAATACATTGTGGCTATTATTGGTTAAATTATTACCTGATTTACTGTGTCTTGCAATTGCGTTAATCGATCAGCCATTTCGGGAATAAGTAATATATGGACAAACAATTCGCAAAAGCCGACTACACAATTCAGTTTAGTTACAAGAATACTTGAGCTGTCAGTTGATCGTGTGACAGCCGTGATGAACTCATCGAAAGAATTCGTTCTGTCTGACATTTTGTAAATTCTTGTTATTAGGACTGTTGATTTTGTGTTATTCGTGTAATAAGATTTAAGTCTTTCAGTTAATTAGCTTTCATATTGTTGTGTCTCAACAGTAGAGAGCTCTCATAATTTAAACAAAATAAAATACAGAAAGTTAAAAACAAGTTGTCGGCGAGAAAAGTATGAAAACCTGTTGAATAGAAAACTGGAAAATGAAGATTGTTTGTTAAAGTTTTGAAAGAGAAACAACATCCACTTGAAAGAAAAAAGAAAATAAAAATAGAATGCGAATATTAAATATTGAAAAAATAAACAAGAATTTGAAATAACTATTAATCAAAATTAAAGAAACTAAAAAGTACAATGAATGGATTAAATAAAAATAAACAAGAATGAATTAAAGAACAAAGTAGATAAGGAAGTCTAACAATGCCAAAAAATTAAATGCGAAGGTTACAAAAGAAAATTAAATAAAAAGAACTGAAATGAAATAACTCATGTAATGTTTATAAATATTGTGAAACAAATCTAAACAAGAGATAAATTTAAATTAAGGGGGAAGCGTGAAGAAATTTGTAAATTAAATTAAAAAATGAAAAAGGCGAGATAGAAGAGAGAAGGTGAATAAGAACTCGAAATTGAAAGGATAATTAATAAATAAATAAGAAAAGAAAGAAGAACCAAAACAAACAAAGTTAAAAAAAACGACGAATGAAGATTAAAATGAAAAAAGAAAGACAAAGGAAGAAATCAAAATTAAAAAGATAAGAAACAAAATAATTTTATTTGATTGAAATAATAAAAAATAAAAACATCTACTTATGTGCGTTGCTTATATGGTGTGATAACATAAATATAGATACTGTAATCTTGATACGATTGGAAAGCATATTATTTTATATGCTTGTGATATTTCACCATTCTGGCACAAGGCTAATAACCTTGCCTGGAGAAACAAATTATTGTGGAAAATTCAACAAGCCTCAGACTTGTTAAATAAGGCGAAGACCGGATCCCGGTTGTAGTGCCGATGGTGATGATAATGGTATGCCACCATTAATTTTTTTTTTTTACTGCATTTATTTGACTAAAAATTAAGAGCTACAATAAGTAATACAGGTAACTTATTGTTGAGAATATACATTTATATTGCCTAATGTGTGGCGCATGAGCGCGAGTTAAGGTTTTGCTAGCTCTCACTGAATATTAGTCTTAGATTTAAGACCGAGGGAACGATAATCATCACTTCTTTCCAACAACAACAATTAGCAAAACTCAAGTTCGTTCTTAGTTCTTCAACCAATTTATTTATTTTTATTATTATATCGACTTTTCTCACTGACAATGGTTCATTATTTATTCTTTACTTTTACATCTATTAGTTCTAGTTTCTTAATCTATAATCCACTATTTAGTTTATATCTAACACAAACGTTTCAATATTTTATTTCTATCATTTTTCTTTTGCATTTCTTATTTTCAGCTTATTGCACTTCTAACTACTATTCAATTTATTTCCCATGTCTTTCAACACTTCATTACATTATATTCCTTCTTTATGTTTCTTAGTCTTTATATATTTTTTGTTTACAGTTCACTATGTATCTTATTTCCACTATTTAAGTTAATATCTCTAGTGTTCATTATGTTATCTCATGCAATCTTTCTTTACATTTCTTCATTCTTACATATCGACCCTTTGAACTACGATTTAATCTATTTACACTCTTTAATTTATTTTCACTAATGTTCAATATATTAGTTCGTTTGATCTTCCTTTATATTTCCTCATTCTTACATATCGACCCTTTGAACTACGATTTAATCTATTTACACTCTTTAATTTATTTACTAATGTTCGATATATTAATTCGTTTGATCTTCCTTTATATTTCTTCACCTCTTGTCCACTTACAACCGAATATTACTAGACACTTCAAACTCCGATTTTATTTTTTCCCAGGATCTTCCTGCCTCACCAATCATTCACTTTTTAACCATCATCGACTTTCAAAACAAACCACTGACTACTTGACCAACCACTTACTCATTACCTCCGGGGTCAACACTTTTCGATTCCCTCCGGGGTTAACACCTCTCGATTACAACCATGCAGTTTAATTTCAATTGACCCAATTTCCGATTCGCTGAGCCAGTCAATATTCCTTCATCGACTTGAACTCCGGTTCAACCTTTGCGATCGCGAATTGACCCAATTAATTCTATTTTTGGAGTTTGTGCTGGAAAATGCAGTTAATCGCTTTTGCAATTTATTTGTTCCAGTCTATGCGAACAATTATGGTTTGTTAATTGGTTTGGAAAATGAAATTAATTGTTTTTATTTGATTTGCCAATTACTTTGAAATATTGACTTAATTGCACTATTGTTCTGTGGGGTCATCTGAGTTTAGAATTTGGTGGCGGTTTTTTGTTTGAGTGTGTCAATGATCTCCTGTATGTTATCTTTAGGTATGACATCATCGACACACTTAACACGCGCTCTTATGAATGTAGATATGAATGCAGAGAGAGAGCGGCTTGTGTGAAACGAGACATCCGAGGAGCATTGACAGCAGAGTATCATAAGACGCCGTGATGAATACACCTGCCGTAAGCGCCGCGCGCAGTTATCGAGTTTGCGAAGTTATAGTTTAATAAATGTATTTTATATTATATAAATGAAATCTCCGTTCTTATTATTTATATCAACCGACTCAACACTTATAATAGATTGGTTACATAATAAGAGTTTACATATTATTTGTTAACATTTTTCAAACAGTTCTTTTTTACATGCGCTTAGGATTTAATTGGATTTATATATATTGGTAATTTTGTTTTTCCTGTAAAAGGTCAGATGAAAAACCAGGAACTCTGTTTATTTTAACTTAAAATTACTTAACATAACTTAATCGAATCCTATTTACAATTTACAATATTTGATATTGCAATGATAGTGACAATTTGATGACTTAAGAATATTATTTACAACTTTTATTTATGTGGATGTGGGATATCTTGTTTTCATTGAGGGTAGTAACGGATATGTTCAGGTATGATCTTGAAGGAGGGGGGTGCCATTCGGTTCTGTGTTAAAAGTAAGAATCTTGAAGAATGGTTGGATGTTGCTGTATTAGAACTGATTGGGTGCCAGTTCGGTGTTGTGGCACACGACCTGGTTCATATCGTTAACCAGCTTGCCTAAGGTGGAGAGGGTCCTGATTTGGAGACAACTACGATAGTGAGTTCATGTATTGAAGGAGGGTGATGGTAGGTCTGTTATTATCGGGTTGGGATTGTTAGGAAGGTTTTCTATGAAATTTATCGACAGTTCTAGGATCCGTCTATCCAGTCGTTCGATGCCTGCAGTGTTGTAAAGATCGTTGTTACTATGGTATCTATATGAGTTGGTTTTGCGGTGTAAGCCAGTGATAAACCGGAAACATTTTCGTTCAAACACTCGTAATTTCTCCATTAGGGAGGGTGAGATGTGGTACCATAATGGGCAGGCGTATGTAAGAGTGGGTCTGATTATCTGTTTGTAGATGAGCTGTTTGACCTTGAGAGAGAGGCCTGTAGGTTTCCACAACATTCGTCTGCAGAGGTTAAGCTGTGTTGAGGCTTTATGAAGGGAATTTTTGATGTGGGTTGAGAATGACCAGTCGTTGGAAAGGATTACTCCCAAATATTTCAGAGTTTTGGAAGATTTTATGAGGGTGTTATTAAGCTTGAGTTTAATTTTACTGTTTAGTGTTGTTTGAGCAGTGAGCGTTTTCGCCATTAAACACTGTTAGCTGGGTTTTGGTTGAGTTGAGGCAAATTTTCCATTTGTTAAAGTATGCTGAGATGAGCGGGAGGAAGTTGTTAACGCGATTTCTTGCCGCTTTGACAAATCTGCTGTTGGAGTAGATTAAAGTATCGTCAGCATAATTTAGCATTACAACACTAGGTGGAGGTTGGGGAATATCAGATCTGTATAGAATATATAAAAGTGGTCCGAGAATGGATCCTTGGGGAACTCCCGCTGTTATGTTGCCAGTTTGTGAGAGGGAAGAGTTTATTGTGACCATGAATTTCCTACCAGAAAGATAGGATGCTAGGAGCTTTGTGATGTTGGAATTCAGATTAAATAAGCAGTGTAGCTTATAAAGAAGTCCTGAGATCCAGACACAATCAAATTCTTTGGGAATATCGAGAGATATGCATACGGTAGGCCATTGGTTTTCCAGACCATTTGTGACATCGTGTATAAGTTTTAGTAGTGGATGGCAAGTGGAGTGTCGCTCACGAACACCAAACTGAGAATTAGGGATGAAAGCGTTATCATTGGCAAACGAGAGAAGGTTTTGGTAGATCTTACATTCTAATATTTTGCCTGGGGTGTTTAATAAATATATCGGATGATAGTTGGAGGTGTTATTGGAACTGCCGGACTTTTTAACGGGGATTACTACCGTAATTTTCCATTTTTTTTTGGTGTGAAGCATTTATGATATGGTTAAGAAGGATGAGAATAGGAAGTAGATTTGGCAGGTGAAGTCTTTTAAATAGAACGTGTGGTATTCCATCTAGACCGGTAGATTTTTTGTTGGGTCGTGTTTTTATGAACTTGATTAATTCATCTGTGGTTAGAAATGTGGTGGTATCTGAAGGATGTGACGCCTTGTTTGTGTCGTTAAATTCCCCAATGAAAGCAGTATAAGATGCGGGTAATCTGTGTGAGAACTATTTGTTTACAGTGTTTCGAAAATTAGGGACTGAGAGGGAATCATTTTGTTGATGTATCTTTGAGAAGTTATCAGCGAGACAATTGGCTATGTCCGTGTCAGATTGGATAAGATTGTTGCTGAGTTGATAAGGTGATCGATTCGCGGTTTAAACTTCCGACCAGTTGGTCGGTTGATGTTTTTGAAGAGATTACGGTTAGGTTTGATATTGTTAACTGTAGAGGTATAGGTCTGATACGCGAACTTTTTTAAATGTTTATTTATTAGGGTGGTCAGGAATTGGATCTGACTTTTAATAAAGGGGCAGAATCTTATATCAATTTTCGGCGGAGTTGTTTTTTAAGGCGCAGCAATTTAGTTACGACGCTGGGCAAAGACTTTCCTAAATGATCATAAGGGATGGTGGTGGGTGTAGCGTTTCTTCGGGGTGAAGAATCTCTATTCGCGAACGAACGAACGGGGACAAGGGATAGATACATAAAGTGCCGGTAAAGCACCTAGGAAGCAATGCATTCCAGCCACTACAAACATTTTGCAACAACAAGCTTTGTGATCATTCAGTAGTGTAAAAGGATTCGTAAGGTGTTAGTTGCTCTTAAGAAATAAAAATATTCTAGTTTTCATAACATATCGAAGTGGTGTTTTGTGTTGTAAAATTGATTGTGTCTGTTGGTGATTCGGGGATTTGCAAGTTAGAAAAATTCTCGGCGACGTCTCTATTGACATTTTTCTAGTTAGTCTTGGAGAAGTTCGGGACAGGACTGTGTGAGTATAGCAGTTCAAAGGAGTGGACTTTGATCGAGATGTCAACGGAACCATGATCAGAGGGAAAGAGGAAGGATACTGTTGGGGGGCCCGTTGAGTAGACATCAACCGACTTGAGAAAGAAGTCAATTGTTGACTGCGTCGAGTTGGTGACACGAGTTGGCTGCAGTGGACTGTCGATGTACGTATATGGGTGAGATGAGAGGATGTCCAAAAGTTGGCAACCGTATTTGTTATTCTTTATGTCGTTGAATGCTGTATGTCGAGCGTTCCAGTCTCCACCGATTATGAATGGTGCGGGGAGAGACTGTCTGATTATTTGAGATATGTCAGAGTCGGGGAAGTCTGGTTCTCGTGTTGGGTGGATGTAAACGGATGTTATTATGATTACATTTTTGTTTTTACAAAAAATTTTAATTGCCGTGTATTCAATATTGAAAACATTGGCGAACCTGATTTCGGTGAATTGAAGTTTATTATTTAGTAGGATGCCGGTACCTCCATGGGATCCAGTAGTTCTGGGGTTTGAAATAAATGTATAATTGGGGATGGATACTCGGGAGTTGGACTTAAGCCACGTTTCTGAGAAGAGAAGGATGTCTGGGGAGAAGGTTTTAACAAACAACCGTAAGTGTTGCTTACGGATGTTGGAGTATATAGACTTTGCGTTGAGGGCGACTATAGTTAGTTCAGACATTGGGGGAAAGAATATGGAATGTTATAAGTGAGAGAATCTGACCTTTTTTTTCGATATCCGACATATGCTTCAATGTAGGAAGCATAGTTTGTAGACTCTTGATGTAGCCCATGATGTCTAGGTTGAGGCCAATGGAGTTGGGGTTGTTTGACGTCGGCGTGTTTTGATTGTTTTTGATGACATCCGCATATGATGTTCCTGGCCTTGTAGGTTGTAGTAATGTGTTCTGCGATGTGGATGTGGTTGGTGCAGATTTGTTGGTTGTAGTTGGTTTTATTCTTCTTTGGAGAATTTTCAATTTATGAGGGCACCGGGAGAAATTGGCTGGAGGTGGACGTCCGCAGTTACAGCATGTCACCGCGATTTCCTTAGAGGTAATGAATCCATCGGTGTTTGTGGTTTGGATTTTTCCTGGTTCCAAAAACTGTGGATTGACCTTACATTCTCTTGGTTGATGTTCATTGGCACATCTGCCGCATCGTATATTCAGGTGGCAAGTTACCGCCAAGTGTCCTGAGCCTTGACACCTCTTGCAATGAAGGATGCTTTGTTTATGAGGCTCCTCGATACTGATTTTATGCGTAAACAAATACTTAATTTGTTTGAGCGTGCTGGTGTTTTCATTTGGAGGGATATGGATAATCCGTAGGTTCCTTAAGTTGTTTTCTCGGATGTACGGAGTTTGAAAATAGTCCAGTCTGTGAATTTTCAGCTCTGGGCAAATCCCGATTATCTCCGACGCTAGTTCTTCATTGGTCCAAGTTGGGTCAATGTGCCTAATGATGAATGTTGTTGGTTTGAGCTGATGGTGTTGGAAGGTAAAAAATTGGTGTCGTAGTTCCGCAAGTTTTTTAACGGTCTTGCCGTGGTCAACCAGAGTTCTTGTAGCAATGAAGACAGAGGAGCCTTTAGTGTTTGTGGTGAAGTTGCGGTGTCCTATTTTATATTATTACTAGCATTTTATACTATTACTAGCTGACCCGGCAAACTTCGTTTTGCCATATACATTATTTCTAGGGATTGTTTAGGTAGAAAAAAATCCCAGATGATAATTTTACACTGTTTCAGTACTGTGGCCATGGAAGATTGTTTTTTTTATGTTGCACATTGCGTCTGGGTTATTTTGACTATTTAGTGGCAGCTTAAATACTGAATGAGCTGTTCTACCTCCATCCAATAAAGTTGCCGCAATGCCAGATGATGCAACAGCCAATGCGATGCCATTAATTGATCGTATTCCGGCGAGAATTAACGAAATAAGGAATGTTTTGCCAGTTCCATCTGGTGCATCCAAGAAAAAGAAACCACCTTGTCCAGCCGCAACTGCGAGCATGATACTGCCGTAAATGGCTCTTTGTTCGTCATTCATTAGTGGGACATTGCGAGCAACAATCGCTGCCATTTCCGTAGTATTGTATTGTAGTTCACGATTCAATTCAGTGTTAATTAAATCAGATGCATTTCGATTTGGGGAATGCATACCGAAATGACTGAGAGGTAAGTTGGCAATAATAATGCAAAGATCCTCAATAGCAATCAATGCTTCATTGTACATAGTGTCGCTGAATGCTATCGTTAGATCATTGCATCGTGTACGATGTTTATGCAATATATCATCAGTCATTGAATCTTTGTGATTATCCCATAATGTCTCTGCTCTGGCCGGAAAACATGTAGTCAACACTATAGCGAACAGTAGACGAATTTGTCTTGCTGTACAGTTCAATCCTGCTTCAGCAAGCATACATTCCCACTGGTTGTCATCTTCCAGTAAACCGAGTGCAAGGCATGCATCTTTATATGTTGGATACTGTTGCTCATTCACTTTACGTATATCTTGAAATGACAATGGGCCGGTGACATTAACCAACAACAGCCGGAGATAAAAGCACTCAGTCTGCCTTGGATTAACTGTAAATACTCGTCCCAAGGTGTTTGATTTGAATAAACCGGGACATGCATCAATTGGTGTGCCTTGCTTACGGGGCATCCATTTTTTTGTTGGTGCCCATGTGAAATAACGTGGTACTTCTGAATAGAGTAATGTTCGTGCAAAAGCACCAAAAGCATCCGCACGATTACACAATTCAAAAAATTCGGTGAGTGTATTTTTTTGTGGATTTATCGCACGATCAATTGCTGTCTCGCTCGTGAAATATACGCGCTGGCCGTTTTCCAGATGGACGGCTAAATGAATGACTGCTGGATCTCGTTCATGAATTAGGAAACCAAAGATACGCCAAACAGCTTCATTGGAACTGACGTACCGGCCAATTTGGTAAAGCGTTATTTCATCGTTGTTATCCACCGGAGGAACATTCACATTGGTATTTTCAACGCGAAATACAGCCATATCACTGCCTTTATTTACATACTTGCAAATGTATTTGATGCTCTTCACTGAACTGCAGAACTCGACATTAATATGAGCATTGAATGTTTTGCTCAGCAAAGGCGAATATTGGACCACCCAACGGTTATCAATGTCAATGTCTAAGTTATTGATATTTTTAACAAAAGATTGTCCTCCATTATCGGGATTTCTTCGACGATATATTGGATATCCATCAACATTTGTGATCGTATCGTCAGTGAATTTTTTTGGAAAACTTTTAGTACATTTCCCGTCTGCCATGCAAGGCGATGAACGATTCATATTGCCACATGGGCCATGAATCATATTTGCAGTAACAATATCAAACAGCATTTGATCAGTAGACGGATCTGGAATTTCCGCAGAAATTATACTGTCGATTTCTTCAGGACGTATTTTATCGATTAACCATACCAAAATGTGTGCATGCGGTAATCCGCGCTTTTGCCGTTCAACGGAATACATCCAGCAACGTGTGGGACCAAATACATGTAACTTTGTAACGAAATCAATTAGAGACTTCAATTTTTGTCTAAAAACACGTGCTGTAATGTCATGACGGTGTATTGCGCTTTGGCCAGGCAATAGTAAGAATGTGATCTCCGGCCATTTTGGATTACATATGAAGGTGATGAATAAACACGGCCGTCCATATTCTCGCACATAAGTCAAGGCGTCTTGTATATATTCTTGCATATGACGTGGACTGCCTATGTACGATGATGGTAGAATGACAGAATTACCAATTTGGACGGCATCGGCGTTGTTGACAATAACGTCTCGCAGGTGAATGTACTCTTCCGCACGTAGGTTTTGTTGAATAAATCGCAAGTATCATAGTCGTTCGCTCTCTATCTTCACATACATGTCGACCATGAATTGTTGACAAAGCTCACGGCATCGTAGAATAACGTTGTCCTGATCACGTCTGATCATCAACCGATACGCATAATAATCCTTCGAACTAACATTCTTGATTGTTTCAGTTCCTGTTGTGGGATCTCGTTGTTTAGTATTTACGCAATACCCGTCTTGGCCTTTCCAGAACATTAGCGGATATTGGAGAGCGTCATATGAGCGGTGTGTATCAGCAATGGACTGTAGATTATTATTTCTTCTACGAATCACGATTTCCTGCGTAGCTGTACGATCGCCGACCATGATTCCAGCAACATCATCAAGAACAGGTGCATTAAATCTACGAATGTGCTCTCCAGCAGATGTTTTATCAGGATTGATTACAATAGCGTGATTATCACTTTGTAATTTGTGCATGTGTGATTTGAATATCTTTAACTGTTGGCGACGTAACATACGAAGCCAAGGATGGAGCAGCACACGACTGCTGACTGGCACACCGTAGATCGGCAATTTATACCATTCGCTCATTGGTTCTCGTGACAATACGCAAACAAGAGAACGGGGACAAAAAAGAGGATAAAAGCAGCGGCAGTTGGAGAGTGCAACCAGTTCAGTTCAGTTCAGTGCAGAGGTAATAAGAGATCTTAACAGATTCTGGCTCTACCAAAACAATAAAATAAACAATAAAAAAATAATAATACAGTCCACTGATTGAATAAGGCGATCCGTGCTCGCAACATAATCGAGACGCCGCCTACCAGTAAAAGTTGGTCCTTTGAGCCGGATCCAACAAGCGAAAGAATTCCGATCACCCGATCAGGAGCAAAGAAGGGTAGGCCGCCACATCACGCTCGAGGAGCTTCACCCACCGCCGTGGTGAGTAGTAACATCAAAGACGATGATGGCGCAGGAAGGATATCTCCCATAAGCATTAAGGGAGATGACACGGCACCTATTCCGGGGTATTCAGGACAGGGAGTGGCAGCTCACAGTAGGTTAAAGGAAAACGTGTCCGCGCCCTATACTCCGGTACGGACAAGCGGTATAGCAGAAAGCCACGGCTCAGAGAAGAGTGATGGATCCGCCGAACGAAGTGAAGATTTGGAAATCGCCGAAGCTAAAGGAAAGATGGCTCGGGCGGAGCTTGAGATTTTGCAACTGGACTCCGAAACAGAGGATGAGGCGATTGAGGAAACAAAACAAGAAGAATGCGTTGAACCATGGCTCAACCAATTGAATATGGGTGAAGAAGAGCAGAGGATGCAGCTTCCCAAAGACGAAACAAGGAACGACATCCAAGAATTAGCCATGCTATCGCACACATCATCTAGGACAGCTACGGCAAGGCAGATGTTAGAGCTTCCACACTTCGGTGGAGCCAGTGAGGAGTGGTTGTCGTTCAAGAGAACATTTAATGACACGGCACCCGCTTATAGCCATGCGCAGAATCTGGCGCGTTTACAGAGAGCGCTACAAGGAAGGGCGAAAGACGCTGTCAGGAGTCTCTTGTTCACCGCCGAGGATCCTATGGAGGTAATGAGAGGGTTGGAAGCACGTTTTGGAAGGCCCGGAGCCTTGGCTTTGGCTGAATTAACAAAGCTAAAGAGTCTGCCCCGAATGACAGAGGACCCGACGGACGTGTGTGCATTTTCCAGTCAGGTGAAGAATTCCGTGGCCACCATTTGTGCATTGGAAAAGGCACAGTACCTGTGTTCACCAGAAACGATAAAGGAATTGATCGTCAAGATACCGTCATCAATGCGGTACAGGTGGTTCTCATACCATCATAGCCACCGAGGAGAAGACCAGCCTGAGCTCTCGCTTTTCAGCGGTTTCTTGGAGATGGAAGCGGAAATGTGTGGTGATTTCGCGCCACCGGAAGTGTTTTGGGATTTAAAAAAGAACTCCCAGGCGCACGCATTGCCCGAGGTGAGACGCGGTTCCTCGAGAGGAGCCGTCCACGTTGTTCGAGGAGATGAATCGGTTCTGGAGGATGGCAGACTGGTGTGCCCCGTGTGTGAGGAAGGACATGGGATTCTTGAATGTCCCAAGTTTAAAAGAGTCAACGTAGGCGAAAGGTGGAAAATGGCAAAAGATGCACGGCTCTGCTTCAAGTGCCTTCGACACCAACATCAGAGGTCAACTTGCAGATCGCCGCCTTGCAAAAGATGTGCTAGGTGGCACCACACTATTCTTCACAGTGCTTCAACAACAACGATGCAAGATGAAATCAAGGTGCGTCGTAATGCGGCCCGTCCAGACGGCGAACCGAAAACTGAGGCGAGGGAAGAAATAGTTAGTTCCGTCCATACCTTGGGTAGCGGAAGGGTTTATTTAAAGATGGTGCAAGTGTGTCTGTACGGGCCAAAGGGATCAGCCAAAGTGTTAGCTCTCCTTGATGAAGGATCGACCGTTTTATTGCTGGATGCATCTGTCACCGTAGATCGGCAATTTATACCATTCGCTCTTTGGTTCTCGTGACAATACGCAAACAAGAGAACGGTGACAAAAAAGAGGATAAAAGCAGCGGCAGTTGGAGAGTGCAACCAGTTCAGTTCAGTTCAGTTCAGTGCAGAGGTAATAAGAGATCTTAACAGATTCTGGCTCTACCAAAACAATAAAATAAACAAATAATAAAAAAAATAATAATACAGTCCACTGATTGAACAAGGCGATCCGTGCTCGCAACATAATCGAGACGCCGCCTACCAGCAATTCATTGTGCTCATTCAGTAGAGCATCCAGGTCGCCGATGATACGCCTGGCAAAAAGTGAATTAAGGTGATTATAGTCACAACGTGCATCCACGCGTGCATCCTCACCACCCATGAAGTAAATTTGTAAAAATGTAGGTGATTCGTTTGGCATTGGCAGCAATGAACCCACTTTGTGATAAATTTGGCCTTTGATTTTGAATGTTGAATTGAATTGATGACCATTGATAGCATTATTGTTAACTATTTCTGTTGCTCCGAACGATGTCATTTGGAAACATGAATTAAATGTTCGAATTGACTTTAGGAACAGATTAGAATCTGGATCCGTACCGATAAGTAAACCATTTAATGGTTCAGGTGGTGTCTCAATTGCTGGTAATTGCACCTTTCCTGGCGAACAACACATCCCGGCTGGCTCGTTTTTAAACTTAAGAGCATGACAATGAGGACATTCCTTATCCATAGCACCAATTACCACTTTCGAAAGAGCATAATATTCAATATCGGGCTCATACTCGAATGCTAGACGCAGGAATGAATTAGATGTAAATGATCGATGGACTTGTTGGCGTTGTTGATCATTTGCTCTGCGTCCGCTGATCGTAAAACGGCGCGCTTGTCTCTGTTCTAATCTTCTTTCTTCATTTCGTTCAGTTCGCGCATCTGCTGATTCATATCGATGCAATCGCACCATGTTCACTTGCACATTCGTATTATCTTGCTGGATTTGGTCTTCTGTTCTTTGGGCTCTAGCGGTTCGCTTGCGTGCAGCTCCACGTGTTTGACGGCCTAAAGAAGTTCCTCTGCGTCTAGCTGGCATTGTACAAATTAGTTTAACACAATAGTTGTTGTTGACGGGAGCTCGTGATATGTGTTAAGTATTTTTTAGGTTATACTAAAAGAATAAACGTGAGAACTACGCTCAGAAATAATAATTTCACTTACTTTTCAATAAGACAGGTGTTAATTTAAGTATTTGTATCATCCGTTAAATTCAGTATTTGTATCATCTTGTTTATCGAATCATAGGATAAGTTCATTTTATGTGTCACTACAAACATCATACATCACCACGTGAGTACAAAATTATCATTTTGAGTTTTTCCAATTATCTTTTCACACAATACCAATTTTTATGAATTAGCAGATAATTCTCGTCTCATGAAACGACCTCGATGCGCACATTTTTTATGACGCAGGCAAAGGGATTTCCATTAAGGGTTTTCCCAGATGCAGCCGCGGCGGTATCGGTTTGTAGTGATACACAAAATGAACAAAGGAATTAGGTGATTAAGAAAATGTGCGACCCGTCACTTTGACGTAGTAAGAAAATGTATCTTTTGATATTTGGTCGTCGCCATATGATTATATGACTGGTTTGTATTTTTATTGTACGAGGGTTGCCTCTTATGTTTCGGGATTTGGCAACCCTAGCGTTGCAATCCGGCAATTGACAGCTCTCGTAAATTTGGACATTTTTGAGGTTATACGCACTCAGAACGTTTTGACATACGAGCGCTATTTGTGTTGTTTACAGTAACTTAAAAGATTCATCTCGGCCCAAAAATGGAATTAAATCGTCAACATTTTCGTGCGATTATTTTTTACAACTTTCGGCGTGGATTAACTCAGCAACAGTGCATGGATGAACTTAATTCAATTTTTGGCGATGAAGCTCCATCAAGGACCAGTGTTTATTGATGGTATGGTGAATTCAATCGTGGTCGTAGTTCACTCCAAGATGAATTTCGTGAAGGTCGTCCAAAATCAGTTGTTGTTCCGAAAACCATTGATGCTGTGCGCGAACTGATATTGGAAGATCGTCATGTGACCTATCGTGAGATTGAGACAACCTTAGGCGTTAGTGGGACCAGCATACATTCAATATTGCATAAACATTTGACTGTCAAAAAAATTTGTTCGCGTTGGATCCCACACAATTTGTCAATCGCCCAAAAAAAAGGCTCGTCTCAATTGGTCGAAAGAAATGCTCAAAAAATACGGTCGCGGTGCTTCGAAACACGTCTATGACATCGTGACAGGTGATGAATCGTGGATTTACGCGTATGAGCCCGAAAGTAAACAGCAGTCGACTGTGGGTGTTTCAAGATGAGCCACGAAGCACTTCCAAGCAAATGGTCGCCTCTTTTTTCGGAAAAACTGGACATGTCGCAACCGTACCACTAGAGCAACGCAGAACAGTCAATTCTGAGTGGTACACAACCATTTGTTTGCCAGTTGTCTTCCAAGAAATCAGGAAAACCAACCGCCGAAGACGGATCACTCTTCACCACGACAATGCGAGCTCTCACACACCGGCTGCGACAACTGCATTTTTGAGCACCCAAAGCATCGATTTGATGCGTCATCCGCCGTATAGTCCTGACTTGGCACCGAATGACTTCTTTTTATTCCCGTACGTAAAAAAACAAACTGAGAGGTCAACGTTTTTCGACACCTGAAGAATCGGTTGCTGCATTTAGAATGCATGTGTTGGAGATACCTCAATCAGAATGGCAAAGGTGCTTCGACAATTGGTTCAAACGCATGCAAAAGTGTATAGATCTTCATGGGGAATATTTTGAAAAACAATAAAGTGATTTTCGATGATCAATATTTGTTTTTGTTCTCTAATCCCGAAATATAAAAGGCAACCCTCGTAGGTACATTGGAAAAATCTTGTTTTCCAACTGTACTAGAATTATTAGGTAGTAAGTTTATTCTTAGATTTTGTATATAAGGCGAAATATTTTTAGAATTAGTGTGATTCTTCTCTCACTTGTCACGACATAAACGTCTACCATTTGTTTGAGGTCCACCGCTTCTTTTCAGCATTTTTACCAACACCTTATGAATTCCTCGATCGGCTGTTGGATCACCAAATAATTCACTAACGCATAGGTTGAAGAGCCTAGGTGTAAATAACAAAAATCACGTCACGGGTTTATGTGCCCTGACGAAAACTTAAAATAAATAATAATAAATTAGGTCACGGGTTTATTTGCCCTGATCAAAAATAAAACAATCACGTCACGGGTTTATGTGCCCTGACGCGCGTTTGTCAGATAGGAGTAATTTATAATCAAAAGAGGAAGGTCAAAAGAGGCCTTATACCTCTATAACTAATAAACAGGAAAAAATTCACTTGAAGATTACACTGAAATGGTAAAATTACATAATGTTATAATATCAGCTGGTGGGGATAACTAATCAATTATCACTTACACAGTTATCGACCGAGGTTGAAAATTAATAAATTATTAATATTTATTAAACAATTGCACTTATGAGCATAAAAAATAGATAAAAACCTTAAGACAGGAAAAAATTCACTTGAAGATTACACTGAAATGGTAAGATTACATAATGTTATAATATCAGCTGGTGGGGATAACTAATTAATTATCACTTACACAGTTATCGACCGAGGTTGATACTCGAATGTTGCACACTGCGTCTGGGTTATTTTGAATATTTAGTGGCAGCTTAAATACTGAATGAGCTGTTCTACCTCCATCCAATAACACCGCCACCAAAACGGTTATAACAATAGCCTATGCACCAGCACCCAGCCGACACACCCACCCCAAACAGTTATAATAACGACCTAGGCACCAATCCACAAACTGTTATAACGGAAGCTTCGACCGAGGTTGAAAATTAATAAATTATTAATATTTATTAAACAATTGCACTTATGGGCATAAAAAATAGATAAAAACCTATTCTCAGACCTACCGAATATATATACAAAACTTCATTAAAATCGGTTGAGCCGTTTTGGAGGAGTTCGAGGACAAAAACTGTGACAAGAGAATTTTATATATATATAGAGAAGAGATAGAGAAGAGATGATTATTTCCTTGATACTGGTCACGTTTTTGATGTAGATTGGTGGTGGTCTAACATTTTTGTGCTGAGCAGGCAGGGGAATCGGTGCTGGCTTGGCTTGTTTGGTGGATTTCTTACGGGTTGGTCGTAGTTGTTTGATGGTTTAAGCTTGGAGAGGGCGTTATTTCCTTGGCATCGTCACTGTCGTTGGTGGGTTGCTGTAGGGAGAGAATTTTCTCCTGGAGTTGCTTCACCCGTGTTGTAAGTTGATGGATGTATTCCACGGCTTCGTGGAATTTTTTTTCGTAGTCAATGTATTTTTCTTGACTTTCCATATTTGTGGTCTTCGTCGCTGAGTTTTGTAGAGTTTCGATGGTTCTTCTCTTCCGTTCTAATATGTATTCCCAGGTAGCGCTCGGATCGTTGTCTGGCATCTATGGAGACAGATTTCGACTACGACATCCAGCGAAAATTACACGTGTTTGATAGTTTTTTTTTGCAATTAATACAAAAATTACACAAAGTCACAAGATTCGATGTGAACCAAGATAGATCGACGACGGCTTAACGTCTACGAATTCAATTTTATTTATAAATGGGCACACGATGAATATGACTGACTGACTGAACGATCGGCGAGTGAATGGTATATTCAGTATTTGCATTTTGCCATTTATTGACGGCATAATGCCATTCATTCGGGTTGCGGTTGTAATTTTGATGGAGCAGAGCATTGTTTCGGTGTACTATATAAGCGTATGCTCATTAATTTCATTTGAAAGAAAATGTTTAATGAGATGAAGCTAGTCTTCTTTTTATTTCACTACACAACACAGGATAATTTTTACACTGAATGGATATATTTTTCACACTTACTTATGTCTTTTGAAGGACGTTTTTCTTTTTTTTCGAATATTTTGTCTGTATTTGCTTCACTGAGGTAGCTTGTGTATACTAAGCACTGGATTTTGTTCATTGGCACTATGACGACGAGTTTTTAGGAATATGGTGGAAGACAGCTCCGAACAAAACAACGTGTCCGTTAACGTTGTCGGTCACGCAGGAATTCGATGATTCTTCATAATAATTATTTTCGTTTTTGGACGCGGTCTTATATTCTTGGCGTGTTGCTCTTTTCATTTTTTACCTGATGTCGTACTATTAAAAAAAAATTATAATAATAATAATAATAATAATAATTCGAAAACCAAGAATTAAAGAGGCATCCAAGATGACTTTCGATACAAATAATTTATTAACAAATGAACCAGATTAACGAAAAGAATTGACAATTGGACTTACACAGCCAGTGAAATTAAAAAAATACCGCACATTGGTATTGCCGTATTATTATCGTCTTTGATATCTCTTTTATCTGAAATACATTTTGTTTTCTAGGTGCCAGGCTCTTGGGTTAATCGATCGATGTAAAAGGATTCCATCACGCTCAGCCACAAAAGACGAGGTCCTTTTGAAGCATTCGGAAGAACTTTATAATATTCTCCAGTCGACCTCTTTCAGCCAGCGAGCAGATGAATTAGAGAAGCTAAGTTCGCATTATGATTCAATTTACTTGCATCCGGTGAGATTAAAAAAAACATTTAGTAAAACAAATATTATGGAATTGTTTACTATATTAGACAACATTTGAGCTGTCACTGCTTGCTGTCGGTTGCGCGATTGACTTGGTTGACAACATTGTTAAAGGACACGTTCAGAATGGTATGGCGATCATTCGTCCACCTGGACATCATGCCATGAAAGCAGAATTCAATGGGTAAATACTTTGATGACATATTTAAAGGCAAAAACCACGGAGTTTTAGAGAGCGTCCTTGCAGATATTGTTTTTTTAATAATGTTGCAATTGCAACCCAGCATGCCTTGGATGTATTGAAGTTGAAGCGAATTCTGATTGTAGACTGGGATATTCATCACGGTCAAGGAGTGCAGCGATTTTTCTATAACGATCCCAGGTTACAATCTATCATATCTTCTATAATTGTTTTTTAACACTTGACATTCAGGGTACTTTATTTTTCAATTCATCGTTACGAACATGGATCATTTTGGCCAAATCTTAAGGAATCCGAGTTCGATGCGATTGGAGATGATGCTGGTCGGGGCTACAACTTCAATGTCCCTTTAAATAAAACGGGAATGACGAACAGCGACTACTTGGCAATCTTTCAACAAATTCTAATTCCTGTTGCTGTAGAGTTCCAACCAGAGCTCATAATTATTTCGGCGGGTTACGACGCTGCATTAGGTTGCCCTGAGGGTGAAATGGAAGTAACTCCGGCGTTTTATGCTCACCTACTTACACCTTTACTGCAACTAGCCCATGGGCGTGTTGGTGTGGTTTTGGAGGGCGGTTATTGCTTAGAGTCTTTATCAGAGGGCACAGCTCTGACACTAAAAACACTCCTCGGTGATCCATGCCCTATTTTAGCTGAAATTCTACAACCGCCATCTGAAAGCATACAAAGTTCTATATTAAATTGCATCTATTCCCATCGTCGTTTTTGGAGATGTTTGCAAGTGCACGACACCTACACTTTGGAAGAATTAAACAACGTGAATCCCCAATCTGACTTACATAAGGTTACTCGTATTTTTACTGGAGAAAAACCAGTCAATGATATTTTTGCAACAAGAGGCTGCTACCCTGTCCAGGCAGCTGACGTTGTTGAAAAACTGGAGGCTCGTCTGCGTTTTTTGAAGAAAGGTACGTGTTTGTTAGATATCAAAATATTGCATATGTTTTACTGAAATCTGTTTGAAAAATATTTTTAGAGACCAATTTGAATTTCCCCCCCATAAGAGTGTGCTACGTTTATGACGATTTGATGTTAGAACATCAGAATATGTTTCACGAGGAACATCCCGAGAGACCAGATCGAATAAAAAGCATTTATAACATGCATTTAGAATACGAACTCGTAAAAAGGATGAAAAAGGTACCATCCCGATATGCAACTACGAATGAAATGTGTTTAGTTCACACACGTACTCATGTGAGTACAATTCGCAAAGCCGTCGAGAAAACAGAATTAAAGACAATCGGGGATGAATACCTTTCGGTGTATTTACACCCGAAAACCTTTGAGTGTGCCACTTTAGCCGCAGGATCTGTTTTGCAAGTTGTTGATGAGGTCTTAAAGGGAGAAACCCGCAGCGGAGTGTGCATTGTTCGCCCACCTGGACATCATGCTGAATCGGATACGGCTATTGGATTCTGTATCTTTAATAATGTGGCAATAGCAGCTCAATATGCCATTGACGAGTATAATCTGAACAGGTAAGCTATAAGAAAAATGTATTTTTAACCATGTTTCACGGTTACAGAACTCTGACAGTTTCCATATGCTGAACTCGCACCATTATCTTATTTATTTTTTTAATACATTTTTTGCCCCATCTAGAAGATAATATTGCATCCTGTTTTCAAGCCCACAATAAAAAATTATTTATACAAAAGTAATTAAGTTTTCACAAGTATTTAGGTAAATTCGAATCAGTTGTTGAATTGAGGCTTGGAATCGGAATTAGAACCAACAACGGTCGTGTACTGTGGAAGATCGGTTCTCTTGCGAATAACATTAAATAGTTTTGGCTACTCATTCCAGAGAGTTGTGGTTGCCCTGTCGTTATCGTTAACAGTATTCCTGTCATTGAGGTTTAGGCCCACCTTCGCATTTTCTATGTATTAATTGACGGTTTAAGAAATCATTTAATATGTGAAATTATTTAACGGTAAACTGTTAAAAAAGCTTATTCCGGTCTTTATTTTTCCTGCTAGGGGTTAGCGCTTATCAAAATCCGCTACGTATCAAATTTTAGGATTTCAGGACTGATAATTTTCCACAATTTCAAAGTCGCAATCTTCTAACTCTCGTCGCTATTTAGATATATTTCTACTTTCAGTAGTGAGAACATATCTTGCGTTAAGAGATGCTATACAGGAAGGAAGTCATAAATGTCAATGTCGTTGGTCACTGAGTTTAACTCAAGGATCAATGGCGTAGGTCTTCGAGAATAATAATGACCATTGTCATAGGTCTTCGAGGTGTTCACTTGACGTTCGAATTGTGAAAACGTTTTGTATCGTGCTACTCGCCAAGTCACATCGAATGCACAAAAATAAAAAAACGAAAGAAAGAAAAACAAAACAACAATAAGAAAAATTAAATAGAAAATAAACGCGTACGCGGATTTTTTTGGTCAATAGCGCTAAGTGAAACGCTTCAAGAAATCCGACTTCCACATCAAGTAATCGAAACCAACGGGTTTACACTGGCGTGTGGAGGTACCGATACCATTTCTATTCAGGCCCCCGCTTGGTAGAAACCTTGGCGTGGTGCGGGGCTTAAACTATAATGAATCACTCAGGCTATGCTGACGGAAGCATACGCTTCCAGTAGGGCCACCCATGTCAGACAGGTTAGCGAGGAGTAACACACAAAGATCTACCACCCCTAATCCAGGGTGTTACGCGTCACCGTGCCAATTGGATGGTTTGCAGCCAGGGGTATACCGGCTGTATTATAACGGCGCCTCTCTGACACCGGGTCGAATCAGAGCAGTAAACAGACCTTACCACATCAAAACGGGGCTCTGATGTGGCGGACTATTTGAAACCCCAAGTCTCGTGGGATCAAAAATGAATAACCAATATACAAAAAACAATCCCACGAAAAACCCGGTAGGCGTAGGTGTGATGAGCCGACATTACCATAAGGGAAAAAAGCATCAAGAAAACACCGACTCGGCAAAAAGAAGACGTAGGGAAAAACTGAAAAAGCGGGATATACGCGTCGGCACGTGGAATGTTCGAACGTTATATAAACCAGGCGCGATACAGACGGTCGTGGAAAACGCGAAACATTATAAAATGGACATCGTCGCGCTTCAGGAAGTTCGACTCCCACATCAAGTAATCGAAACCAACGGGTTTACACTGGTGTGTGGAGGTACCGATACACATACCCTCGGAACTGGCTTCATCATAAGCAAGAAGATTACGTCCCATGTAAAAGATGTGCAATTTATTAATGACCGAATGTCGGTGCTAAAAATACAGGGCCCATGGTACAATTATGTATTTATAAACGTACACGTCCCAACGGAATCTACCGACGAAGAAACGAAGAACACATTCTACGAGACTCTAGAGGAAGCATTTGATGGAATATCATCATGCGATGTTAAAATCCTCGGTGACCCCAATACGAAAATTGGAAGGGAAGATATCTTCCAACCAACTATAGGTAAAGAGAGCCTACACGACGTTTCAAATGATAATGGAATTCGAATTATCACGTTCGCAGCGTCCAAATATCTGGTAGTGAAAAGCACGATGTTCAAGCATAAGCAAATCCATAAAGCCACATGGATATCACCCGACGGCGTAACGCGTAACCAAATAGACCACTTCCTCATAGACAAAAGACACCAATCGAATATCCTTGACGTAAGTTCATATAGAGGAGCAGATTGCGACTCCGATCACATTCTAGTGATGGGCAAAATTAGGAGTCGGCTCGCAGCAAACCCACATGGGCAATCACGGGAGACAAGCAAAATGTTCGACACTGATAAACTAAAAAACTTGCGCAAAAGGGCTGAATATCAAGACGAACTAACGAGTAGATTTAGCATCCTAGAGAATGGGAGCAGTGAGGAAGAGGAAGCCAATAGTGTGGACACTAAATGGACATTGATCAGAGACGTGATCAAACAAACAGCCCAAAGGGTATTAGGATTTAAATAAACAATTAAGTCCAAATCTTGGTTTGACGATGAGTGCAGGGCGAAGATCGAACAACGTAAACGCCTCAGAGTGATCCACTAGGAAAGATATGATGAAGTCAACGCAGAAAGATACGCGACTATTCGGAAAGAAACAACGAGACTTTTCAAACGCAAAAAAACGCGAATGGGAGAGGACTAGGATCGAAAAAATCTTAGAAAATTCCAGAGCAAAGAATATCAAAGGTATGTCATCATCATCATCGGCACTACAACCTGGAACCGGTCTTGGCCTTATTTAGCAAGTCCTGAGGCTTGTTAAATTTTCCATAATGATTTGTTTTTTCCGGGCAAGGTCATTAGTCTTGCGCCAGAGGCTCCCCGACGGGGAATCGAACCCCGGTCTCCCGTATGACAGGCGGGTATACTAACCAGTATACTATTGAGGAGCTATCAAAGGTATGTATGTCGGCATAAATTCAATTAGAAATGGCTACCGAGGGAGAGCCAAAATAATTCGAGACGCAAACGGTTGTCTGGTCACAGAAACAAACAATATCGTGGCAAGATGGAAGCAGTACTTTGAAAACATGCTCAATGTGGGTACCCAACAACCACAAATAAACGCACCGGACGTACATACAGCCCAGTCTCAGAGCCCAGAGACCACTTTCAACGAAGCTGTAGACGCAGTAAATCGATTGAAAAACAACAAACCTCCCGGAGTCGACTGCATACATACGGCAGAGCTTGTGAAGCATGGAGGAGAGGCAACCACCCGAAAGATCCACCAACTCATCAAAACAATATGGGATAAGGAAGTCACTCCGGAAGAATGGAAAACCTCAATAGTCGTCCTCATTTTCAAAAAAAGCGACAGATCTGACTACGAAAACTACAGAGGAACATCATTGCTCCCAATCACATACAAAATACTAACAAATGTCATACTGGCGAGAATCACACCGTACGCAGAAAAAATTCTGGGGGATTACCAATGCGGATTCCGTAAGAACCGGCCAACAAGTGACCAAATGTTCACAATAAGGCAACTGCTGGAATAGAAGTGGGAATACGGAAAGACGGTTCACCAACTATTCGTTGACTTCAAAAAAGTCCACAACTCGGTCGCAAGGCAAATACTCTACCATATTGTAGTTGAACTGGGAATCCCGAAAAAATATGCCGCCCTCATTCAAATTTGCATGAACGAAAACAAAGGGCGAGTTAGAATTGAAAACCACCTCTCAGAACCATTTGAAATCCGGGACGGATTAAAACAGGGGATGGCCTCTCACCATGTCTTTTTAACCTTTTGCTCGAGTATATTATCAGAAAGGTACAAGACTACAACACGGCCGGATCATCCCTGAACGGGGTCACACAAGTGCTCGCATATGCGGATGACATCGCCGTTCTGGGCGCTAATCTAGAAATTGTAAGTAAAAATAGTGAAATCATCATGCAAGCGGCAGAAGAGGTGGGCCTAGAAATAAATGAAGACAAAACAAAATACATGATTACGGCGGGAGCATGTGGACCTCAGGGAACACATATAAACGTCAGAGACAATATATTTGAAAAAGCTAAGGAATTTAAATATCTGGGAACGATAATGACGGCCAGTAACGAAATGTCGAAGGAAATTAACAAAAGACTACACTCCGGCAACGCTAGTTGGGACGCAGTCAGTAAACTACTGAAATCCAGACTGCTATCACGTAACATAAAGCTCCGTGTCTATAGAACCATAATCGTGCCGATTGCTCTACACGGATGCGAAATATGGACTCTCATAAAACGGGAAGAAATATGTTAAAGAAAATTCTTAATGGACGTTGTTTTTAGCGATGTGCGTACGTAACACTTGCACATTCATCACAGGATTAATTTCAATGAAATAAAACACACTTTTTTATTTAGTTCTAACTTTATTTGTAACTTTCAATTTGCTGTTGTTTTGAATACACATTCACAAAATTCAGTTTTAAACACCCAATCCTTTTTATGTTTGGAATCTGCGAAACACATCTTCTCCCTTAACACACGCGACACGCCACAACAACGACGACTCGTTACTTTTCGACTTTTTTTTTAAATAAAATTTGAAACGCGACAGACTTTATTGTTTTATGTCCGTCTAGGACGATGGTTGGTATCAGACTCCTTTTTAGAATGAACTTAAAGCGTGACTGGCTTTATTATATTACGTCCGTCTTGTATCATGGTTTGAATCAGACTCTCTTATTTAATCAAATTTATTTAAAGCGCTACTGGCTTCATTAAGTTACGTCCGTCCAGGATAACGATGGGTATTAGAATCTTTATTTTTAGAATGTCCAAACCGGGCGACGTTCATACATAGACACACCCTTATCTCTCTTTCGGTCGTGTAGACCGAAATATATATCCATTGTTTACTCACAATAGATCGAATATACATCCATTGTTTACTCACAATAGATAGATGCTTCGCAGTGCATTTCTTGAAAATCATAAACATTGAAAATGTTTATGATCTGCGAGATCTGATTGTGTGGATGCGTGTATACAATTCTTAGAATCTTCTATTTACACAAGTGTTCATTTGTGGCCAACGATGGCAAAGATATTTTGTATACTTTATTGCTTCGTTACCATAGAATTGTTCTTTGTTTTGAGTAGCACATTATTTTCTTTGTGCCGTCATGGAGTTTTCCCAGATGTGGTATCTGGATTCCATGATTTGCCCGTATATGCATTTTGTATCTAATGCACTTTTGCAGGTACTCATTGGATTGGATATGTTGATTTGGATTAATCAACATATGGGGCTTCACATGAAGGTGAATTCTGTTAATGGTGGGGGGGGTGGCCCCCAAAAAGGGTGAGTATTAGGGGATGGTAGGCGTTGCGTGTAACAATCCTCCCCCCTTTAGAAAATGAGTATTATTCTTAGAAGAGGAATAATACTCTCGAAAGGTTTTTAATGTGAGTACCGGGGCGTGAAGCCTTGCGTGAATAAATGTCAGTGTCAGCGTGCGCGTTTACAAAAATTGTTTAAGAAAAAAAAATTTTTTTTTTTCAATATATGAGAAAATACAATTGTTGGAATCATTGTATTTTGTTTACACAATTTATGTGTTTGTTTCTATTTGCTATGTATAGGAATATGTTTATGTGTTTGTTATATTATTTTTAACGTCATTTTGATATACATTTGCCATTTTCATATTTGTGAAATTTTTTGTTATACACATTTTTTGTTTCCATTTGTTTTTATTTATTACTTATTTATTTCTTTATTTCATTATTTGACATAATGGTACTGCTAGACACTTAATAGTGACTTTTATTTATAAAAACAAAAACTATTTCCCTTATGTCTACCTAAGGCTATCTTAGATTCGTTTTTATTTATATATATACTTTAATGCTAACTTTGTTCGGTACTTTACATAAGAGTATATTTTTTATCCATTTATTTTTGGACGTTAGTTTTCATTAATTTGGTTTGTTTTATTGTAGCTGGGTTGTACAATTATTGTTAAAATGTATTAAGTGACAAAAGTAAAAAAAAGTAAATACATTTCAAAGTAGTATGCAAAGGATCAAATAAATGTTCTTAATTTAGTTCGTAATAAAGAGTTATTTTTCTAATATGTATTTAAGGCACTAATATATATACATTTTTATTTTTTTTTGTTTGAGCTTAATAGAAGTAACGGTATATTTATATTTATTTATTTTAAAAGAGAAATCTTACAATAGTTATGTATGGGTAAATTTAGAGTATGTTCTTGGAAACTACATAATTTCCGTTTTTTTTTTTCCTTATTAGGAGGACCATTAATTATAGGTTAAGTATAACTTTTTGTATAAAATATACTTATATATAATTTTTACTTAATTTCTTTTTGTGTAGCTACTAACTAAAAGAAGAATATATATTTACAATAATAGTAATGATAATTTTAGAATAATACAGTAATTATAACAAAACTTGCCATGATTCTTTTATATTTCTTAAAAGATTAAATAGTATCTTCCATTGTAATTATGAAATAAGCAAGTTGGTGGTAAACACATACAGTTATTTCGTATAGAATGTTTGTAAGATTAAGTTACATTTAATTATATATAAATAATTTTTTTGTATTCAATTTACATGTAGCTGTAGAAAAGATTATATTATTGTTTACATGTTTAAAACCTTGGTTTGAGTTTTTTTTTTTGTTAATTGATTGGTAATAATTGTTGCTTAATTTTATGAGGGAAAATATACAATGCTATTATAGGGATTAGTATTCCAAGTTTTTTGTTTTACAATTTTCAATTTTTTACTCCTTTAAATTTTGTTCATATTTGTTTACTTTATAGATCTTATTTTAGCTACAATATTTGCGACACATACAATTCATTTGTGTTCTGCCAGGGAGTCATCTATGATTTCTGAGAAAGGTTTTGTCCTGGGAAGCAAATAAATAATGTATGTGGATAAGGAATGGGAAGGGGATATTGGTCGTTCGTTCATCAGGTGTAGTTTGATTTATTCATAAAATGGCTTCAGACGATTGTTGTGTATTACAACATTTCTGTTGCCCACCTTGATAGTGGTGTTAACGGCTCCTGTAATTGATGTGACCACATAAGGGCCTTTCCATATGGCTGTTAATTTCCCCTTCCTGTTTTCGTTTCGTACCAAAACTTTATCGCCCACGTGAAACGTGAAAGGGCGTGTTACACGGTCGTGGTATTGTTTTGACCGCTGTTTGCTAGCCAATAAGTTTCGCCTAGCTATTTCATACATTTTCTGTAATTTGTATTTTAATAGCTTGTGATAACTCTCGTGGTTGTACACTGGTTCCGGTGCTCGTTTTAAGTTTGAGGGTACTTCCGGAGTGAAACCATAGAGACAATCCATAGGCGTGAGTTTTGTACCTTCGTGTACACTGCTGTTGTACACGAATGTCGCCGTCCTCAGGTACTGATTCCAAGATTGAGGGTTTTCATCCACAATGCTGCGTAGGTATTCTACGATTGGTCGATGGGCTCTTTCGAGAGCTCCATTCGATTGTGGATGGTACGCTGAGGTTTGTAGTTTTTTAATATGGAGCAGCTTACACACGCTTTTAAATAAGCCGCTGAGAAAGTTGGATCCCTGATCAGTGACTAAACACTTAGGAACACCATACGGAGCAATGATTTGGTCGAAAAAGACTTGCGCCACCGATTCTGCCTCTACATTTGGTAGAGCATAGCAATCCATATACCTGGACAAATTGTCCTGAAAAGTTAAAATGTATTGGTTGCCAGTAGGAGTTTGTTCGATAGGACCCACGATGTCTAAGTAGACTTTATCAATGTCAGTCACTACCATTGGCATACGCAGGGCTGGTGAGGATTTAATGGTTTGACATGTTTTGCATACTTTTATGTAGTGCTTAATGTCACGCAACATGTTCCTCCACCAGTAGTTCCTACGAATTTTTTTATATGTTTTGGCCACTCCCTGGTGTCCACCCATGGGAAGGTCGTGGTAGTCTCTGAGTATTATTTGGACTTCTTCAGGGTTTGTAATTTCCATCACCCCTATCTCATACGTGCGACTTACAGTTGCATTCTGAGGAGAAACAGTGTCCTCTGGAAGTCCTTGGGTAACTTCTTCATTTGTACTCGCTGTCTGTTTTTTGGTTTGAGCACGAGTTACAGCATTACATTGCTGAGGGGGTTGTTTTCTAAGAGGCATTTTCTTTGGGTTGTTCCGTTGATATAGGTTGATCAAGGGAATTTTGGGGGATGCGGCTAAGGGCGTCCGCATTTGTATTGTATTTTCCGGGTTTGTACTCAATCTGGTAGTCAAACTCTGCTAATTTTTGTTGAAATTTTGTTAGGCGGGATGAGGGATCCTTTAATATCAACATTCCCCTAAGAGGGTTGTGATCTGTGTAGACCGTAAATTTCTGTCCTTGCAAGTAGCAACGAAAGTTTTTGGTACCCCAAACGATCGCTAACAACTCCTTTTCGATTGTGGAGTAATTTCTTTCGGCCTTGTTTAAGGTCCGACTAGCGTAGGCAATAGGTTGATCCTTGCCAACTTCGCCTTGTGAGAGCACTGCTCCTAGTGCTTCATTGCTAGCGTCCGTGGTCAGGTTAAAAGGCCGTGTAAAATCAGGGTAGATAAGACGAGGTGGTGAAGTTAACAGCTCTTTTATTTTTTCAAATGCCTACTGGCATTTGTCTGACCATTTGAATTTTACATCTTTTCTTAAAAGGTTAGTTATGGGACGTACTATCTTGGAAAAATCCGGAATGAATTGGCAAGACCTAAAAAGGATTGAACGTTTTTAACTGTTCTTGGAGTTGGAAAAGTCTTTACGCTGGCAGTTGTAGCGGGATTTGGCAGCGCTCCTTTTTCCGAACAGACATGTCCAAGGTAAACCACTTCTTTTTGTAGAAACCGACATTTCTCCGGTTGCAGTTTTAGATTATGTTCTCTTAGTTTGTCGAAGACTTTTTGAAGTTTGCCATTATGGTTTCCCAAATTTTTGCCATATATGACAATATCGTCTAGGTATACAAAACATTCGAGACCCTGCAGTCCGGTTAGGACATGGTTCATGAGTCTTTGGAACGTAGCCGGTGCTCCTTTTAATCCGAACGGCATACGTGTAAGCTCATAGTGCCCATAATTGGTGCTGAAAGCTGTTTTTTGTTGGTCCTTGGGGTCTACCAATACTTGATGGTAGCCGCTAGCCAGATCGAGCGTAGAGAAATAACGCGAATGGCCGAACTGGTCAAGTATATCCTCTATTCGAGGCAAGGGGTATGCGTCTCCGATGGTTTTTTCATTCAGCTTCCTGAAATCAACTACGACTCTCCATCGGGTTTCTCCGTCGGGCCCGCTTTCTTTATGAACTACCAGAAGTGGTGAGTTCCATGGACTTTTGCTAGGTTGAATAATATTATTCTCTAGCATTTCCCACACTTGCTCGTTTATTATTTGTTTTTTATTTTCGGGTAGTCTGTACATCCTTTGGTCTATTGGTGCTTGGTCCTGTACCAAAGGGATTTCATGTATTATTGCATTGGTGTACGTCAGGTAATCGCCTTTTAGATGAAATATGTCGTGATATTCCTGGCATAAACTCACAATGGATTGGTGCTCCTCAGAACTTAGATTTTACCCTAAATTAAGTTCCTCATATAGTTTCTCCAACCGTGTATCAATTGTGGTTTCACCTGACGATTCATTTTCCGAGTACAAGTATTCTATGTGTTGGAGGGTTGCCACCTCCGAAGGAGTTAACTCGGTTTTGTCTTTGACGTACATGCTCGTATCCGGAGGCTTTCGTTATCTCGGATATCCAGGGGAATTAATGAGTATTCCCTGGTGGGCAGTAACTCTACTTCTACCCGGTGAATTAATTTTGGAGTGTCTGTTATACGAGGGTTGCTTTTTATATTTCGGGATTAGAGAACAAAAACAAATATTGAACATCGAAAATCACTTTATTGTTTCTCAAAATATTCCCCATGAAGATCTATACACTTTTGCATGCGTTTGAACCAATTGTCGAAGCACTTTTGCCACTCTGATTGAGGTATCTCCAACACATGCATTCTGAATGCAGCAACCGATTCTTCAGGTGTCGAAAAACGTTGACCTCTCAGTTTGTTTTTTACGTACGGGAATAAAAAGAAGTCATTCGGTGCCAAGTCAGGACTATACGGCGAATGACCCATCAAATCGATGTTTTGGGTGCTCAAAAATGCAGTTGTCGCAGCCGATGTGTGAGAGCTCGCATTGTCGTGGTGAAGAGTGATCCGTCTTCGGCGGTTGGTTTTCCTGATTTCTTGGAAGACAACTGGCAAACAAATGGTTGTGTACCACTCAGAATTGACTGTTCTGCGTTGTTCTTGTGGTACGGTTGCGACATGTCCAGTTTTTCCGAAAAAACAGGCGAGCATTTGCTTGGAAGTGCTTCGTGCGCGAACAACTTTTGTTGGATTTGGCTCATCTTGAAACACCCAGACAGTCGACTGCTGTTTACTTTCGGGTTCATACGCGTAAATCCACGATTCATCACCTGTCAGGATGTCATAGACGTGTTTCGAAGCACCGCGACCGTATTTTTTCAGCATTTCTTTCGACCAATTGACACGAGCCTTTTTTTGGGCGATTGACAAATTGTGTGGGATCCAACGCGAACAATTTTTTTTGACAGTCAAATGTTTATGCAATATTGAATGTATGCTGGTCCCACTAACGCCTAAGGTTGTCTCAATCTCACGATAGGTCACATGACGATCTTCCAATATCAGTTCGCGCACAGCATCAATGGTTTTCGGAACAACGACTGATTTTGGACGACCTTCACGAAATTCATCTTGGAGTGAACTACGACCACGATTGAATTCACCATACCATCGATAAACACTGGTCCTTGATGGAGCTTCATCGCGAAAAATTGAATTAAGTTCATCCATGCACTGTTGCTGAGTTAATCCACGCCGAAAGTTGTAAAAAATAATCGCACGAAAATGTTTACGATTTAATTCCATTTTTAGGCCGAGATGAATCTTTTAAGTTACTGTAAACAACACAAATAGCGCTCGTATGTCAAAACGTTCTGAGTGCTTATAACCTTAAACATGTCCAACTTTACGACAGAGCTATCAATTGCCGGATTGCAACACTAGGGTTGCCAAATCCCGAAACATAAGAGGCAACCCTCGTATTGAGTGCTGCAATCTTTGGACTCGAAGCATTGTTTAATATGCAATTTGACAGGTATATTCCTGATTGCATTTCTTTGGGCAAACAGATCACTTCCTCTCGGATTTCTATTGGTAACACAATTACCTTCTGTGAACGTCTTGGTATTTCGACCGGTTCACTCAGAACGACTTCCACTGTTTCAGAGTTTGGAGCTGCTGGATCCGTAGTCCTATTATCTCTGCTTATTTCTATAGAAGTGTGGGATCGGAGATATTGGGAGCGATGCAGTTTTGCAGCCAGCACTTTTCCTAGAAAAGGCTTTGGAAGAGCTACCAACTATGGCTTGTACCTCTTTGGGTCCCATTTCGTCAATAGTCCTTTTCTCATCGGCTGCCCGTGTTCGTCCTGTTTTTCCCCGATTCCTTGCGAAGGGGATGGTAAAGTGTTCGGAGTCGGTACCCATGCGAGGGAATTCTAAACACTGTCCCGGTCCATCCACTTTGCAATTCCTGGACAAAAAATCGTTGCCCAAGAATCCATCTTCTTTGAGCCCAGGCAGGGAGTGTACCACTTGGAATGAGCATGGCACGCTCTGTGCCAAGAGTGCACAGGGCAGGGAACAATGGCGGAGTCGGGTCGGTGAGGTTGTGGGGGTTAAGGTGTGGGCGCCGACGTACGGCACGGGGTTCACTCTCACCGACCGACAGAAATCCGGGGAACGGCGAATAGTTGCGGGTAATAGCGAGCCAGGGAACAGTCACCACTGGGCCGGTTTAGATCGTTTGCAATTATTCCAAAAGTTTGATTGCTTGGGTCATACATTGAAGTTATTCACTGGCGGCCATGCACTAGAAGATCGGACTTCGGGCACGTTGCGAGCACTTGAAAACCTGATGCGAAACCGTCACCCCCAAGGAGGAAACACCACAAATGAAACACCCAGACTTCGTTGAACTCGGTCTTTTATTTCTTCAGTTTTTCATATGTTTATTTGTCGATTAATTTCCCCTTTTACTTAGGACTACTCTAGTACTATATTTCATTTAACCACGGTTCCGAGAGCACTTAGTTTTGGATTGGGCTTGATTCCCTAAGCGACATTTTTGCAATTCAACTCGATTAACAACGAATGCGGACTTTCAAAAACAACGTCTCGAGACACTTCACGACCTCCGGCATCTGGTGGTTGGGTAAATCCGCATGCTCCTAACAGTGACCGGAGTTGCGCCGCACTATATTACAAAAGGCGATTTGATACGCGAGGATTGCCAAACGCAAGGTGGCCAAAAAGCGTGTCAGGTTCTGACGACCGACTCCCGAAATACACTACGTCAACACCGACTGAGTGGATCGAATGGAAAAATTGAAGCTGAACAAAATGCTTGCAGGCGACGGTGTGGCCCTTGTGGCGGTTGGATCGACTAACTAGTTGAAAGCAAGAAGAAGTTCATCGCGTCGTGGCAGTGGAGTCATAGCTAAATAATCTCACTGCCACTTACTAGGAACTTGAAAGGGATTGCTATGCTTGCATAGGGAATTCAGTTGCAGCGAATTCTCGCCGTATAAGCTGAGTTGGATTCGTTGGTAGTGTATACCGGGAAATTGGTTTCGGCAGCATAGCCAAGTGTGATCAAGGGTCGTGATCGTTGTGATTGTTTCGTGGAAAATTAGCTGTCGCTTAGTTGCAAGCGAGAAGTGTAGTTTAAGGAGGAAATGAACCGAAATGGTTTTCGGGGGAAATTGGAATTGCTCGGGTGCGAGCGAGAATATCATTTAGATAAGATATTAACCGAAGCAATTTCGGGGAAATGTATGCGGCTCGGTATAGTTGGTGGCGATGGTTAATGTTCCGTTGTAGGTTTGAATATGCGTTTTATTACAGCATATGAATTTCGGGGAAATTAAGATTGCTTGGTCGCAAGGAAGGAATATAACTTAATTAAGGAATTGACCGAAGCAATTTTGGGAAAATGTATGTGGGGTGTTGTAATTGAGGGAGATGATTAATATTCCGTTATAAATTGGAATATGCATTTATTTTGGCTTGGGAAATGGGTTCCTGGTAAATTGGGGGATGTATGCAATTGCGGATATCAACAACAAGCAGCTATGTGTCAACAACACCAAGCCAAGCAATGGAAAATGTCTAGTTCGAATCCTACATCACTCAGTTATAGGATTTAAAGTGGTCTATGATAACGTAGCGATTGGACCTATGTAAAAGTCTTATCTTCTGGATCAGGATCAGAAACGAATGTCAGAACAACAGCTAGCTACTATATATGAAATAACCATATTACTTTGTGGTGATTTCAACAGACACTCACACACGCAACCGCAGTGAAGAATCAAAAGAGGATCGAAAAATTCATCATCAACGCCATTTATCAGATCATTAAATAGCAATCACAACTCAAGTATCGAGTTGAGATATCCTCATTCATACGGGACCGTGGTCTGATATGTTGGCGATTTGCTTCTAGTCTTTTCATAGGGTGGGTCCAAATCACGATCTTTATAACTTTGCCAAAAGCTATAACTTATTTACGCCACAATCGTTAATGTTGTTGCACTGAGAATTTTGTTGCCATCATTTGTATTTTTGTTTCTTATCGGGTTTGAGCTAGACTGCACAAATCAATAAGTCTAACCCGTTATGATATACATTCTTTCCGTTTATTTCTTTGTAATTAATTAATAATCATACATTATATGCAGAGTCCTCATTGTTGACTGGGATGTCCATCACGGGAATGGAACACAACACATTTTCGAAAAGAACAATAAAGTTCTTTACATGAGCGTGCACAGATACGACGACGCAAACTTCTTTCCAAAAAGTAAGGAAGCCAATTTCAATGTCGTGGGACAAGGCGAAGGTGAAGGTTTCACCGTCAATATTCCTTGGAATAAGGTTTGTCCTATTTGTTTTCATAAAATAAACAAATTAAAATAAATTATGTATTCAATTTCAGAAGGGAATGGGTGATCCTGAATACGTTCTCGCATTCCAGCAGCTCATTATGCCAATTGCTTATGAGTTCAATCCGGAACTTGTTATTGTTTCTGCAGGATTCGATGCGGCGATTGGAGATCCTCTTGGTGGTTGTAAAGTAACACCGGAAGCCTATGGACTATTCACTCATTGGCTGTCAGCATTAGCAAATGGACGTATTATTGTATGTCTAGAAGGAGGCTATAATGTGGCATCGTTATCATACTCAATGACAATGTGTACAAAATCACTATTGGGTGATCCATTGCCTTCGATTAATATGCAAAACGTTCCTCAGAAATTATCAGCTGCATATAGTAGTTGTATAGAAACGATAAAAAATTGCTTAACTGTGCAACAATCGTATTGGCAGCATCTAAAATTCAACAAGAAGCTACCTCAATTCGCAACTGAAGATGAGGATTCTCTCTCTAGTATTTTGAAAGAACTAGATATTAAGTGTCCTGAAGCCAGTGAGTCTTTAAATATGGAACCGGGCCCAAGTAAACCAAAAGAAGAGGTAAAGACTCTTGCGAACTTTTTAGAAGAGAATATAGAGGTAATTTGCGATTAGTTGTAATCTAAGTCAAATTCTTGATGTGGAAATATTTTTAATAGGCTCTCCGTAATGAGGAGATGTATGCTGTGGTACCATTGAAATCATGTCCACACTTAATTCAATTGGGTCCATTAGACGATCTGAAATGTAAGATAAGTGATAGAAGATCTTTGCTTATAATTGTTATTGCTTATCTCCCTTTTGTGTATTCTGTGCGTCCACTTGCATGTGTTTTTTATATGTTTTACGAAATACGCTTTATCTATAGTTCCCTGGCACGTTTTTATATACCAAGATATGTCTAGAAATCATTTCGTTGTTTACTCCAAATGTTTTGGCATTTTAACATTAACATTAGCGCTTATTATTTATTAATATATTAATTTAAAAAAAAATATTGAACAGTTTAAGTATAGACCAGATCCGGGTAACACCATGGAATGTTAGTGATCCCAAATTCAGAAGTGATGCTAATCATCAAAAATACAATATCATTTAAATGTATTAAGGAGTCCCTTTTGTGTCAGAGTATAATAGAATTCGGTCTTGGCCTTATTAACAAATCCTTCCACCGGTCCCGATTTCGATCCGATGTCATCCAATTTGGCACTCCCGGGCTCTGGGCGTCCTGGTCTACGCCATCCCTCCATCGCAGACAAGGTCTGCCACGCTGTCTCCTTCCATATATCCTGCCAGAAAGAACTTTCCCGGCAGGCTCCTCTTCGCTCATTTCAGCTAAGTGTCCCGCCCACCGGAATCTACCGAGCTTGATTTTTCTTACAACATTAGCTTCAAGGTAGATCGCCTACAATTCATGGTTGTAGCGTCTCCGGAATCGTCCTCCCTCACATATGGGGCCAACAATTCTCCTTAAGACCTTCCTCTCGAACGCGGCTAAGAGTTCAGAGTGCCTTTTATTGAGCACCCAGGTCTCGGATCCACACACGAGTACTGGTAAGACCATGATCTTGTACAGTAGCAGCTTGGATGTTCTGGCCAAATTTCAAGATTTAAGAGCATTGATAGACCATAGTAGGCTTTGTTGCCACCATGTACTTAGTTTTTCCCTCATTAATGCGCAGTCCCAATTTTTCTGCCGCCTGTTAGATGGGTGAAGGAGACCTGTACAGCCGAATCGGATCTAACGATGATGTCGATATCATCTGCGTAGGTAAGTATCTGGCTGGACTTGGTGACGATTAGTCCCTCTAGTAACGCCAGAGTCATGGATTACTTTCTCCAACGCCAGACCGTCCCCTTGCCGGAGTCCATTAAATATGTTTATTGGTTTGGACAGTAACCCCGCTATTTTTACTTGACTAGTTACGTTGATCATGGTCAACCTACAAAGTCGTACCAATTTGTTTGGAATGCCGAACTCTCGCATGGCATTATATAGTTCTACCCTGGCTATGCTGTAGTAGGCGGCCTAAAAGTCTATGAATAGATGATATAATGGACTCTTAAATTCCAGACATTTTTCCATCGCCTGCCTAAAGGTGAATATCTGATCAATCGCTGATTTCCCTGGGATGAAGCCACGCTGATATTGACCAATGATGACCTTAGCGTATGGGGCTATCCGATCTTGTAGGATAGTGGACAGTATCTTATAGACGGTACTCAGAAATGTTATACCCTTATAGTTGCTGCACACTGTAATATCTCCTTTCTTATATATGGGGCAAATTATTCCACGACGCCAATCTTCCGGCATCTCCTCTTGCTTCTACGTGCACCACGATCTCATGAATTGTGTGATGTAACGCTGCCCCTCCTTGTTTGGTCAGCTCAGCTGGTATGCCATCAGCTCCAGGGGCTTAATTTGATTTAAGCTGTCTTACGGCTTTTAATGTTTTCTCAATGCTTGGTGACGGCAGCATTTGGTCTTGATTTTGCATTGGTGGAGCCTCCAATTCTTCTGTGAGCTGACCAGAATGCCTTCAGGATCGGTGATCAGATTACCCTCTTTATCCTTGCAGTAAGTGCAGTGTGCGGATTGTTTGGTAGAACTTTCGCGTCTTGCTCTCTACTGTTCTCTATTTCACAGACAAGGTCTTTTTCCAGGCACTTTTCTTTTGTCTGTGAAGTCTTTTTTCAGTTCGCACATCTTTGTATTTCTTCTCGCGTACCCGCGTCCTATGAGACTGCTACATTGCCCGGTATGCAGCATTCTTACGTTTAGTCGCTAGTTTGCACTCAAGCATTCGCATATTCTAATGGCGCGTTAATATTTTTTAAATATAAATAGTTTTCCAATAAGGACGACTTGTTTTTTAAATACAATAATGGGTTTCCTAATTGGGAGGATATATTTTTAAATCATCATGACAGCCATAACTAAAGTGGTAGAAATGCAACTAGCTGCGCCTTTTCTTTAATATAGTTTGACATTAAAAGAGTTGTATTTTAGATTAAAAACCGTTTTGCTTTTATTTCTAATATTTTATATTTTATTTAATTTTAAAAACATATTGGCCTTATTTGGAACCCAACATATCGTCCATATTGAGAAGCCCATCATATGTGTATATTTCTCAGAAAAAACTGACCTTTACTGTAGCGCCGAGCTGGTTCCTTGAAATGCAACTTTTTCTTGACCAGGACCATCAGTCAAGCTCCGAAGGTCAAATATTTTTTCTTCCAACCATTTAACGAGGCGTATACCTTAGTGGGGCGCTATTTTACCATGCGGCTGAGCATTGATTACGCCTGATTGTAATAAGATTGGTGTCGATCAGTAGGCATTAATCAATTATACATTCAGCCTGTTGAAGAATTCCGATTCCCCTTTTAATTTTTTCTAACTTTCCTTCCTCTTCCTTTCTTATCCTTTCATTTTTTGTTCTCTATCGTTCTATTTTGTTTCTTTTCTCTATTCCCTCTTGCCTCTCCGTTCTGCGTGTCTTTTACGTATTTTTTCCCCAATTAAGATGGAATTGAATTCCATTACTAATATCATTAGGATGTGAAAGAAGATCAATTATACCAAAGAGTTCGGTTAAATTCATTAGAAGGTGCGATGAATTATCCAACGAGATAGGCAGCATCTTTTATGGAAGGTTCCTTCACATATCTGTTATTTTCTAGTGTGTTATTCGCCCCGGTTCCGAGGGATGTGCTTGTTTTACTTTTTTACAATAATTTGTTTTGTTAATTTCCTATATGTTATATTTCTCCGACATTTAAACTACTGGAGATGCTTAAATGCCCTTCCCTCTTCTCCCCTTTCACGTGGAAAATATTTTTATCATTACCCGTCACAGCATTACGTAATAATTATAATAAATATAAAATAATAAAATCAATATTTTTCGTTACTTTCCAGCTATAAACACTGCTACGCCCTGTTTTGAATGTTCCTCAACAGCTGAAAATTGGTTATGCCTGACATGTTACAAAACCCTTTGCGGACGATATATCATGGAACATATGCTATTCCACAATATTGAGACTAATCATCCTTTAGCCTTAAGTTACAACGATCTATCCGTGTGGTGTTACCCATGCGAAGCCTATATTGACAATATTAAACTACATGTGTACAAAAATTTAGCTCATCGTGATAAGTTCGGCGTAGATATGGTATGGTCGTATGGGAATACCATTCACGACGATAGTGACGACGATGATGATGCCAACTCCAATCGATATATTGTCCTACAGACTAAATGATATTCAACCACTAACAACGATTTGCTTTATTTGAAATATTTGTTCACTATAATACTGTTACTTACTTCACTAATTACACAATCACTTTTGTTTTTCTATGAGTAAAACATTTGTTGTCCGATCTTTGAAACAGTTGTTGGGAGGGATTTAATGCAAGAGCCAAGTTCTTTATGTTGTTAAGTGATATTATAAATTATATATGATATATTTGAAATAGCAAAAACGATTATACTAATAAAAACAGGGAGATGGATTAATTTAAGCATTCGTTTATAAATATCGCAATAGATATAAACAAGAAGAATTATATATTCTAGAAATACGGTGTACAAATTTATCTAACCAAAGCAACTAATCGATTTAAGATTATTAACTATCATATAATTTGCACCGTATATTGTTACAAATTAAACGAACTACCATTTGTTAGATAAATGCAAAAAAAAAGCGAACAAATGGACAAAATGTAAACTAAATCAAATTAAATAAAAAAAATATATATTTCTAACTACTTTAATAATTTATAAATACACAGACGAAACTTTTCTAAATTCTAATTGTATAACAAAATTAAAATTCAGTCTTTATGTGGTTTTATTTAGTTTTTTTTCTTTTGTTATTGGATACCACGTTAAACTATTTCAGATGACCCGATATTACAATCGATGAGATGGAAGAACTAACTAGATGACCACTTAGGGTATTGTTGATCATTGTCAATTAATTAATTAAGAGTTCAGCCATACCGAGTTTGCATGATTCAGACATACAGAGTATGCATGGCTTGTTAGGAGAGCCACACGAGCGTGAAATACTCTGTCTGATTACCTATTTCTTTGCCGTTATAATTTATTTATATATATATATATATGTATATGTATATATATATCATTATTATTATTTATTATTTATTCGCCTGTAGGAACCCGGAAGTTGATGACCTCACCGACTCGACTCCGCCATCGTTCCCTGTTCTGTGCGCTCTCCTTCCACGCTTGACCAATAGATCCGAGCTCCTCTAGGTCAAACCTAACATTGTCCTCCCATCTCCGTCGCGGGCGTCCGGCCGGTCTCTCCCGTTGGTCTGCCGTCAAGAATTCTACGCACGGTCCTATCGTTGCCCATTCTCACTATTGTAGGTTTGCGATATAGCTCTTCCAATTCGTGGTTGTGGAGTTTCCTCCATTATCCTGCCTCCTCGTCATATTTACCACCAAAGATACCCCTTAGTACTTTATTCTCGAATACGCGGAATTTGTTTTCTTCCCGTTTTGTGAGAGCCCATGTTTCGCATCCATATAGAACAATCGGCATGATTATGGTTCTATAGACACGGAGTTTTATGTTACGTGATAGCAGTCTGGATTTCAGCAGTTTACTGACTGCGTCCCAACTAGCGTTGCCGGAGTGTAGTCTTTTGTTAATTTCCTTCGACATTTCGTTACTGGCCGTCAGTATCGTTCCCAGATATTTAAATTCCTTAACTTTTTCAAATATCTTGCCTCTGACGTTTATATGTCTTCCCTGAGGTCGACCTGCTCTCGCCGTAATCATATATTTTGTTTTGTCTTCATTTATTTCTAGGCCCACCACCTGACGGAAGCATACGCTTCCAGTAGGGTCACCCATGTAAGGCAGGCTAGTGAGGAGTAACACACAAAGATCTACCACCCCTAATCCAGGGTGTTACGCGTCACCGTGCCTATTGGATGGTTTGCAGCCAGGGGTATACCGGCTGTATTATAACGGCGCCTCTCTGACACCGGGTCGAATCAGAGCAGTAAGCAGACCTTACCATATCAAAGTGGGGCTCTGATATGGCGGACTATTTGAAACCCCAGAGTGATCCAATGAAATGAAAGGAATGTATATACATATATATATATGGGACTCCTCGATAGTATAGTGGTTAGTATACCCGCCTGTCACGCAGGAGACCGGGGTTCGATTCCCCGTCGGGGAGCCTCTGGCGCAAGACTAATGACCTTGCCTGGAAAAAACAAATCATGCAAAATTTAACAAGCCTCAGGACTTGCTAAATAAGACCAAGACCGGTTCCCGGTTGTAGTGCCGATGATGATATATATGTATATATATATATATATATATATATATATATATATATATATATGTATATATATATATATATATATATATATATGTATATATATATATATCGTTTTGGTGGCGAGCGAACGGCTACCAATCGCTTGAGCTCCGGCGGGCAGGGGAATGACATCTGGGACGATCTGGCAGCACTCCGGGTCAGATGTCCTTTGTTGAGCTCCGGCGAACAGGGGAATGACGTCTAAGACGATCTGGCAGCACTCCGTGTCAGATGTCCTTTGTTATTTTGTTAGAATCAGAAACGCGTGTAATCAGGCAGTTGATACCGCGAAGAAAGCTCACAACGACAGAGTGACCAATAAACTCCTTCAGAGCTCAACTGGTTCGCATCCCTTCTGATCAATGGCAAAAGCTGTCAGTAGTAACTTCGCTTCCTCTTCTCTCCCTCCGTTGGTGACAGACAGTGGGACATTAGTCACAAATTCAAAGGATAAAGCAGATGTGTTCGCGAATTTATTTTCCGCGAATTCAAACCTCGATCCCGGTCTTTTGGAGCCAACTGTGATCACGCCGTTACGGTCTTCCATGCGGGATGTGAGATTTCGCCCGCGTACTATTCAACGCATTCTACGTGAACTGGATTGTAGAAAGGCAACCGGCCCGGACGGAATACCAGCAATAGATCTTAAGAACTGTGCTCCACAATTATCGCCGGTTCTTGGCAGACTCTTCCGCTTATATTATGCACGAAAGACCTTTCCTGCTTGCTGGAAAATCGTCCGAGTTCAGCCAATCCCAAAGCCGGGAAAAAAGTGTCTCCCACAAAATTACTGTCCGATAACATTACTGTCTACGTTATCTAAGGTGATGGAAAAAGTCATCAATACTGAGTTAATTAAGTATTCGGAGTGCAACAGACTCCTGAATGATCGCCAATACGGATTCCGTGGCAGGTGACCCACGGGAGACCTTTTGACGCTTATAACCGTTATATGGACATCTCCGACTGAAGGGCACGGTGAGTCAAGGGCGGTCGCATTAGATATCTCCAAGGCTTTTGACCGTGTCTGGCACGGAGCATTGCTGAGCATACTTCGTTCATATGTACTTTCCCAACCGCTTTGCGACTGGATGAAGAGCTTCCTCGAAAATAGATCGATCCGGGTTGTTGTGGACGGCGAGTGTTCGGATCTGTATCCTGTTAATTCGGAGGTGCCCCAAAGTTCTATTTTAGCTCAAACCTTGTTTTTGCTTCACTTAAATGATTTGTTGGAGAAAACAGATAACAAAGTGTTCAGTTTTGCAGATGATAGTACGCTTGTCTCGTCCTTTTCAAGTGTTCGGCCGATTGGTGCATCTACGTCAAATCAGCTGAGATGTAGACAGATTGACCCTCTGAATCAGGATCTAGATAAGGTCCTGCAGTGGGGCAGGGCCAATCTCGTCGACTTCAATGCAGCGAAGCCACAATATACAACATTCACACAGAAAAGTGGATAATCGGTTCCACAGCTGATGATGAATGGCCGGGCCCTCGAATGTGAGGAAAGCTTGAAATTGCTCAGCGTCATGGTCTGTGGGAATGTATCATGGCATAAACACGTGTCGAGCATCGCCAGGTCAGCCTCAGGAAAGCAGAGTTATCTTTTTAGAGCCAAGAAATATTTTACTCCGGCCTAACTTCTCCTATATAAATCCCAAATTAAACCCGCGCTCGAATATTGCTCTCATGTTTGGAGCTCGCTTCAAGAGCATACAGAGACAAGCAATTCGCCTGATTGGGGACTCGTCGCTGACGTCGGGACTACAGCCGCTATCACATCGAAGGCGCGTAGCCGACCTCTGTCTGTTTTACAGATATTATCACGGGTACTGTTCTTCGGAGATTCTTGGTATTGTTCCACGCAATTCGGTTTATATGCGCTCCACAAGACAATCCGACGGATCGCACCAGTTTGCGGTTCATCTCCCGGCGGCGCGAACATCCCTGCATCAGAACTCGTTCCGATACAACCTGCAACTGTTCAAAAAGAACTGCAACAGTTGTTTGGTGGCATCTCCGGGCTCCCACTCGGCGCTATAGATTCGCCTCTCCCGAGAGAAGTGTAATTTAAAAAAAAAGAAAAGAAAGAAACAAAGATGGGATATTTTTACAAAAGGAATATAGATTCATGATTCCCCGTCGGGGAGCCTCTGGCGCAAGACTAATGACCTTGCCCAGAAAAAATAAATCATTATGGAAAATTTAACAAGCCTCAGGACTTGCTAAATAAGGCCAAGACCGGTTCCCGGTTGTAGTGCCGATGATGATGATGATGAATATAGATTTATGCTAGGATGTCCAATACAGAAATCATCATCATCATCATCGGCACTACAACCGGGATCTGGTCTTGGTCTTATTTAGCAAGTCTCGAGGCTTGTTAAATTTTCCATAATAATTTATTTTTACGGGCAAGGTTATTAGCCTTGCGCCGAATTACAGAAATCATGGTAAGCTGAATAACCACCTGAATCAGCTGATACCTGGAGATGGGTGTTTTTCGCAGTACTTGCACAAACTTGTACCCACAGAGTACGTGAGACTCGTGACCGCTTGAATGACTTTGCTGAAAAGAAGCCATAAAAAATGATATATATGTGCAACAATACAGCAAGTCCTAGTGGAGCAAAGGAAAAATTCCGTGCAATTCGTGATGGAATATCTGAATAGAAAGTTCAGCGTGCAACAGGCGGATTATATATGTTGGTAGGGGGTGGTTTTAGCCAGATGGGTCCAGAGGTGTCTTAAGAAAAACTTCACCTTCATAAAATAAAAACAAAAACAAAAAATGGATTTCAATGATATCCATCGATGTACCAGTACTTTTGTCACTTTTTTTGTAAATAAATATTGTAACACTTTTTTATTGTGCTACTATCTTGAGGATCACAATATAATCATCGGGTTTTCCAATAGGGACTTGACAACTTTTTTTTAAAAAAAAACGCAAACCATTTGAGATATTTCAAAAACTTTATTATCGGCTTGAAGTACTATCTAAACAACAAAACAATGAAACGTGAAACAATTGATACGGGGTCCAGATCTGACTAGCATATTCGAGTAGTGGGCGGACAAAGGTTATGTAGAGTTAGCGAGTGACGTAGGCGTTTAGGATTTCCTTCGACCAGTATTTCACAAAGCCAAGGTCGGCGTTGTCCTTAAGGATTATGTCATTAATATTAGCGGTAAATTTGAGCTCCTTGTCGCATAGGATGCCCAAGTCGCAAATCAATTCAACCGATGTTATTGGTTGGTTCAGTAAGAGATAGGTGCGTGGCTGGGTGGTGGTGCGCTTCCGAGAGAAGGTGATTGGGTGACATTTGGCGATATTCAGTTCTAGGTAGTTATTTTGGCATCAAGTCGAAAAGCTGTCAAGATCTGATTAGAGAAGTGAGGAGTCTAGGAGAGAGTGGGTTGTCTTGAAAATTGTGGTATCATCCGCGTAAAGCGAGAAGGATTGATTGATACTAGACCCTAAGTGGTTAATGGTTAGGATAAGGGGGGGGGGGGGGGGGGGGGGGGGTGGATTACGGCCCCGGGGACACCTGAGATTGGAAAAAAATCGCACGCGGCAGATTCGATAATTAAGATAGGATGAGATCCACTTAATCAGCAGGGGTTCAAAACCGACGGAATATAACTTAAAGAGAATGAGGTTGTGGTAGATTTTGTTGTAGGCCTTGCTAAAGTCGGTAGTGATTACAACGTCTTCATCGCCGTTTTCTAGGGCAAGGAGTGTGTGGGATGTGTATTCGGCTAGGTTGGTAGTAGTGGATCTTCCGGAGAGGAAGCCGTGCTGGTTGGGAGAGATGATGGGTGTGCAACGAAAACATAACGCATCACATAGAAGCCCTTCGAACAGTTTAGGAATGTGCGAAAGCTTAGCAATGGGACGATAAATTGATATATCGTTTTTTGGCCCCCTTTTATGTATGGGGGTTATGTAAGAGGATTTCCAAATGTCAGGGAATAGACCTTGTGCAAGGGATAGATTGAAGATTGAAGCGAGCGAGAGAGAGAGAGATAGAGAAGAGGAACTTTTTTTTTAAGAGGGAGCAGGGAGTCCGTCTGTGCCAGGACTGAAATCGTCATTCAGTTGTTCAAGTATCGGGTTTTCCAATAGGGACTTGACAAATTTTTTTTAAATAAAACGCAACCCATTTGAGATATTTCAAAAACTTTATTATCGACTTGAAGTACAATCAAAACATTTATGAATGGAACTCCACTTCGTTCATATGGCCACCGCGGGGACGTTTGCAGCGGTCGATTCGTTGGACCCAATTTTCGATGACTCGGCCAAACATTTCGGCCGAAACGGCCGCTATTTCGCGCTCAATGTTGGCTTTGAGCTCTTCCAACGTCGTCGGCTTGTTGGCATAGACCAATGACGACGTAGCCTCAAAGAAAATAGTCTAGAGACGTTAAATCGCACGAACGAGGCGGACAACCGACTGGCCCATTTCTTATTCTTGAATAAATCGATTGTATCGCGTGTTGTGTAGCTTCTGGCACCGTCTTGTTGAAACCACATGTCGTCCAAGTGCATATCTACCAATTCGGGCCAAAAATAATCGGTAATTATGGCACGATAACGATGGCCATTCACAGTAACGTGACGATGGTTATCGTCGACGAAAAAATATGGCCCAATGACGCCGGGGGCATGCAACCCGCACCAAACAGTTATTTTTTGTGGATGAAGTCGTGATTCATGAAGCACATGTGGATTTTCACCCGACCAATAACGCATGTTTTGCTTATTGACGAACCCATTGAGCCAAAAAATGAGCTTCGTCACTGAAGATGATTTTGCGAGGAAATTCATCATCTTGGCGCACCTTTTCCAGAGCCCAATCGGAGACCGTACGTCGCTTCAAATGGTCCATCAGCTTCAATTCTTGAGTCAGCTTGATCTTGTATGGGTGTAAACCAAGATCCTTACGCAAAATTCGCCATAAAGTGGTCTGGGCGATGCCCAACTCTTGAGAACGCCGTGGAATTCACTGATTTGGAGCATTTGCTACGAACGCCTGCACGGCAGCGATATTTTCGACACTTCGACCAATCCGTTGTCTCACTGGCGCGGCAACATCGCACAACGAATATGTAGACTCAAATTTTTGCACTAAACTTGTTATTGCCTGTCTACTAGGGCGAGAATTACGACCGAAAATTGGAGTTAACGCTTTTAAAGTTGCGGTCACCGACTCCAAATTTCGGTAGTACATTTTATAATTTGCAGACGTTGTTCGTTCGTGTACATAACCATGATGAAAATGTTGAGTTTACTGAATAAATTGACAGTGACAGTTCGATGGTTAGTGAAAGGGTGCGTTCACAAACTAAATTCAAAGTTGTCAAGTCCCCATTGGAAAACCCTATATATATATAACTTAAGGGTACTTACGTGGCGGCCGCTGAACTGGCTGGAATTTGTTTAAATCGTCTTTGTTTTTTTTCGTCGACTGACTTAATATTTTTTATTTTATCTTTATTTTACAATTCTTTTCTGGTTTAAATTACGTTCTGATGTTTCTTAACTCACATAACTGGATTACCATTCACTCTTTTGTAGTTTATATTTTATTTATTTTTTATTTTACAATTCTTTTCTGGCTTCTGCAAACTTTTTGCCTTTTTTTAAATACTTTACTTTTCTACTTCAAAAGGACGCACTCGACGCACAACCACTTTAACCACCTGCTCTCCATAGCTTATTTACTGACACTTAATTCCTGACCTACTCCTATCCAATCAACAGGTACTCTCCATGATCGCACACTTATCCTCATTCTCCCATTGAGGTGAATAAACTCTTGCGAATTTACTCAACAGCCAATGAAGTCAGGAAGAATGGGAGAACTGCAACGGAGAGCATGACGATTTCAAATTATGCAAGACTTTTCAAACATTTATATTTTCTCATCGGGTATTTGCGATAACTCTAAGTCATCAGATCAATCAATGACCATTTAGTATTTAGTAAACCAATGTTATTCTCATGGACAAGAATATGGAAAATCATTAAACCTGATCGTTTATGCATGTGATGGACTAATAAAAAATATTGTTCATGAATTAACGTTAAAATGAATTAAACGTAAATACTATCTCACTAAACAACATTTATTACTCCCTTATAATGTATCCTATTGTACTGTATTGTATTGCATTCGTCTAACATTTCTAAATACACTGTTCATACAATAATATTGATTCACAAGGACAAATCAATGTTTATTGAAACAGCTTGTACCAGCATATATTTCAACGTACCAAGACTGTTCGACTTATAAACAAGTACTTCTAACCAAACGATATCGAAGGCCTTTTTCCGAGTCAACTAAGCAAATTCCAGCGCGTTGATGTTGCTCTTCCAGTGGTCGCCGACGCAGAATGGTGTCATGACGGGTACGAAAACCAAATTAATTATCCCGAATGATCGCACCTTTCCCCACACCTGTGGTGTCAGTGCTTTATTAATAATTTTTTTTTAAACGCCTTGCTGATATTTGAGAGTAAAATATTAGATTAAATCTCTCGATAGCGCATAAAGATCATAAAACTGCTTTCCGTTTGAATGGTGTATTAAAGCATGGTAATTGGATAACTATCCACAAATTTAGAGATAAACGCTTACAAAGTTGGTTACGGAAAATACATTCAAAAGTTGCTACTCTTAAAACTATTTTACTACGTAGAACATCCTATTAGATATTTGGTTAAATACTCGATTCTATTAACGATAATTCTAACATATATATTTAAATAGTGAATATTTTTGGCATATCACAACGATAATCGGTGATTAATATTAATGAGAACAAATTTAAACAGGATAATTGGTAATAAAATTCAGATCGTCTCCATCCTGACGTGCTGCTAGTAACTCTTCCTGCGCGCGCAATTTGTTGATGGCCTCCTTTCTGGTCATTTTATGCTCATCCATGAATAAATTTAAAGTCCATTCCGGTAGCAATGCGTTGATGATTAGATCGGTGAGCTGGCAAGGAGAGAAAATTCAATTGAGAAATGAAATGTAGGATTCATAGGCTACTTACAGCTGGAACATTCTTACGATTTTTGTAATGCTCACGAAGGTGATGCATCATTTGAATTTGATGTTTATCATCGAGCAAGTTAAGGGTTTTCATACAATTAACACCCTCGTGACCAGTAATTGTAGTTTTACTTGCATATTTGGCGAAAATCTCATCCAATTTTGGCTTCAATGTTGTAAATGAAGCCAAAATTTGATCCAAGGAAAGATGGTTCAGATTTCTAAAAAAGGAAAACACTGTAAGATAAGCTAATAGGGTCAGTAATGAGCGCAATCATAAATTGATGGAGTTTAGCCACCTAGATAGGCAGGTTCAACTGACGAGTGCGTGCTACGGCAGCTGCTGGACAATAAACCTATATTCATATATGTAAAAAAGTTATTCTGCGTAATACGAAATTAGTTCCAGAAGATTCTAGAAATACATTGGCTTGTTTCTATTCAGCGAATAACTTTATAAGATGTTGGCTGACCTATAAAAATAGAAAGAGTTTGTTTCGATATCAACACAAACATATTTTTGCCAAGGAATTAGTTTCGTGTATGTGGAGTTAATTGTATGCAAATTAAAAATGATCTCGCCGGGCAAATTCCATCTCCTCAAGGTCCAGGGAGTCCCTTTTCTGAAAACTCAGCTTTAACCGAATGTTTTTGGATGTTTTTTGAATCACCGCACCAACTTGATACCATGGAGATCGCTAAGAAAATATGGATGCTTGTAACTCTGAGTTTATCTCAAATCATGGTCCTTCAGCTGGAGAATAAATAATTCTTCCTTTGGAACTTCTGAATGACCGAGGTAAATCTGGATTCTGACTGTTAAGGATTGAGCCTCCAAAGAAGAATTTTGGTCACCCGACCAAAATTGGAAAAAAGTAGGTCACTCGACCAAAAGTAGGTCACCCTACTTTTTTTCAGTTTTGGTCGGGTTATAGCGTTTTAATGGATGTGCTTTTGGTGGTGTTGTTGACTATTGATCGGTGTAGAAACGCCACAGGGTGACCAACTATTGTTCGGCTAAACGACTTTTGGGATTTCAAATTGCAACTTAAAAGCTTGGTTAACTTGAAAGCTTCGCCTGCTTCTGTGAACTTGGATGATACTTAAAGGCTTGGCTTTTGTGAGCTTAGAAGCTTAGTTTTCTGGGGCTTGGTATATTTTGGCTGCTATTTACTCAGCTGACCCTCATTACCGAACGATGCCTTAGATCGCTTTCCTTTGTTCTTTTTCCCTCGTTGTAGGTTTCGTTTATCCTTTGCTAAATGCATCGATAAACATGGTGATGTGTACGAACACACACGCACACCACTGCGTGCCAGAGATCGCCTTTCATTGGTCACTGGCCAAAGGAAATTTCATTTCCTTTTCATCACATCACCAAACTCACCCCATTAGCGAGTCGGCTCTGCACGAGCCGAATATTGCTGAGTCGTTTACCATCTTCCGACCGTGCCGGTTGGTCCGTCTATCGCTCCCCGGTGCACTCGGGGACGAGTTAGTAAGTCGAGTTTTAGCTGCATAAAGGTTTAGACGTGCGGAAGTCGATCGTGTACAGTTGAGTGTTACAACCACATTAGAAGCAAAATCTTTAAAATCGCGTTGTCGCTCAAAAAGAGTGTAATTAAGATTAAGTTCAACAAAAATAAATTAAAACAATAAAACCGGAACTTGTCACCATATAAGCTGTTCAACAAAAATAAATTAAAACAATAAAACCGGAACTTGTCAACGTATAAGCTAGTGCGTTTTTTTGTGGATTTTCCTCTAGATGGTGAAGTTTTGTTTTTTGGTCGGCGTAACAATCGGTGGAACATTTAGTGAAAGTAGTGGGTGGATGGTAGAATCAGCGTCCATGCCGACGCACAGACCATCCATCCCCACAGTCCTTGGTGATTTGAATGCCAAAATAGATCGCCGGCACCCCTCGACCCCGATGACGGTACGAACGTACCGAGGTGTCAACGTCGAATCGGTTCACTATCTTATTGGTATAGTTTTCCGAGCGCGGATTGCCTTACGGACACGTATTGCATCCGCGCATCAAGTTCGGATCAATGAGAACACCAGCAACACCTTTGGTCATGCGTTAAGACTCGCCCTCGAATAGCTCAATGGAGGGAGAGTAAGCCCTGGGGCCAGAATGCTGGGAGTAGAAGGAAAATGGACACGCCATAAAGATACTGTCATTAGTACTGCCAACTAGTCGTAGAGACCAGAGCGACTGGTTTGAAGATGAGTGCAAACTAGCGACTAAACGTAAGAATGTTGCATACCGGGCAATGCAACAATCTCATAGGACGCGGGTATGTGGGGGTTCCACGAACCACACAATCCACTATAGATTGAGATATCATCGTTCCATCAAGGAACTACTCACCTATATCCAAATTACACATGCCCACAGACACATGTCCGCAAAAGTCCTCCTTTCTATCTGAAACAAAGGTAACATGCATCTGGGAGGCAACAGCCCCACGTATCCACAGATACGTGGGTCACAAGTCCGACCAATTGTCCCACGCCTGCACAGCGATCGAAGGACACGACATAGCATAGAAATTGTGTACCAATCCATTAACTGGATATACACAAACGGTTGGCTCAGCTGCGCCAGATGTCAACAGACATCACATCACCGGCGATAAGCTAATTGCTGGAAAATTACTTCGGCTAAACAAAGACCAATGTGATGCATCAGCAATAAACCAATGGTGTTCCCATAGGGCTATGTAAACAGCGATAATTGCATTATCCCATGATCGACGAGAAGAAAGCCCTCACCCGATTGTTTACGTAAACAATCCATTAGAGGTGTGAAAATGTTGACGATCACAGGATGATCTACAGCATGCAGACAATAACCTCCGCGTCTGTATGTGTGAGCGCGATTCTCTCTGGTAAAAAGATTCTCGGTCGAGAGAAAGTCACCACCAGAAAAAGGGAAAGGAAAACTCTGGGGTGAACGGAATCATCCCCAGAGAAAGTATCCACAGTCTACTTCGAGCAACCGTTTACAGAGAAACCCTACGAGGAGGTCGGTCGCGCGCGCGACATTTTTGTATTGTAAAAGGAAGTCTTCACAGAGAACTCCGACGAGGATGTCAGGCCGCGCAACGGCATTGTGTAAATTAAAAGGTAACGTCGAGTTTGTAACGAATCGGTGGTGCAACGTAGTCTTCTAAACCGTGCAACTTAATCTAACGAATCTAGCGGTTGATGTTTAAAAGAACGCGCCCAGTGTTGCTTAAGAATGGTAATGCCCATCAGTGGTTCGGCGTGAAAGATTAAACAAAACAATTTACACGCCAAAACATTGTGTAACATACAATTAAATAAAGCAATTTATACGCCCAGAACATTTGTGCGAAAACATTGATGGAAAAACAGTAAAAATAAAATTAAAATTAAAAATAAATCTCAGTGTTTTATTTGTATTGTTTCGCTCCGTAGTGTTCTCTGTGTTAACAGTGTTCGCCGGAACACTGCATCACCAACATTCGAACAAATCAAAATCGGCCAAAGGTACGCGAGGAGAAATACAAAAAGCTCAGAAGATCTAAAAAAAGACTTCACAGACAAAAGAAAAGTGCCTGGGGAAAAACCCTTGTCTGTGAAATAGAGAAAAGTAGAGAGCGAGGTCCGCACCAAGCGCGGAAGTTCTACCAAATAATCCGCAATATGACGCGGTACACACCACGCTGCACTTAGTGCAAGGATAAAGAGGATATTCCGATCACCGATCATGAAGGGATTCTGGAGCGATGGGAAGTGCACTTCAATGAATCGCTAAATGGTCAGCTCACGGAAGAATTGGAGGCTCCACCAATGCAAGATCAAGACCAAATGCTGTCGCCACCAAGCATTGAGGAAACATTAAAAGCCATAAGACAGTTTAAATCAAATAAAGACCCCGGAGCTGATGGCATACCAGCTGAGCTGATCAAACAAGGAGGGACAGGGTTACATCACGCAATTCGTGAGATCGTGTTGCATGTATGGGAGTAAGAGTGCATGTATGTCGGAAGATTAGCGTCGCGGAATAATTTGCCCCATACATAAGAAGGGAGATATCACAGTGTGCAGTAACTATAGGGGTATAACATTGCTGAGTATTGCCTATAAGATGCTCTACTCTATTCTACAAGACCGGATTAGTCAATATCAGTGTGGCTCCATACCAGGCAAATCAGCGATTGATTAGATATTCACCCATAGGCATGTTATATAAAGTCACAATTTAAATAATATAGTAAAGGTAGTGGTAAGGGACTGACTTGTACGGACCGTGGAGCGGCCGTTGTTGTTGCTGGCCAGTTTGCAGGGGGCGTTGAGTTCTTGACTCCCCCTGTTCAGCTGGCTGTTTGTTGATGATGGTTATTTGTATTTTGTTTTTTAATTATGTTTTGTTGTGTACTTGTTTCATCACTTAATCTTATATCATTATTGATAACTATTAATATTGAACGTAAGGCTTCCACCACGAACTAATGAGAATTAGTTTTCGTTGTTCTCTTTGTGCTCTCTCGCCTTTTCCTGATATCGAATTTGTTTCTCTGGCCTTCTGTCTAGCTTTGTGTTCTGATATTGGATTTGTTTCCTTGGCCTTCTGTCTAGCCTTGTTTTCTGATATTGAATTTGTTTCCCTGGCCTTCTGTCTAGCCTTGTTTTCTTATATTGAATGAATCATTTATTATATTTTTACCGTTGACGCTTCTATTTGTTATTCGGCGCCAATGCCTTTTTTTATTATTTTTTTCTGCCAAGTAGAATTTGCATAAAGTAGTTTATGCAAATTAGCTACTTGGCGATATTTATTTCCTTTACAGGTAGAGAAGGGAAATTTGCGGAAATTAGTGGGTGTTGGGCGAGGACATGGACGCGAGGTCCGTAACAGGCAGGAGATGGAAAAATTTCTGGAATTTTAGATCCCATTATATCATCGATTTATAGACTTAAAGGCCGCCTACGACAGCATAGCCAGGGTAGAACTATATAATGCCATGAGAGAGTTCGCCCATGACCAACGTAACTAGTCAAGTAAAAATAGCAGGATTGCTGTCGAAACAATAAACGTCTTTAATGGACTCCGACGGGGAGACGGTCAGGCCTGCCTCCTCTTCAACTTGGCGTTGGAGAAAGCAATGCGTGGCTCCGGCTATTGACTATTGTCACCAGATACTTTGCTACGCAGATGACATCGACATTATCGGTAGATCCGATTCGGGTGTACAGGACGTCTTCACCCAGATCGAGCAGGCGGCACAAAAACTAGGACTGCACATTAATGAGGGGAAAACTAAGTACATAGTGGCAACATATGCGAAAACAAGACCTAACGTTGGTCAAACTATCAGGGTAGTGGAGCACGAATTTGAAGTAGTGCAATCCTTAACTACCTTGGGTCAATAGTAGCACCCGATAACAATATGGAAGAAGAAATATGCGGATGGCTGAACAAATCCAACAAAGCCTACTGTCGTCTACCAAGGCTCTTTAAATCCCGAAATTTAACAAGAACATCCAATCTACTACTGCACAAGACTATGGTCTTACCCGTATTCATGTATGGATCCGAGACCTATATATTTCAATAAAAGGCACTCTCAACTCTTAGCTGCGTTCGAGAGGAAGGTCTTAAGGAGACTTGTTGGCCCCGTGTGTGAGGGGGGACGATTTCGCAGACGCTACAACCATGTATTGTACGCAATCTACCTTGAAGCTAATGTTGTAAGAAAAATCAAGCTGGGTAGACTCCGGTGGGCGAGACACCTAGCTCGAATGAGCGAAGAGGAGCCTGCCCGGAATGTCCTTTGTGGCAGGATGTATGGAAGGAGACAGGGCGGCAGACCTTGTCTCCGATGGAGGGATGGCGTAAGCCAGTACCCCCAGAGCCTGTGCATGCCAAACGGAATGACATTGACTCGAAATCGGGACCGGTGGAGACTTGCTAAGGCCAAGACCGGATCCCGAATGTAGTAACGATGACGAATAATAATACTTAGAAAAGGAATAATTATAAAAGCAGTAATAACTGAAGACTAAACTGTCGTGACTGCATTGGTCGCAAATGGACAGTAATAATAACAAATCGTAGCATGAATTGGTTTACAATTCCATCAACTAGCGAAAGATTCGCATTTATTGAAAATCTCGTTAATTGAGTTGAAGGATGAATCACACGGTTCAAAAGAACCCGGTTACCAATAGTCCTTAATATGAACAAGTTTGTAGTTAATTAAGTGCGATAAATCAATATTTGCCTTCGACCAGAAAAATAAACTAAAATACAGATAGCCACAATATAATTATTGATATTATTGATGTATACTTACAAAATCTTATTTGCTCGAGTCTCCGCAGCTTTACCATTCACTGCTTTACTTGGAGACGGTTGCTCTTCACGGAGAGACTGAGTCTCATTTTCCTTACAATTTGATCTTGCATCAGCTTCATTGGCGTTGGAATCAGTTTTGTTGCTGGATTTCATTTTGGATTGCCTGGTACCGCGCTTGGACTCGGATGAGTTATTTTCTCCTTTATTTTCTGTGTTAGATGTTTGTGCATTTTCCAAATGGGGCTTCTTGTTGGTATGGTGCCCCTGATTATTTACATTCTGAGGCTCTTTCTCAGGATCTTTCTTCGGAGAGACTTGTTCTGCTATAAGCTTGGATTCAGTGTCCATTATAAATTCCTTGAAGTTCAATGCATTATGTGTCGGAAAATCGTTATTTAACGTACGCAAATTTTCTGCGATTATTTTACGCTTGCTGGTATATTTTAATTGCTCTAGTTCAAATATTTTCCCAATAAGTTGTTTTGTGTTGAATTTTGAGATGTAAATATCCAATGCCAGAGAAAGGTATGGCTTTCCAGAGCCAAATATACTTTCAAGTAACTTGCTCATTGACTTTCTTTTACAAGTTATTTGTAAACCACCACGGGTAAAGAACTCATGGGTTTCAAAATCTTTGAGGAATTCAGAGGCTTGCAAGCGATTAAGGAATACCTGAAGTTCGGTTTCTATCTCAAACCAATCTTCTAAATGCAGCCACTTGTTGGTGGAGCAATGTGCAGCTCCAAGTGAAAAGGGAATATCCTTCACTTGGATCTCGCAAACAACGAACGAATTGCCGACCTATGTTAATAAGAATTGTAAGTGAACGATCATTAAAGAAATTGAAAAATAATAATTACTTGACAAATAATTATGTACCTTTTTTAATTCAAATGTACGAGATGTGGAATCCATGTTTTGCAGTTTACTCCCCGATCGATATTTTAAACAAACTTTAAAACGAAACCAGCTGAACCCACTTCAGTTAACAGTTGTCAAAATAAGTGATACCAAACCGTCAGTTTGTGCATGGCATGCTCAGGACTTTAAGCAAGCTAAAGTGGATAAGTAAAATTTTCGCATTGTAAGGGTCGGAAAAGAAATAGATCACAAAAAGAAAGACGAGATTAAAAATCGTGGCCGTATCAGTAAGGTCAGGAGTATTCGTATTTTAATAATGATTATTTTGATTTGGATATAGAAGTATTGCAAATTATTTTATCGCAAGGTTCAGCTGCCTATTGAGGTATATTGTGTTTGGTGTTTGACTAATGGCTGAAAAAGCTGAAACAGGTAGTAGGAAATGAACATAAAGACCCAATGGCTGGAAAAAAAAAATCGGGATTCTATTCCATTGTTTTGGATGTCCACACTTTTTGTGATCATCTTTTTTTTTTTTTTTTGTAACTATTTATTAACCGTAATTTTAATTTTTACATTTAAGTGATACAGTGACTTAAAATTAATTTTGTAACAACTGTTTACATGTAATTTTTATAATAATACATACATTTTCCAAATAATGGTTCAACAGTTACAGGATAGATGTGTATTTATTTATTTAGTAGTGTTTCGTTTTCCTGGAAAAGGTCCGAAAACCAGGAATTTATTATTTTTAGTTTACTTAATCTAAACCTAACCCTAATTATAAATATAACTTAACCTAACTTAGTCTGATTATTATTATTATTATTATTTATTATTTATTAGCCTGTAGGAACCCGGAAGTTCATTACCTCACCGACTCGACTCCGCCATCGTTCCCTGTCCTGTGCGCTCTCCTTCCACGCTTGACCATTCAGTCCTCCCATCTCCGTCGCGGGCGTCCGGCCGGTCTCTTTCCCGTTGGTCTACCGTCAAGAATTCTATGCACGGTCCTATCGTTGCCCATTCGCGCCACGTGTCCGGTCCATCTTAATCTTCGCGACTTGATTACATTCACTATTGTAGGTTTGCGATATAGCTCTTCCAATTCGTGGTTATGGAGTTTCCTCCATTGTCCTGCCTCCTCGTCATATTTACCACCAAAGATACCCCTTAGTACTTTATTCTCGAATACGCGGAATTTGTTTTCTTCCCGTTTTATGAGAGCCCATGTTTCGCATCCATATAGAACAATCGGCATGATTATGGTTCTATAGACACGGAGTTCTATGTTACGTGATAGCAGTCTGGATTTCAGCAGTTTACTGACTGCGTGCCAACTAGCGTTGCCGGAATGCAGTCCTTTGTTAATTTCCTTCGAAATTTCGTTACTGACCGTCAGTGTCGTTCCCAGATATTTAAATTCTTTAACTTTTTCAAATATCTTGCCTCTGACGTTTATATGTCTTCCCTGAGGTCCCCCCGCTCTCGCCGTAATCATGTATTTTGTTTTGTCTTCATTTATTTCTAGGCCCACCCTTTCTGCTGCTTGCATGATGATTTCACTGTTTTTACTAACAGTTTCTAGATTATCGCCCAGAACGGCGATGTCATCCGCATATGCGAGCACTTGTGTGACCCCGTTCAGAGATGATCCGGCCATGTTGTCGTCTTGTACCTTTCTGATGACATACTCGAGCACAAGGTTAAAAAGACACGGTGATAGATCATCTCCCTGCTTTAGTCCGTCCCGGATTTCAAATGGTTCTGAGAGGTGGTTTTCTATTCTGACTCGCCCTTTGTTTTCGTTCATGCAAATTTAAATGAGGGTGGCATATATCCCTCTCTTTCGCTAAAAGCGCATATACGATGACAGATAAAGTCCTGTATAACAAATCAGGGCTAAACAGGATATATAATTCCATAATTAAAATTATTCGCGGTCACACTGCAAGAGCAATGGGCAGTGAAAATGATTTTATATCAGGAGCATACTAACCCAATGACATGTATCTGAAGAGTACGCTCCAAAATGGGTTTATTCCCCCAGAAACGTTCCCTTTCTTGCATAAAAAAGGCCTTATCCAAGACACACATGGAGTCCATATTATTTACCACCGTTCCCATGGTGCTAGGGATAAACGAATTCTCCATTATGGCGATATCTCTAATACCCCAGATCGGCTACTTTTCAGTATGGTGAGAAGTGAAAGAGATAAATCTAAAAGATACTGATCTCATCCCAAATAGTGGTGGATTAGTGACGAAGAGAGGACTACACGTTCCTAACAATAGTATGGCATTCTTCTCCTTCATATTTAGCATAGTTTGATTAATTTTGTTATTTTAGTTTTAATCGTGTTGTTTTTAAATGATTGCTTGTTACAACAAAAAAAAATACAAAATAGAAAACCTATATTGCGTTAGCAAAATTGTAAATTTTTGTCTTATATACTGATTACACTGTAAACAAAATTATAAAAATCATTGTACGCCGAAAGGCATAAGCAAAAATTAGATATTGTATAATTGAATGTGCTTGCAAAGAGCCAATAGGTTAACATTAGAACAATATTTGTAAATTAGTCCCACACAAAGAAAAATTTGTAATTTTATTCTGAATTAAAAGAAATGCGAACTTCAAATCAAAAAAGGTAATAAATGATTGTGAAGTACATTTGACATCAATGACCAGAAGTTGACGAGCAGAAAGTTAGCAATATTTGTGAATGCCTCCTTCCATCCACTTGGGATTTGACCAGTTAAGTACAAAAAGAGTATAGGTCGTCAGCCAATTCACTGAACGAATTATTAAAACTTTATTAAATGAAAAATTGAACCCAATCGAGCAGAAATAAAACAGGAAACATTACATTAATTTATATATTTTTATTTTTTTGAGAGACCCCTACACAGGCTTTGGTAATAAACATGAGGAATTTGCTGCTAACTTACGCATTTGACAAATGATATTTCGTTTAAATAATTAAAATAAATGCGGACTTCAAATAAAAAAAACCATGATATTCAGAACCGCGGGTGGAAAGATCTACCTGTTTTACTGCTACCTGTTTTAGCCGATGTTAGCTAATGTATAAGCATATCTTTCACCGATATTGCACCGAAAATGCAAAGCATTTACTTATGGAGTGTGTGAAACCCGAGACCACATGGAGGGCATACGAGTTTTGTAAATACCTTAGTAGGAATAATAGAAAACATGCTGGAGTCAGAAAACCATGAAAGTAATAATATAATTTAACCACAAGTATGCAGCCATAAAGGAGAGATGAGAGTGAACATATAGGGTAAGGTCTCTGCTTTCAATCCAGCGAAGGTCAGGACGATCCTTGTCCCTGTTCAATCCAAGTTGACATTAAGTCTCCACGTGACACCCCTGGATAGCAACTTTGGCATCCGTCAAGTACTGAACCAATGCATGCAGCGGCATCCTGAGAAAGGTTGGCGCAGGGCTGATAACTTTGCCCATAAAAATAAATTTATATGGCAAATTTAACAAGGCTCGAATATGGATCGGATACACGACGACGACCACGCAAACGAAAATGACTAAACGATTTGAGAATTTTCTCATGGAACGTCCGCTCACTATACAGAGCTCGGGATGCACGGCAGCTAGCCAATGCCCTGTCTGAATATAATGCTGATATAACATCATTACAAGAAATAAGATGGACGGGGAGTGGTGTTATGCAAAGAAAAGAGTATGACATTTTATGCAAAATACCATGCGGTCGGGGTAGGCTTTCTAGCTGAAGCCTGCCATTATCGGCTTTACTGGAATAAACGAAAGACTATGCACTCTTCGTGTGCGAGGCAAGTTTAAGAACATAAGTCTCATAAACGTTCACGGACCTACAGACGAGTCCCCTGACGACGAAAAGGAAGAATTCTACGAGAACGTCGAATGGGCCCTCAATGCCTGCCCAAAATACGATATGAAAATCGTCCTTGCTGATTTGAATGCCAAAATAGATCGGGAGCCGGTTTTCAGGCACTACGCAGGTTCCCATAGTTTGCATGAGAACACTAATGACTACGAATCGTCGAACTGGTAGCATCAAAGAACTTGGTCGATGCAAGTACCAGCTTTCCGCGTAAAGACATCCACAAAGCCACCTGGGTATCACCTGATGAAGCCATTCGCAACCAAATTGACCACATGTTGATAGATGACCGCCACTCCTCGAGCCTGATGACGGTACGAATGTACCGAGGTGCCAACGTCGACTCGGTTCATTATCTTGTTGGTATAGTTTTCCGAGCGCGGATCGCCTTACGGAGACGTATTGCATCCGCGGATCAGGTTCGAATCAACATGGCTGCCTTACGCAATTTGAACACTAGCAATACCTTTGGTCATGCGTTAAGACCCGCCCTCGAAGAGCTCGACGGAGGGAGAGTAAGCCTCGGGGCCAGAATGCCGGGCGTAGAAGAAAAATGGACTCGCTTTAAGAATACTGTCATTAGTACTGCCAACTCCATCTTAGGCACTAGTCGTAGAGATCGGAGCGACTGGTTTCATAATTAGTGCAAACTACCGACTGAACGTAAGAATGCTGTATACCGGGCGATGCAGCAGTCTCATAGGACGCGGGTACGCGAGGAAAAATACAAAGATCTCAGAAGAACTGAAAAAAGACCACAGACAAAAGAAAAGTGCCTAGGAAAAGACCTTGTCTGTGAAATAGGGAAAAGTAGAGAGCAAGGTCCACACGAGGCGCCGAAGTTCTAACAAATAATGCGCAGTATAACGCGGTACGCACCACGCTGCACTTACTGCAAGGATAAAGAGGGTATTCTGATCACCGATCATGAAGGCATTTTGGAACGATGGGAAGTGCACTTCAATGAATTGCTAAATGGTCAGCTCACAGAAGAATTGGAGGCTCCACCAATGCAAGATCAAGACCAAATGCTGCCACCACCAAGCATTGAGGAAACATTAAAACCCATTAGACAGCTCAAATCATATAAAGCCCCTGGGGCTGATGACATACCAGCTGAGCTGATTAAACGAAGAGGGACAGGGTTACACCACGCAATTCCTGAGATCGTGGTGCACGTAGAAGCAAGAGGAAATGCCGGAAGATTGGCGTCGTGGAATAATTTGCCCCATACATAAGAAGGGAGATATCACAGTGTTGTTACGTAATAAACCCCACGGTTGAGCTTTGGTTTGATACTGAAATAAAAAATGACAGGTATAAACACTAATTGGGATATACATCACATTGTGATCTTAAACTCAACTATTAGCAGTGGCATACACCTCTATCGTTGGGTTGCCACTTGTCGAAGACGCGATGATAACGAAGATTATGTTCGAAAGTTAACGAGGAGCCAGGAATGGAGAGAGAGAGAGTGGATCTAAGAAGAGTCAGAATTCAGATCTCCTCCACGAAGGAGGTGACAATTTTAAAGTTCATCGCATGAAGCGACTTTGTTTAATTTCTTTTTAGGTTTTTCTTTGTTTTACGTTCGTTTAAGAAAATGAATAATACTTAGTGCTGAAATTAAAGTAAACGTAAATAGAGTTTAAGTTCCCCGAAGTGTCTAATAAATGATGTACCAAAAGTCTCTTTGGTCAAAGAAAAAAGAAAACCCGTCCGTTTCTTTTGGCGCACTTACCAGGACATAGAGAAACACCTCGTGCAATTCAAGGAGGAGGTGCATTGGCTGGAGTCCCCGGAATTAACGGGTAAGTGTGGTGTCAAAAACGTTCCAGGGCTACGTCCAAGAAATTTACCGTGGTCGCCCCGCTACCGAAACGGGCGACTGCTAACGGCAGGTAACGGGCCGTTACGCTGCACCTAAGTGCGAAGTTAAGCACCGTTGACCTAGAGGTCGTCGACGTACGTTATCATCACCTATAACAAAATGGCCGCCCCCCCCCCCCTTTAACTAACCACTGGCTCTCAGTACCCAAATAAAGTATAGTGGCAGCGGCGGATATGAGAATAATAGCACCCCAGTGCACAACATCACATTGCGTTACAACTAGCGTTGAGGGCAGGATATACAGATCGTAATTCAACCTCACAAATTACATTACACAACTTTTATGCACAACAACAATGAGTGGTGAACCCCCCCTCATTCAATTACAACAACTTTTTAAACAATAACCGGTGCTGATCCCATTCAATACGTACCAGCCTCAATACGTACCACCCTCAATACGTATCACCCTCCCCACTATAACAACTGTAAACACACCTTACATACTACTACCCCCCCCCCCCCCCCCCCCCCCCCCCCCATAAACATATATAACAACTGGTAAGACATCTCTATGCAAAAACTCCCCAACCCACATCACACCCAATATAACAATATATAGGAACTGGAACAATCACACACTATACAACAACTTACAGGGGTATCATCCCTACATTTGTTATACAACAGTGTGCAGCAACTATAGGGGTATGACATTGCTGAGTACCGCCTATAAGATACTCTCCACTATCCTACAAAATCGGATAGCCCCATAGGCTAAAGTCATCATTGGTCAGTATCAGTGTGGCTTCATCCCAGCAAATCAGCGATTGATCCGATATTCACCCTTAGGCAGGCGATGAAAAAATGTCTGAAATTTACGATTCCATTATATCATCTATTTATAGACTTTAAGGCCACCTACGACAGCATAGCCAGGGTAGAAGTATATAATGCCATGAGAGAGTTGGGCATTCCAAACAAATTGATACGACTTTGTAGGTCGACCATGACTAATGTAACTAGTCAAGTAAAAATATCGGGATTGCTGTCCAAACCAATAAACATCTTTAATGGGCTCCAACAAGGGGACGATCTGGCCTGCCTCCTCTTCAATCTCTCGTTGGAGAAAGTAATCTGCGACTCTGGCTATTGACTATTGTCACCAAGTCCGCCCAGATATTTGTCTACGCAGATAACATCGATATCATCGGTAGATCCGATTCGGCTGTACAGGACTCCTTCACTCAGATCGAGCAGGCGGCACAAAAACTGGGACTGCACATTAATAAGGGGAAAACTAAGTACATGGTGGCAACTTATGCGAAGAGAAGACCTGACGCTGGTCAAACTATCAGGGTAATGGAGCACGAGTTTGAAGTAGTGCAATCCTTTAACTACCTTGGGTCAATAGTAGCAGCCGTTAACAATATGGCAGAAGAAATACGCGAACGGCTAATCAAATCCAACAAAGCCTACTATGGTATACCAAGGCTCTTTAAATCCCGAAATTTATCCAGAACATCCAAGCTATTACTGTACAAGACCATGTCTTACCATGCACTCTGAACTCTTAGCCGCGTTCGAGAGGAAGGTCTTAAGGAGAATTGTTGTTCCCGTATGTGAGGGGTTATGATTCCGGAGACGCTACAACCATGAGTTGTACGCAATCTACCTTGAAGCTAACGTTGTAAGAAAAATCAAGCTCGGTAGACTCCGATTGGCGGGACACCTAGCTCGAATGAGCGAAGAGGAGCCAGCCCGGAGAGTCCTTTGTGACAGGATGTATGGAAGGAGACAGCGCTGCGGACCTTGTCTGCGATGCACGGATGGCGTAGACCAGGACGCACAGAGCCTGGGAGTGCCAAACTGGATGAAATCGGCTCGAAATCGGGGCCGGTGGAGAGATTTGTTAAATAAGGCGAAGACCGGCTCCCGGTTGTACTGCCGATGATGATGATGATGCGGCCATAAAAGTATTGATTAAATATCTATTTGTGTATGTAGCATGTTCCTGCAGTAAAAAAGGCAATAAAGTATTAATTAAACAGTTTTTAGGTTGCAAAGTTTTAATTAAAAATTACTACAAAGTAAAAAAATGTAAAAATGGCAATTAAATATGAGTAGTTTATGGACGACACGTTATTTATATTTTTAGAGATGGAAGGTACGTTGGATATTAATAGACTAACTCTTCTTAAAATAAGAGTTTTTTGACACACAATATTATTATGTTGACTATGGGACTCAAATCCGAATCATATAATTTAGTATTAATTTTGAAATTTTTTCGGATATAGAAGTGTGCATTATTTTAGAGGACGTCGATTGATGATTCCGAACAGCAGGATGGCTATTGATTGTACTGTTTTTTTTAATAAAACGAATTGTAAATCCGCAATTAATAGCCACTCTTATTAATCGATTTTTGTTTTTATGTTCAAAGCTTTCTCAAGAATTTTATTGTTTCATACACATATCATACTATAAGAAAGAAATGACAAGAAAATAGAACAAATTGATAAAATACTTAGTTCAACTCATAAAATTACTACTAATTAAACATTTAGAAGATATAACTCTATAATTCATACACGTACAAATTATCATCGTAGACTGAGACCAACATATAAACCCAGTTGAACAGCTTGTAAAGCTGTCATTGGTTTGGTCAGTCTAATTAATCTCTCATGTGCTACATGATAACTGCTGTAAACACATTGTACATTAACCATGAAGAGGAAACTAGAGGAAGCACCCCATGAAGAATGTCTAAAGAACGATGTGACGAATATCGAGATCATTGTTGGCACTTACGAATGTTTTACACTTGGCTATCGAGTTGTTGCGGAGGTAAGTTACTAAACCAGTGTAATGCTTAGTTTTATGTTTTTCTGATGTGTCCTTGTAGGATAACAAATTTAGTTTGGTTCAAACATTTGCTGATAAAACACATTCTGGTCCCATTAAATGCCTTGCAGTACATGGGAAGTATTTGGCGACAGGTAGCATAGATGATCGAATATTTGTCTACGATTTGCAAAAAAGAAAACAATTCCAAGTAAGTGAAATATACCACCATTGAATATCCTCTCAACACATGCAACTTTGGTTCTAGATCCTACAGAATCATGAAAGTACCGTGAACACACTTATGTTCACTCCAGATGGAACACATATATTTTCAGGAGGAGATGACGGCCACATTGTGGCCAATAGTACAGATCATTGGACGCGTTCAGGTGTATGGAATCGCGCTCATAATGGTAAACCTGTTACTTACATCAGTTGTCACCCGAGCAGTAAATTGGCTTTGAGTTTGGGTATGGATTTAGTGCTCTGCACGTGGAATTTAGTAGGCGGTCGCGTTGCTTATAGAAAAAATTTAAAAAATATGAAGGGTATAGGTAATGCTCCAGAATGCTTATCGTGGTCACCGGACGGTGAGCACTTCACTTTATCTGGACCGCGAGTGGTCCAAGTTTGGTCGATTGGAAAAGCGTGCGTCGTTAGGTCGGAACAAGTGACCTCCAAGCCAATCTGTGTGGACTGGGCAACGCCGGATGTTGTATTGGTTGGTATGGAAGATGGCCACGTGACCTTTGTTCCCATTGAAGGAAGTCGAAAGATTTCAAGTCAGAAAGTCCACGATTCTAGAGTAAAGGCTCTAAGTGTCTTAAATAACAAATTAGTAACAGTATCAAGGTAAGTGTTGGTAGTGAATTTAAGAGAGATACTTATAATAAACATTTTGTACTTTTAGCTCTGGTGCCTTGAGTTTATGGGATGTTGACGCTTTGAAATTCACTCTCACACAAATTGCGTCCAAAAATATTGATTGCCGTGCTACGTGTGTTGGAATTGCCGATCTATCCACATTTTTGAGTACGAAAACCGACGATCAAACAACGGATTCAATTTCACTTAAGGAAGGCAAACCAAGTTCTGTTGGTGTTAAAAGAAATAAAGCGTAACAAAAAAATTATTTATTTATTTTAAGTAGTGTTATCATCATCATCATCATCATCGGCACTACAACCGGTATCCGGTCTTGGCCTTATTTATCTCGAGGCTTGTTAAATTGTCCGTAATAATTTATTCTTACGAGCAAGGTTATTAGTCTCGCGCCACAAGTAGTCTTCTACTAGTCTTATTTTTAAAAGAATCGTGGATTGTTTGAGTTCAGGGAGCAGATTTTTGGACACATTTTTATTGCTTTTATAGCTAGAAGAGTATGTTTTAAAATATTTTGATTATCACGGATTTTTGTTTACACTAACGGGCGAGCAAAAGGATTTTGAAGTACCCTTAAATGTCAGAGCACAGTGCGAGCGGATGGATATGGGTGTTAACCGGGGATACTCTGGCTTTCGGAGGGAATTGGAGCTATATTGATATACCCATTCGAAGTGTACTGCTTGCTCAAGAAAAAAGAGCTACAAATTACCCATTTAGTAGGTATAGGCAATGTGTGTTTTATTTACTTCTATTGAGATTGTGCCTTCATTCGCAATTTTTAGGGCTGGAGGAAATTACGTAGTTTTTAGAGAAAGTCTAGGAGATTCACTAGTTCCTAGAGGTACTCGATGTATACAATTTTTTATTTTATTATTATTATTATTTTTAATCGAAAACACTTGCTTCCGTTAAAAAGGAAAGAAATGAACCAGTCATGTACAACATGTGGGTCCAACATTCTACTGTTTAGAATGTGGCAAAAACAAACGTGTCCTAAGACGGTAGTAGACTTACTTTTGTGAGTAATCGACTCTCAAGGCCGAGGTCAGTGAAAAGTAACCTACCAACCCACTATACGACCACCAATCCATTATAGTCGAATTAAGGGAATATCATATAAGTGCTGCAAATAGAAGAACGCTGTATTCGATCAAGATAGTTCAAGGTGCAGTAACAACACAATGTCAGATAGTGAATTGTTATAAAGACTACTGCGTCCAAAAAGTTAACGAATTTTTTTTTGAATATTTATTTATCGAGTATGTTTGGTACTAATCGAGATTTGACGCGTTTCAGGCCGAAAAAGTCCGTTAAAATGTGGTTCTCTGATCCTATCGTTATGCCAACACCATCAGTAAGGTCCTACTTGTTAATTGATGGTTTTTGAGCACCAAATCTTTGATTTGTTTCACGCGACTTTCATCGGTAGAATGGTCATCCGTGGCGATCTTCATTTTCAACTCGTTCTGTCTTCTTTGATCTATTTATACTACTTGTAAACATTTCTTTCTGACATAGTCTGCTCACCGAAGACTACCCGTAACATCTAACCGTTGCTGCACCAACAATCTCATCTTGCGAGCAAAATCTTTCCGGAGCAATATCATACATTTAAAAAATCGAAAAAGAAAAACTGTTGGAACACTAATGACGTTAAGACATGAAATTTGACACCTATGCTCGTCGCAGTGCTACCAATCTAGAAAAAAATTATACACGTATCCCCGCAATTTACCTTGAAAACTGGTTTTGCTTTTCGGGCATACGGAACTGCTTGCACCAGGAAGGAACGGTTACAAGAAAAGCTCCAAGGAGAACACCGGGATGTGCGCTGGTTGCGGGTGATTTCAGTCGATAAAAATTCAACGTCTGTTAGAACAGTCCAGAGTAAGGTTTTGAATCATTTCCTTATCCACTAATTAAAAGGATAAAGTACAATTGTAATAATTATTATTTATTATTATTTATTGGCCTGTAGGAGCCCGAAAGTTCATGACCTCACTGACACGACTCCGCCATCGTTCCCTGTCCTGTGCGCTCTCCTTCCACACTTGACCATTCGATCCGACCTCCCCTAGGTCAAACCTAACATTGTCCTCCCATCTCCATCGCGGGCGTCCGGCCGGTCTCTTTCCCGTTGGTCTGCCGTCAAGAATTCTATGCACGGTCCTATCGTTGCCCATTCGCGCCATGTGTCCGGCCCATCTTAATCTTCGCGACTTGATTACACTCACTATTGTAGGTTTGCGATATAGCTCTTCCAATTCGTGGTTATGGAGTTTCCTCCATTGTCCTGCCTCCTCGTCATATTTACCACCAAAGATACCCCTTAGTACTTTATTCTCGAATACGCGGAATTTGTTTTCTTCCCGTTTTATGAGAGCCCATGTTTCGCATCCATATAGAACAATCGGCATGATTATGGTTCTATAGACACGGAGTTTTATGTTACGTGATAGCAGTCTGGATTTCGGCAGTTTACTGACTGCGTGCCAACTAGCGTTGCCGGAATGCAGTCTTTTGTTAATTTCCTTCGACATTTCGTTACTGGCCGTCAGTGTCGTTCCCAGATATTTAAATTCTTTAACTTTTTCAAATATCCTGCCTCTGACGTTTATATGTCTTCCCTGAGGTCCCCCCGCTCTCGCCGTAATCATGTATTTTGTTTTGTCTTCATTTATTTCTAGGCTCACCTCTTCTGCTGCTTGCATGATGATTTCACTGTTTTTACTAACAGTTTCTAGATTATCGCCCAGAACGGCGATGTCATCCGCATATGCGAGCACTTGTGTGACCCCGTTAAGGGATGATCCGGCCATGTTGTCGTCTTGTACCTTTCTGATGACATACTCGAGCACAAGGTTAAAAAGACACGGTGGTAGACCATCTCCCTGCTTTAGTCCGTCCCGGATTTCAAATGGCTCTGAGAGGTGATTTTCTATTCTAACTCATCCTTTGTTTTCGTTCATGCAAATTTGAATGAGGGCGGCATATTTTTTCGGGATTCCCAGCTCAACTACAATATGGTAGAGTCTTTGCCTTGCGACTGAGTCGTAGGCTTTTTTGAAGTTAACAAACAGTTGGTGAACCGTCTCTCCGCATTCTATTGTAATAGTTATTAAAAAAAAATACAATTTTATAAATTATATTAATATGTTGCGGATTGGCAATTAAATGTGCTGGAATGTACTGGAGAAATCTAGTACATTCGCATGTATACCAGTTGCGCAGCAGCTGGCACCAACTGGCCATCATTGTCACCACGATGATGTCATGGCGTCACTTTTTGAATTGGCAGTTATGCCATTTCGTCAGTCTGCAGTCAACCTTCAACGGGCTCGTTACATCGGAGCAAGAATCGTCATCACGAGTAAAACGGACAAGAAGGTAAATTCCTCGAGTTGTTTTGTTCTTTCATTTGCCATGTTCGTCAGCCAACCTTCACCGCGCTCACATCATCGGAGAAATCATCGCCAGGTTAATCTCCTTAAGTAAAGATCTCGGACTTTGGTTTGTGTGGTTCCTTCCTGCCTTGCATTGGATTCCTCTCGTCAAGGGTAACGTCATACAAGGCTTACCACTCAACATTTTCTGAAGGGAACAGCGGACAACTACGAACACTATTAAAACATTTCTGGTCCTTCGAAACGGATCCAGTGGCTAATTGGATTTTCATCATCGCCGCCCAGTTCGCGGCACATCGACAACTGCCAGCTACCTCGACACAAATCAAGGATCTGAAGGTATTACTAAACGTTATTCATAATCAAGCAAGCAGCAGCATTTGCCGAAGCATCAATTTAATTTCAATCCAATCGTCTGTGAAACAAACACAAGATGTCTGACTGGGACACAGTTACGGTTCTACGCAAACGGGCTCCGAAATCACCCGCCCTCAAAACGAAAAGTGCTATTAATCAGGCACGTCGTCAGGACGCTCAAGCGGATACTCAACAGAAATTTGGTGTCGGTACTAAAAAGCATCACATCAACACTAACAACACTGCTAAATTGGACAGGGAAACTGAAGAAATTAAACATGAAAAAATACCTTTAGAAGTCGGCAAGATCATTCAACGGCAACGTCAAGGGAAAGGATTGAGTCAAAAGGACTTGGCAACAAAAATATGTGAAAGGAAACCACAGGCAAAGGTAGAAGCCGATCTATCGAAGCTGCGCCCAGTGCAACAGCGAAGGCTGGCAATATCCGGACAAAATGGTGGTGAATCCCCGAAGGGAACGGAGAGTGCTCAAAGGAAACGAGGAAAGGAACAGGACCCTAAGCCTAACCACAGTGAGAGTGACAAGCAGGAAGAAAGTGATACATCGAGTGAAGCTGGTGACGGGGAAAGTGATTCGACGTCGAAACCTGGTAACGATGCTCCTCGGACTGGTGCACCGGCCATTTCCCCGCCAGCAAGTCGTTCGCCGCCAATGATGTTCCGGCCACCTCTACGGCGCCCGGAAACTCCGTCGGGACTTGACATGCGAATGCCGTCCGGCCCAACCACGGTTCGTCCCTGCCTTGGCGGCTTGCCTCGGCAATTAGGAGTTAATATGCCGCTCGGCCCTCCACCCGGATTGCCATCACGATGATGCACCCGGAAAATTCCCCCCGTAGGGACAACGGTTCCCCGACGACATTCCTCTGTCGGCGGAACAACAAAGATCTCGACCGACAACATTCCTCGCTCGGAAGAGATCATACGTTTTCTCGCTACACTATGCGCAACGGAGCCGACAATCACCACGGCAGTGGTGGCGGCGGCGACGGCGACAACTTTGACAACGGTTCCCCGATGACATTCCTCAATCGGCGGAACACCAAAGATCTCGACCGACGACATTCCTCGGTCGGCAGAGATCATACATCTGTTCATCACCAACCCGAGTCGAGTACAAATGTAAGGACATGCACAAAAGAAGATGACAGTTCCAAGGATTCCTTAAGTCGTGGATCAGAGGACAGCGGCCGCCAGATGATCATTGCAAATCAAACGCTAAGTGATTTGTTGGAGAAAAATTCAATGGAAACCGCTGTTGATGCAAAACGAAAGCAGGATGACGAACTTTCTACAACGATAGTTCAAACCAACGTGTCTTTGACAGCTGCTCCAATACAACAACCGACCACGATTAAGGAACTCATCGCCGCTCAGTTCGCGGCACAGGCCACCATCTCCGGTACTTTCCTCAACATACAGGAAAAGGGACAACCAAGTCCGACAGCAATCGAGGCAACCAAATGCGCACTCCGCGCCGAATGGGAAGCCTTCTCCAAGCGGCACTACGACATCTTCTACCTGGCGGCACCTGAGGATCAGCAACACGTGTACTTCGCGGATGATTGTTTCGGCGAAACCGAAGAGATATACCTCGAGGAAGAGACGAAGCTCCTTGAGGCCCAGTACGCGCTCAAAGCAGCCTCCTCAACCATGGTCAACAGCACCAATCGCCTCCACCCTAGCGAGCTACCCCCAGTGCAGCTGCCAATGGCCGACATCAAGCCATCAGAAACGGAACTGCACCCCAGAACAGTGGATAAGAGTGAGCAGGCCACCGACCAGAGTGCCGCCTGCCCAAAGCCCAACATACCCAAGGTCCCGATGATCGATCCAGTGCCGAAGCCGCCACAGAAGACGATGCCGCGCACGCATTGTGGGGCACACCATGACATAGCCGTTCCTCGTGGGTTGCGAACTTACAACTCCGACCCAGAGGAACTGGCTACCATCGCACGGACTCCAGAGCAAGCAGTGGGCACGGCGTACATAGGATCCGTGTCAGATCCAACGCCAATGCCTTCCACGGATTCGACTGTTCCAGCAAAGGTAGTCGGCCCGATGACTAACCAGCCCAGTGTCCCGATGCACAAAACACCGCTGACACCCGTAAAGCAACAGGGCGCTTGCACATTCTGCAGGGCCGCACACACGATCTACGCTTGCGAGGGCTTTCGATCACTCACACCTGGCCGTCGGAAGTCCTTCGCACACAAAAGAAACCTGTGCACCAACTGCTTGGGTCGCCACCGCCTGCGCGACTGCCACTCCAACAAGACGTGCCGTCGATGCCAGCGGAGACATCACACCCTGCTACATGTCCGGTCTACCGCCATCGACGGGACAACATCACCGCCGCAACGAGCCAAAGGATCCCCCCCCCGGATCGACCGTCAGGAAGGGGTCTGCGCACATACAATCAGCACCCCTTCACAGCATTCCGCGTTGCTGCCAACAGCCAGAGTTATCGTGACGTCTGAGACCGAACAGAGGATTGAAGTCCGTGCTCTGCTGGACCCCTGCTCCAGTGGCACCTTCATTTCAACATCACTCGCCCGAAGGTTGCACCTCCGACGCCAAGCATCGCCCGTCCCCACCTACGGTGTTGGGGGCACTCGTGGCCTTGCCGCCAGGACTCAGGCCGCCATCAGAATCACTTCTCGCCTCCACGGCTCGAGACAATGGACACTGAGGCCCCTCATCCTGTCCGGGCTCTCAGTGTATACACCACCACCAGGATCAACGACAAGGGATCTCTCGTTCGTGGCGGATCTGGAACTTGCAGATCCGAACATCGCCTCCGCCGAGAAGGTGGACATCATCCTTGGGGCAGACATATACCCCAACATCATCGTCGAAGGTCTCAGGAAGGACCAACGTTCCGGCCTCGTCGTGCAGGCCACTGAACTGGGATGGGTGCTAACAGGCGCAGCACCCACCACATCATCCAGCGCAAAGGTGACAAGGCCTGTCACCAGCCATCATATGGCCATTCCTCGTGGGTTACGAATTTACAACTCCGACCCAGAGGAACTGGTCGTCCTTCCGACTGAGGGCCGCGGCTTCCATCAGAGAACCCAAAGGACGTCTCGCCGGCATCGGCCGCGGTGGCCACACACGAAGCCCATTCAACTACCAGCCACCGATCACTTGCGCGACCCAACTACAAGACACGCCCCCCGCCCTCTGAACCATTGCAGGGGCAAGGGGCAATCGAGGAACCAGGAGCCTACCCACTCGAACACTTCAAGGCATCCCACCACACCCAGGACACCACGTGGTCAAGCTCCTGCCCAGCTCCAAAGCTACCCAGGCCAACCGCTACCACCTGTAGCCACCACAACAGGACCAGGAGCGCGCAATGCCCCGCTTGGCGGGCGGCGCTACCCAGCAACCAGCGGTCTCTCGAACTCCAGCAAGAAAGCACGCCCCTCTGTGCATCCACAGAGGCTACATTCCGACGACCCCGGGAGGCACTTGACGGGCGCCAACGTGCGCAGTACATGGCACCACCACCGGTCTCGACATAGCTAGACCCATCACCAGTCATCACGTGGTCATTGATCGTGGGTTGCGACCTTACAACTCCAACCCGGATCAACTGGCCGGTCCCGCGGCCACAAGAGGCTACGGACATCAGCGATGGGAAAGAGGTTCCTGTCGCCATCGCTCATACGGGCCATCCCAGACCCTCAAGCCTTCAGCGCTCCTCAGGGCGGGCGGCCCCCTCTCAACCGATCATCAACGTGAAAGTGGACAGCCGACCAAGACCAACCGCCACCAGCAGACCGCACACTCCCGGCCCTTGGCCACCGTCCCCTGGAACGAAATGATTCGCCAATGATTGGCGAAGGTGGGCGGAATGTTGCGGATTGGCAATTAAATGTGCTGGAATGTACTGGAGAAATCTAGTACATTCGCATGTATACCAGTTGCGCAGCAGCTGGCACCAACTGGCCATCATTGTCACCACGATGATGTCATGGCGTCACTTTTTGAATTGGCAGTTATGCCATTTCGTCAGTCTGCAGTCAACCTTCAACGGGCTCGTTACATCGGAGCAAGAATCGTCATCACGAGTAAAACGGACAAGAAGGTAAATTCCTCGAGTTGTTTTGTTCTTTCATTTGCCATGTTCGTCAGCCAACCTTCACCGCGCTCACATCATCGGAGAAATCATCGCCAGGTTAATCTCCTTAAGTAAAGATCTCGGACTTTGGTTTGTGTGGTTCCTTCCTGCCTTGCATTGGATTCCTCTCGTCAAGGGTAACGTCATACAAGGCTTACCACTCAACATTTTCTGAAGGGAACAGCGGACAACTACGAACACTATTAAAACAAATATGCAGTGTATTCCCATATAAATTTTAAATATGAATGTGTATAAAATGCTTCTAAGATCTTTTTTTATATCTAATTATTTTTCAGCTTGCTCTTTTTATTTTTTTTTATTTTCACATTGTTTTTACTATCTACTACTATTTATTGGCCTGTAGGAACCCGGAAGTACATGACCTTACCGACTCAACTCTGCCATCGTTCCCTGTTCTGCGCACTCTCCTTCCACGCTTGACCATCCGACCCGATTTCAAGGTCAAACCTAACATTTTCCTCTCATCTCCGTCGCGGCCGTCCTGCCAGCCTCATTCCCGTTGGTCTACCGTCAAGAATTCTATGCACGGTCCTATCGTTGCCCATTCGCGCTATATGTCCGGCCCATCTTAATCTTCGGGATCTGATTACTCTCACTATTGTAGGTTTGGGGTATAGCCCTTCCAATTCGTGGTTGTGGAGTTTCCTCCGTTGTCCTGCCACCTCGTCATATTTACCTCCAAAAATGTCCCTTAAAACTTTATTCCCGTTTTGTGAGAGCCCATGTTTCGCATCCGTATAGAGCAATCGGCATGATTATGGTTCTATAGACACGGAGCTTTATGTTACGTGGTAGCAGTTTGGATTTCAGGATTTTACAGACTACGTGCCAACTAGCGTTGCCAGAGTGTAGTCTTTTGTTAATTTCATTCAAAATTTTGTTACTGGCTGTCATTATTGTTCCCAGATATTTAAATTCTTTAACTTTTTCAAATATCTTGCATCTGATGTTTATATGTGTTCCCTGAGGTCCCCCCGCTCTCGCCGTAAGCATGTATTTTGTTGTGTCTTCATTTATTTCTAGGCCCACCCTTTCTGCCGCATGCATGATGAGTTTTTACTAACAGTTTCTAGATTATCGCCCAGAACGGCGATGTTATCCGCATATGCGAGCACTTGTGTGACCCCGTTCAAGGATGATCCGGCCATGTTGTCGTCTTGTACCTTTCTGATGACATACTCGAACACAAGGTTAAAAAGACATGGTGATAGGCCATCCCCTTGTTTTAGTCGGTCCCGGATTTCAAATGGCTCTGAGAGGTGGTTTTCTATTCTAACTCGCCCTTTGTTTTCGTTCATACTAATTTGAATGAGGGCAGCATATTTTGCTTGGTAGAAACCTTGATGTGGTGTGGGGGCTTAAACTACAATGAATCCCTCAGGCTATGCTGATGGAACCATACGCTTCCAGTAGGGCCATCCCTGTCAGACAGTAGCACACAAAGATCTACTTCCCCTAATCCAGGGTGTTACGCGTCGCCGTGCCCATTCGATGGTTTGCAGCCAGGAGTATACCGGCTGTATTATAACGGCGCCACTCTGACACGGGGTCGAATCAGAGCAGTAAGCAGACCTTACCATATCAAAGGGTGGTCGGACTATTTGAAACCCCAAGATTCGTGGGAACAAAAATGAATAATCAATTTTCACGTTATCAATTGAGTTATATAATTATTTACAGATTTAAAACTTTAGTTTGATTTTTTTTTATTTTTTGATAATAATTATTGCATAAACTTCTTCAGAAAGCAAATATAATGCTGTAATACACCTTTCCCGCCCATAGCCGTAATTTTAAATAGTGAGAAACAATTCTGTTCAATGTAACCCCGATTCTGGCACGGCGGACGTCTGCTTGTGTTCTCGAGCACTAAACGACCGCTAACTCCACTGTTCGTTGAGTTTGCAGTACAAAAAGAGCACATGACGGGCACCCGGTCTCTCTCGAAAAGAGAGGTTCTCAACATATTTCAAAACTTTTTTAATAAGGAACCTGTGGCATTTCTAATAGACACACACAATGTACAAGTAAATAGTGAAGAACACTGAAAGAAAATCGAATAAGAAAATGCATTAGCCGTATACCAAGCAATAACATAGCAATTCCACATCAGTTGAGTGTACTTGAGTTTAGAAATCGAATTCGTACACGCCGCAGTGGCCTGATGTGTTGAAAATTGACGTACACGCGGCAGTGACCTGATGTGTTGATTTTTAGTGATTCTAACCGTCATAGTGTCGGTTCGAATCACACATTCTTTACTATCATCGCATACGCTACAATTGGTGACCCCCTCGTGATCTGTGTACAAATAGCACACACTCTCCCTGAGTAAAACAAGACCTTACTACTACGGTCCCGATTTCTGCACAGAGCACCGTCTCAATCGTCTGCTTCGACGTTATCTCGCTCCGTCGTTCGTACACGAAGTTGATGGTAACAAAGTTACTGAGGAGGGAGTAGTGTGGCGTTTCTAACAGATACACACACACACAATATACAAGCAAATGGTGAAGGCTAACCAAAGAACCGAATAATTTCTGAGGATGTTATACTCCGCTTTGGCTTAATCATTCAGAGCATTTAGATGTTATGTTGGTTTAGTTGTTGCAATGTCATTCGTATCATCTGCCGTAACATAAAGCGAGAGGATTTTCAAATAGGATTTTGCCCGAATTTGGCCGCGCCCCACATGACTAGTTAAGCAATCTGAAACGCTTTTGCAGAATATGGGCTTTATCGGTAGATGCAACATTAAAATACTTAACATGAAAAAAATCAAAAAGAAATAAAATAAATTGTTGTTTTGGAGGAGTACCTGGCTGACTTTCAAACCGACGACTTGTCTCTCAGTTTTGCTCGTGCTATTTTTCTTAATTACATCAACCATTATATTCACAATAATTGTCACAAGCCATTATCTTGTTATCTTGTTTTCTTTGCCTCGTTACGACAAACACATAACTTGATAAAGTGTGAAATCCGTTAAGTTATGGCCCCTAGGCCATGTGAATTAAGCAAAATTAAACGTAAACGGTTGCGTTACGACCCCGGTATGGGAGGTCAAACCCCTTCCGATAAACTTACAAAATTTAACAATAAAGTGCTAGATAAATTCAATATGTGTTCAAACACTAACTATTTCCAACCACTTCAAATTCTGATGGAGGACTTACCTGAAATGGATTCTACTAACGTCGATCAGTGTGCAGAAGTAACGAAAGAAGCCGTTTCACCAATTGTGGTTCTAAAATCGACCAGTGGTAAAGTGCGAAATATTTTGAATAACATTAAAATAGACAATTACTTAACACTAAAGCTACCGGCATTTTATATATACCTATTGCTACCACTAGGGGTCAAATGACCCGTGTTTTAAAAATGATATATTTTAAGATTTATAGCATATAACAACTCTTAGTCCAATTTAGAGTATGAATAAAACATTTTTCAATTCCATCTTCTTTATTTATTAAATTGAAGGAAACATAAAAACCTTCAATTTGGAAATAAATAATGTATAAACCTTATGTACGTTCACCGCCCGGGTCATTTGACCCGCCCGTGGTAGGTTTAGTGTTAATTAAAAACATATCACTTGGATAAAAAATATGTTCCCCAATAATGGACATATACAACAAAATTAGAACCGAACTCTTCCGGTTAAAATGTAAGCTTTTTACCCACTCGCGAAAGGAAAATCGTCCACTAAAGGTAGTGTTATCCGGTTTAGATCTTATTAGCAATGACATAATAAAAAATAAACTAACTACAGTCGGGATTAAGTGCCTAGATGTTAAAACCATCACATTGAATGCATCAACAAGAGCCCTGTACAAACACTACTTGTACATCGTCTACACTCAACACGGTACTATTAAGTTAAACGTAACTACTCTACTTTATTTAAAACCATTTTGGCGGATTTGTATGTTGTTGTCGAAGTGTCACTGAAGTGTTCCACCGAACACTGTTCACGAGGAGAGAAACAACCTGGAATACGGGGACATTCGTAGAACCGCCACACCATCGTTCGATGAGACTTCAAAACACATCAACCAGGTAAGGGCACACAGTGTCATAACTGCCAGCTTTACGGCCACGGCTCGATGCATTGTCACATAAATAGCTTCTGTGCAATCTGTTCTGGAAACCACAAAACATCCGACTGCAAAACGAATGAGGTCATCAAGTGTGCAAATTGCAGTGGGCCACATAAATCCACCGATCCTGAATGCATTAGTCGAAAGCAGTGCCTAGATATTCGCCGCAAATCATCCCCACGTGGACGTGGTACAGGAAATACAACGTTCCTACAGCCTCCGAGTGACAAACAGCAGCCACTGCCAGACCGATTTTCCATTGATAATTTTCCTCCACTACCCCGATCTGTGCGTCAACCTTCACTTCCTTCATCCACCTGGGCTTCTGGCCTCCATCAAACCCAGCAACCTTCAAACAGTGATACGACACACACTAAGAAAAAGCCAACTGAAACTCTAAAGAATGATAACTTTTTCTATTTTAGCGAGATTAACTCCCTTCTTAATGAAGTTGTAACCAAGCTTAGTGCTTGTCACACCAAATCTGACCAATTTAACGTCATTACATCATTAGCTATTAAGTATCTATATTCGGAAAATTCATGTTAAGAAACTCTCTTAGCATCATAACTTGGAATGCGAGAAGCATCAAAAACAAACATCATGAATTTTTTAATTTCTTGATAAATTTTAATATTGATATTGCACTTGCTGCAGAAACTTGGTTCAAACAAGACATTTATTTTTCTCATCCAAATTACATATGTTATCGCCTAGACAGGGTACATGCTGATGGTGGGGGTGTCGCCATTGTCATGAAAAAATGTATAGAACATACCTTGCGTCCTTCATTGCACCTTAAATTAATTGAAGAAATTAGTATTGATGTAACATTAAGTTTTAACTTCAAGGTAAGTATTTTTTCGGTCTCTTTCCCTGGAGCAAATTGAAACATTGAGTAATCTACTTACTTTAAGCGGGATCTGCATAAATTGTATAGACTCAACACTCGAAACAAGGTTGGTGGTGTTCTAATCTGTAGACACCAGTCGTGGAATTGTCTTACGGTAAACTGTTGGGGTAACATTTTACTAGATGTTACTGAATCCAGTCCAAGTTTTTCCACACTTTATCCACTTCTCCCCACCTATATCCCATCGACTGCTAACAAGAACCTCTCAACTATCGATCTATATATCACTAATATTCCAAATTACTGCTCAGTACCATTAACTCTAAATGCGTTAAGTTTATACCACCTTCCGATCAGCCTCACAGTGAATCATACTTTATTATTATTATTATTATTATTGATTGGCCTGTAGGAACCCGGAAGTTCATGACCTCACCGACTTGGGTTCGCCATCGTTCCCTGTCCTGATTACTCTCACTATTGGAGGTTTGCGATATAGCTGTTCCAATTCGTGGTTGTGGAGTTTCCTCCATTGTCCTGCCTCCTCGTCATATTTACCTCCAAAGATGCTTCTCAAAACTTTATTCTCTAATACGCGGAATTTGTTTTCTTCCCGTTTTGTGAGAGCCCATGTTTCGCATCCATATAGAACAATCGGCATGATTATGGTTCTATAAACACGGAGCTTTATGTTATGTGATAGCAGTCTGGATTTCAGCAGTTTACTGACTGCGTGCCAACTAACGTTGCCGGAATGCAGTCTCTTGTTAATTTCCTTCGACATTTCGTTACTGGCCATCAGTATCGTTCCCAGATATTTAAATTCTTTAACTTTTTCAAATATCTTACCTCTGACGTTTATATGTGTTCTCTGAGGTCCACCTGCTCTCACCGTAATCATGTATTTTGTTTTGTCTTCATTTATTTCTAGGCCCACCTCTTCTGCCGCTTGCATGATGATTTCACAGTTTTTACTAACAGTTTCTAGATTATCGCCCAGAACGGCGATGTCATCCGCATATGCGAGCACTTGTGTGACCCCGTTCAAGGATGATCCGGCCATGTTGTCGTCTTGTACCTTTCTGATGACATACTCGAGCACAAGGTTAAAAAGACACGGTGATAGACCATCTCCCTGCTTTAGTCCGTCCCGGATTTCAAATGGTTCTGAGAGGTGGTTTTCTATTCTCACTCGCCCTTTGTTTTCGTTCATGCAAATTTGAGTGAGGGCGGCATCTTTTTTTGGGACTCCCAGCTCAACTAGAATATGGTAGAGTCTCTGCCTTGCGACTGAGTCGTAGGCTTTTTTGAAGTCAACGAACAATTGGTGAACCGTCCCTCCGTATTCCCACTTCTTTTCCAGCAGTTGTCTTATTGTGAACATTTGGTCGCTTGTTGACCGGTTGCTACGGAACCCACATTGGTAGTCTCCCAGTATCTCTTCTGCGTACGGTGTGATTCTCGCCAGAATAACATTTGTTAATATTTTGTATGCGGTTGGGAGCAATGATATTCCTCTGTAGTTTTTGCAGTCAGATCTGTCGCCTTTTTTGAAAGTGGGGATGACTATTGAGGTTTTCCATTCTTCCGGAGTGACTTCCTTATCCCATATTGTTTGGATGAGCTGGTGGATCTATAGCGTTTGAAATAATAGTGAAGAAGATCGTGTGATTCGAACTGACGCTATGACAGCTCGAATCACGAAAAAATTTTTACCTAAGCGTTACACACCAGGCTACTGACCGTGTTTTGAATTTGATTTCCAAACTCGACTATATTCCACTGATATGAATTATTTTTATTTTATCGCTTGGTATACGGTTCTGATGTATTTTTCTTATTCGATTTTCCGTTCGGTGTTCTTCACTATTTTGCTTGTGAATTGTGTATATCTGTTAGAATCGCTACACACTCCCGCCGCAGTAACTTCGTTACGATCAGATTCGTATGCGGACGACGGACGAACGAGAGAGAAACTAGAAAACGTCGGAGGCTGGGCTCTATGCGGAAGTCGTGACCGTGTGTGAAGTTCTGCTTTACTATGGGAAGTGTATGCTGTGTGTGCAAGATCACGTCGTAGTCACCAATTATAGCGTTTGAAATAATAGTGAAGAAGATCGTGTGATTCGAACTGACGCTATGACAGCTCGAATCACGAAAAAAAATTTACCTAAGCGTTACACACCAGGCTACTGACCGTGTTTTGAATTTGATTTCCAAACTCGACTACATTCCACTGATATGAATTATTTTTATTTTATCGCTTGGTATACGGTTCTGATGTATTTTTCTTATTCGATTTTTCGTTCGGTGTTCTTCACTATTTCGCTTGTGAAATGTGTGTATCTGTTAGAATCGCTACAGATCTTTCGAGCGGTTGTCTCTCCTCCATGCTTCACAAGCTCTGCCGGTATGGAGTCAACTCCGGGAGCCTTGTTGTTTTTCAATCGCTTTATTGCGTCTACAACTTCGTTGAGAGACGGCTCTGAGATTTGAGGTTCGGCTGTATGTACGCTTGGTGCATTTATCTGTGGTTGATAGGTGCGTACATTGAGCAGGTTTTCAAAGTACTGCTTCCATCTTGTCACGATATTGTTTGTTTCTGTGACCAGACAGCCGTTTGCGTCTCGAATTATTTTGACTCTCCCTCGGTAGCCTATTCTAATTGAATTTATGCCGACATACATACCTCTGATGTTCTTTGCCCTAGAATTTTCTAGGATTTTTTCGATCTGAGGCGTTTACGTTCTTCGATCTTCGCCCTGCACTCATCGTCAAACCAAGGTTTGGACTTAATTGTTTTCTTAAATCCTAATACCTCTTGGGCTGTTAGTTTGATTGTGTCTCTGATCAATGTCCATTTAGTGTCCACACTATTAGCTTCCTCTTCCTCACTGCTCACATTCTCTAGAATGCTAAATCTATTCGTTAGTTCGTTTTGATATTTAGCCCTTTTGGCTAGGTCTTTCAGTTTATCAGTATCGAACTTTTTGCTTGTCTCCCGTGACTGCCCATGTGGGATTGCTGCGAGGCGACTCCTGATTTTGCCCATCACCAGAAGATGATCGGAGTCGCAATCAGCTCCTCTATATGATCTTACGTCAAGGATATTGGAGTGGTGTCTTTTGTCTATGAGAAAGTGGTCTATTTGGTTACGCGTTACGCCATCGGGTGATATCCATGTGGCTTTATGAATTTCCTTGTGTTTGAACATCGTGCTTTTTACTAACAGATCTTTTGACGCTGCGAACGTGATAATTCGAATTCCATTATCATTTGAAACGTCGTGTAGACTTTCTTTACCTATAGTTGATTGGAAGATATCTTCCTTTCCAATTTTTGCATTGAGGTCCCCGAGGAGGATTTTAACATCGAATGATGAGATCCCATGAAATACATCCTCTAGGGTCCCGTAGAACGTGTCCTTCGTTTCTTCGTCCGCAGATTCTGTTGGGGCGTGTACGTTTATAAATACATAATTGTACCATCGGCCCTGTATTTTTAGCACAGACATTCGGTCATTAATAAATTTCACATCTTTTACATGGGGCGTAATCTTCTTGCTTATGATGAAGCCGGTTCCGAGGTTATGTGTATCGGTACCTCCACACACCAGTGTAAATCCGTTGGTTTCGATTACTTTATGTGTGAGTCAGACTTCCTGAAGCACGACGATGTCCAATTTATATTTTTTCGTGTTTTCTACGACCGTCTGTATCGCGCCTGGTTAATATAACGTTCGAACATTGCATGTGACGACGCGTATATCCCGCTTTTTCAGTATTTCCCTACGTCTTCTTTTTGCCGAGTCGGTGTTTTCCTGATGATTTTTTCCCTTATGGTAGTGTCGGCTCATCACACCTACGCCAACCGGGTTTTTTGTGAGATTGTTTTTTGTGTATTGATCATTCATTTCATTGGATCACTCTGGGGTTTCAAATGGTCCACCATATCAGAGCCCCTCTTTGATATGGTAAGGTCTGCTTACTGCTCTGATTCGACCCGGTGTCAGAGAGGCGCCGTTATAATACAGCCGGTATACCCCTGGCTGCAAATCATCCAATGGGCACGGTGACGCGTAACAGCCTGGATTAGGGGCGGTAGATCTTTGTGTGTTACTCCTCGCTAGCCTGCCTGACATGGGTGACCCTACTGGAAGCGTATGCTTCCGTCAGCATAGCCTGAGCGATTCATCGTAGTTTAAGCCCCCGCACCACGTCAAGGTTTCTACCAAGCGGGGGACCGTGAATCATACAGTATCTGTAAATAGTACCAGTTTATACCACAACTATTCCGCCGCCAATTGGACTTGTTATAAATCATATATAACCACGAACTTGGTTCTAGGTGATACCAGCCTAAATTCTATATCCTGCAGCGAGCACATTGATATCCTATGTAACAATTTTGTTTCTGTTATCAATAGAGCGGCCGATCTTGCGATAGCTAAATGTTCCACAGCTCCAGTTGATAAGATACCGCTCCCTGAAAATATATTACATCTGATTAGGCTACGAAACTCTGAAATAAGAAAATGGCTGCGTTATAGAATCGATTGCTTTCTAGTTAATGTTAAAGTCTTAAATAATATCATTAAAAAAGAAATCTCAGCATATAGGAACAAGTGTTGGAATAAACACCTTTCTTCTCTTGACAAAGAAAGCAAACCATTCTGGAAAATATCAAAAATTATAAAAAAAAGAGGGTGATACATTCCTCCGTTTAGAGTTCACGACAAGTTGTTTATTTCTTCAGTGGAGAAATCGAACCTACTTGCTAACACGTTTAATAAGAACCACTCCATATCTATGCATCTAAGCGACGCGTATACTGAGGCTGAAGTTGCTAACACTATACATGTACTTTCTCAATAACCAGCTGAAAGTACTTACGCAACTAATATTAGCAAAGTTAAAGAATTGATAAAAAAATCGAAATCAAAAAAGGCTGCTGGTCTTGATAATATTAATAACAAATTAATTAAAGCACTTCTATCTGCTGCAAGTAACTATTTAACGTTCATTTTCAACGTTTGTCTTAGGAACTGTTATTTACCGGACTGTTGGAAAACAGCAAAAGTAATATCTATCCCGAAACCCGGCAAACCGAAGAACAGCCCCGAACGATACAGACCTATTAGTCTAGTAACCTGTTTGAGTAAGTTCTTAAAAAAAATCATTAAGGAAAAGATTGATCGTTTCGTGGAGGCCAATAACATCCTACCAAACTTGCGCATCAAAAGCCACATAGCTAGAAAATTCATCGACAAGGAGTCAACGGGACTGGTTTTTTTTTTTTACAGTAACGCGCGCACAAAAGGGGATTTTGAAGTATCCTTAATTGTCAGAGCACACTGCGGGCGGATGGAGAGGAAGTGGATAAGGAAAGGAGGTGTCGATATATATTGGTCTTGAATGTCTGGACATAACAACGGCCAGGAAACACATGATCAGGCAGAACATTCCACATTTGTGTGGTTCGGCTAAAGAATGACTCTCTATGTTTATTTGTGCGCCTAGAGTCCACTTTCAACGTGAACTGATGCGCATTCACAGATTGACGGGTATCGCGGGAAAATGTCTGAAGGGGCGGAACACATTCAGCAACTTCAGTTGAGCGACGACCGTGGTAGTACTTATAGAAAAGACATAGGCATGATACGTTGCGCCAGTTCTTCTAGACATCGACAAAGCCTTTGATACGATATGGCACGATCCCTTGATTTATAAGCTACTAAAACTTAAGCTTAAGTATAGTGGTTAGTATACCCGCCTGTCATTCGGGAGACCGGGGTTCGTTTCCCCGTCGGGGAGCCTCTGGCGCAAGACTAATGACCTTGCCCAGAAAAAATAAATCATTATGGAAAATTTAACAAGCCTCAGGACTTGCTAAATAAGGCCAAGACCCGTTCCCGGTTGTAGTGCCGATGATGATGATGAAAACTTAAGCTGCCAATCATCATCATCATCATCGGCACTACAACCGGGACCGGTCTTGGCCTTATTTAACAAATCTCTCCACCGGTCCCGATTTCGAGCCCATGTCATCCAGTTTGGCAGCCCTATGCTGTCGTAGGCAGCCTTAAAGTCTATGAATATATGATATAATGGAATCTTAAATTCCAGTCATTTTTCTATCACCTGCCTAAGGGTGAATATCTGATCAATGGCTGATTTGCCTGGGATGAAGCCACTCTGATATTGATCAATGATGGCTTTAGCGCATGGGGCTATCCGATCTTGTAGGATAGTGGAGAGTATCTTATAGGCGGTACTCAGCAATGTTATACCCCTATAGTAGCTGCACAGTGTAATATCTCCCTTCTTATATATGGGGCAAAATATTCCACGACGCCAATCTTCCGGCATCTCTTCTACGTGCACCACGATCTCATTAATTACGTGCCGTAACGCTGTCCCCCATTGTTCGACCAACTCCAGGGCCTTTATTTGATTTGAGCTGTCTAATGGCTTTTAATGTTCCCTCAATGCTTGGTGGCGGCAGCATTTGGTCTTGATCTTGCGTTGGTGGAGCCTCCAATTCTTCTGTGAGCTGAGCGTTTAGGAATTCATTGAAGTGCACTTCCCATCTCTCCAGAATGCCTTCAGGATCGGTGATCAGATTATCCCCTCTATCCTTGCAGTAAGTGCAGTGTGGTGTATACCGCGCCTGGTGCGAACCTCACTCTCTACTTTGCTCTATTTCACAGACAAGTATTTTCCCCAGGCACTTTTTTTTGTCTGTGAAGTCTTTTTTCAGATCTTCTGAGCTCTTTGTATTTCTCCTCGCGCACCCGTGTCCTATGAGACTGCTGCATTGCCCAGTATGCAGCATTCTTAGGTTCAGTCGCTAGTTTGCACTCATCATCAAACCAGTCGCTCCGATCTCTACGACTACTGCCTAAGATGGAGCTGGCAGTACTAATGACAGTATTCTTAAGGCGTGCCCACTTCTCTTCTACGCCCGGCATTCTGGCCGCAGGACTTACTCTCCTTCCGCCGAGCTCTTCGAGGGAGAGTTTTAACGCATGATCAAAGGTGTTACTGGTATTCTCATTGCGTGAGGCAGCCGTGTTGATTCGAACCTGATACGCGGATGCAATACGCCTCCGTAAGGCAATCCGCGCTCGGAAAACAATAGCAACAAGATAGTGATTCGAGCCGACGTTGGCACTTCCGTATGTTCGTACCGTCATCAGGCTCGAGGAGTGGCGGCGATCTATCAACACATGGTCAATTTGGTCGCGAGTGGCTCCATCCGGTGATACATAGGCGGCTTTGTGGATATCTTTACGCGGAAACCTGGTACTCGCAACGACCAAGTTTTTCGATGCTGCCTGTTCGATGACTCATAGTCCATTGTCATTAGTGTTTTGATGCAAACTATGGGAACCCGTGTACTGCCCGAAAACTGGCTCCCGACCTATTTTTGCATTCAAATCACCAAGAATGATTTTCACATCGTATCTTGGGGAGGCATTGAGAGTCCGTTCGACGTTCTCGTAGAATTTTTCTTTTTCGTCCTCTGGGGACTCCTCTGTAGGTCCGTGAACGTTTATGAGGCGTACGTTCTTAAACTTGCCTCGCACGCAAAGAGTGCATAGCCTTTCGTTTATGGCATTAAATCCGATGATGGCAGGCTTCCGTTTTTGGCTGACTAGAAAGCCTACCCCGAGCACATGGTGTTTTGCGTGACAGCTGTAATAAATGTCATACTCGTTTCTTTGAATAACACCGCTCCCCGTCCATCTTATTTCTTGTAATGCTGTTATGTCAGTCTTATATTCGGACAGGGCATCGGCTAGCTGCTGTGCAGTTCGAGCTCTGTATAGTGAGCGTACGTTCCATGAAAAAATTCTTAAATCGTTTAGCTATTGTCGTTTCCGTTGCCGTCGTCGTGTATCCGGTCCATATCCGAAGTTTGTTAAATTTGTCATAATAATTCATTTTTACGGGCATGGTTATTAGTCTTACGCCAACCTTTCTCAGGATGTCGCTGCATGCATTGGTTCACTACTTGGCGAGTGCCAAAGTAGCTATCCAGGGGTGTCACGTGGAGACTGCAAGTCAATTTGGTTTGAACAGTGACAAGGATCGTCCTGGCCTTCGCCGGGTTGAAAGCTATCAGTAACTTTGCCCTGTATGTTCGCTCGCATCCCCCTTTGAGCTGCCAATACCGCTTATCAAAATTATCCAGAGCTTTGTTCGTTTGAAAAAATATGTTGTGAGTATAGGAACCGACAAATCCTCTACTCATCAAATCCACTATGGTGTTCTTTTTCTGACAATGTTCTTGTTTCCCGTCTTGCGTTATCCTAATTCACCACTTATGTACTCTGTCTATGAAAATTCGATCGAGGTCATTATTACATCAAATAACCGGAAACCTGTGCAATATTAGTCTTAAGTTTCAAATAAGGGTTTTTTCTTGTAGTTTCCCCTTAATTATTTATTATTTATTAAAATTGTGCTATTTTCATTATATAGATTTAAGAGTATAGTTGTAAAGGAATTGCTGTCCTAAAACTCTGAAATACTAGTTATAAAATATAAATGTATTATCTACCTAATAAAAATTGAATTGAATTGAATTGTTGTTTTGCTTCAGCGTTAAACAAGAATGGGGGGCAGTTCCTCTGACATACTGTATTGATATTTCACGAAGTCAAATTAAATGACAGCAAAATAAATATTATTGATTCTATTAAATTCAAAATATTCGAGACCGACGCCTTTGGCTTTGTTTATTTTATGTTTACCACCAACCAAACCAAACTTAATAAATGAATTAAATTTTTTATGTGACAATCCTTGTGGACTCAATTCCTGAACGGAGAGACGGCTTCTATTGCAGTAAAAAGTAAATCAAACATCTGTCGATTGTTAGTTGCAGGAGGTTGAATGCTGGGGTCGCAACATTGTTTTGAATATGTATTTTAAATTTTCTTGAATAAAAGTTTTTATAAAAAAGGTCAATGGAACGCAAAACAAGTAGTTCGAAAATGACGCCATTGTATTTGTTACTGCTTTGGATATCATGTGATCATTTGGTTGTGGGGCTAGCTGATTATGAAGGTATTCAGCTTTCAGTTAACCAGTGAGTTATTTTAATTTTGGTTTCCTTTAGTTGTTGACATGGACGATCGAGATCAGTACAATACTAAACTCCATCCCGGATATGACTTCAGAATATTCTGCCATTCATCATCTGATATAAATCCCTTCAATCTATTCCAAACTTTATACCTCCATTTGGATATAACCAACTTTGACTTTACGCAATATGAAGGCGCAGATCCCGTCGAGGTTTACTCCCATTACGAGGAGAGGAAGTCGATATTTTCGCTGAACTTGTTCTCGCAGAAGAAAACATGGATTAAATTAGATTCATTCAACAGGCAGTGCGTTGGCATTGAAACAAAACTGGATTATGTAGTTCGGATGCATTTGATTCGCGTAGATTTTCGCAGAGTCGTGCAATTGTTGTTGGGTTTACTCATGTTCAAATTTGCTGGAAAGCTCAGTACAAATTCTGTATTCTATTATATGACCGGCGTCATAATCGGCATCTGCACTTCATTCATTCTGCTTTTTTATTTAGCAGGCAAACTGTTCCCCAAGCGACCTCTCATGTATGGATTACTGGTCGGTGCATGGGGTGTCGGTGTTTTAGTGTTCCAACATGTTTGGCAAAATCTACAGTGGATTATTATAACTTACCAGACTTATGTGCTTTGGTACATCTTTATATCCGGGTTTATCAGCTTTATGTTCTGCTACCGTTTGGGGCCTCCAAAGAACAAACGCAGCAAAGACATTATTAAGTGGAGTTTGCAAACAATTTCGCTGACTATGATATACTTCGCTCCATCACTGGAGAATTTTGGAGTTGTTTTAGTCATCGGAGCTATTGCAACATATTACTTTCCGTCAGCTATATTATCCTACATACGCGTGTGGTACTGCCGTAAATTTCCAGCAAAAAGACGTCTACTCACCAGCGAGGAGTTTTATGAAGAAGGAGTCCGGGAAACGACAAAAGCCTTAGACGACCTAAGGTCATTTTGCAGTAGTCCGGAATGTAATAGTTGGAAGCTGATGACGAAACTTAAGGATCCCATGCGTTTTGCGCAATTTGTGGAAGGCAATTCGCATATTCTTGATGATGAGGTGTCGTATTACGAGTCATCTCGGCCACTATTATCAGAATCCGATTCTGAGGAAGAAGATGCTGCCTCTAGTAATCACGTAGAACCATTAAGGAGTACATCCAGGTTTTCTTCCTCTTCGTATGTGACGCCGAAGTATACTTCTTACACCAGCGTTCCGAGTTCGTCATACTAACAAAGTGAGGTTATTTGTAAGACAAAAGTTTGGTTGCCATGACTGCGATAAATTTCTTACTACTGTTAATTAATAAATCTTAAGAGGTTCTGTTTTGTGTAACAATTTTTGTTTTATTATTTTTTTATAGGAATCTCAACAAATATCGACTAACATTGGTTTATTATAGCAACATTTTTATACAGACGCATTTTCGGAGTACTTGCGTACGTTGCGCTTGTGGAAGAATGCCTTGCCGTATTCAAAGGATGATATCATAATTGCGCAGGCTGGAGAAACCTTAGCTAATCTTGGCCCGAGACCAGCGAACAATCCTCGAAAACCGTGTGCCCTCCTGATCTCCCTCATTCTTTCCGCGGTAGTTCTGGAAGGTATGTCTTTTTTTGGTTCATCTGAAAGGATAAAATGACTATTATATTAGAGTGGGCATTAAATGACGTTCGAACTTTTATTCAATTAGACACTTGATATCAAGGACTGCGAATGGATTCCGGTCAGTTAATATCTTTGAGGTGTACTAAGTAACGTCTTGGAAATAAGTTTGTTATGAGAAATAAAACGATACTTTAAAAAAGAGAATTAAAGTAACATTCACGGGGAGGCTCATTCGAACTCGAACTTTTATGACCCCATTGACACGGCTACGACGCACTCCGTGCATCCTTTTCCACCCATCTGTTAGCCGTTCATTAGCGTTTAAGATGTCCTACAGATTCTTTTCTAAGGGCATCGCCTTCTATAAATTTGTGGGCAGACTTTAGTTAAACCATATTGTTATACAACTAATTCATTTAAGGGGATAAGCGGGACTGGAGACAGGTATAAAGGTCAGCTGTTGAACAGAATTATTTCTTCTGTAAGCTTCCAAGTAAACATACGGATCTCCACACACGTGTCCGAGTGTAGTGCACTGTTATCCGTGGGCTCCGAAGTAATCAAATGGATCTCCACTCACGCGCCGTAGTATGAAAATTGTGTGGAAGTGTTTGCGTCTGTTTTTCCTCTTTTTCGCATCTCTGTTGCGTCCCCCGGGCATCGATACTCTCTATTGATTTATAATTCTTGGTGTTCGAGTGGCGTAATATTTGTCATGGAAAGGATGTGACCCGGATTTCGGCACGGATCTAGAGTGGCACCTACTACAAGGCCATAAGAGCTTACTTTCGCTCATCTATCGCTGGTCCTGACTTGCATCCTTTTCTGAAGCGGTATTGGATTTTTATGAAAATTTAACAAGCCTAAGGACTTGTTAAATAAGGCCAAGACCGGTTCCCGGTTGTAGTGCCGATGATGATTAGATTTTCATATATCGGACACATTGACAGACACGATTCTATTTGGCATGCGGTCGTTTATTGCACACAGGGTACAGAGTATCAAACCCAAGAGAAATATGTGGTTCGATTCTGGGTGCAGAGAAGCAAAAGAATTAAGCTTCTGGTTGTATAAATTAAACAATGCTGAGGACAACCGGGAAAGATTTAAGAGAGCTAGAAATAACTGTGCATTTTCAACGTGCAAAATTCTTGCATGACCGGTGTAAATTGGTTTTAATTAAAAGGCTGTGAATAAGTGGTTTACTTGGTTTATTTCAGACTTTATGAATATTGGTGGAGCAAGCCCTTTCCAATTTGTTAAGATCTCCTTTATTAGCAGCGGCTCCGTGCGACTGCTTAAATTGTAGTCTCCTCAACTCCCCAACAGCCGCCACTACGGCTTTCGTAGCAACAGGCCCACATGAGATCTGATGGCGTACCTTACCGAAAAGTGCAGCCATTCCATCCACTACCTCGGTGAAAGCAAGGTTGTTGCACTGGATATCTTGGAAGCCATCGACAGTTTGGCATCCAGCGCTTTTATCAAAATTACATTCATATGGAGTGGACAATGGATAAAAGACTATCTTTCTGGCCGTTCAATTCAAGTGGTTCTTGATGGTGTCAAATCTGTCTCCCATCAAATTAATGCAGGTGTTCCCCAGGGTTCGGTACTCTCACCCACTCTTTTCCTGATCTTTATAAATGATCTCTTGTCAATTACCCACAACCCAATCCACTCGTTTGCCGATGATAGCACATTAAGTTTCTTATACTCATACGAACATTCCGCCGCTTATATGATGAAGGTCAATATGTCCAGCTTTTTGCTGATTCAAATAGTTTAACTCAACTTGTCAATGAGCCAACACGGGTACCAGACATAGATGGTCATTTCGCCAACACACTGGACCTGTTTCCCACCTCCCACCCAAACAAATACACAATTGAAGTTTCTTCGCTAAATTACCTCTAACCAACAGTAACGTCTCTTCGTCCATTCCATCGCTTATAGTCGATGACAAACCAGTCACCACTGCAATAGAGAAGGCGAATCTGTAGCGATTCTAACAGATACACACGATTCACAAGCGAAATAGTGAAGAACACGAACGAAAAATCGAATAAGAAAAATACATCAGAACCGTATACCAAGCGATAAATAACAAAAAATAATTCACACCAGTGGAATATAGTCGAGTTTGGAAATCAAATTCAAAACACGGCCAGTAGCCTGGTGTGTAACGCTTAGGTAAAATTTTTTTCGTGGTTCGAGCTGTCATAGCGTCAGTTCGAATCACACGATCTTCTTCACTATTATTTCAAACGCTATAAATCTACTTGCTGCACATTTTGCAGCCAAGTCAACGCTGCGTGATACCACATCAGTTCCGCCTCAACTTGAGCATAAGCAGCACACCGTGAGCCAGATTCGCTTCAGAACGCGTACTGTTGTCCACACACCCAAAGAGCTAAACGCACATAAATCCGCTGGATGGCATTCCCCCAATCCTCTTGAAGAGATGTTCCTCTTCACTCGCTAAACCACTGCGAAAACTCATCCATTTGTCGTATTCTACTGGCCTTTCCCCAAATAGATGGAAGTCAGCGAATATTTAACCAATTCCCAAAAAGGGTGACAAATCATCCCTTTCTTCTTATCGACCCATAGCACTAACTTCTATTCTCCCCAAGGTATACTTCTATTCTCTCAACCGGCAATTTTCGAAATATCTGGAATCAAATGACCTCCTCAATGACCGCCAATATGGCTTTCGTACCAACAGGTCCACAGGTGATCTGATGGCGTACCTTACCGAAAAGTGAAGCCATTCCATCCACTACCTGGGTGAAAGCAAGGTAGTCGCATTGAATATTTCAAAAGCCTTCGACAGAGTTTGTCATCCAGCCCTTTTGTCAAAGTTGCAATCATATGGAGTGGACAATTCCCTGATCCAATGGATAACAGACTATCTTTTTGGCCGTTCAATCCAAGTGGTTCTTGATGGTGTCAAATCTATCTTCCATCAAATTAATGCAGGTGTTTCCCAGGGTTCGTTACTCTCACCCACTCTTTTCCTGATCTTTATAAATGATCTCTTGTGCATTACTCACAACCCAATTCACTCGTTTGCTGGTGAGAGCACGTTGAGTTTCTCATACTCATACGAACACTCCTGTCCAAACTCTTCGAACGTCGCTACCAACCAGCAACTTATGCTTGATACATTGAATTCAGATCTCAACAAGATATATCAGTGGGGATTATCTAACCGAGTAGAATCCAATGCCCAGAAAACTCAGTGCTGTCTCTTGTCGTCAAAGGCGAGCCCCAAAGTAAATATACTGTCTGTGAACGGCACTTGCATCGACGTAGCCAAGGAACTATCAATCCTCGGCACTCGAATTAATTCGACTCTTAACTGGAATGGCCACATATTTGAAGCTGCGAAAAGTGCAGCCAAATCTATGGGGTACCTTAAGAGATGCGAACGATACTTCACTTCATTTAACTTGGCCACTGCAAAGCGTATATTCATCCAAAGATGGAGTTCAACTCCCATATTTGGTCAGGCGCATCCAAAACTGCACTACACGTGCTCGACAGGATGCAAAAACGAGTAGTGAAATTAGAACACAGGCGCACCGTATCATGCCTATCTCTTCTATAGGTATTACCACTGTCGTTGCTCAACTGAATTTGCTGAATGTGGTCCGCCCCTTCAGATGTTTTCCCGCGATACCCGTCAATCTGTGAATGCGCACCAGTTCACGTTGAAAGTCAACTTCAGGCGCTCAAACAGACATAGAGAGTCATTCTTTAGCCGTACCACACGAATGTTGAATACTCTACCTGATCATGTGTTTCCTCGTCATTGTAATGCCCAGGCATTTAAGACCAATGTACATCGATACCTCCTTTCCTTATCCACTTCCTCTCCTTCCGCTCGCACTCTGACATTTAAGAGTACTCCAAAATGCACTTTTGTGCGCGCGTTTGTGTAAAAAAAAAAAAAAAAATCCCCGGCACATCATTCGGAAAGGAAAAATGTGCCACCATAAGTTCCTAAGCGAACTTCATCCATAACGTGACAACAGACGATGGCAGACCCCGGAAAGATCTCATATTTTCCACGATGTCATTAAAGCCTTAATCTTCTGGCGCAAGACTAATGACCTTGCCCGGAAAAAATAAATCATTATGGAAAATTAAACAGGCCTCAGGACTTGCTAAATAAGGCCAAGACCGGTTCCCGGTTGTAGTGCCGATGATGATGATGATTAAAGCCTTAAAGTAAGCCTAAAACCCCTTAAATTTCTTATTAAGGAAATTATCATTATTAAATAGTTTCAGGGACTTATGTTTGGCAGAACTTACCTGTGTATATGACTTGCTCACCAAACTCAATTTGTTGGTGAGTTTTTATTAGATCAAAAGGTGTTGTGATGGTCGCTGCCACCTAAAATTGAATAATAAATTACACGTATTAGACGTTGTTTACTTGTTAGATATAAATGAATATTTGTTGTGTGTTCACCAACAGTTATAAACAGCGAATTCCAATATTGTAGACCTAACCAAGATAGCACCCGCACACTGAGTCGTTACCAGGATAAGATTTACGAAATTTTATTTTAAAAGTAGAGCCTTCGCCTGCAGCCGGTCTGATTTAGCTTGCCAAAGGGAAGGAGGACTAGAACTCAGCTACAATATATGATGATGATGATGATAATGAAAGTAAATCAATTAACACATTTACATACAGAGGGACTACTTATCACATAAGATCAGAAGTATAAAGTTTAAACCAACCCCACACGTCGTAGTCAATGACAAAGCCTACTACTACCAATAACTTTAGTTCCTCTTCCCAGCAGGCCGCTACAACGATCGAGCAAAACTTTCGCGAGTTTGTTTTCGGGGAATTCAAACTTAGATGGTCTGTAATCGTGCTAGTTAATGCCGGATGTGAAGTTTCGCGCAAGTGCTGCTCAACTTATCATCCGACTGCAATAAAGTAACTGAACCGAGTGGAATACCAACAACAGTTTTTAAAACTTGTATTCCAGAATTGTCGTCTGTTCTTAGCTAAATTTTCAAGTCGTACGCACGGGAAATGCCTCCTACTTGCTGGAAAACCGTTCGAATTCAACTAATCCTAAAGAAAGGGAACTGGTGTTATAGCGTTTGTGACGAAAGTGAAGAACGTGTGATTCGAACCGATGCTATAGGTAAGAATCACCAAAAATCAATGCTCAACACATCAGGTCACTGCGGCGTGTAAGTCGATTTTCAACACATCAGACCACTGCGGCGTGTACGAATTCGATTTCTAAACTCAAGTAGACTCAACTGATGTGGAATTGCTATGTTATTGCTTTGTATACGGCTAATGCATTTTCTTATTCGATTTTCTATCGGTGTTCTTCACCATTCGCTTGCATATTGTGTGTATATGTTAGAAACGCCACACTACTCCCTCCTCAGTAACTTTGTTACGATCAACTTCGTGTACGAATGACGGAGCGAGATAACATCGGAGCACACGATTGAGCCGGTGCTCTGTACAGAAATCGGGACCGTAGTAGTAAAGTCTTGTTTTACTATTGGGGAGGGTGTGCTATTTGTACACAGATCGCGTCGGGGTCACCAATTATTGCGTTTGCGATGATAGTGAAGAATGTGTCATTCGAACTGGCGCTATGACGGTTAGAATCACTAAAAATTGAACCAATGTCCGAACACATCAGGTCCCTGCCGCGTGTACGAATTCGATTTCTATCCTCAAGTACACTCATCAACTGATGTGGAATTGATATGTTATCACAATGGGATACGGCTCTGATACCTGGCTTATTCGAATTTCTTTCGGTGCTCTTCACTATTGGCTTGTATATTGTGCGTGTATCTGTTAGATACACCACAGTTTCTCTAGCAAAATCACCGGCTAATAGACTTTCTGATTATGTTGTCCAAGGTGACAAAAAGAAAGTCATTACTATTGGGTTAACCCAGAATGAAAAGGTCATCACTACTGGGTTAACCCATTCATTGCGAGGCAAATTTAATTGTCTTGCCCTGGGCGCCAAGATTTTGATTTGAAGAAAACATGGATTTTCACAAAATCTAATTATCTATTGTTATTTTAATAATAAAATGTTATATTAAATGTGTTTTTGAAAAAGAAAATTGTTGTACAAAATTTGAATTCATCCCTTCTAACAAATCGTAACTCAAACATATTCTATATAACTATAAGCACATTCTATGACCAATTGCAATCAATCTAAGCTCTAAAATTACGAGATATCTCGTTAATTAAATATTTTAAATGCAATGAATTCCTAAGTGATCACCAATACAGATCTTTTGAGCTTTGTAATTAACATCTAGACGTCTGCAATTAAGAAGCGTGGCGAATCAAGACCAATCGCATTAGATATCTTCAAGGCTTTTGAACGCGCCTGTCATGGGGCCTTACTAAGTAAGTTTCGCCCATGCGGACTTTCCTAACATCTTTGCGACTGGATGATGGTTTTTTTTAAATCAAGCGATCCGGGTTGATACAGACGGCGCATCTTCGTATATCTTTTTTATAACTCCCGACAGCCTCAGAGTTACATCATGGGGCCAACCATATTTCTGTTTCATATTAATAGTCATTAGGTTCAAGGGTAACAAAATATTCAGTTTTGCTGATGAGAATACGCTGCTCTTTTTATTTCCGAACGATCAGCCGATTAAGTCACCAACATCACGCACCATCTGAGATGCAAGGCTCTAATGTGGCAAGGCCAATCTTATCGACTTCAATGCAACGAAGACGCAATATAAGAATGTTTATAGGAAAAAGACGGTTCGTCAGTGCCACATCACACCCACGCGATGTTTCAGATGCTGGCAATACGGCCATGCGGCGAAATCCTGCAAATCCGAAGAAGATCTGTCTGGAATGTGGAGGAATAGGCCACAAAGCGATTGGCTGTCAAGCACAACGCAAATGCATGTTCTGCGAATCAGGGTGCGAAGGAGATAACCAGCACTCAACAGGGAGATACAAATGCCGAGGATTTACAAACGCTATGACTAATTTTCTTAATAAATGGGCAGGTTTAAGTGCATTCAAATTAACCTAAACTATTGTGTAGCCGCACAAGATCTCCTTTCCCAAACGGTTAATGAATATGGTGCCGACGTGGTACTCATCAATGAGCAGTACAGGATGCCTGACAGTGACACAACTACATGGGAAGAAGACAGCAGCAGAACAGTCCATCTGGACAACTGGAAATCCCCCCATAGAACACAGAAGTGTCCAGCGGTAGGTTAAGGAATATGGTGCCGACGTGGTACTCATCAATGAGCAGTATAGGATGCCTGGCCCTGTACCTATTACATGGGAGGAAGACAGCAGCGGAACAGTGGCCATCTGGGCAACTGGAAGTTCGTCCATAGAACACAGAAGTGTCCAGCGGCAGGAAGGATTCGCCGACAAAGAAACTTGAAGAACTGAAAGACGATTTCAGTCTCGGCCCAGACGGGCTTCCTGCTATCCCCTTTAAAAAATGTTCCTCTTCTTTCTCTCTCCCGCTCGCCTCAATTTTCAATCTATCCCTTGCTCAAGGTCTATTCCCTAACTTTTGGAAATCCTCTTACATAACCCCCATACATAAAAAGGAAAAAAAAACGACATATCCAACTATCGTCCCATTGCTAAGCTTTCGCACATTCCTAAACTGTTCGAAGGCCTACTATATGAGGCGTTAAGTTTTCGCTGCGCACCCATCATCTCTCCGAACCAGCACGGCTTTCTCTCAGGCAGGTCCATTACAACTAACCTTGTCGAATTCACATCCCACACACTCCTTGCCCTAGAAAACGGCGATGAGGTCGACGTAGTCGCTACCGACTTTAGCAAGGCCTTCGACAAAATCTCCCATAACCTCATTCTCTTCAAGCTATCCTCCCTCGGTTTAGAACCCCTGTTGATTAAGTGGGTCTCATCCTATCTTAGTTATCGAACCTGCCGCGTGCGATTTAGATCCACCCTCTCCGATCCTTTTTTCCCAACCTCAGGTGTCCCCCAGGGCAGTCACCTCGGCCCACTCCTATTTATCCTAACCATAAACGACATAGGCTCCTGCATTAATCACTCCTTCATCTCGCTTTACGCGGACGATTCCAAAATTTTTAAGACAATCCGCTCTCCCCTGGACTCCTCACTTCTCCAAGCAGATCTTGACAGCTTCTCGACTTGGTGCCAAAATAATCGTCTAGAAATGAATATCGCCAAATGTCACACAATCACCTCCTCTCGGAAGAGTTCCCCCACTCACCCACGCTCCTATCTCTTACTGAACCAACCGATAACATCGGTTGAATTGATTCGCGATCTGGGTGTCCTATGCGACAAGGAGCTCAAATTTACCGCACAATTTGATTATATAATCCTCAAAGCTAACGCCCCTTGGGTTTGTCAAACGCTGGTCGAAGGAATTCCTTAACCCATACGTCACCCGTTCACTCTACACAACTTTTGTCCGGCCACTACTCGAATACGCTAGTCAGGTCTGGTCCCCGTATCAAGTGATTCACATTCGCAGGATTGAGGGAGTTCAACGTCGTTTCTTGCGCTTCGCCCTCCGCGGACAAAACTGGGAAAATCGGCTGATTCTACCACCATACACAAGCCGGCTCCGTCAAATCAATCTAAACACACTTGAAGAGCGCAGAATCCATGCCGATATCATCTTTGTCCATCGCCTTCTGTCTGGCTCAATCAATTGCCCAAGCTTGCTCTCCACTTTAACATTGCATACAAACCCCCGTAACGTACGTAACCCACGACTGTTTTACGTGCCTGCTCATCATACTTCTTATGGCGCTAACGAACCCATCTCGCGTATGCTACGACAGGTCAACTTTTTCCTCACCTCCTTCGATTTCAACATCTCCACCCCCACTCTTAAACGACGTCTCAGAATAAACCCATCCTAAATCCGCACCCTCCCTCCAATAATCCCCTCTACTCCGCAACCCTACCGCTCCTCTCCTACCATCAAAATAGTTCCCCCAGCCCCACCCACAATTTCAACCTCTCGACCCAGCTAACCAACCCCGCCCCCTACCAGTACGTAGACATGCCCTGCACTGTCACTGTCTCACAAATGCCGAATTTACCACCCCACATACACTCGCTCCTCCCTAGCCTTCTACCTCCCCCATCGCACAGTCACCTTTACCTTCCTGGTTTTTTTCTTTTTTTCTCATTCTTACTCTAGTTTTAAGATAGTCTGTAAGACTTTTTATATTAAGTTAATTTAAGTTAATGGAAGCTTGCATTAAGCTAAATAAATGAGGGTTCTGCCCGCACACTAAACTTGTCAAATGCAAAAGAGTAAAAGTTACATGGCTAGAAACATTGCTCTCATCTACACATAGTGTTATGAGGTGATGAGTGCGCAAGTGGAATGGAACATCATTCAAGGAGAAATCTCCCAGTGACCGCCAAAGACATGGTCTTGGTTGCAAGGATCGCTAAAAGCAAGAAGCCCCCGGGACTTGATGGAATTCCTAATGCTGTGGTGAAGACTGCTTTAACAAAAAAGCCGGAAGTCTTCAGCAGTCTCTGTACATCCAAACAGGACACTCTCCTCGACGAGCAGAGTAACAGCTAAACTCTATACGGGAACACAAGCACGCTAGATGGAACGCAAGCTAATCCGGGTCTTTACAAGCAATTGGACTTTCGAACTTAATCTTTCTGTAGAAGTTTGGATAAAGTGCTTACACGGGAACTGCAACTACCACCCTATGCAGTTCTTATCAGTGTTCGGGGGGTATCGTTTAATACCCGACAGTTCAACTCTCTGTTCACAAAGCGACGAGCTAGGGGAAAATGCTGAACATGCCATTTTTGTATGCAGTCGCTTCGCTTAATGAAGAAACAAACCCCCTGGGCCAATGCACCTCATTGACTATGTCCTGCGGTCAGAGTAGTGCTTGAAATCTGCACTCTCTTGCCTTAATACAGAATAAGTTGTGCGACTAAAAAAGAGCAAGACGAGTCACGGAAAGCAATAGGAGACCAGCCTAAAGAGCTAGCCAGGTCTGCGAAGGAAAACCCAAGTTAGGCCCATGTGGAGAGTGGTGGGAGATGTCTGTTTTAGTACGTAGGCACAGGGTTGTGACATACTGTACAACTCTGTGAATTGTTCATGCCAAAGGCTCGGGCCCGCGATATCTATAGAAGACTACACACCTTTCGCGTAACTACACAAAAACCCACACCGATAGAGCAACATCCAAAATTTGAAAGAGATTCCTAAATTCTGTGATTTCTTGAAATTTTTTTTATTTACTTGAAAAAATTTGTGAAGTGAAAAAAAAATATAGCGCTCTGAAAAATTGTCAGTTTAATTGGACAAGCTGTAATAGCATCTTAGAGCGCTTAACTCAGCGCAATGAGTTAGTCACTATCGAGAGAGGAAAAAAAAAACTATGCGTCGCATCGTCGACGAGGGCGTTTACAACTATTAAAATGAGATAGATGCTGGCCGAGCCGGCAGGGCAAAGTGAGCTGGACACCAACACTTCGTTTTTTTTTCTGACAACAAAATGTTCATTTCCGATACCGAAAACAATTGAAGGAATGATTGCGATCTCGACTACCATCCTACTCGTATTACAGGTATCCAAAGGTATTCCCCAATAGTATTTAAGAGTAAAAGCTTTAAGGAAATCTTACCTAGGTTCATTATGGGGCATAAACGAATTTCTGATGGCTAGCTTAGTGACAGAAACGAACAGTCGACGGGTTACTTAGTAGAATACACAGGCTAGAAACATGTTTGGATATTTAGTTTCTATCCGATTAAATTTCTTTCTAGACCAAGTCCCTACATCTAAGAATTGTGCTCTTCAGGAGAACTGTGTAAGAATGTATTCCACTGGTTGGTTTTGTATTTCAGCACGACTACCTTCTCATTCAATGTGTACAATGTACAATATCTTCTTCTACCCACACCTACCCCATGTGTTCATCTTTAATGATAGCAAAGGATTCTCTTGGTGTGTTGATAATGATGTGTCAACTCTTACCGATCCGGATACAGCTCCAGCCGCGAAAGCAAAGCCAAATGAAGGTGGTAGTTTAGGGTCGAGGAAGAACCATTTGATAGCTTCATAGCATGACCAATATATACCTAAAGGTGAAGCATTTACTTTAGTATCGCGTTATAATTCTCTTTTTCTCTTACCTGAAAATGGTACATCTCGATAGATAGTTGGTGGTAAACCCTTCCACAGGCCTATAATTCCTTCAGTAGCAATCATAGCACGTACTGCATGGAATAGTTGTGTATAAGACATTTTTTGTGATTGCATTTTTGTTCTAATCAATTCAAAAGGGCTTACTACTGTTACAGCCACAATTCGAGCAGTAACACCTGATGATAATGGAACGTACCAAGGCATACCCGACAATCCTGTATAATGATTATAAAAGTCTTTCATGTGCCGTCTTATTTGTTCATAAGCAACAAAGTAAATAACAGTCGATGGTAAAGCTGATATCAGAGTTGGACCCAGGCCTGACCATAAAGCACCGAAGCCTTCAGCACGACTTATTTTAATAAAGGCATCCTAAATATATTTTGATATTAATTGGTCCATTAACATTATATCCGAATACTCACGACTGTGCCATTGAGACGAACTTGATCTTTTAAAAATTGTGAATTAGGTCCACAGGGGCATAAATGGTCCATCAGGCCGTTGCAATATAGGAAACATTTATTTGAAAGTAGCAGCTTCTGTTGAGTTTGAATCCGGGTCTTTACAACGTCCAGCGGCGTCACTGTAATGCAAGTGGACATTTGTTTTACATCATTCGCATCTGTCACGTGTACAAACGATCTTACTAAAGAAAGATGTTATAATTCCACCGGTAACTGCAGATGCCATTTGTTGAAGCGGTTGTATTCGGAAACGAGGGTCATCTGCATCAATTTTCGATAAAGTAAAACGTTCTTTGGGAGGATTTGGCGATGACATATTATAAATATATTTTATTGAGACGACCTGATTAATTAATTAAAGCTGGGCACTATTGCTATCAGGAATATTGTAAAACAAATTTTTATTGAAGCTTTAAATAAAAACTTCATTTTCATCTACAGGGTTGTGTTGACATTTGCTCGTTTACGTCTGGGTATGTTTGTGTTTTCACAGTTTAATTGAATGTAAATATAAAGTGCGGTGGGTTGGAAATCTATTACATTTTAGTAACGATGCATTTATGTTAAGTAATGAAATAATTGGGGACACGGATTTTTCTATATTAAGGTGAACTGTTGAAAAAATTCTTCGATCAGCTATTAACGTCTAACAACAATCCACACTATAAAAGAAAAGATATAAATAAATAAACGAAAACAGTTCAATGTACCTTCTACACAATTAAACACTTTTTCCTGCACATGATATACATTCATTCTACGAGCTACCTAGCATCCTCGCTGATTTGTTTACTTCAGCCCGGCGCCATTCGCCATCCTTAATTACAGAAACCTACCATTGTTGTTAAGCAACTTTGTGATCACGACTGATGCATACGTTTGTCTGAGATCGGTGACATTGCACAACCGACCACTCAATTCTGGCCGGGGGTTCCACGGGCAAGAAACTGTTGATAAAGATTGATAGTATCAATTAATATTTTTATTAGCCTGAACCTAGATTCTTGCAGATTGTAACACGTGCGGAAAGCAATTGATAGGAAGCGACACGAACTGGTTAGGTTTTGGTTTTTTCTTTGAACTACCGCCGAAGGGTGCGAAGTAAGAACCAACACGCTAACGGCCGGGGCGAGTAAAATTCACGGGGTCGTCACAACGAGAGTTTCTTGTTTCACAAGCAAACTCTACTCAACGATTTGTTTCATGCATCTACATTATTATTACATTGTTCTCTTTTTGCAGAAGTTCATTTTGTGCTACATTTTGAATGACCGAGCTAGGCTCTACTCCTCGTTAATGGGTCTACATGAAAGGACATGGTGATATATTGATAAACTTTCAGACAGTTATCAGCGAGAAGTTTTTCGTGAATTGTGCTCTCAGGAGTTGTATCAAGTTCTTAAAACCTTCTGGTACGAGAAGTGAACCCTCAACCCAGAAATAATTAGTATGTGAAGTAAACCCTCAAGCTAGAATCAGCTCGTACGTGAAGAGAACCTTGAAGCTGGTAATCAGTAAATACGTGAAGTGAACTCCGAAGTTGGAATCAACTCGTACGTGAAGTGAACTTGTGGGGGTTTCTCTATTCTATATGAGAAACAACCCACAATTCCAACCACAATTCCTACCTAATTTCGACCGCCTTACAGCGCGTCAAATCAACCCCATTTCCCCCTACTTACCTGTTCACCTGCAAAGCATATTTCCACCAAGGACACATAGCTAAACTCATTGTACCACGCAGACAATGCATAAATGGGTTTAGCTTACCTTTTTTGCCATACGGCAACTCGTGTCCATGTCGATTAGCGACAACCAAATCCAGCCGAACGAAGTTGTCGCATCATTGCAGATCCGCTTGGGAAATTTAGCAAAACATTCGATTGAATCACGTGATAATATTTCCCTAGCGTTACTTCGGCTTTTCTCCAGACACTTCATTCGCTGGGGATCAATGTTCTCTTTTTGCAGGTGAATATCATCAGCTCAATTCCCCTCTCTTTCTCAGTTCTGTCTTCGTATGGATCAATGTACACTGAACTCACCATACTACCGAATCAGGTCAACGGATTCCGCTTAAAACTACATTGATTCATGCACATACAACCAAATCCACCCCTAAGATAATCGTACAGCGTGTTTCTGTTCTCTCATTGTCCCGCTCTCTTCGATCATCAGATTACCGATGTAACCTACCACACATCGAAGAAGGTGGCAATGGGAGAGCAGAAGTATGTTCTGTTTTGGTTGTATCCAATTTTTTCCCTTTTCAAGTCAGTCGATTAACGTGATTAAGGTAGCGAGGTCGTGTCGCTAACCGCCGCCGCGTGTGCATACTTATGCACACGCTCGTCCGCGGACATCCTATTTTTATGTTAAATAAGTCGGTTCAATTTGTCCGTTGTACGGTTGAAAGTGACAATTAATAATTATTAGAAATATTATCTGAGTTATGTGTTGTGTGACGGCATCGGAATGTTCCCACTAGTGAATATTTTCAATAAATTAAAACGGTTGCTGGAAGTACTATCTGTTATCTTTTTTATTGATTACTTTGGTGTCTTAACTCACTTATTCGAATTAGACTTCAATCGTTTATTTATCTATCCACTCGAAGGAGATGTCGTTCAATATGCGCATCGGATTCGATACAATCAGGAAGTGGACGTGCGCCCCATAAATGTTTACAATTACACATTCCTCAATAAAGGTGAACATAAATCGATGCCGCATTTTGAGAGACAAATGGCTATACGACAAACCTGGGGTTTCGAGCAACTTTTTTCTGACGTTAGTATTCGAACAATCCCTTCCTACGGATCGATGGGAGATATAAGGAATACGTGTCATACGCTGGCACATCGCCACTTATACCCCCACAAACTCTCAATCTGGAAATCAGTTCATACTTGAAGTGAACTCCGAAGCTGAAAATGAGCTCGCACGTAAAGTGAACCTTGATGCTGGAAATCCACTCTAGCGTGAAGATAACTCTTAAACTGGAAACCACGCGAAGTGAAGTATATCATTGACCAACTGTGAAGTTCAGTGGAGGCGAATCTGACTACAACTATGTTAATGGATTAGTAGAAGGAAACCCTACCAGTGGATCAGATTTGGTTTTTCAGTTATTCCCCCAGACACCAAAAGATCGGCGACGAATACCTCAAGCAATTTGCGATACTTATCCTTAGATAGCACTAGATCCCATTGAGCCACCATGCATCTAACTGGTTATGTTAGTAGACGTTGCCGCGGCTCACTTCCGTGATCGTGCCGCTAGAGGTATCCCACCCCAAATCATATACGTGATCGTGCGAGGATAAGTTAGCTATGACGCACCTTAGTGGTCATACAGTTAGAGATTTCCTGCCAGGACTCACATCCGTGATCGTGTGGGGATGTTACGTGAGTAACCTTCATGTCGTTTTTCTTTCGACCAACTCGGCTGCATCAAAATTAAATAAAAATTTAAAAGAATTAATTAAATATACAAATATACAATTATATTATAATATTATATAATACTATCTAAATTGAAGACTAAGTAAATGCGGCTGGGTTGGAATCGAGTTAGAATACATGTAGTATGTAAGCCCGGTTTCTTTTCGGCGGTGGTGACTTTCGCTAGTTTCGAAGTTTTTTTGTTTCGACCAACTCGGCTGCATCAAAATTCAAGTATAAATAATAATTAAATAAAAATTAAAATGAATTAATTAAATATACAAAAATACAATTATATTATAATATTATATAATACTATGACGCATATGACAATCAGTACTGGAATCTTCGAGAAAGTCCGAATCAAAGTACTAGATTATTTTAGAAAGTACTGGAAAACTGGAATAGAAAGGTCGAGACTATGGAACGGACGGAAACGAAACGCCAAATCAGGTATAAATACGTCGCACGTAGACCGAGAAGTAAGAAAGTGAAGCAAGCGATAAGTAGAAAGTAATAAGTAAGAAGTAAGCAGTGAAATACGCGATAAGTACGGAAGCGATAAGTCAAGAAATCGTTAAGTGTACGGTAAAAAGTAACGGTTGTTATTAACGGACTAATAAAGTGTTACATTAATTCAAAATTGATTTAACGGCTCTTATTTATTAAAAATAATTAATCCAGCGAACCCTAAGCTCGCTACAATACTATGTAAATTGAAGACTAAGTAAATGCGGCTGGGTTGGAATCGAGTTAGAATACATGTAGTGTGTAATCCCGGTTTCTTTTCGGCGGTGGTGACTTTCGCTAGTTCCAAAGTCAACCGTCGTCGAGATTGAATTGATGCTGTGGAGAGATAGGAGATTGAGAGAGAGCGGAGGTCAGTCTTGGTTAAGCAGCAGAAAGTCTTAGTTGAGTCGTACACGAGAGCTTGTAAAAACTTGTAAAAGAAAAGTGGACATGAACTGGTAAAGAGTGGTGGTTGTAAAAATAAGTCGTGCATAGCTAAATGTAAAGATTTGTTTTTTTCGTTCGTGCCCGGAACAGTATTTAAAAAGTACATTATAACGTGAAATCGAGAGATCATGCGATACGGGAGTGTTTTAAATGTGCCCTTTCACACACCTTTGTGAAATTGACTTTGTATCAAGAATTATCAAAGGAACGTTTGTGTGTTAACTTAAATAAATGTTATACATATTGTAGCGAGCTTAGGGTTCGCTGGATTGATTATTTCTAGTAAATAAGAGCCGTTAAATCGATTTCTAATTAATATCACACTTTATTAATTCGTTTATAACAACTGGTTTATCCCGTACACTCAATGCTTTTCCTTTTTCCTCGCTTGCTTCGCTTTCTTTTTTTCTTCTCTGTCACCATCAGCTGTCTCGACGTCTTTTTATCGTTTTTCACATTCTCATTTCGTTTCCGTCCGTTCCACAATCTTGGATGTTCTAGTCCCCAGTTTTCCAGTACTTTATAGAATATTCCAGTGCTTGTTTTGGACTTTCCCGAATATTCCAGTACTGACTGTCATATGAGTCACACTACCCTCCGCCTAGATTAGTTCGTCCCGAACTAAGTTCACTGGTCTTCTGGGTTAACAAAAATCGCCAGTCGGTCACGATGTACCACTTTCATTTTGGCGTTAGGTCTTCGCTGAATCCTATAGACAACGTCGTTAATCCTTGTGAGGACCTTATACGGTCCTTCCCAATGTTGCTGCAACTTCGGGGATCTTCCTCTTTGCCGGTGAGGGTTGTAGAGCCACACATTATCGCCTGCATTAAATCCGAATGCGTTGGCTCGAACGTCGTACCCTGTTTTCATCCTGTCACTTGATACCTTGATTTGCTTTCGAACCAAATGATGAATCTCGTCGAGGCAATTTCTCCATTCGGCTACGTAGTCTTTGGTCTTATCTATGGCGTCCGGAGGTATTCCGAATCGCAGATCGGCTGGTAATCGTATCTCTCGTCCAAATATGATTCTTGCTGGAGAATGGCCTGTCGTCTCGTGATTAGCCGATCTATAACTCATGAGAAAGGTTTGTACATATTTGTCCCAGTCTCGTTGGTGATCACTGACGACCTTCGATAAATGTACTTTCATTGTTCGGTTGAACCTTTCTTTCTCTTCCGCTCTATGACAATGTTTACAATCTGGCTTACATGGTCTTCTTGATAGAGCGTCAGCGTTATTATGCATCTTCCCTTGACGGTGAGAAATTTGGAAATCGTATGTTTAAAGTCGTTCGATCCATCGAGCTATCTGTCCTTCCGGACTCTTAAAATTTAACAACCATTTCAGGGCGGCATGATCCGTTCGAAGGTGGAATCGAAGTCCGTAGAGGTACTTGTGGAAATTCTTAACGGCTTTTACGACAGCCAGCAGTTTCTTTCTTGTTGCGCAGTAGTTTCTCTCTGTCTTAGATATAACTCGGCTATAATATGCGACAACTCTCTCTTTACCATCGACTTCCTGTGACAACACTGCGCCGATTCCTGTGTTACTTCCATCAGTATCCAATATAAATGGGCGATCCGAACTTGGGAATGCCAATGTTGGAGTCTTACATAACTTGGCCTTCAATGTGTTGAATGCTGCCTCACACTTTTCTGTCCAATTGAATTTCTTGCCTTTACCCGTTAGTTCGTGTAGGGTTTTAGCCACATTGGCGAAAGCTTTAACAAACCGTCGGTAATATGTGGGTAATCCCATAAAGCTTCTCAACTGTTGCTTGTCTTCTGGAGTAGGCCACTCTCGGACGGCTGCTATCTTATCAGGATCCGTTTGAACTCCTGCAGATGAAACGATGTGTCCCAGGAATCTTTTTTTCTCCTTTGGAAGAGTTCACATTTCTTCGAATTGAGCTTTAAGTTGGCCTGTCTTAGTCGTTCGAAGACGGAGCGCGAGTTATTGATGTGTTCTGGTAAATTCCTTCCAACAACGATGATATCGTCCAAGTACACAAGACACGTCTTGCATGTAAGTCCCCGTAGAACACTTTCCATTAATTGTTCAAACGTTGCTGGAGCATTACGCAATCCAAAAGGCATCACGTTGAATTGATAAAGTCCGTTTCCGGTAGTAAACGCTGTCTTCTCCTTGTCCTCCTCCTTCACTTCCACTTGCCAGTAACCGCTTTTTAGGTCCAATGTTGAAAACCACTGAGCTCCAGAAAGGGTATCTAGTGTGTCGTCGATTCGAGGAAGTGGGTAACTGTCTTTCTTTGTAACGTCGTTTAACCGGCGGTAGTCGCAACAGGACATTTCAATACCGTGATAGTGCAAACGTTTCTATGATTTCATCGACAAGCCACAGAATTTCAGTTAACACAGCACAATCGTTGAACTCCCCTGAGTTCATATGGGTTCATCGTCAAGCAGCCACCGCGGAATTGCTGACAAGAGTATAATAACATTATAAATAGTATTCACATTTAATTTGTACGCTAGTCTTAAGTTGTTACAAGACCGATTAATTATTTAATAAAATGCAAGTTTTTTTTTTTTAGGAAAAACGATAAAATTAAAATTAACTTATATCTTCCCAATATCAGTGGATGCACTTCTCTTTTACTTCGCAAAATTGTTTCGTTTCAATGGCCTACAGGGTAGCTACCAGGTGTACCGGTATGAAGTGAATTAAAAACTAAAAAACTTTTTTTTTTAAAAAGTAAAAAACATTTTATTCGAAGTATTGGTCGTTGCTTTCGACCACCTTTCTGGCAATTTGTGGATACCACGCCAATAAAACCGGTCGTCCTTTGAGGCAAACCATTCGGAGACCCAATTTTCGACTTCTTCGTAGGAATTGAAATGCTGCTCAGCCAATGCGTGTCCCATCGATGAAAACAAATGGTAGTCGGAGGAAGACAAGTCTGGTGAATACGGCGGGTGGGGTAACACTTCCCATCCGAGAACTTTTATTGTTTCTTTGACGGGTTTTGAGGTATGACTCGGAGCATTATCTTGCAACAAAATTACCTTTCCGTGTCTTGTGGTCCATTTTCGTCGTTTTTCGACCAATACATGGTTCGAATTGATCATTTGTTGTCGGTAGCGTTGCGCATCAACAGTTTCGACAGGTTTTAGAAGTTCACGATACACCACCCCCTTCTGGTCCCTCCAAACACAGAGCATTGTCTTTTTTCCGAACCGATCAGACTTTGCAGTCGATCGATGTCGACGCTTCTCCTTGATGTACCCATGATTTTTTTGTTTAGGATTTTAAAAACAAATCCATTTTTCATCACGTCACAATTCGATGCAATACTGACTTCCTTTAGTATCGTAGAAGCAACGTTTCACATGTGGTGTTTCGCTTTTCCATCTGCCTGTCATTCAATTCATGTGGCACCCAGTTTTCACACTTTTGGATCTTTCCCATAGCTTTTAAATGGTCAGAAATTGTTTGTTGTGCAACATTTAACATTTGTGCCATTTGTTTTTGACTTAAAGTGTCATCGTGATCCAATATGGCTTCCAATTCAGCGTCTTAAGACTTTTTTTGTGGTCTTCCACGTTCTTTATTTCGCACATCAAAATCATTATCCCTGAACCGCTTAAACCATCTTTTACATGTTGCTTCCGATAGAGCATGATCACCATAAGCCTCGACAAGCATTCGATGCGACTCTGCAGCACTTTTCTTCAAATGAAAACAAAAAATTAATGCTTTCCGCAAATCATCATTTTCTGGTACAAAATTCGACATTTTTAACAGGATTAAAAAAAAAATGATGTTGTTTGTCCAATGACTTGATGCGTACTAAATATATTTGACAGATGTCATAGCAACCAAATAAAAAAAATATAAGGGCTCGTTTACAACAACGTTCCCTATCGATACATTTGTATCTTGACGCTCATTTCAGACCGGTACACCTGGTATCTGCGTACAGATCCTCCTTAGCTTTTCCATGGCAGTTCTGTTTCCGTATCAGTTTGAAGACATTCTCGGTTTGTTTTGGTCTTTCTTCATCCTGGGTGAGCCTTTCTTCTGTCCCTTCTATCACTGTCGATTCTATCTCATTTAGTTTTGGGGTGATGTTTTCAGGGACATTCTTGCTTTCTGCATACTTCCATATTTGTCCATCGTGAAGTATGGATGGGACCGGTCCTCTTATTAGCTCTCATAGATGGTGGTCTTAGTCCCATCGAAGTCTGTCTAAAGAAGAATGTGTAGCCTTTTGGTAGGTTTTGTTTGGTTCTTCGCGCTAATGGTTTCTTTCTGTCCACTGTGATGAGTTCTTCAAGTTCTTCGCGTGTTTTTTCTTGTTGCGTGTTTTTCTTGCTAGCTCGTCTAGAGCATTTTTAGCTTCATTCATCCTTTGCAGCGCTTTTTTCGTGCCAGTCATCTTTTACGGTAATTCTATCGGTTGCTGTCTTGTCTAGAAGGATTTTTTCTGTATATAAGTTTATAATAGAAAGCCAGGAAGGAATCCGTCGATTGTTGCTCCAAAATATTTGGACCTGAATAACCGCCAAATTAACAGCAAGAGAAAACGCGAGAGAAAAAACAGAGTAAAAAATGTGATTAAATAACGTCGGGGTCACCAATGTTAATCAGAGGGCTTTTTCACTGATTCTTCTAGGGTATGGTATAAGGGATCCCTGCCTTGAGCAGAGGATTCGCTGAGCCAAGTATTTTCGTTTTAAATTTTGTAAGCAAATCAAATAGCTGCCATCTTTTATTTTCTTTGCGAGGAAATCGACAACATTAACGTACAATTTGAACACAGACTTCTAGAAGAAGACCACTAATATTTTTGACCCGCCTAACGTCACGCGATAGAGTAGAAAGGAAACACCTTTCTCGTGACGTTCTCATCGCCAATTACTCTCTATCATACAGATGTGTATCTAGTCGGTAGACACTTGGGATTTATTGCGTTTCTGTGGTGTTTGCAGCCGGTTTGAGTGTCGATATTGTGGTTAAATCTTAAATTAAATTGATATTGAACTTCCATTTAAATTACTTACTTCGTTCCTATAAAATATATTCAACCATGTTACTGAATTTCTTACTATTGCTGCTGGCATGTCCGGCGATAATACTGGGTGAACCAGCAGAGGAATTTGCGATTTCCTTAGGCCCAGACACGTTTGATACCGCGATTAAAGAGAACAATTATTTTATAATGTTCTATGCTCCATGGTAAGTAATTTGCTTCATCAATTCAATAATTTAAATTAACCAACAAAATTTCTAGTTAATTTAATAATTTAAATGTTTGTGTCTACCTGCTTCTGTAGCAAGTAACAGTGCATTTCGGGTAACGGCATAATCTGCTCACCTTGAACGTTGGCAAACTCCTCAAATTTCGACCGAAATTTTCATTTAGACTAATCAAGTGCACACTGGGGCGGAAAGGTTTGCAATACATTACATTGTGCAAGTGCGGCTGTGCATACTACATACTCAATACAATGGAGTTAGGTGGACATCTTGTTTGGGGTGGATTGGTAAGGGTTGCGTCCCAGGTGAAAAAAAGTCTCTACCTAGGTTGATTGGAAAAAGCTTAAAATGGATTTTGTTTTATTAAATATTTAAGGAGTTGCCATCAAAGACATAGTCAATGTTGCTTTTTATCAGTCGTTTGACGATAGAACTCATTTCTAGACTTTAATATTTATTTAAACACTTGAAAATTTGTCAACCACTAATCTATACATATACTTGAAGCTTATGCCGGAGGAAATAACTGGTCTTATGAGCACTTAATAATATCAATATTTATTCGGCGTAAAAATGTCCCGACATTGATTGTTTTTGAGTACCTAGGCGAACTTAAGTTTCTTTTCCTTCTGTCCGTGGAAAATCTCCCAGGTAGTCTCAAAGAAATTAATAATAACTTGGTACATTAGTTGGCTAGTTATTAACATAAATGGAACTTAATTCAATACCTTGTTTTATGTTTTGTTAGAATAACATAATGTTCTTGAATTTATTTCTTAAGAGACAACCAATGAACATCGATACCCCCTTTCCTTATCCACTTCCTCTCCTTCCGCACATGCGAATTAAATAATATTTCATAAGTTTATTTTTAAGGGTAATAAATGAGGGGTCTGCCCTGACCAAATTACAAATTACAAATTACAAATAACACTTCTCCAGTGTAGTAAAAAATTATTTTCATACAAGACTATAACTTAGTCTCGTATGTTTCTTTATTTAAATTTTAAAACTACTTTACATTGGTAATTTTTCCTTCACTCTTCATTGGAGGAGTTCTCATTCTAGAGTTCTCTCTCTATTGTCTATTTGTACCCGCTATGATGGTCATGCATCCCATGTGTGTTGCGTTGGTATCTTGGCGTCCTTTCTATTGGTATGGCGTCATAGTCATTTATGGATATGCTAAAGGATTCTAATGAGAAGGGATTCTTTATTTATCGGTATGTGACGGTTCCCATTAGCACCTGCAACATTCCCCACATCAAAACATTTCCTTTTCTAAGGATATTTAATGCATTCAAGCATTACATTAAATTCCATACAAGAATCCTTTTTTTTTCATGCAAATGCATTTCCCAGAATACCTACAAGAATGCTTCATATCATGTGGGTCTGGTGAATCCAAAACTACTCGGCACCCTTGTACCACCATGCAATTCCGCTGTACATGTGAGTAGGGCGTTAGAATATACTCAGAGCTAGGCCGGCTTGTCGTAAGAGGCGACTAAAGGCCGAGTGGCAGCCGGGGTCCCAACGCCCTGTGTGCCCGGTGAAATACCACCCCATCAAGCTTTAGGCTCCGTGAAATGGTCGGGAGAAATTCCTCGCCGTCTTTCGGAGCTTGGCTGATGGACCGGTTCGACAAAAGGTTGGTTTAGGTGGTAGTCGGTCCCAAGGTGAGATACCACCCCGTCACGCTGTACATTTCGCGACATCGCCGAGAGAAATCTTCGACGGTGTTTCGGATGTGTGGCTGATGGCCCGTACTGACACGGGGATAAGTCATGATGGTGCCTTCTGATATAAAGAATTCCGGAGGTAAACTAGTCTCCCATTCGGATCTCCGGGGGGGACTATGTCAGGGGGAACATCATGCAGATATCATGATAAATAATGGAACTTTGAGAGGTTCGTCATCGCATAACCAGGCTCGCTCTCGAGGCTCTGCCCACGCTCGACTGGTGACGGCATTTTGTAACATCAGGGGCATCGGTTTCTCCAATACCAATGTAAACGCCGTCCACCAATATTTGCAAACAACGAAACCTGATATCCTTGCCCTAACTGAGACCCAGGTCGATTCGTCAACTGATTCGACATATCTTCGTTGCTCAGGATACGACTTACATTCGAGATTTCGTTTTAAGGGCGGAGTCTGCGTCTTCGCGCGGTCCAATCTGGCTTGCCAGAGGATGGAGGCGTTGGAACCCAATAATATGGACATCATATGGTTGAGGGTCGTGCTGAGGAATTCCGTTAAATTTCTTTGTTGTCTTTACCGCTCCCCGAATGACGATCGACCGGCGACATTTTTTGAACATCTTTCATATACCGTCGACTGGATACAGATCAACCACCCAGCTTCTGAAATTGTTGTCCTTGGTGATTTTTATGTGCACAATTCCGGCTGGTTGTTGCATTCTAACAGAACCGACGAGTCTGGGAGGCTGGCGGAGATGTTTGCTGTAAGCCACAACTTGACTCAAGTCGTGGGGGAGGCAACCCGAGTGCTGGATGGCCGAGGCGATTATGCGAACACCCTGGATTTGTTTTTGACACCCGAACCGAGTATTTATACTGTAGAGGTTTCTGCGCCATTGGGAAACTCAGATCACTGCTTCGTATCTGTCGCGCAGGCACTTGCATACCAAGCGAACAACCGGGCTAGGCAGCTTTGCCATGTATGGAAGTATGGGGCCGCTAACTGGGACGATTTGCGAGATTTCTTCGCATCCTTTCCATGGTCCGAGGTGTGCTTCGGAAACTCCGATGTTAACGCTTGCGCGGAATTGGTATCAGAGATTATTCTTCTGGGGACATTCCATTAAACGAAGTTCGTCTGATAAACCTTGGTTTGATAAAAAATGAGAGCTGATTACAGCGGCAAAAAATAGAGCTTGTAAGCAATGGCGCTCTAATCCCACCGATGTTAACAGAACGAATTTTGTTAGAATCAGAAACGCGTGCAACCAGGCGATTGATACCGCGAAGAAGGCTCACAACGACAGGGTGATCAACAAGCTCCTTCTGGCCAATGGCAGAAGCTGTCAGCGGTAACTTCACAACCTCCCCATTCCCTCCATTGGTGACAGACAGCGGGACGTTAGTCACGAATTCAAAGGATAAAGCTAATGTGTTCGCGAATTTATTTTCCGCGAATTCAAACCTTGATCCCGGCCTTTTAGAGCCACCTGTGATATCACCGGTACGGTCTTCGATGCGGGATGTGAGATTTCGTCCGCGCACTATTCAACGCATTCTACGTGAACTGGATTGTAGGAAGGCAGCCAGCCCGGACGGAATACCAGCAATAGTCCTTAAGAACTGTGCTTCAGAACTATCGCCGTTTCTTGGCAGACTCTTCCGCTCATCTTATGCACAGAGGACCTTTCCTGCCTCCTGGAAAATCGCCCGAGTTCAGCCAATCCCAAAGCGGACAAAAAGTGTCTCCCACAAAATTACCGTCCGATAGCATTACTGTCTATTTTATCTAAGGTAATGCAAAAAGTCATCAATACAGGGTTGGTTAAGTATTTGGAGTGCAACGGACTTCTGAATGATCGTCAATACGGATTCCGTGGCAGGCGATCCACAGGAGACCTTTTAACACTTATAACCGATATATGGACATCTGCGATTGAACGGCATGGTGAGTCAAGGGCAGTCGCATTGGATATCTCCAAGGCTTTTGACCGCGTCTGGCACGGGGCATTGCTGAGTAAACTTCGTTCATATGGACTTTCCCAACAGCTTTGCGACCGGACGAGGCACTTCCTCGAGAACCGATCGATCCGGGTTGTTGTGGACGGCGAGTGTTCGGATCTGTATCCTGTTAATTCGGGGGTGCCCCAAGGTTCTACTTTGGCTCCAACCTTGTTCTTGCTTCACAAAAAATGATTTGTTGGAGACAGCGGATAACAAAGTGCTCAGTTTTGCGGATGATAGTATGTTTGTTTCCGCCTTTTCGAGTGTTCGGCCGATTGGTGCATCTGCGTCGCATCAGCTGAGACGTAGACAGATTGACTCTCTGAATCAGGATCTAGATAGGGTCCTGCAGTGGAGAAGGGCCAATCTCGTCGACTTCAATGCAGCGAAGACACAATATACAACATTCACAGAGAAAAGTGGATCATCGGTTCCACAGCTGATGATGAATGGCCGGGCCCCCGAGGCTGGGGAAAGTTTGAAATTGCTCGGCGTCACGGCCTGTGGGAATGTATCATGGCATTAACACGTGTCGAGTATCGCCAGGTCAGCCTCAGGAAAACTGAGTTATCTTTTTAGAGCCAAGAAATATTTTACTCCGCCCCAACTTCTTCTCCTATATTAATCCCAAATTAGACCCGCGCTCGAATATTGCTCTTATGTTTGGAGCTCGGCTCCTAAACATACCCTCGACCTACTTGAGGGTATACAGAGATGAGCGATCCGCCTGATCGGGGACTCGGCATTGACGTCGGGACTACAGTCGCTATCACATCGAAGGCGCGTAGCCGACCTCTGTCTTTTTTACAGATATTATCACGGGTGCTGTTCTTCGGAGATTCTTGGTATTGTTCCACGCAATTCGGCTTATATGCGCTCCACAAAACAATCCGACGGATCGCACCCATTTGTGGTTCATCTCCCGACGGCGCGAACATCCCTGCATCAGAACTCGTTCCGTTACAGTGGAACTCTCTTCCCACGCGCGTGTTCCAGGAGCGTTACAACCTGCAACTGTTCAAAAACAACTGCAACAGTTATTTGATGGCATCTCGGGGCGCCCACTCGGCGCTATAGGTTCGCCTCTCCCGAGAGAAGTCCAATAAAAAAAAAAAAAAAAAACATGTGCACACCACATGTCCCTGGAATTTCCACGGCCTCGGCAGCTCTTTCTCCATCGGACAAAAGCAAATACTCACATCTTGCGTCTAGAGTCATAAACCGAATTTCCTCGGATGTAATCATGTATACAAATTCAATCCCCTTTGCCCAACAAAATGCGGTACACGATCACCCATCGTATACCTAGATTCCTTTAGCATCACCAGCCTAATTACAATGCGGCTATTTATCCAGCTGCAATATACCCGACCACGATCCCTAATCTGACGACAAGCCACCGCCGGTAATAGACGCGATACACATTTCCCATTGGGTAAATAGAAAAACTCATTAGCACCATTTCCCCGATGCAGTGTCGTCTATTATAGCTACCATGCACATCGTAAACAATGACCTATACGATCCCCTTGTCCTTACAGTTTTTCAGCTTTGTTTTTGAATGTCCTTCGCACATGAGTTGAACAATATGATCTTCACGATGACTCATACACCCATACCACCATGGTCTTCATTATGAGATCTGGTTTTCTATTTCACAAAGAGAGACTTTACGTTTCTCTTGTGGTAAGTTAACGTATTCTAAGCCGAGAGGATATTCACCACCACCGAATCGAGGGTGAATCAAGAGCCAGATTCCAAGCCTCGGGGAGTCTTATTCCATTCACCGACCGAGCAGGTCGTGTCCACTCCCGCTTCCCGTAGCACTGCGGGGACGCGGACGCGTATTGAGTCAGATTAAGTAAATAGCAAACATTTTCAATCAAACGTAATTTTTCTAGTGTCCCCGGTTTAAATACAATATTGTAAATTAAATAAAAGAACCAATAGTTGCAAGAAACAATAAAAGTAAAAAAAGGTGATCACCAATCAATTCGTGTGTTTTATTTCCTGTGCTGGATGTGGTGAGCAGTTTCTCTTTGGAGACCAGTTTTTGTGGACAATTTTGGTGCTCACATTTGCTGCGATTTTCAGCGGAACAGTGATCTTTGTTGTAATTATGATGGAGGAAGAAGGGAACCCGGTGCATTACGCCTGTACACATACTTTTTCCGCCACAGGTACACTAAGAGGTTCTGTATGGGTATGCTAAGGGATTCTTTATTTATAGGTAGGCTAAGAGGTTCTCTCTTTATGGGTATGTTATAGGATTCTAATGAGCATGCTAATGGATTCTTTATTTATAGGTACGCTAAGGGGTTCTCTATTTATGGTCAAGTCGATGATAGTGTGGCGTTTCTAACAGATACACACACAATACACAAGCAAATAGTGAAGAAACCGAAAGGGAATTTGAATAAGCAAAGCATCAGAGACGTATACTATAGCGATAACATAACAATTCCACATCAGTTGAGTGTACTTGAGTTTAGAAATCGAGTTCGTACACGCGGCAGTAGCCCGAAGCTTTAATGCTTCGTTTTGCACCCGTTTCTTCGTGTGTTCAGTTCACCTTCTTCACTATCATTGCTTAACGCAACAACCCTGACCGTGATCTGTACACACAGCACACAGTTTCCCATAGTCAATAGTACTATTGTGGCGGTTCCACTAACGTCACTACTTACTTTTCCAGTTTCCCCAAAAACCCTGTCCTAAAGCTCCAAAAACCCCATTGTTTTTAGTTAGCAACTGCCAACCTTTCTCCTCCAAGGGCATTGTCAATGCCTCTCATCATTTTCCTGGGAAAAAACAATTCGGTTACCGTACTGCACACGTGTACAACACATTTTCCTGGTTTATCCAGGTCCTCGGCAGCCTTTTGTCCAATCGACAAAAGCAATACACGCATCTAGCGTCTAGCCGCTATGAATCGAATTCTTAAGTATATAAACATGCATACAAAAAAATTCGACCCTTTCCGCACAGCAAGATACAGTACACATTCACCATTGTGTACCTAAATTGCTTTTAGCACTAGCTTCGTAATGGCTTGCGGTCTATTTATACAGCTGCATCCATGACCACTACGATGTCCTTTGTTCTACCCTCCTTTTTCAGTTTCGTTGCCCATGACCTCGTTGCATGGGTAAACAATGGATTATTAGCACACTACCTAAGATCGACCCGGAGAGATCCTCTCCAATTCACCACCACAAAGAGAAACCACGTTTCTCTCGAGGAAAAGAAAACGCACCCTTAGCTGCGAGAGGACTCACCAGAGTCTCTCGAGGTTAATCACGGGGTAAGTAAGTCGAGATCCAACCGGGAGTCGAGTTTCATACACGGTGGAGTGCGCACGTATCCGGAGTCGGGTGTAAATCGGGATCGGAGACGTTCACAGTTCGTGTTAAATACAAAACTTATAACCTTCGCAGTTCATATTAAATACAAACTTTAGACATTCACATCATCATCATCGGCACTACAACCGGGAACCGGCCTTGGCCTTATTTAGCAAGTCCTGAGGCTTGTTAAATTTTCCATGATAATTTCTTTTCCGGGAAAGGTCATTAGTCTTGCTCCAGAGCCTCCCCGGCGGGGAATCGAACCCCGGTCTCCTGCGTGACAGGCGGGGATACTAACCACTATACTATCGAGGAGCCTTAAGACGCCCACAGTTCGTGTTAAATACAAAACTTAAAACCTTCACAGTTCATATTAAATACACACTTAAGACATTCACAGTTCGTGTTAGATACAAAACTTAAAACATTCATAATTCATGTTAAATACTAAACTTAAACGATCACGGCATGTTAAATAGAAGACCAAATCACCCCGTGCAAATTAAAGAATAAAATAAAGCAATTTCCCAACAATATCCGTGCGTTTTATTTCGGTGTTATCACAGCGTTCGGTGGAACATTGGTGGAATATTTGTGAACCCGTTGCCGTGCCGGCACATCCAACAAATATCTGCCATACTACCACGATTCCGACTTCCGCATAGAGCATCGGCACACTCGCTCGCTCTTGGCTCCGTCGTTCGCACACGAAGTTAATCGTAACAAAGTTACTGAGGAGGGAGTAGTGTGGCGTTTCTAACAGATACACCCACAATACACAAGCACATAGTGAAGAAACTGAAAGGAAATTTGAATAAGCAAAGCATCAGAGCCGCATACCATAGCGATGACATAATAATTCCACATCAGTTGAGTGTACTTGAGTTTATAAATCGAATTCGTACACGCGGCAGTGGACTGATGTGTTGAGCATTGGTTGAATTTTTTGTGATTCTAGCCGTCATAACGTCAGTTCGAATCGCACGTTCTTCACTATCGTCGCAAACACTATAAGTCTTCTCCCATGCGCGTTTTTTGCGTTTGAAAAGCTTAGTTGTCTCTTTCCGAATCGTGGTGTCTTGTTCTGCGTTGACTTCATAATATCTTTCTAAGCGGATCACTCTGAGGCGTTTACGTTATTCGATCTTCGCCCGGCACTCATGGTCAAACCAAGGTTTGGACTTAATTGTTTTCTTAAATCCTAATACCCTTTGGGCTGTTTGTTTGATTTCGTGCCTGATCGATGCCCATCTAGTGTCCACATTATTGGTTTCCTCTTCCTCACTACTCGTATTTTAGAGGATGCTAAATCTATCCGTTAGTTCGTCTTGATATTCAGCATTTTTGCGCACGGCTTTTAGTTTATCAGTGTCGAACTTTTTGCTCGTCTCCCGTGACTGTCCGTGTGGGTTTGCTGCGAGCCGACTCCTAATTTTGCCCATCACTAGAAGATGATCGGAGTCGCAATCTGGTCCCTTATATGAATTTACGTCAAGGATGTTCGAGTGTTGTCTTTTGTCTATGAGGAAGTGGTCTATTTGGTTACGCGTTACGCCGTCGGGTGAAATCCATGTTTTTTTTTTTTTTTTTGGTTTCGGTAGGAAGGTGAAAATCTTCAAAAGATACCTCTGGACCGATCCAGAGGCATGTCGGGTTTTTACCGACTAATACCACCTCCCGCCAGGCACATATTCCCGTTGATCCCTGCGCAACGTTCTTTTAGATATTCCATCGCTGGGCGGGACGGTGCTTACCTGTTACTCCGCTCGTCGCGTCGCAACTGCTGCATCATGTCACATAGAACATCATTTGCTTACGGACTATGCCTGTTTTGAACTCAGCATGTATTCTATTACTCCTTCCGGAGTAACTGTCCATCTCATATGTCTCTCCAAAATCGTGCGTGCGGTCTCGAATCTCACGCACTCTGCGCGTACGTGTTCCGCATTTTCTATTTTGCCTTCGCAATACAAGCAGTATGGGTGATTCACACGTTTATACTTGTGCAAGTATTGCCGAAAGCGTCCATGGCTTGATATTAGTTGAGTCAGGTAGTGATTCAGCTCGCCATGTTTCCTTTTCACCCATGTTTCTATATCAGGTATCATGGTGTGGGTCCATCTTCCTTTGGTGGAAGAATCCCGCCTTCGTTGCCATTCTCTTAGGCTTGAGAGCTCTAATTGTGACCGCATTCTCCGACTATTCTCTTGGGCGACCTCGTGCAATGCAGCGTATTCATAATGTCAAGTGGTGTCCTCCCGGTCAAAACATTTACGGCATCTTCGGATATCGTTCGGAATGCACAGCATACTCTTAGTGATGCCAGTCTATGTGCTGAGTTCTCTCCCCTCATGTACGACTTCTATTGTGCGGCTCCTGCCCATATGTGAGCTGCATAACCAAAACTTTGCATACTCGTGCCGTTTTTTCACTCGTTTTCCTCAGGTGTTCATTGAAGGTCAACCCGTTGTCGAAATCCACGTGGCTTTATGAATTTGCTTGTGCTTGAACATCGTACTTTTCATTACCAGATCTTTTGACCCTGCGAACGTGATAATTCGCAGTCCATTATCATTTGAAATGTCGTGTTGGCTTTCTTTACCTATAGTTGGTTGGAAGATGTCTTCCTTTCCAATTTTTGCGTTGAGTAGGATTTTAACATCGAATGATGAGATCCCATCAAATACTTCCTCTAGGGTCTCGTAGAACGAGTCCTTCGTTTGGTCGTCGGTAGATACTGTTGGGGCGTGTATGTTTATAAATACATCATCGTACCATGGGCCCTACATTTTTAGCACCGACATCCGGTCGTTAATAAATTTCACGTCTTTTACTTGGGGCGTAATCTTATAAGTTATGATGAAGCCGCCAGTTCCCTGACTATGCGTGGCTGTACCTCCACACGGAAGTGTGAACCCGTTGGTTTCGATTACTTGATGTGGGAGCCGGACGTCCTGAAGTGCGATGATGTCCATTTTATATTGTTTCGCGTTCTCTACGATCGTTTGTTTCGCGCCTGGCTTATATAACGTTCGAACATACCACGTGTTGACGCGTATATCCCGCTTTTTCCGTTTTTCCCTACGTCTTCTTTTTGCCGAGTCGGTGTTTTCTTGATGATTTGTTCCCTTATGGTAGTGTTATAAAAAATTAACAATTTAAATAAAGGAGTATGTGCAAAAGGGTTAAATAAGGGAAGGTGACTTACTTGAGTAGTTGTTGAGTCGTTGGACCGTTCTCGGTCGCTGCTTCCTAGTTGCAGGGGGCGAAGATTCTTGATCCCCCTGTTTAACTATCGTTGTTGTCTTGGATGCAAACTAATATTAATTGCGGATATTATCGCGTCGGTCACTTTTATTAATTGCGGATATTATCGCATCCGTTGCGTTGTAACTTTTTCTCGATTGCGGATATTATCGCGTCCGCCACATTGTAACTTATTCCAATTCTCTCTCATTAATTTTTTGCCGTTGACGTTTTTATTATTTATCCGGCGCCAACGCCTTTAATTTTATTTTTCTTGCCAAGTAGAATTTGCATAAAGTAGTTTATGCAAATTAGCTACTTGACGATATTGATTCCTTTTACAGGTAGAGAGGGGGAATCCGTGGAGATTAGGGGGTGTTGGGCGAGGGCATGGCCGCTAGGTCCGTAACAGTAGTGTCGGCTCATCACACCTACGCCTTTCGGGTTTCTCGTGGGATTGTTTTTTGTATATTGGTTATTCATGTTTGTTCCCACGAGTCTTGGGGTTTCAAATAGTCCGCCATATCAGAGGCCTGTTTTAATATGGTAAGATCTGCTTGCTGCTCTGATTCGATCCGGTGTCAGAGAGGCCAACACCTACGAAGGGGGAATATTAAAATTGCATGAAAAGTGGCAACAGGTCATTAACAAAAACTACAATACATCATTGATGAAAATGCATTCTTTGTAAGAAACCGAATGTATATACTGAGGGATCTCTTCCTCGATAGTGAACGTTTAAATATGAGATTGGAGGAGTTGGCATTTATACTATCAAACACACTCTTTATCTCAAGTAAACATAAATAGTTTCCCGAATAGAGTCTGTAATTAAACATATATAAAAAGAGAATCTAGAATAAACGCAGACAACTCTGGAGTAAAGAGATTATGCGGCCAGTTTTTAAAAGGTAGGTCCGCTGCGTAACAGACTTTAAAGATTTAGAGAAATAATAAAAATAATTTATAATTTTTATATCATTATTTTTATGAATTAAGATTATCATAATTTTTTCTTACAAAAAATAAAAAAAAATATTTGCAACTGAATTTATTTGACAATATTTCCGTCTCTGATAGAATGTGAATGAAGTTTCCATGTTTCAAAAAGAAAGTCGGTGTTTGTTGACTGCTGGTTTTTGTTATGATACTATAAACTTAACAATCGATCGAGTTGTTGCTAACAAACATTTTTGAAAAACTTCTTCCTCTTTGGTGAACACAGGTGCGGTCATTGCAAACGACTTTATCCCGTATGGGAACAACTCGCCGAATTGATGAACGTAGAGGAGGACGATCCTTCAGTCCTCATCGGCCGAGTTGATTGCACCGAACATCAGGAACTCTGCAACAAGCACGAAATCATAGGTGAATCAATACTTCACACAACATACTTGTAACCCTTATTAAAAACTCTCGTCAAAAACTTTATCGTATAGGTTATCCAACATTACGCTTTTACAATCTAAAGAAACCCGGATCTGTAAAATTCCAAGGTACGCGGGAACTCCCAGCATTGACTGACTTTATCGATAAACAACTTGGAAGGGTAAGATCAATTAATATTATTTATTAATTTTTAAGCTTATGCAAGAATAGATTACGTCAAAGGATATTGCTATCTATTTCGATATTTTCATGTCCTCTGACTCAAATTTTTTTTTTACAATAAATATTCTATAATATAATAGTGGATAAGTTTAATGAATCAAGATATATATTTTATTGAAAGGCGATCTTTGGGCAGGTGTCTCACAACACCATCATCATCGGCACTACCACCGGGATCTGGTCTTGGTCTCATTTAGCAAGTCTCTCCACCGGTCCCGATTTCGAGTCGATGTCATCCAGTTTGACACTCCCAAACTCTGGGCGTCCTGGTCTACACCATCCCTCCATCGCATGCAAGGTCTGCCGCGCTGCCTCCTTCCATACATCCTGCCATAAAGGACTTTCCGGGCAGGCTCCTCTTCGCTCATTCGAGCTAGGTGTCCCGCCCATCGGAGTCTACCGACCTTGATTTTTCTTACAACATTAGCTTCATGGTAGATTGCATACTACTAATTGTTGTAGCGTCTCCGGAATCGTCCTCCTCACATTCATCAATTCTCCTTAAGACCTTCCTCTCGAACGCGCCAAGAGTTCAGAGTGCCTTTTATTGAGAACCCAGGTCTTGGATCCATACATGAGTACTGGTAAGACCATGGTCTTGTACAGTGGTAGCTAGGCTGTTCTGGATAAATTTCGTGATTTAAAGAGCCTTGATAGACCATACTAGGCTTTGTTGTATTTGATCAACCGTTCGCGTATTTCTTCTTCCATATTGTTATCACCTAATACTATTGACCCAAGGTAGTTAAAGGATTGCACTACTTCAAATTTCTAAGCTCAAGTACATTCACCTCATGTGGAATTGCTATGTTATTGCTTGGTATACGGCTGATGCATTTCCTTATTCGATTTTCGTTCGGTGTTCCTCACTATTTGCTTGTGTATTGTGTGTGTATCTGTTAGAAACCCCACAATGACTTTAGCGTATGGGGCTATCCGATCTTGTAAGATAGAGGAGAATATCTTATAGGCGGTACTCAGCAATGTTATATCCCTATAGTTGCTGCACACTGTGATATCTCACTTCTTATGTATGGGGTAAATTATTCCACAACGCCAATCTTCCGCCATCTTCTCTTGGTCCCATACGTGCACCACGATCTCATGAATTGCGTGATGTAACTCTGTCCTTCCTTGTTTGATCAGCTCAGTTGGTATGCCCTCTATGCTTCGGGGGCTTTATTTGATTTGAGCTGTCTTATTGCTTTTACTGTTTTCTCAATGCTTGATGCGGTAGCATGGATCTTGCATTGGTTGAGTCCCCAATTCTTCTGTGAGCTGATCGTTTAGCAATTCATTGAAGTGCACTTCCCATCTCTCCAGAATGCCTTCAGGATCGGTGATCAGATTACCTTCTTTATCACTGCAGTAAGTGCAGCGTGGTCATACTGCGGATTATTTGGTAGAACTTTCGCGCATGTTGCGGATCTCGCTCTATACTTTTCTCTATTTCACAAACAAGTTTTTTTCCAGGCATTGTTCTTCTGTCTGTGGAGTCTTTTTTCAGAACTTCTGAGCTCTTGGTATTTCTCCTCGCGTACCCGCGTCCTATGAGACTGCTGCATTGCCCGGTATGCAGCAATCTTATGTTCAGTCGCTAGTTTGCACTCATCATCAAACCAGTCGCTCCTATCTCTACGACTACTGCCCAAGATGGAGTTGGCAGTACTAATGACAGTATTCTTAAGGCGTGTTCATTTCTCTTCTACGGCCGGCATTCTGGCCCCAGGACTTACTCTCTCTCCATCGAGCTGTTTGAGGGGGAGTCTTAACACATGATCAAAGGTGTTGCTGATGTTCTTAATGTGTAAGGCAGCCATGTTGATCCGAATCTGATCTGCGGATGCAATACGTCTCCGTAAGGCAATCCGCGCTCGGAAAACTATAGCAACAAGATAATGAACCGAGTCGACGTTGGCACCTCGATACGTTCGTACCGTTATCAGGATCAAGGAGTGGCGACGATATATCAACACGTGGCCAATTTGGTTGGGAGTGGCTCCATCAGGTGATACCTAGGTGGTTTACACGGAAACCTGGTACTCGAAATGACCAAGTTTTTTGCTGCTGCTAGTTCGATGACTCGTAGTCCATTGTCATTAGTATTCTCATGCAAACTATAGGAACCTGCGTGGTGCCTGAAAACCGGCTCCCGACATATTTCCGCATTCAAATCACCAAGACCGATTTTCACATCGTATCTAGGGCAAGCATTGAGGGCCGGTTCGACGTTCTCGTAGAATTCTTCTTTTTCATCGTTAAGGGACTCCTCTGTAGGTCCGTGAACGTTTATGAAGCTTATGTTCTTAAACTCGCTTCGCACACGAAGAGTGCATAGCCCTTCGTCTATCGCATTAAAATCGATAATGGCAAGCTTCAGTTTTTCGCTGACTAGAAAGCCTACCCCGAGCACATGATGTTTTGCATGACAGCTGTAATAAATGCCATTCTCGTTTCTTTGAAAAATACCACTCCCCGTCCGTCTTATTTCTTGTAATGCTGTTATGTCTGTCTTATATTCGGACAGTGCATCGGCTAGCTGCTGTGCAGCTCGAGCTCTGTATAGTGAGCTGACGTTTCATAAAAAAACTTTGTTAAATTTTCAGTGAATTTGCCCTGTATGAGCCCGGTGGCTTATAACAATTGTCGTTTCAATGTGTTCTGTTATTCTGCTTCCACTCTCCTAAAGGTAACGCAAACATTTCTGGGAACTTTCCGGAGCGTTCTCTCCATTATCGCTTCCCTTTCAGCTCGAATATTTGTCCTTGATTGATCCAGAGAGCAAGGCTACTGTGTATCTTGAATTTTAACTAAGCAAAAAATCTATTGCTGAGGTCGAGGCTACGTGCAAGCCAATTTAGTCTGGTCGGCTAAATGGTTAGGTACGAGTTAGAATCTCATGTGCGTGTTATTGACGTATGGCGTTTAATCGGAGAGATCCTGGACGTTCTAGGATTGGAAATACTATGAAATACATTTATTTATTCTTGCACATTATGATTTTGGTTTATAACTATATAAAAATCAATATGGATGCTAAGATCTCCGGACGCTGTCTTAGCGTTTTAGGTTCGCCTCTCCTAAGATATATAAAAATTATATATATATGTGTGTAATATGTATTATTTATCTCGTTTTAGGAGAAAGATCGCATAAAAGACTTAGAGAAAAGGATTTTAGCCGATAAATTAGGGCATAATAGACTACTCGAACTGACTGAATCTAACTTTGCCAAACATGTGTCCAGTGGGATCCATTTTGTGAAATTCTATGCGCCATGGTGTAGCCATTGTCAGGTACTTTGTAAAATATATTCACTGTTTGTAACTCGATACTATTACTACGAAATCTCTTTATAGCGAATGGCTCGAACTTGGGAAGATCTGGCTTGGACACTTCAAGAAGAACATCGCGTTCAAATAGCTAAGATTGACTGCACTATATATAGGCCAATTTGTCAGGATTTCGACATCAGGGGATATCCGTCCTTGTTGTGGATTCAGGATGGAAAAAAAATTGACAAGTATACTGGAGGAAGAAGTCTCGAGGAACTCCAGAAATATGTGATGAGAATGCTTAAAAGGGGTTCTAATGAAAATGAATTTGAACGAAAGGGCTATCTAAAAGAGGATAAAGATTATGATGGGGGCGTTGTATCGTTAACTGCTGATGAATTCGAATATGCTATCGGTGACGGTTTGACGTTTGTTAAATTTTATGCTCCGTGGTGTGGACACTGTCAGAAATTAAGCCCTTTATGGGATGATTTAGCTTTTAAGATTCATGCAAAAAATCAACGAGTCACCATTGCCAAGGTCGACTGTACAGTCTCGATAAATAAAGAACTTTGCCAAAATGAGAAAGTTGAGGGTTACCCCGCCCTAGTTCTCTACAAGGATGGAGAGAAACAAAGCGAGTACAACGGTGCTCGGTCCTTTGATGACTTGCACAATTTTGTAGTTCATTATACAACTCACGATGAACTTTAAGAGAGTATCATTCTGAAACAAACTAACTTATTATAGAATGCATTTTTTTTTGTTTCCGTACATTTATGTGTGATATTCCGTTGTTAATGTTTTTGTTTCTTTAAGTTGTGAATGGATTCCAAAGTATAAACTTATATCAAAACTTTTGTCGAATAAATTGAACAAACTATGTGTCCTTAGTAATGTGAGATTTTGTGTTTTATTTTTCATATTTTACAAAAATTGACAGAGGAGAGACCAACATGTCTAAAATAGTCCCGTACTTTATTACATTTAGGATGTGAAATCCTTTTGCACGTTAAGGGGTATAGCCACTGTGGAAGGCTCAAAATCATTATTTTTTGTATAAAAAAAATATTATTTAAAAACGTGATTATATGTACATTTAGTACACATTTTTTTATGGCAGATATTTTATGTCATCGTGCGCTATCTATAGTCATATTTTTGATAAGACACTCCACGGCTTTACACCTAGCGCCCACAATTTTTAATCTGGAACAAATATTTTTTTTTCGTTATTCAGCATGAGATTATCTAGAGTAACATGTACGGATTTTTAAAAATATTGATGGCGGATATTTGAAGTTAAAGGTCGAATTTTCGATGAAAAATTTCGTATTAAGTGCCTATAAAACAAAAAGCTTTTAATTAATCGAAAACTCCGTCCGTATTTCACTGCGAAATTGTGTTAGAGAGATGCTGTTAAAATTTGAAATCAATCGGACAAACACTGTTGAAGCGATTTGTAAGGCCAATTTGAAAGCAGTGGTTTCGAGAAAAACGCGTTTAAAGTTTCACATGTAGTTTGAGTGAAGGCTCCCAAACAACAAGCCAGGATCTCATCATTAGAAAGCTCTTCATAGAGAGGGCTAATGGCTTTAAAAACAACGGCATTCCGTAGGCTTTTGCATTCTGCCCCTTACATCACGAATCCGCGCCGGAAGGGCATTTGCCGTGCTGTGGATTGTCTTTGGCGGAAAGTTTATGGTATAGTGTTTTTGTTTCACTATAAACCGAATAGTATCTTATTGTAATGTTAGTCAGGCATCATTTAAGCCAAAGGAGAAAATTCGATTTTTTTAAATTTTCTACAGTGTCCATACCCCCTAAGTGGCTGGAGAATGGCCCAATTGGCAGATTCTTAATTGCTTGTATTAGTTTTTAGCGTCAAATCAATCTTTACGAAACGCCAGGGTAAATTAAAGGGATGCTACAATCGTATATCCTTGATGGTGTTTACTTTAGTGCAAGATAAGTACAACGAAATGGTAAACATTTGAATGCTACTATTTCCTGTGTATGACCATTACGACATGGGTGAGTTACGACATTCAATGTCTCTTGTCCATTAACCACAATCCAAATTACCCCAATGGCTTCTTGGAAACTAATTACCAGTTGGCAGCTTATGCTTAATTAATCGAATTTTGATTTCAACAAGATATACCAGTGAGGATTATCTAACTTAGTAGAATGCAATGCCTTCAAAATCCAATGCTGCCTCCTGTCGTTAAAGAAAAACCCCAATATAAATACACTGTCGAAGGACGTCACTTGTCAATTATTGGCTCTGGATTAATTCGACTCTTAACTGGAATAGCCACATATTTGAAGCTCAAATGGGGTTCATTAAAAGAAGTGACGCGGCCCAACCATATACTATTTAGTTTCCAAAGTCCCCACGGAAGTAGATTTCCAGCAACTACAACGTTAGCATCCAATGGCCAACTTGGCCTTTGTCACACACACACACACCCACTGATAATATGAATTATACCGCTGTACCATAACCTAATACGAGGGATACCTTTTATATTTCGGGATTAGAGAACAAAAACAAATATTGATCATCGAAAATCACTTTATTGTTTTTCAAAATATTCCCCATGAAGATCTATACACTTTTGCATGCGTTTGAACCAATTGTCGAAGCACTTTTGCCACTCTGATTGAGGTATCTCCAACACATGCATTCTGAATGCAGCAACCGCTTCTTCAGGTGTCGAAAAACGTTGACCTCTCAGTTTGTTTTTTACGTACGGGAATAAAAAGAAGTCATTCGGTGCTAAGTCAGGACTATACGGTGGATGACCCATCAAATCGATGTTTTGGGTGCTCAAAAATGCAGTTGTCGCAGCCGATGTGTGAGAGCTCGCATTGTCGTGGTGAAGAGTGATACGTCTTCGGCGGTTGGTTTTCCTGATTTCTTGGAAGACAACTGGCAAACAAATGGTTGTGTACCACTCAGAATTGACTGTTCTGCGTTGTTCTAGTGGTCCAGTTGCGACATGTCCAGTTTTTCCGAAAAAACAGGCGACCATTTGCTTGGAAGTGCTTCGTGCGCGAACAACTTTTGTTGGATTTGGCTCATCTTGAAACACCCAGACAGTCGACTGCTGTTTACTTTCGGGCTCATACGCGTAAATCCACGATTCATCACCTGTCACGATGTCATAGACGTGTTTCGAAGCACCGCGACCGTATTTTTTGAGCATTTCTTTCGACCAATTGACACGAGCCTTTTTTTTTTGGGCGATTGACAAATTGTGTGGGATCCAACGCGAACAAATTTTTTTGACAGTCAAATGTTTATGCAATAATGAATGTATGCTGGTCCCACTAACGCCTAAGGTTGTCTCAATCTCACGATAGGTCACATGACGATCTTCCAATATCAGTTCGCGCACAGCATCAATGGTTTTCGGAACAACAACTGATTTTGGACGACCTTCACGAAATTCATCTTGGAGTGAACTACGACCACGATTGAATTCACCATACCATCGATAAACACTGGTCCTTGATGGAGCTTCATCACCAAAAATTGAATTAAGTTCATCCATGCACTGTTGCTGAGTTAATCCACGCCGAAAGTTGTAAAAAATAGTCGCACGAAAATGTTGACGATTTAATTCCATTTTTGGGCCGAGATGAATCTTTTAAGTTACTGTAAACAACACAAATAGCGCTCGTATGTCAAAACGTTCTGAGTGCGTATAACCTCAAAAATGTCCAACTTTACGACAGAGCTGCCAATTGGCGGATTGCAACACTAGGGTTGCCAAATCCCGAAACATAAGAGGTAACCCTCGTATATAATGAATTAGCAATTTAATTGTAAATAATCAACGGCCACCCTACCTCTTCACATTGTTTCCCGTTCATGAGCGAGACAAGGCACTGAACTACACTTCGTTTTCAAACATAAGCATCCCCTAACCAGTTGCAGCTAAGTTAACCACTGGGCTGATACGTCTCACCTTAACAACAAATACGGGAAGGGCAGTGAGGACCACACTCACTGATGCATCATCGCTGCCCCGGCAAGATGTTGCAATGCAACATAACAACCACCAGCACTGAACACACATAACAACAATCACCAGACTAATCAGCATAACAATCACCAGCAGTGACAGCCTAAACAAACAATCAACAACAAGAAAGACACGAGACCAGTCGAAGGCGCCGCCGTAATGCCCCCCCCCCCCGAGGGTATGCAATGGAAGGCTAGCTCTGGCAAGATTGCAGTCGGAGCTGAGCTTTGCATGCTAATCGCCTGCTGAATGATATTCGAAGTGCTTTCTCAGGCAACAGAGAAGACACAGCTGTTGAATAGCAGGCCCCGTTGCTGTAACCGCTGGAGTCGATTTGAAAAGAGATCTTCACATCTGTGTAGCGGGAGGAGATTTTGTTTTTCTTAACGGCTTGTTCCTGCAGTGGAAAATAAAGTTGATCTGTAAATAGGCAGCAGTTTTTCGTTTTTGAAATATTCGGTAAATTAAATTGTTCGATACTGCTTTTGAATGTGTTAAAGGTGACAGTTTGAAATTGTTGGTTCTGCAAATTGTTGCAAAGAGGTGAATTGTTCCTTAATTTTAATAAAGGTGAATTCCGATTATCTTCGACAGTTTCTTGTTTTTATTTTTTGCTGGGTTTTAACACCAAAACAAGAAGCAAGAAATACTTCACTTTATCCAAACCGGCCACAAATTATTTGTCGACGTATGTTATGTAATAAGGATGCAAATGAGGAGACATACGTGGGAGGTAGCCAGATAGTTAATAAGCTTTAACTGATCAATTCTGTGAAGGAGAATCAACTGTAAAAAAGAGGGAACGTAAAAGCATATTCCTGATTGAGGCGCTACGAAGGGAGTAGAAGCATATGCCAGGTTCCAACTCCCAACTGAAGCACTTTGTTGATGGTTTTTTTGCCACGATACATTTCCACAGACCGTGACTCTGAGAAATTTCAAGCTTTCCCCAGATTCGACGGCCTTGCCATTCATCATTAGCTGTTGAACCGATGATCCACTTTTCTTTGGGAATGTTGTACAATGTGCCTTCGTTGCATTGAAGTCGACGAAATTGGACTTTCCCCACTGCAGGACCTTATCCAGATCCCGATTCAGAGAGTCGATCTGGCTACACTTCAACTGGTGAGACAGATATACACATAGTGCACAAGCAAATAGTGAACAGCAACACAGAAAGATAATTGAATACGCAAAAAGCATCAGCCGTATACGAAACAATAACATAGCAATTCCACATCAGTTGATGAGTTTTGCAAGTTTATTTGGAACTTAACCTATTCGATGTATTCCAACACGTTCACCTAAGTTTAAAGCCACTAAGGCTGAAAATACATTACCAGTCGCAAAGTTTTTGTTTCATGAGGCAAGGGAATGTTTTTTATTCCAACACATCCCAACTGAAGCAGAATGAAACCACAAACAATTTTTCATTCTCTTGCTTCAATATATATAAGAGATAAGAAAAGCAAGCCACTCCATCCTGATGGTTTGTTATTTTCAGCCCTGAATTATCTGAATTGAAGAAAAACACAATTTTGTGTGCGAAAAGCCACTGGCCACCTATTGATAATCAGTCATGTTTTTGTGTTCTCTTTCGCTTTTTTGTTTCGATGCATGCGGTGTGTGTTGCGCCGTAAGAGATAAGGCGATTATGCGCAACGACCAAGGTTTGAAAACGTTTTGTTTTATTGGGTGTGTGTTGCCCGTGTGCAATGGCATGTATTTTCGAGAACCACTCACAAAACACTTCAGACGGTGCTCTGTTTCGTTTGCTTCATAAGAAATAATGTATCGAGGTTTGTCAACCACAATAAAGCGTTTTGACGGGTCCGGTGTGTTTTCAGCATAAAGGGAAAAAACAAACACCAACAACGAACACAGAGGTTTGACAATCAATATCGAACAAGAAGTTCCACCTGATATCTGGAACCACGATATGGGACAAATGAATTTATTTTACCAAACGAACACATGGGGATGGGGGATGGGAGCGAACATACAGGGCAAAGTCTCTGATTGCTTTCAACCCGCCGAAGGCCAGGACGATCCTTGTCCCTGTTCAATCCAAGTTGACATGCAGTCTCAACGTGACACCCTTGGATAGCTACTTTGGCACCCGCCAAGTAGTGAACCAATGCATGCAGCGACATCCTGAGAAAGGTTGGCGCAGGGCTAATAACCATGCCCGTCAAAATGAATTATTATGACAAATTTAACAAGCCTCGGATATGGAGCAGATACACGACGACGACCACGGAAACGAAAATGGCTAAACGATTTGAGAATTTTCTCATGGAACGTCCGCTCACTATACAGAGCTCGAGCTGCATACCAGCTAGCCGATGTCCTGTCCGAATATAAGACCGTATTGCAAGAAATAAGATGTACGGGGAGTGGTGTTATTCAAAGAAACGAGTATGACATTTATCACAGCTGTCATGCAAAACATCATGTGCTCGGGGTAGGTTTTCTAGTCAGTCAAAAACTGAAGCCTGCAATCATCAGCTTTAAAGCAATAAACGAAAGGCTATGCACTCTTCACGTGCAAGGCAAGTTCAAGAATATATGCCTTATAAACGTTCATGGACCTACAGAGGAGTCTCCAGACGATGAAAAAGAAGAATATTACGAGAACGTCGAACGGGCCCTCAATGCCTGCCCAAGATACGATGTGAAAATCGTTTTTGGTGATTTGAATGCGAAAAAAACTCGGGAGCCGGTTTTTAAGCACTATACAGGTTCCCATAGTTTGCATGAGAACACTAATGAGAATGGACTACGATTTATCGAACTGCCAGCATCAAAGAACTTGGTCGTTGCAAGTACCAGGTTTCCGCGTAAAGATATCCACAAAGCCACCTGAGTATCACCTGATGGAGCCAAATTGACCACGTGTTGATAGATCGCCGCCACTCCTCGACCCTGATGACGGTACGAACATACCGAGGCGCCAACGTCGTCTCGGATCACTATCTTGTTGGTACAGTTTTCCGAGCGCAGATTGCCTTACGGAGACGTATTGTATCGGCGGATCAAGTTCGAATGAACACGGCTGCCTTACGCAATGAGAATACCAGTAACACATTTGGTCATGCGCCAAGTCTCGCCCTCGAAGAGCTTGATGGAGGGAGAGTAAGTCCTGCTGCCAGAATGCCGGCCGTAGAAGAGAAATGGAGACGCCTTAGGAATACTGTCATTAGTACTCCCAACTCCATCTTGGCCAACAGTCGTAGAGAACGGAACGATTGGTTTGATGATGAGAGCAAACTAGCGACTGAACGTAAGAATTCTGCGTACCGAGCAATACAGCAGTCTCATAGGACGCGGGTGCGCAAGGAGAAATACAAAGAGCTCAGAAGATCTGAAAAAATATTCCACAGACAAAAGAAAAGTGCCTGGAAAAAAAAACTTGTCTGTGAAATAGAGAAAAGTATAGAGCGAGGTCCTCACCAGGCGCGGAAGTTCTACCAAATAATCCGCAGTATGACGCAGTACACGCTGCCCTTACTGCAGTGATAAAGAAGGTAATCTGATCACCGATCCTGAGGGCATTCTGGAGCGATGGGAAGTGCGCTTCAATGAATTGCTAAATGGTCAGCTCACAGAAGAATTGGAGGCTCTACTAATGCAAAATCAATACCAATTGCTGACGCTGTGGGGGGCGAAGTCGTGGCGCCGGCATGGGCACAGGGTTCTACTTCGTCCTCACAAATTAGATGTTCTCTGAGTGGTGCACTCACTGATTGTTCCGCCGCAGCAAACTGTTCCAGAAAAAAAAGAAAACAAAACAAAACTCCGAACCACACCGCCCACAAGAAGCAAGTAAAAGGAAACACCCAGGAACTGCAGCACGGAAAAAGAAACACTCAATGTTGTTGGTAGGAAATGTCCTTTTATTTATATCCTTAATGCGGCTGGTAAAGCACATCACAGGTTAAATGTCCACTCAACTTTGAATTCTAAACTATTATTATTACCTTCGTTTTGTTGATATATTTTCTTTAAGCAAAATTGAATAAAAATTAAGAAAACACTTAGCTAGAAACTGGTGATAAGCAACTCCAGAACGTACGCGTCCCGCAGCGCTACGGGAATCGGGAGAAGAACCGACCGGCTCGGTCAGTAGTTGAAAAACCACTCACTGAGGGTTTGCACCTGACTTATGATTCACCCTCAATTCGGTGGTGGGTTTGTCAGCACCAAGAGAAGAGAGAGAACATTTCTTGAAATGGGGTAACCAGTAGGAGCGTCTTGCTGGCTAAATTTCGATGTATGTGTGCGATCGTGTAGATCTGTGTTGTTTACTCATGCGAGAAGGTCAATGGATAATGCGTTGTATGCATTAAATGTCCTTGGAAAAGGAAATGTTTTCAGGTGCTAATGCAATTGCATTAGCGAAAAACAATGGGAGTTGAGTTGCAATTATGGGGGGTTCTTCGGGTAAGCTTAAAAGAACCCCCACAGCGCCACCAAGCATTGAGGAAACATTAAAACCCATAAGACAGCTCAAATCAAATAACTATAGGGGTACAACATTGCTGAGTACCGCCTATAAGATACTCTCCTCTACCCTACAAGATCGGATAGCCCCATACGCTAAAGTCATTGTCATTGGGTTTCTAACAGATACACACACAATACACAAGCAAATAGTGAAGAACAGCGAACGAAAATCGAATAAGAAAATGCACCAGCCGTATACGAAGCACTAATATAGCAATTCCACATGAGTTGAATGTATTAGAGTTTAGAAATCGAATTCGTACACGCGGCAGTGGCCTGATGTGTTGAGCATTGGTTCCATTTTTAGTGATTCTAACCCTCATAGCGTCAGTTCGAATCACACGTTCTTCATTATCGTCGTAAACGCTATATCATCATTGGTCAATATCAGTGTGGTTTCATCCCGGGCAAATCAGCGATTGATCAGATATTCACCCTAAGGCAGGCGATGGAAAAATGTCTGGAATTTAAGATTCCATTATATCATCTGTTTATAGACTTTAAGGCCGCCTACGACAGCATAACCAGGGTAGAACTATATAATTCTATGAGACAGTTCGGCATTCAAATTGATACGACTTTGTAGGTTGACCGTGACCAACGTAACTAGTCAAGTAAAGATAGCGGGATTGCTGCCAGATTGGTGTCAGGCCTGCCAGATACTTGACTACGCAGATGACATCGACATCATCGGTAGATCCGTATCGGCTGTACAGGACTCCTTCGCCCAGATCGAATAGGCGGCACAAACACTGGGACTGCATATTAATGAGGGAAAACTAAGTACATGGTGGCAACTTCTGCGAAGAGAAGACGTAACTTTGGTCAAACTATCAGGGTAGTGGAGTACGAATTTGAAATAGTGCAATTTTTAACTACCTTGGTTCAATAGTATCAGCCGATAACAATATGGAGGAGAAATACGCGAACGGCTGATCAAATCCAACAAAGCCTACTATGGTCTATCAAGTCTCTTTCAATCCCGAAATTTATCCAAAACATCCAAGCTACCACTGTACAAGACCATGGTCTTACCAGCACTCATGTATGGATCCGAGACCTGGGTTCTCAATAAAAGGCACTCTGAACTCTTAGTCGCGTTCGACAGGAAGGTCTTAAGGAGAATTTTTGGCCCCGTATGTGAGGGGGACGATTCCGGAGACGCTACAACCATGAGTTGTACGCGATCTACCTTAAAGCTAATGTTGTAAGAAAAATCAAGCTTGGTAGACTCCGATGGGCGGAAGACCTAGCTCGAATGAGGGAAGAGGAGGCTGCCCGGAAAGTCCTTTGTGGCAGAATGTATGGAAGGAAACAACGCGGCAGACCTTGTCTGCGATGAAGGGATGGCGTAGACCAGAACGCCCACAGCCTGTGAGTGTCCAACTGGATGACATCGGCTCGAAATCGGAACCGATGGAGAGACTTGCTAAATAGGGCCAAGACCGGATCCTGGTTGTAGTGCCGATGATGATGATGATGATGATGTGATATCATGCAGGAGTTGTGATGCGACGAGTGGAGCAACAGATAAACTCCGTCCCGCCCAGTGATGGAATATCTAAAAGAAACTTCTGCTGGGAACAACGGGGATATATGCTGGCCGGAGGTGGTTTTAGTCGGTTAAAATCTGGCATGCCCCTGGGTGGGTCAAAAAAACCTCACACACACACACACACACACACACACACACACATACACACAAACATATCTAACTAAAAATACTCACAAAATATAAAACGCACAGATATTTAGGAAACGAAATCTGTTCAAAATAACAGAACAAGAATTAAACATTGAGATAAGCTGACATTATATAAAAAAATGGTTGCCTGGGCGCAAGGCGCTCGGACATGATATTCGTGACAACGTATCCTAAATATGTAACATTGAAACACAAGTTATTAAATCAAAATTAAAGTGTTTTTTTCCGAATGCCTCCAAGTGTAGGCATCAATTTTGGTTTGCTTAACGAAATTTTACAAGTAGTGCAATCTACTGTGTATTCGTCAGGACACTGTTGTCGATTTTCTTTTGTGTGCCAGTCCGAAATTACGTTCATCTGTTGCACTGTGATCGGTTTTAAATCGCGTTCAAACCAAAGTCTATCGGAAACAGAGCAAGCATACCCAAAGTCATTGTCAAGAAACTTCAATTTAAATCTTGATATCGATTAGTTCCATTTCATGTCCCATACCTCTTGCGCCGATATAACTGGTTGTATTGTAAAATACACGGGTTCACATGCTGAAGGCTGTTGTAGGTTTACAACCTGTAGTTCTTGAACGTTGTTTGAACTTGCCGCTGCGAAACCACTATGAACAGACAATTTTCTCTTAGCTATATCCGATTTATTTAATGCTGCAAGGCGCTGCCTGTATTCGCGTTGTCTCTGTGTATTTTTTGTCTTTACACTTTCAACCTGTACAGCTGTTCTCGACAGTGCAAGGCGCTGTCTGTATTCCCGTTGTCTCTCTGCATTTGACTTAGGAGCAATTAAGAGAGTCGCGCTCTCGCTCACTGCGGCTCGTGCGTTATCGGTTATCGTTATCGTAACGCTACAAACTTTTTTCCGAATGCCTCCCAAGGTATACCGATTTATAAGACGTTGTCACGTCAAACAAATTCTCATTAACATTATTGTGTTATAAAATCATAATATACAAATGTGTAACATGGTTACCAGTAGCTTTTATAGCATGATCTCAATCATCTTCAAAAAATATGGCCAATGATTCCGCCGACCCTTTTTTTCATTTTCATTTTTAAAACATTTTTTATTTTCTATTTATATTCTTAGTTTCTAAATTAAAGGCTAGACAAAAAATGCTTAAATTCTAGCTTAGTTATCTTATATAATAACTTACTGGTCCTTCGCAGACGCTCTAAGCTAAACATTACTTAACCATTATATAATTTGCCTTTCGGCGACAGAATTTTGTGGCAGTACGTATAATTATTTGAAAGAGAAAGAAAAATTTGAAAAACTTTGTCATTTTTAATTCCGCCGACCCAAATGACCTACCATGCAGTTATACTCGAGAGTGTTGGTTGATGATATCAATTGAGGGGCTTCGATGCCCCCACAGCGGCACCACGGTTTATTAAGAAAGTCATCATCATCATCGGCACTACAACCGGGATCCGGTCTTGGCCTTATTTAACAAATCTCTCCACCGGTCCCGATTTCGAGCCGATGTCATCCAGTTTAGCACTCCCAGGCTCTGGGCGTCCTGGTCTACGCCATCCCTCCATCGCAGACAAGGTCTGCCGCGCTGTCTCCTTCCATACATCCTGCCACAAAGGACTTTCCGGGCAGGGTCCTCTTCGCTCATTCGAGCTAGGTGTCCCGCCCACCGGAGTCTACCGAGCTTGATTTTTCTTACAATATGAGCTTCAAGGTAGATTGCGTACAACTCATGGTTGTAGCGTCTCCGGAATCGTCCTCCCTCACATACGGGGCCAACAATTCTCCTTAAGACCTTTCTCTCGAACGCGGCCAAGAGTTCAGAGTGCTTTTTATTAAGCACCCAGGTCTCGGATCCATACATGAGTACTGGTAAGACCATGGTCTTGTACAGTAGTAGCTTGGATGTTCTGGATAAATTTCGGGATTTAAAGAGCCTTGATAGACCATAGTAGGCTTTGTTGGATTTAATCAGCCGTTCGCGTATTTCTTCTTCCATATTGTTATCGGCTGATACTATTGACCCAAGGTAGTTAAAGGATTGCACTGCTTCAAATTCGTGCTCCACTACCCTGATAGTTTGACCAACGTTAGGTCTTCTCTTCGCAGAAGTTGCCACCATGTACTTGGTTTTTCCCTCATTAATGCGCAGTCCCAGTTTTTGTGCCGCCTGCTCGATCTGGGTGAAGGATTCCTGTACCGCCGATTCGGTTCTACCGATGATGTCGATGTCATCTGCGTAGGCAAGTATCTGGCTGGACTTGGTGGCAATAGTCCCTCTAGTTGTAACGCCAGAGTCACGGATTGCTTTCTCCAACGCCAGGTTGAAGAGGAGGCAGGCCAGACCGTCCACTTGTCGGAGTCCATTATAGATGTTTATTGGTTTGGACAGCAATCCCGCTACTTTTACTTGAGTAGTTACGTTGGTCATGGTCAACCTACAAAGTCGTATCAATTTATTTGGAATGCCGAATTCTCTCATGGCATTATATAGTTCTACCCTGGCTATGCTGTCGTAGGCGGCCTTGAAGTCTATAAATAGATGATATAGTGGAATCTTAAATTCCAGACATTTCAGCCAAAGTCAGCCAAGCCGAAATGTCCTTCGTGGCTCATAATCATTTAAACAAAAACAATATACAGTTAAAAATCCTTAATTTTTAATAACTTCAACAAGTTTTTCCGATGATACTCTGTAAATTGTTATCCATCAATCGCTTTGGCTGTCAAACTGTTCTGTTGACAATTCCAACTAACAAATGTAACCCAAGCCAAAATACCACTCAAACCAAATCGATCTGGAACATAAAAGGCAGCTTGTACTATAACAATCGACTGCAAAAGTAAGATATCCGAATCACATAATCACAGAAATACATTTCAATCTCTCGCATCAAAAAATATCAACCACAATTTTTAGTTTTATTCTTTTATTTTAATCAAGTTCTACTATAATTATTAGAAGAGATTATTTTCAAATAACTTTAGTTCTTCGCAGTTGTATAATATTAAGTGTAAATAATAAATAAAAGTTTTGAAACCAATTTTGAACATCAATTTTTATCTTTTTTTTTGTCTAAACCAAGACAATAACTTAAATCATTTAAATGTACATTGGTAGTTGCGAACGCTGCCAGTCCGAGATTGTGTCTTCCTTGTGAAGAAAACTTCATCCTTTAAGACACAATTTTTTCCTACAAGCGCCAACATTTTAACTTACAGTTATTCCTTTGGAAACAAGAAACGGTTATAAATAATAAAACGATAGATAATAGTAAATACTTAAGAATGCACCAACCGAGCACCAAATATTCCAAGTCATTTAATTAAATATGTAAAATCTCTTAACTTATGAATATCTCTAACGACAGAAAGATACTAGACACATATTTGTAGAGATGAAATTGGGTGGATTAGGCTGTAAAGTAATTTTCTTTTGTTTACATTTTATTGCATTTTTGCCCGAATGTTATTTAGCTTTAACTGAAAATATAAATTAATAATAAATAAATAAAAAACACAAAATAAAAATAAAAATAAACACAAAATTCTAAACAAAAGTGCACTTGGGTATATAAATTAAAATTTGAAATCAGTCCATTGTCATTCTAGGAAGCCTAACAGTGTCACATCATTGTGAAGTCTCGTGGATAACCGCTTCCGTCGCAGCTGGAGACTGATTTGGTTGAGCTTCGTGTCGCATCCTGAATAGCCGTAGGGTCATCCATGATGCAAACGATCCAGGTGGTAGAGGTGTTTGTTTCTCCAGGGCTTCCTTTTGTAGTTGGTAGCGATAGAGTAATGAGCCGGCGATCAAGGCTGAAACGATCGTGGCCGAGATGACCACTATGAAGAGAATGCTAAATCCAGGGACTGGCATACAAATCCCATAAACAATGTCTTCAGTGATTTTGCCCTGGAACACTGTCACTGCCTCCTGTTTGGAATCCGGACTAAAGGCTAAATCAGCCTCAGAGATGACATCATAAAGACCACTCACGCCGACATCAGCACTACGAGCCTTACGATCGCGAATCACAACCGACCTTCTGCGGCGAGTCTGTTTCTCTGAAATTTCAGGTATTTCTGTTACATTTTTGGTTGCTGTTTCTACCTCATGTGGCGTCGTGGTTTTGTATACTGGATGAAGATCGTCTTCGTTCTTCGGTTCTAAAGATCGTGGACCTGCAACAGGTACGCCCATACGATTTTGTGCTTCAAATAGCCTTGGCCCTTGGGGAAACTTTCCAGCTTTCTTTAGTTCCATGTACTGCTCTTTTGTGGGCTCATCGTCATTGTCGAATAGCGAGTCTAGATCGGACTCATCCTCTTCTTCGTGCACTGGACGGGGCTCAAGATTGGCGTTCTTACTATTTTCGTTCTGTTTGAAGTTGTCCAACATATTGGCAATTCCACTGTTGATGGATGATAGCTGCTTTCGATTGTGGATAATATCATCATAGAAGATGTCATGATCACGATCGGTGTCAGGTGTGGCGCTGTGCAAGTTGTTTGTATTACTTGGTGCATTACGGTCGTCTCCTGCATCACTGGCGATGACATCCTTTCGTTCGTGTACGTTTCCATTTAACTGGCAATGATCCAGGCAACCGTGGCGACAGATCTCAACTTTGCATTTGATGTGTACACTGAGTGCATCGGGGAATTTGAAGGCATGGAAAAAGGCATATGTGATGACCGTGGCACGTTCGTCTGGTGCACGTGCCTTCAGAAAACGTGATATCATCTTAGGTCGCAACACGCAGCCGAATTCGTCTGACAGTTTTATGATATGACCGGACCCATCCGAAGCAACACATGATTTGACGCGCATGTCGAATTCACCTGCAATTTGAACAAAGGAAACCGTTATACTTTTTTGTGATAGACTAATATCAACAATGTATTTTGAAATTAAACTAACTGTTATATCTAGACTTGTCTTTGGGTTGTGTTTTAAAATAGCTTACTGAGTAAGTAAGTTAAATAGAGTTAACGAATAGGTAGAAGAATGTGCATCGTTCTTCAAGTTGTATTGAAAAGTTAAGGACATCAGGCAGAGGTATGGACACATTGCTTCAATAGGCTGTATAACACTATGAACTAGTGGTCTAATGTTATATAAATAGAAAAAGTTGAAGTTTGCGTGCAAGATTGGATTGCGCAAACACCTGGTATTCACTCTTAAAACAGTATTTAGTAGTAATGGTATTAGTTTCATTTCTTATTAAAATATGTACATTCAATTTTACAATAAAATGACAGACACTGTCAGCTTAAAATAATATACAAGCCAGCGCAAAATTAATCACCCGTTTGGAAGATGTTATAATTTTTGCAAATGGCGTCGTACGCTAATCATATTTGACATTTGTGAACTAGACAGCTGCAGTATACAAACAGACAAGCAATGGAGTGGTGTGAATTACTGTCAAGCCATCCTTAATTTCAACAACGAAGAGGACGATCTTGTGTCGAAAATCATCATGGGGGACGAGGTGCATTTCCACTTAAGTGGTTACGTTAATAAGCAAAATCTTTGTTTCTAGGGCATTGAAAATCCACGTGCGATGCACGAAGAGCCATTACATCCACTCAAAGCCCCTGTGCGGTGCGGCGTTCACGCGGGAGGAGTGATCGGGCCGTATATTTTTGAGGACGCCATCGGCAATACGATCACTGTTATGGGCGAACGCTACAGGGCCATGATAAATGACTTCTTACTGCCGGAATTGGATGAACGGGGCTTGGTGAACATGTGGTTTCAACAAGAAGGTGCGACCGCACACAGGGCACGAGCCACAATGGATATTGTGAAGTAAGCGTTTCCTGGTCGCGTAATCTCCCGCTTTGGCGATTTGTCATGGGCAGCAAGATCGTCCGATTTAACCATCCCAGACTTCTTTCTTTGGGGCTACTTGAAGTCGCGGGTTTATCCCAACAAGCCTCAGACAATCGCAGCCCTTAAGGAGAATATTAGACAAGAATACGAAAAGTTGTCACCGGAAATCTTGCGGAAAGAATGAAAATGCGATAAAACGGGTACAAATGTATATCAACTCTGGGGGCTGCCACTTGACAGATATCATCTTTTCCATTTAAAAAAAAAATTGTAAAGGTCCAAATAAAGATTTCCATCACTCAAAACCATTTTTTGTATTTAATAAAAAAGTAATTCAAAAACAAAATCGGATGATTAATTTAGCGCCGCCTTGTACAAGAAAATATAAGGAAAACTAGAAGACATTCAGTGTTTTAATACAACTAGGGAAAAAACCAGAGTTGAAGACCTCTTCGTAATTGTTAAAGAAATAAAATATTCATCTTTAGGGTGGGATGAGTGTGGGGGCTTTTATTTGGTATCGGCACGGATATGGGTTCAATAAAATCTCCACTGTTGAAAAAAACAAGAACACTAACTGCACCAGAGAAGATGGTAGAAGTAAACACTGCTTGGGTTTCTTATTGACGTTACTTCAGTATCGACACGTCCGATATTCCTTCGAGCTGCGCACAGTCGTCCTACTGCTAGCAGCAGCCTTTCGTCCAGAAGAAGTAAAGAATAAAACGCTTTGTGTTGGTGTTGAGCAGTGTTTTGTTATTGTTAAAAATTCCTTTTCTGTTTGAAGTTACAAATGTTAGTTGTATTAAAAGCACATATTATTATTCAAAGAAAGTCAAAGCACTTTGTAAAGTCGAATTGGACTAATCGCGACACTGTTCATTTATTCATTCACTGATCAATTCACCGTGCGATCGTCAGAACAAGACATGATAAAAATAAGGATTTTTCTAGCACTTATGATTTAGCGAACTCAAACCGAGAATTTACGGAACCGAAAGTGAACTTTTGACTCTTCGAGTGGCTGTGGCACTCAACATCCCCTAGCTACAGTGGTGGTGATTTTCCATCTTTATGGGAGGAGCCGAATCGGATCGTTTCTTTGATGATGACCAATGAACGATCGATTGTGGTTTTTTTTGGAAGAATTCCCCTGTGGTGACCGTACAGGTCTGGGTGAAAATCCTTTCGCTAAAGGCGAGGATCAACGTAGATGCGAAGGTACACAAAAGGGAATCCGAATATCCGGCTGATCAAATAGATGATCGAATACGGAGGCTAGCTGCCCTGGCATCATAAGCGATAGGGAATAAGTTTTTCTGTTGTTCTTATATCAACAGAACTTCGCCGCTGCAATATTTGGGTGCGTGTTTATTTTAGCCATTGGATAATGCAAAGGAATGTTGCCATCCAGGCCAAAATAGTTTCTTCTGTTTACGTTTAGTATACAGGAGCATTTCGTTTCGAATAGCCAGCGTGAGAATCGTGGCTGTTCGTTGTTTAGACAACGAATCATTAGACATGACCGATGCGGTGATCGTTCCTCGATAAGACAACGGATCATGTAATCGGTCCTGCAGCTGTACAAATACATGCGTGTACATGAAGGCTAAAACCATGCCATTGATTTTTCGGTGACATTAAGTCAACAGAAAATTTGTTCATTATGACAAGGTCTAGTGGTGAGATTGTTTGCGTTAGCAAAACGGTACGGTTGTTGGGATAGCAATCATGGGTCGTGTGCAACTCGATGATCGTTATCGGCTCAGGCGATCGATCATCGGAAATTTGGCTTGCAGATGTGCAAGCAAACAAGTTGCCCGGCATGACTTTTTTATGGACCAACGGTTTGTTGGAACAAGAACACGCTGAAAGATCGGCGTGTGTTTACCCATCATGCTAGCAGACGAGCTGAGCCGATCGGGTTGGCATATGGTTCATGTATTATGAACGGCATAATTTAATTGATATGCATGCCTTTGGCGAGGTTTTACTTTCAGGTGAAAGCTAATAAAAGGTAGCTTACGCTGCTCGATTGCAGGTAAGTGAAGTGGCTTTGTCGAGTTAGGGGAAGGCAGGTTGATTTAAGGGAAATGGGTGGTTCTTTGGGGATGTTTTAAAGAACCTCCACATGAGCATTAAATATCAGAGAAATAATTATGTTGTACATAAAAAAAAGGACGATCAAACATAATTTATTTCAAACACAAAACTAAATTTGTATAAGTCATCATCATCATCGGCACTACAACCGGGTGGTTCTTTGGGGATGTTTTAAAGAACCTCCACATGAGCATTAAATATCAGAGAACTAATTATGTTGTACATAAAAAAAAGGACGATCAAACATAATTTATTTCAAACACAAAACTAAATTTGTATAAGTGATCATCATCATCGGCACTACAACCGGGAACCGGTCTTGGCCTTATTTAGCAAGTCCTGAGGCTTGTTAAATTTTCCATAATGATTTATTTTGTCTGGGCAAGGTCATTAGTCTTGCGCCAGGGGCTCCCCGATTTGTATAAGTACAATGTGTTAAATCTGTTGAAGGCAAATGAAGGATCCAAACTATGATTAAACCAGAATACCAGAAATACGGCAATCTAAAACAGCATAATCCAGGGTCAAGAGCCACATGTTCACTCCTTTTAGAAAAGCACCAGGTCTTGCTAATGTCCTGACTGATGTAGGAAGCTCATTGAACAATCGAAATGATAACACGGTTGTTGCAGTTCCGCAACATGTATCACACATGATACCATTCCGGAAAAAACATACCACACGGAACGCCACCTATTGCTGAATAGACAAAAGCAAAATTGTCTATTCATGTGACGTTTTCCAGGTTACTGTTTACACGCAGTGCTTGTTTTACTGCTTTCGTACACAGTTTGTTTTGATGTAAAAACTAGAATTTTGATTTGTATACGGTGCTTTCAGCACCTGTTGTTTTATATAACGTCTAGATCAGACAGTTTTGTGCTACACTGTTTTTTACGGTTGATATAACTCTAATCCTTTTTACTTGTTAACGTGCATTACATCGTTCCATAAATAAAATTTAAATCGGAAATAAAATTAAATTAATGTATATTCAAAATGTGTTTAATTACTGCCCGTCGCGGCAATCATTCGCTGGGCAACAACGCCAGTATTTTGCTGTTCTGCTCGAGACGCAGAAACAACCCCCTTTTTGCTGTTTCCCAGTTGGCGAACCATCGGCAACAACGGAGTTGCGGTTCCCAGCTGGCGAAACATTATGGTCCTTCGAGCCGGATGTAGGTAGGTAGCAATTGCATTTATAATTTAATATATAATTTAATTAAGAGATCCATGGATCTTAACTTGAAAAAGTGTTGTGTGGTGTGCGTGAAAATAAATGAATTTCGTCTGTCGCCGGATAGTGATTGCCGTTTTTATATAAAGAAGACATATTTGTTCAGGACTCTTCTAGTTTATAATGTCGACATTGATTTGGGATCAATAACGGCGATTATCAGTGTTTACGGTTGATAGATCTCGAAAATGTGTGATCAAGTCCACAAGCAGTTCGTTAAATCCTTCATTGACTATTTAAAACAACCGGGTGAGGGCCAATCGCTGGGCGCTGACGTTGTCGAAAGTCTGGATGTTGCTACGCAATGTTTACAAGCAGCGTTTAATCTGAGCGATGATGATGATCACGATAGCGGAGAAGCTCCGTCTAACAGTGCAGGCACATCCTCACAAACAAAACCACAAAAATTAGAGCTATTCGAAATGTTCCAGTCGATGTTTATCGAATGCAATCCGCAATCCCTTGAAATAGCCGAAAAGATTAATAATGAAGGCAACCGCCTGATGAAGGAATGCAAATATGAAGAAATGGTACTACGGGCCATTATTTTCGATCCAAAAAATCCAACATTCTACTGTAATCGAGCTGCAGCATATATCCGTGTAACAGAAACGATAGTGCGATTAAAGACTGCAACTCTGCATTATTCTACAATCCAAATTAAAGCAAGGCATATGGCCCAATCAATACAGGGAAGTACGATGAAGCCATAGACGCCTATACGAAAGCTATTCAATTAGAACCTGATAACAACAATGGGAATCCGATGCAAGTATTACATCACCAAGCGCTGATGATAATCAAAGGGATGGAGCACTTCATATAATTGGAACTTTGGCAAATATGTTTCTGAAAAACGAAGACGTCGTGGTCAAGTAGAATATGCTTACCACATATCTATTTCCAGAGTTTCACATCGGGCAGACATCGACGATCCCGTACTGGTTGGGTGGTTCATTAATCTTGTGAAGAATAACCTAACTTCTGCTTTATTTAATTAATTTGTCCTTTGTAATCAGCGGAAAATAAAATAAAATAATATACATTTCCTGTTTTGTCCCATACTACAACTCCAATATAAATAAAATAACATGTTTTGCGTTTCTTACGAGTGGAACGCATATGGATTTACGATCCAAATTAGAACTACGTTCAAGGGTCATCGATGACATAGAAGGATTCACGATCCAAAAGAGGACTACGTCCGAGTAGCCATCGATGACATAAATAGGTTTACGATCCATCAAACATTACTCCAACTTTAACGAAGGTCGAACAATAACCTGAATAAGAATATTGATCTCATCATTAATAAACGAAAAGCTGGTAATTCTACCAAATTACTATTATTTAGCAATTTAAATAATAATCAACTTTAAAAAAGCCAAATTACAGTCCACTTTCTTAAAAATCCAAGGTTGTTTCACTTATCTTAATTCTACAGAGGTCACCGCGGGTAAATGAAGAAGTTGTCTATCGGTCTCAGTATTTCGGTTGAGGACATCATTCAGATCCTCTTTTAATGAACTTGCAGACACGTTGTACGATCTACGCTGCAGAACTTAGTTACGCCCCGCGTACATTGAAAGAACTTCAAAAAGAGGACGATGGCCCATCGGGCAATAGTCAAGAGGACAAATCCTTTGAATCTAAGTGTGTTGAAATCAGGTTCAACGACAGAGCTAGAAGCTCTCACGGAAAGGCAAGCGTCACCTGCAACAACATCAGGGAGACAGAGAAGTTCTGGAAACTTCCTTCCTGAATAAGAATATCATCTGACGAGTCAGCGTTTCCAATGCAAGCGGTCAGTACAAAGAAAGATTTTGTCAAGAAAGGCCCATCCGGTCCTATACCTGCAAGTATCAGCCCAAAATCGAATTGCAGATGAATAAAGCCAAGAAATCCGAGAATTGCGATTTCATCGCCTCATCCACATCCGTTCCTGCGTACCGCTTCTCGTCACCTGGACGCATCGTTTACGCATCCAGAATTTGTCGCTTCTCGCCACCCAGGCACGCTGTCAAGTGTCTGGGGTTCTTCGCTTTCGCTGCCTGGACGAAATGCTCTGGGGGCACCCTCTTAATACCGCCCATTGCATATAGTCGGTGTCTAAGATAAGCTTCGGAAATAAGATGAAGGGACAAAGAAAACGAGGAACAGGAAAGATGCCGGCACCCTTCGGGAAACCATATCAACGGAGAGCGAATAGTGAACACATGGTCTAACCACCAATCGAAGAAGAAAGGTACCTGGCTTTGGGACTATTGTATACGGCGACACAATTGAACGAAGGCTCCTATCAATTAGCAGAGTATTCTTCTTGATAGCAACCTGGATGCGCAACCTCTCTGGCTCAATCAAGTGCCAGTCTAATTCAACAAAATATGCCGCAAGGATTCAACCACACCATTCCAGAAAAGAAATCCACAATGCCCAGCACCATCATTCAACCAGTTCATCAAATACGACCAAAGGTAACGCTGCCGACAGAGGGTTCAGTTCCCATCAAGAAACTCGCCCAACGCCGAGCATTGGTTTAGCGGTGTAGATGGGACATATCCCCAACTGCAACAGCATCAGCCAGAGCAATCAAATTGGATTCGAGTCGCAGATGATTCTATGCGGTTGGCGGAATACCTAACATTTCTGGCAGCGGCACAGGCTGGACATACTGAGAAGATGGTGGAATTACAACCCATCATCTTCAACATATTGACGACCACAAATCACATCTTTTCCGCAGCTGATGCGGCAAATGTCGCCTTTCAGGCACGTCTCCACAATATGTCGGAGACTATCAACTATGCTGTTCCAAAAAGAAATCATATGCGGTCACAGCACCCACAACAACAATTGCAGCAGCATAGACCTTATGATGACAATTAGTATGAGGATAATGGTGGTTCCTGGGGGGATGGGTGCGAACATACAGGGCAAAGTCTCTGATTGCCTTCAACCCGGCGAAGGCCAGGACGATCCTTGTCCCTGTTCAATCCAAGTTGACATGCAGTCTCCACGTGACACCCCTGGATAGCTACTTTGACACCCGCCAAGTAGTGAACCAATGCATGCAGCGACATCCTGAGAAAGGTTGGCGCAAGGCTAATAACCAGGCCCGTAAAAATGAATTATTATGGCAAATTTAACAAGCCTCGGATATGGACCGGATACACGACGACGACCACGGAAACGAAAACGGCTAAACGATTTAAGGATTTTTTCATGGAACATACGCTCACTATACAGAGCTCGAGCTGCACAGCAACTAGCCGATGCCCTGTCCGAATATAAGGCTGACATAACAGCATTACAAGAAATAAGATGGACGGGGAGTGGTGTTTTTCAAAGAAAAGAGTATGACATTTATTACAGCTGTCACGCAAAACACCATGTGCTCGGGGTAGGCTTTCTAGTCAGCCAAAAACTGAAGCCTGCCATTATCGGCTTTAATGCAATAAATGAAAGGCTATGCACTCTTCGCGTGCGAGGCAAATTTAAAAACATAAGCCTTATAAACGTTCACGGACCTACAGAGGAGTCCCCTGACGACGAAAAAGAAGAATACTATGAGAACGTCGAACGGGCCCTCAATGCCTGCCCAAGATACGATGTGAAAATCGTTCTTGGGGATTTGAATGCGAAAATAGGTCGGGAGCCGGTTTTCAGGCACTACGCAGGTTCCCATAGTTTGCATGAGAACACTAATGACAATGGACTACGAGTCATCGAACTGGCAGCATCGAAAAACTTGGTCGTTGCGAGTACCAGGTTTCCGCGTAAAGATATCCACAAAGCCACCTGGGTATCACCTGATGGAGCCACTCGCAACCAAATTGACCACGTGTTGATAGATCGCCGCCACTCTTCGAGCCTGATGACGGTACGAACGTACCGAGGTGCCAACGTCGACTCGGATCACTATCTTGTTGGTACAGTTTTCCGAGCGCGGATTGCCTTACGGAGACGTATTGCATCCACGGATCAGGTTCGAATCAACACGGCTGCCTTACGCAATGAGAACACCAGCAACACCTTTGGTCATGCGTTAAGACTCGCCCTCGAAGAGCTCGACGGAGGGAGAGTAAGTCCTGGGGCCAGAATGCCGGGCGTAGAAGAGAAATGGACACGCCTTAAGAATACTGTCATTAGTACTGCCAACTCCATCTTAGGCAGTAGTCGTAGAGATCGGAACGACTGGTTTGATGATGAGTGCAAACTAGCGACTGAACGTAAGAATGCTGCATACCGGGCAATGCAGTAGTCTCATAGGACGCGGGTACGCGAGGAGAAATACAAAGAGCTCAGAAGAACTGAAAAAAGACTTCACAGACAAAAGAAAAGTGCCTGGGAAAAAAATCTTGTCTGTGAAATAGAGAAAAGTAGAGAGCGAGGTCCAGGCGCGGAAGTTCTACCAAATAATCCGCAGTATGACGCGGTATACACCACACTGCACTTACTGCAAGGATAAAGAGGGTAATCTGATCACCGATCCTGAAGGCATTCTGGAGCGATGGGAAGTGCACTTTAATGAATTGCTAAATGGTCAGCTCACAGAAGAATTAGAGGCTCCACCAATGCAAGACCAGGACCAAATGCTGCCGCCACCAAGCATTGAGGAAACACTAAAAGCCATTAGACAGCTAAAATCAAATAAAGCCCCTGGAGCTGATGGCATACCAGCTGAGCTGATCAAACAAGGAGGGACAGCGTTACATCACGCAATTCACGAGATCGTGGTGCACGTATGGGAGCAAGAGGAGATGCCGGAAGATTGGCGTCGTGGTATAATTTGCCCCATACATAAGAAGGGAGATATCACACTGTGCAGCAACTATAGGGGTATAACATTGCTGAGTACCGCCTATAAGATACTCTCCACTATCCTACAAGACCGGATATCCCCATACGCTAAAGCCATCATTGGTCAATATCAGTGTGGCTTCATCCCAGGCAAATCAGCAATTGATCAGATATTCACCCTTAGGCAGGCGATGGGAAAATGTCTGGAATTTAAGATTCCACTATATCATCTATTTATAGACTTCAAGGCCGCCTACGACAGCATAGCCAGGGTAGAACTATATAATGCCATGAGAGAATTCGGCATTCTAAATAAATTGATATGACTTTGTAGGTTGACCATGACCAACGTAACTAGTCAAGTAAAAGTAGCGGGATTGCTGTCCAAACCAATAAACATCTATAATGGACTCCGACAAGGGGACGGTCTGGCCTGCCTCCTCTTCAACCTGGCGTTGGAGAAAGCAATCCGTGACTCTGGCGTTACAACAAGAGGGACTATTGTCACCAAGTCCAGCCAGATACTTGCCTACGCAGATGACATCGACATCATCGGTAGAACCGAATCGGCGGTACAGGAATCCTTCACCCAGATCGAGCAGGCGGCACAAAAACTGGGACTGCGCATTAATGAGGGAAAAACCAAGTACATGGTGGCAACTTCTGCGAAGAGAAGACCTAACGTTGGTCAAACTATCAGGGTAGTGGAGCACGAATTTGAAGTAGTGCAATCCTTTAACTACCTTGGGTCAATAGTATCAGCCGATAACAATATGGAAGAAGAAATACGCGAACGGCTGATTAAATCCAACAAAACCTACTATGGTCTATCAAGGCTCTTTAAATGCCGAAATTTATCCAGAACATCCAAGCTACTACTGTACAAGACAATGGTCTTACCAGTACTCATGTATGGATCCGAGACCTGGGCGCTTAATAAAAGGCACTCTGAACTCTTGGCCGCGTTCGAGAGAAAGGTCTTAAGGAGAATTGTTGGCCCCGTATGTGAGGAGGACGATTCCGGAGACGCTACAACCATGAGTTGTACGCAATCTACCTTGAAGCTCATATTGTAAGAAAAATCAAGCTCGGTAGACTCCGGTGGGCGGGACACCTAGCTCGAATGAGCGAAGAGGACCCTGCCCGGAAAGTCCTTTGTGGCAGGATGTATGGAAGGAGACAGCGCGGCAGACCTTGTCTGCGATGGAGGGATGGCGTAGACCAGGACGCCCAGAGCCTGGGAGTGCTAAACTGGATGACATCGGCTCGAAATCGGGACCGGTGGAGAGATTTGTTAAATAAGGCCAAGACCGGATCCCGGTTGTAGTGCCGATGATGATGATGATGAATGGTGGTTCCTAGACAATGACTGCACATTATGACCGCAGTCCAGATTCAGCAAATAAAAGTTACGCTCAGCGACTTCAACGTCGGAAAAGTGAATCGGCTGACGGTAACTACAGTTCAAATGCCAGAGCATCCACAATATCGGAGAATCAATTCCCACGAATTACCATCAAGGGAACAATACAATCCCTTCTGATCTTATGGGAAGTTCAGCGAATTTGCGCAATTCAAGGAACATATCAACACAATCACTCAACCAGTGGATCAAATACTCCGCGAGGCAATGTGGCCAATGTCAATCTCAGCTCCCATCAAAAATTCGCCCAACGCCAAGCATTGGTTTAGCGGCGTAGATGGGACACATCCCCAACTGCAATAGCATCAGCCACAGCAATCATCTTGGATTCAAGACGCAGATGATCATATGCAGTTGGCGGCAACTCTAATACTTCTAATATCGGCACAGGCTGGTAGATAAATCACGATAGTCTGTGGTACGGAATTGAGGTGCAAATAACATATTTAAATATCATTTCTTCTAAGGCTATATCCAGAGGTTAAACGATTTCCAGACGTCGAAAAGAATATCTTCAAGACTTTTAAACAAAACAATTGTCTTATAGGAAGAATATTCAGGGCGCTGAACAAAAGAAAGTTAGGGCGTCTGGCCAGTTTTCGACAAATTTTTCTAAAGATTCGTTTTTGCAAGATCAACAGTGATTGTATTTTACTTTTAAAGTCACCTCCCCAACATGCAATTCCGTATTGTAACATAGCATGGAATATACTATAATAAATTAGAGTGCATCGGAAATAATTTTTCAATGTATGTGCGTGACGTGAAAAATTCATTCTAGAGTTAAGTGTAAGCCCCAGACATCTAAATTCGTTTACATTCTCAATTAGAAAATATTTATCACTACAGGTTAGATTGTAACAGAAAAATGGCGAAGAGAAGCAACTTGAACAGCAGAAGTTTGTAAGTTTAAGTCTATGGCATTCAGGTGGGTGGAAATACGAATTGGTTTCGAAGAGCATTAATTAAGTTTTGGAACAAATTATGTTCAGTAAACCAGTGTCTGAACAAATTCAAATCCTAGTTAACATCAGAGATCAAGTCCATCGGACTACCTAAACCATACGAGAAAGCAATATCATCGGCAAAAGCAGTTGATTCAAATCAAGGGAAAAAACTGAATATTAACGGAGCCCTGTGGAACGCATAGGTTAAAGATTCTGTCATCGCTTCTAACTTCATATACCTTCACTCGCCGCGACCTATTTCCAAAATATGATCAATTGAGCGTGAAACCACAAAAAGATATCTTCCCATGCTTTTTCTAAATTCCTTGATAAAAAAGTATAGTTGATCATGTCAAACGTTTTGGTAATCTCAATAAACAGGCTAGCCGTACATTTTTTTTTCATCAAAGTGTAACATTATTTGAGAACAAAATTGATGGAAAGCATCCTCAGTGGATTTGCCCATAAGAAAAGCAAATTGTGTTGGACTAGAAAAATCCAGTTTTTTTTTTTTTTTTAAAAAATGTCATTATTCTGATTTTCATAAGTTTTTCAAAAACTTTACTAAAAACAGAAAGAAGTGAGATGGGTCTGTAGTTACTGACCTCTGCAGCAGACCCTTCCTTGAAAAGAGGAATGCGTCTGCACATTTAAGACTATTAGGGAAGATCCCATCCAAAAGGCAACGATTAAAAAGATTTGATAACACGTCCGCTAAGATACACACTGTTCTCTTAAGTATGCTATTTGATATCCCATCGGGCCCGCAAGAATTCGATTTAGGAAAAGTACCAATAACTTTCTAAATTTCAGAAGGAATAAAGGGCTGTGTAGTGCTCCAGAAAGCCCGAACATAAATATCCCCCCACACACACACACATATACTCCCATCGTATTCTAACCATAATCAAACCCATATCTTCATATTTAAATCCATCTAAACGATTCTCACGGGCAAACTCAAAAGCACCCGAAACCATGGCAGCTGATCGGTAACAAACTAGATTACCATCAGCAAAACCTAAATAGAAGCGGGAACCACGAAATCTAAACAACTCCCACGAGCAATTGTGACATCTGCTCAAATACGATTGCCTAAACAAAGCTACATGTGTTTCAGAATTTTAGTATTTAAGAAAAGAACAAAATCGAGATAAGGAACGTTTAGTAATCATTCATTCGCCGTTCGTTCATTCATTCAGTCATATCAATCGTCGTCTGCTCGTTCATAAATATAATTGAATTCGTCGGCGTTAAGTCGTCGTCGATCTATCCGGTTCACATCGATCTTTGTGACCTTGTGTAACTTTTGTGTGATATATTGCGTTTATTCGTGGATATCGTGACAAGTTCTGAGCAAAAAAAAAAAACTATACAGACACCTGTAATTTTCGCCACATGTCGTAGTCGAAAACTGTGTTCACAGTTGCCAGACAACGATCCGAGCACTACCCGGGACTACATATTAGGACTGAAGCGAAGAACCATCGAAACTCTACAAAACTCAACGAAGAAGACCACAAACATGGAATGTCAAGCAAAACACATTGACTACGAAAAAAAAATTTCCACGAAGCCATGGAATACATAAAACAACTTACAACACAGATGAAGCAACTCCAGGAGGAACTTCTCTCCCTAGAGCAACCCACCAAAAGCACTGACGATGCCAGTATGGAAATAACGCCCTCTCGACAACCCAGCTTAAACCATCAAACAACTCCCCACAAACAACCACTGCCAACCCGTAAGGAACCCACCAAGCAAGACAAGTCACCACCGAGTTTCCTGGCTGCTCAGCAGAAGACAACGATCAAAAATGTTAGCCCACCACCGATCTACATGAAAAACATGACCAGCATCAAGGAAAAAATCCTAATAGTAGAAAATGCCCTAGGACACCGTAACTTCACCACAAGCACTAAAGGCTCGCAACAACAACTCTGGTTGATCACGACAGGACCGTTAAAAAACTTGCGGAACTACGACACCAATTTTTTACCTTCCAACACCATCAGCTCAAACCAGCAACATTCATCATTATGCACATTAACCCAACTTGGACCAACGAAGAACTAGCGTCAGAGAGCTTCAGGAGAGCTGAAAATCCACAGGTTAGACTATTTCCAAACTCCGTACATTCGAGAAAATAACATAAAGAACCTACGGATTAACTAAATCCCTCCAAATGGTGACACCAACAAGCTCAAACAAATTAGGTATTTGTTTACGCATAAGATCAGTATCGAGGAGCCCCATAAACAAAGCATCCTCCATTGCAAGAAATGCCAAGGCTCGGGACACTTGGCGGTAGCTTGCCACCTAAATATACGGTGCGGCAGATGAACCGATGAACATCAACTAAGAGAATGCAAAGTCAATCCACAGGGTATGGAACCAGGAAAAAACCAAACCACAAACCCCAATGGATCCATTACCACTAAGGAAATCACAGTGACATGCTGTAACTGCGGAGGTCCATATCCAGCTAATTTCTCACAGTACCCTCATAAGTTGAGAATTCTCCAAAGACGAATGAAGTCAAGTACTACCAATAATTCCACACCAACCAAATCCACACCGCAGAACATCTTACCACAACCTACAAAGCCAGGAACATCAAAGGCAGATGTCATCAGAAACAACCCAAACACGCCGACGTCACACAATCCCAACTTTATTGACCTCAAACTGGACATCATCGGCTACATCCAGAGTCTACAAACTATGCTTCCTACGTTGAAGTATATGTCGGATATCAAAAAAAAAGAAGGTCAGATTCTCTCACTCATAACCTCCCATATTCTTTCCCTCAATGGCTGAACTAATTATAATCGCTCTCAACGCAGAATCTATATATTCCAACATCCGTATACAACACCTGCGGTTATTTGTTAATACCTTTGTGGCGTTTCTAACAGATACACACACAATATACAAGCAAATAGTGAAGAACACCGAAAGGAAATTTGAATAAGCAAAAGCATCAGAGCTGTATACCATAGCGATAACATAACAATTCCACATAAGTTGAGTGTACTTGAGTTTAGAAATCGAATTCGTCGATGCGGCAGTGGTCTGATGTGTTAAGCATTGGTTACATTTTTAGTGATTTTAACTGTCATAGCGTCAGTTCGAATCATACGTTCTTCACTATCGTCGCAATACGTGGTACCTTCTCCCCAGACATCCTTCTCCTCTCAGAAACGTAGCTTAAGTCCAACTCCCGAGTATCCATCCCCAATTATACATTTATTTCAAACCCCAGAACTACTGGATCCCATGAAGGTACTGGCATCCTACTACACAAAAAACTCCAATTCACAGAATCCGATTCACCAAAGTTTTCAATATCGAATACACGACAGTTAACAGTTAACAGCAGTTGTTTTCATAACAAAGTTATCATATTAACATCCATTTACACCCACCCAACACGAGAACCAGTCTTCCCTGACTCTGACATATCTCAAATAATCAGACAGTCTCTTCCCGCGCCGTTCATAATCGGTGGAGACTGGACCGCTCGGCATACAGCATTCAACGACATAAGAATAACAAATACGGTTGCCAAATTTTGGACCTCCTCTCATCTCACGCATATACGTACATGGACAGCCCACTGCAACCAACTCGTGTCACCAACTCGACACAGTCCTCAAGTCCGCTGATGTCTCAATGAGTCCTCCCACAGTATCCTCCCCCCCTCTCTTTCATTGCCACAACAAAATTAAACTTAAACTTAATAACACCCTCATAAAACCTTCCACAACTCTAAAATATTTGGGAGTAACCCAACGACTGGTTATTCTCAACCCACATCGAAAATTCCCTTTATATAGCCGCAATACAGCTTAACCTCTGTTACGTACGTCGGCCACCACCATCATTTAATAATTTGCATTTAATAATAATAATAATAATTGAATTCAATACAATTTTGTTTTAACATAGTATGATGGTAAGGTGGTGGAAGAATCGCACGATCCTGAAGTGAGTTTCTGAACCCACCCTGATTCGGGTGTGGATCGTGCAGTTCTTCGAGTTCGAATTTGTTTTTCGAAGTGGACGTGAGTGGAGAGCGAGAGAGATGGAGGGTTAACCTTTTTTCAAAGATACGGTTCGGAATTCCGTTGTTGACGTTTGACAACGGAGAAGAAAAAAAGAACGTTTGTTTTGGAACAGTTGATTTTCCCGTTGAGTAGTTGAGGAGCCATAAAGAAGGAATACAGAAAGAGCCCGTCCCCTTTTGTTTTTGAAAGTAAAAAAGATTGTTGTAAAGGAAAGAATTTAAAATTAAACGTGAAAATAAGAAATAATGTGTTTTTTTTCGTTTGTACCGTGAATTTGTGTGGCCTCTGTCGTTGCTTTCCGGACGCAATAAACACGCATTGAGTTAACAGCGGTTGCTCAACCAATGAAGAATCGCTAAGCAGTGTTGAATCACTAAAACATCCAGAGGAGCCGACACGGGATAGTTTACGAGCTGCTTGCTGCTGGAATCAGGGCGGCAATCATCGATCCAAGTGGGACACCATAGACAGGATTGTGTCTGGGCTGCTGCACTGACCTGGGCCGAGCACAACAAGATTCATCGGCGGGTCACCCCGAGGGAGGAACCAGGTAACCAATACACCTTATTGTTAATTATAGGAATTTTCGTGGTTGTACACCACGACACCTCTGCAGACGAGTGTTGTGGAAACCTAAAGGCCTCTCTCACAAGGTCAAACACCTTATCTACAAACAAATAATCAGACCCACTTTTATATATGCCTGCCCATTATGGTACCACATCCCATCCTCCCAAATGGAGAATTTATGAGCTTTTGAACGAGAATACTTCAAGAACATACCTGACCTTATCTCTTACTACCCTCAATCAAAACGAGAAATCCCACATCCACGTGAAGCAAAATTGTAAATATTATTTTTAAGTCATAATGAAATTGTCACTATCATTCATCATCATCATCGGCACTACAATCGGGATCCGGCCTTGGCCTTATTTAACAAATCTCTCCACCGGTCCCGATTTCGAGCCGATGTCATCCAGTTAGACACTCACAGGCTGTGGGCGTTCTGGTCTACGCCATCCCTCCATCGCAGACAAGGTCTGCCGCGCGGTCTCCTTCCATACATCCTGCCACAAAGGGCTTACGGGCAGGCTCCTCTTCGCCCATTCGAGCTAGGTATTCCGCGCATCGGAGTCTACAAGTACCAAGCTTGATTTTTCCTACAACATTAGCTTCAAGGTAGGTCGCATACAACTCATGGTTGTAGCGTTTCCGGAATCGTCCCCCGTCTCATATGGGGCTAACAATTCTCCTTAAGATCTTCCTCTCGAAGGCGGCTAAGAGTTCAGAGTGCCTTTTATTGAGAACACAGGTCGCGGATCCATACATGAGTACTGGTAAGACCATGGTCTTGTACAGTGGTAGCTTGGATGTTCTGGATAAATTTCGGGATTTAAAGAGCCTTGGTAGACCACAGTAGGCTTCGTTGGGTTTCGCTCCGTTCGCGTATTTCTTCTTCCATATTGCTGATACTATTGACCCGTGGTAGTTAAATGCTTGCACTACTTCAAATTCGTGCTCCACTACTTTGATAGTTTGACCAAGGTTAGGTGTTCTCTTCGCAGAAGTTGCCACAATGTACTTTGTTTTCCCCTCATTAAAGTACAGTCCCAGTTTTTGTACCGCCTGTTCGATCTTGGTGAAGGAGTCCTGTACAGTCGAATCGGATCTACCGATGATATCGATATCATCTGCGTAGTCAAGTATCTAGCAGGCCTTGGTGACAATAGTCCCTCTATTTGTAATTCCAGAGCCGCGGATTACTTTCTCCAACGCCAGGTTGAAGAGGAGGCAGGCCAGACCGTCCCCTTGCAATCCCGCTATTTTTACTTGACTAGTTACGTTGGTCATGGTCATACTACAAAATCGTATCAATTTGTTTGGAATGCCGCACTCTCTCATGGCATTATATAGTTCTACCCTGGCTATGCGGCCTTGAAGTCTATAAATAGATGATATAATGGGATCTTAAATTCCAGACATTTTTCCATCGCCTGCATAAGGGTGGATATCCACTCAATCGCTGATTTGCCTGGGATGTAGCCACACTGATATTGACCAATCATGACTTTAGCGTATGGGGCTATCTGATCTTGTAGGATAGAGGAGAGTATCTTATAGGCGATACTCAGCAATGTTGTACCTCTATAGTTGCTGCACAGTGTGATATCTTCCTTCTTATGTATGGAGCAAATTATTCCATGACGCCAATCTTCCAGCATCTCCTCTTGCCCCCATACGTGCACCACGATCTCATGAATTGCGTGATGTAACGCTGTCCCTCCGTGTTTGATTTGATTTGAGCTGTCTTATTGCTTTTACTGTTTCCTCAAAACTTGGTGGCGGCAACATTTGGTCTTGATCTTGCATTGGTGGAGCCACCAATTCTTCTGTGAGCTGACCACTTAGTAATTCATTGAAGTGCACTTCCCATCGCTCCAGAATGCCTTCAGGATCGGTGCAGTAAGTGCAGCGTGGTGTGTACCGCGTCATACTGCGGATTATTTGGTAGAACTTCCGCGCTTGGTGCGGACCTCACTCTATACTTTTCTCTATTTCACAGACAAGGTTTTTTTCGCAGGCACTTTTCTTTTGTCTGTGAAGTCTTTTTTCAGATCTTCTGAACTGTTTGTATTTCTCCTCGCGTACCCGCATCATATGAGACTGCTGTATTGCCCGGTATGCAGCAATCTTATGTTCAGTCACTAGTTTGCACTCATCATCAAACCAGTCCGATTTCTACGACTATTGTCTAAGATGGAGTTGGCAGTACTAATGACAGTATTCTTAAGGCGTGTCCACTTCTCTTCTACGCCCGGCATTCTGGCGGCAGGGTTTACTCTTCCTCCGCCGAGCTCTTCGAGGGCGAGTCCTAGCGTATGACCAAAGGTGTTACTGGTATTCTCATTGCGTAAGGCAGCCGTGTTGATTCGAACTTGATCCGCGGATGCAATACGTCTCCGCAAGGCAATCCGCACTCGGAAAACTGTACCAACAAGATAGTGATCTGAGTCGAGGTTGGCACCTCGGTACGTTCGTACCGAGCACATGGTGTTTTGCATGACAGCTGTCCTTGCCCGGAAAATCAAATTATTATGGACAATTTAACAAGTCTCGGATAAGGACCGGATACCTGTGGTGAGACTTGCTAAATTAGGCCAAGACCGGGTGGCGGTTGTAGTACCGATGATGATGATGATGTAATAAATGTCATACTCGTTTCTTTGCCGGGCATCTTATTTCTTGTAATGCTGTTATGCCAGCCTTATATTCGGACAGGCCATCGGCTAGCTGGAAATCTATTTTTGATTTTATTGCTCGGTTTTTTGGGACGTGGACCTCAGCGTCGTAGGGATAACACTGTCTCGTTAAATGGTTTTTAACCAGTAATATCCTTGTAGTACGTGGGTATATCGATGACCGTTCAAGCGTGCGAAGGTTCCCGAAAAGGTGAGTATTTCGTGATGCTACTTCTATATTCAACATACTTTGGGATGAGCATTACCCATCCTATTGAGGGTAGTACGCAAGTCGTATCTTAGATAGTCATGCCATTTTCTCAAAATTAGTTCCCTCCGTCCATGTCTCGGAACTGCCAGCATGATGTGGTAGCATTTCGCTGATGAATTAGTGTTGGTACTCATCATCATCATCGGCACTACAACCGGGATCCGGTCTTGGCCTTATTTAGCAAGTAAAATTTATTAATAATTTGTTTCTCCGGGCAAGGTCATTAGCCCGTGTTGGTACTCTGCCCGCTACTTATTAATCAATATTATTACCCTGAAATGAAAGAAAATCTACTCAATTTGTGGAAGAAAAATTCGTGGGTTCCCCTTTATGTTGTAGACGGTCTGGACAAAGAGTCCTCTTTTCTGGAAACGTGGTAAGGCTGTAGTCAATTACTGCATTGGATGTCGCATGTACAAGTGATGAGCTTTCAGTAATAATTTGGGAATGGCTGAAGCAATGATTTTTTAGTCGTTTTTTGTACCATCATTTTTTCTCTGCGGTACGAAATCTAGCGATCGGAATAAAGATCAAATTTCTAGTGAAACTTTGAAAATCAGGACCAGAAATGTTAAATGTAGGGTATTTCTTTACTTTGATTATAAAATTCAGTACAGTTTTCAACTTGTTTCGGAAAGATCAGGAGTTTGAGAAAGATGATGAGACGGAGGATCCCCAAAAACGATCGCGCTGATGAGAACGTGAAAAAAGTGTGTGACTTAGTGCTGTCTGACTGACGTGTGGCGATGCTATTAGATTATATACATGTGAGTGTAGTGAAGAACACAGCATCAAAAGAGAGTCGATAAAAATCCTCAGACCCATATAGCAGAGCATTACCGTAGGAATCTACGCTTTATATAGTGAGTTGACATATCTTCGCAAATACGTGCCGTGGTCTGGTGGTCTGGTGAATTGCTAGGTTCCAACCTCAAATCAAAGTCTTCACCTGCATTGCAAGACGCTACGCTGAAGATGTATGATCATACGGATGATTACTGATGATCTGAGATTCCAAAAAGGAATTGGTTCTACGTACGAGGGCGAATCAAATATAAACGCTAATTTTACTTTTTTGGCAACAAGTTACGAGCTAGATACTCTTGTGCGTGGCTGTTGTTTGGTTTATGAAGAGTAGGGGAACCAGCTTGGCTAGTGGTCGCGCTCTATTTTTTAGTCAGTACAACAATGGGTGCGCCAGAGGTACATACTGTTGTCTGTTGCGCAACGGATTTTTATAAAATTTTTAACAAATTAAGACGTTAAATACTCGGAATTTTTTCTCGATTGAAAGCACAGGTTAGTGAAGATACACTGTCTCGGAATCGTGTGTATACGTGGGCCAGTGTATTTAAAAGTGGGCGAGAACGTATTGAAAACGAAAGTAATATTCGACGCCCAAGTACAAGTCGTACGGATGACGATTCAAATGGACTTTTAATGATTGATTTTCTTCACGAACAACGAACAGTGAATGTAGCTTACTACTGTCAGCTGCTACAGCCAGCAAAAGCCGCATATCGGAACAAAAGACGAGGTATGCCCGTTCGAGATGTCATCCTTCTTCATGACAATGCCACCACTCACAACGCGTCCTTGACAAGGGATACATTGGAAGAAATGGGTTGGGAAACCCTCGAAAACCCTTTTTATGACTTGTTGGCACCCTTGAAGGAATCACTTGGAGGAAAAAATTTCGAAAGTAATGAAGAAGTCGAGGAGCACGTGCGCTATTAGCTAACAATTCGTCCTAAATCTTTCTACGAACAAGGGATATTAGAGATTCTAAATTGGTGGTAAAAGTGTGTAGATCATGCAGGAGACTATATTGAAAGATGTTGATAGTATAGCTAGTGTGTGACATTATTCAATAAATATATAAAAAGAAATTACCGTTTATATTTGATTTGATCCCTAATGACTTGATCACATATGACTCAAACAATAATTCGTTACTGTGATTCAGACAGGGGCTCCTCGATAGTATAGTGGTTAGTATACCCGCCTGTCACGCGGGAGACCGGGGTTCGATTCCCCGTCGGGGAGCCTCTGGCGCAATACTAATGACCTTGCCCGGAAAAAACAAATCATTATGGAAAATTTAACAATCCACAGGACTTGCTAAATAAGGCCAAGACCGGTTCCCGGTTGTAGTGCCGATAAATGATGATCCAGACAGCGTTGCAAAACGCTATGTTGGTGGTAGGTAAAACTCAATCATCGGCAAAAATGGTTATTTTGAAGGAGAATTTACAAATGGCAAAATCGTGCGTCAATATTGTTTCGAAAGCCTTGATAACGATTAGAAAGAACGAGGAGTTGCCTCTCGCGAAAATTGGAAGGTGAACGACTTTACCTCGTATTTCCCACCTAAAGCGATAACCGGAGATATATTTACGAAGACGAAAGTGATTTAGAAATTGAAAGGTAAAGCGGGAGTTGAAGTTTCAGAACGAACCACGGACGAAGAAGAGCCACTAGAGTCATTAAACAATTGGCAACATACTTGCTTTTTATGTATGTGAAATTGTGCCCCTAAAAATCTTGCCCGCAAAAATAAATTATTATAGAAAATTTAACAACCCTCGAGACCTCCTAAATAAGGCCAAGACCGGATCCCGGTTGTAGTGCCGATGATGATGATGAAATTGTGCGCCATGAATATCTATCAACTGGCTAGACAGTCAACGTGGTTTTCTTTTTGGTGGCTTTATAGTGTATGCAGAAGTGAAGTCTGATAAGCATGTGGAACTTGAAGTGTGAGGGCAAAACAACTGGATATTGACTCACGCCCAAAACGACGATGCTCGTTTTTGTGTACGTGGAACTGTGCACCACGATTACCTATGAACTGACCCGACAGTCAATGCTTTCTATTGGTGGGGAATTTATAACGTGTGCAGAAGGGGAGTGTGTTCAGCATGTGGATCCTGTAGTGTGGGGTTTAAGCAACTGGATCGTGCGCCGCGACCACGACCCCGTAAATGTAATGTACTGAATTTGGTTCAATTCTTTCTAGCGCATCGATGGGTATATTGGTGACGGTCGAACGAGTTTTACTCTTTAGCTGAGCCAGGGTCCTGGGAAAATTGTTAGCAAATGATTTGAAATTGTACCATAAAAAAACTCTTATGGGGTTAAATCAGGCGACCGTTAACGTTGCTTGGACATGATGGAACGATCGTTAGAAATGTACGAGTTGACTCCATGATGATAGTTAAACCACCCTTCCCACCATTCACCGAGAAATATTTGCTTTATAGCACCCAGTTAAAATCAGCAAGTTATTCCATTCCACCCTGTAGCATGTAATTTGTGGTTTGTGCTTGAAACAAACATCTGCTCAGAAACTAATCAAAGATCTCCCAAGTAGACTCGCGGTCGATTACCTCGCTGCATGTGCACAAAGTGAATTTATTACAGCAACTTTTCATCAACCTTCGACTCTAGCTTTCCGACTGATAACAGGTTACCGTTTCCTAAATTGACGTATACAACGTTTGCCTACTTTTGGCTGACACAAAAACTATCTAATTTGAAGTAGCGAGCCTCAAATTACTTCACGCAAAAGTGCTGATAGCTGGCAATTTTCATTCCAATTATAATGTCTTCCTCGGAGGCATCATCACCTCGAGACGCATTCACGTGGATCCAGCACTTGATTACACCCATTAAAACGTTGCGGGGAATAGCTGTTAGAAATGATCTTACCTCGGTAATCATTGATGGCAACAACTAGCGTCAGTGTTGAGCCTAGCGGCACAATGCCGCTTACCGGTGGTGCCCAAGGCCCTTTCCCGTGCTGAATTTCCATCCAACAATCGACATTGTCACCTATTAATGGTAAAATAATAAAACGTCAGTCACGAGCTATTAAATTGCGGCATAATTATGGAATGCGTTCGTATATCCTTACAAATGCGCCATTCACTGTTTGTGGGGTCTGTCCCTCCATAAACAGATCAACCAAACGAAAGGCGCAGCGCTATTCTTTTCCGATCTTCCTGACTCACCTCTGAAATCTAGTTGGATCACATCCAAGTCAGCAATTACCATTGGGGGCTTAGATGCGGTCTTCTCGTAGTCGTTGAACCATTCGCAGCGTAGACGTTTCGCCTCGTCCCACACCTCGAGCAGGTCTTTGTCGTATTGAACCACCACCTGAAGTGAATTTATTTAGTCACTTTGCACGTTTTATAAAACTATGGATTATTTTATTGCAACCAATCAGATTAGCGGACTCACCGTGTTCTCGTAAAACTGTCCATGTAAATCAGGCTTCGTACCGCACCGAGAGTAAGATATCCTAAAGGAGAAGAATGTCTTCCCCGTTGAAGGCGGCACGTAAACGCATTTGGGGTCGCTGTGTTGCCCTGAAACATTAAGTATACTAAACTTGACTTTGTTTTTATGCTAAACGGATTAATCAAAAGCCTACCCTTCGAGCTAACGATGCCTTCGAACGGATGAGAGAATGTCAGATGAACGTCCATGTGGTCCTTCCCGCACATTACTTCTAAGGAAACTATGTTTGGCATACCTTCCGGCCTCTCCAGAGGCCATATTTCATTACCAGCTAGAACTATACTAAACTGAAAATAGAACACATTTGCATTTCAATAAAGTATCTAGCAGAAATTCATGGCGAATAGATAGTATGCTAAGAATTTTATGCCACTCAGATCAAAGGTTTGTGGTTAGAACTAAGACTTTGCCGTTGGGATAAATCCACGAAGTTCAACAATCTGAACTGAGCATAACGGTGGTCGCTAAATAATTGTCAATTGCGAAAAGCAATTTAGTTAATTATAATTAATGGTTATCCTTTAGTACATTGAGCATTTGCGGGAGACAATTGCCTTGCTAATAATAACACACAATTTACGTTCTTTTTAATCATCGGTTTTGCTAGGTGAACATTAAGTGAAGACAATTAAAATGTCAGTTCCGTTTAATGACGAGCAGATCTAAACAGCCGAATTCACCTTTCACTTCACTTCAGTTAATTCACTCAATTTACCGTAAACAAGAGTCGAGTAAAAGTTAAAAGTTCCACGGTCATTGTACTAAGTTGTTGAGTGCTTATTAAACACGACGGGTTGTAAACTCCTACAATCAGTGTCGATAAATCCCAGTAATTAATTACATGATCATCAAATAATATAAAAGTCGAAAGGATCGTGCCGGGTTATAACTCTGCTGGATTAAGCATCCACACCATTACTATTGGATTCAACAATCGTCAAGATGTCCATCCTGGAGATGGAAGGGCGATTTGCAGTTGCTTTAAATAATAATCAAATGGGTCAACAGGCCAGACAAAACGTGGACGTGAAGACGGTCGACAATTTAAAATTGCCAGACGGAAAATGAAGCAAGAGCCGATAAGAACATGCTGACATATATGAAGCATAAGCAGTTGAAGATACTGATGAGCCAAGATAACATAGGGATTATCATCTCAAGGAGGGTAAATGGGATACCTGAAAGCAGTCAGTTCACCCGCCACTTTGGGTTAGGTCATTTGTGGATTAAATGTCTGATACAGTGCTTCTACGAGGAAATCGTGTGTGGCTCGATAATCAGAAAAATTTAACTATGATCAAATTGAGTGGGCTGAAAATTTAATATTGGGACACGAAGCGGAGAATAATCAAGAAAAAGTTGAGGAATCAGTAACGGCCGAGGGCAAGAATGCAGTGACTGAGAAAATATGCTGAAGAGCATACCACAAATGAGGATGTTCCCAAAGAATTATGATATTAACGAACACGACCAGGAAGTCGACAACGGATGGGAAAACAATCCAAGTTGAAGGTTTTTCACATGTTATACATGAAAAAGCTCGAATTCAAAACAGTGAGGTAGCTAAGAAGGTCGAAGACCAGGATATGAAACTCGAAGAAGAACAATCGACGGAAAGAGAGACGAAGTTCGAGAGGATCCGGTCGAAGGAACCTAGAGGAAATTAGAGAAGTAAGGATGGAATCAACTTTTAAAAGACATAGTGCTACTAACGGTTGGATATCATATTAGTAAGCCGCAGACAGACATGTGCAGACTGAAAAGCAGCAAGAACAACGCCAACAACAACTACCAGCATTTTGATTCCAATGTAGATTGTTACACGGTATAGAGTATTCTTTGTTGGGAGAAGCAAACCACAACTATTGTACACCTTGGACCAAGGGACAAGGTCGAAATAGACAACCACACACATTGTATACCTAAGACCAAAGGGCAAGGTCGGAATTGACAACAACAAACATTGTATACCTAGGACAAGGTCAGAATAGACAACGACAACATTGTATACGTAGGACCAAGGGGCAAAGTCGGAATAGACAACCACACCCCATTTTCCTGCTTCCTCGTCATATTTGCCGCCAAAGATAACCCTTAAAACTTTATTCTCGAATACGCGGCATTTGTTTTCTTCCCGTTTTGTGAGAGCCCATGTTTCGCATCCGTATAGAACAATCGGCATGATTATGGTTCTATAGACGCGGAGCTTTATATTACGTGATAGCAGTTTGGATTTCCGCAGTTTACTGACTGCATGCAAACTAGATATTTAAATTCTTTGACATTTTCAAATATCTTGCCCCTGATGTTTATGTGTGTTCTCTGAGGTACTACATCAACTGCACCTCCGAAATGAAATTTCACTTTGGCAATCGGAGAATCCCGGTTTTGGAACCTACCAAGCAGTACAATGTAGCTTGTAATTGTAGTTGAATAAACCCAAACAGATGCAACGTGATTTTGATAAGTGAATAAATAAATAAATAAATAAATAAATATATAAATAAATATATATATATATATATAAATATATATATATATATATATATACATATATATATATATATATGTATTGTGACAGATATGACAATCAGTACTAGAATATTCTAAAAAGTCCAAAACAAAGTACTAGCATATTCTAGAAGGTACTGGAAAACTGGAGACTATGAACAGTAGAAAATTCGAGGCCATGGAACGGACGGAAACAAAACGCCGAATCAAAAAAAAAAAATTGTGGCGAGAAGGCCGAATTTAGCGAGACAAGGACAGATGTGTCTTACATCTTGTCTCTGACTTCTGGTCATCTTGCGATAACCAGAATCACCCACATCCGTGAGGATGTTGGGCTCGGTCTCGCGATATCTGAAAAGAAAAGAAAAAAAAGGGGGGTATCCAAGGATAGTGTGGACAGTGTTAGTCCAGGTGTTCTCTAACTACTTTTATAGAGGGATGGTGGGAAAGAAATCATACAAGACCGGAAGGTCTTGGGTGCGGTAGTAAACGCAGATCACGTCTTTAGCGTCTGATAATCTGCGCTTTGCTCGGTGTGTATGTTTGTACATACAAAACGCCGAATCAGAATGAGGAAACGGTATAAATACGTCGCACGCAGATCAAGAAGAAGAAGTAAGCAGCGAATGACGCGATAAGTATGGATGCGATAAGTCAAGAAATCGTTAAGTGTACGGTAAAAGTAACGGTTGGTATTAACGGACTAATAAAGTGTTATATTAATTCAAAATCGATTTAACGGCTCTTATTTATTAAAAATAATTACTCCAGCGAACCCTAAGCTCGCTACAATATATATAAATATATATATATATATATATATATATATATATATATATATATATATATATATATACATATGTATAAATATATATATACCCATGGGTGTGCTGAAAAGTTTCCGCTCACTCGAACGACTGACAAATAAAAACTAGACGTCCAAAATAGCTGACATCTAGGCGAGTAACTGCCAAAAGATGCAGAACTACATTTACTAGCTTTTATTCACGAATGCCGCTATCTTCACGTCGAGGTCGGGAAGTTTTCAGCCCACTCTCGCATATAATTCATCATCATCATCATCATCATCATCATCATCATCATCATCAACATCATCATCTTCATCATCATCATCATCGGCACTACATCCGGGAACCGGTCTTGGCCTTATTTAGCAAGTCCTGAGGCTTGTTAAATTTTCCATAATGATATGCTTTTTCCGGGCAAGTCTTGCGCCATAGGCTCCCTGTCGGAATCGAACCCCGGTCTCCCGCGTGACAGGCGGTATACTAACCAGTATACTATCGAGGAGCTCGTATATATATATATATATATATATATATATATATATATATATATATATATATATATATATATATATATATATATATATATATATATATATATATATATATGTGTATTACATATATTTTTTTCTTTTCTAATCGTGGTGAATAAAAGTGACAAGACGACAATTCTTCGTCGGCTCTTAGGGCATCTCTGCAGGCCAAACCCCCCACCCCCCACCCACCTGTAGAAAAGGATGATTTTGAAGATTGCCCTTCATCAAGACGACTGTGAAGTGCATGAATCATTTTTATCGCCTAAATGGATGTGAGCGTTCCACTTGGATTACCAACATTTTACATTGATGTCGCAAATCTTTCTTCCACTTCATCAAGCACAAACGGAAATCTGATGCCCATCCTACCTCCCTTTTCTACGGTTCAACTACTACAACGGACTCCCAAACCATATCCAATCTTTTCGCGTCCTTCGTCAAACTATCCTTCACGGACGAATCGTTCGAGCCGAAGCCCTCCTACTTTACTGGCATGTCCGAAATCTCCCTCAGCCCTCTCATCCCTCTACACATTCAACAACATTTATTTTCCGCGAACTCAAACCTCGATCCCGGCCTTTTGGAGCCACCTGTGCTCTCCCCGGTACAGTCTGCCATGCGGGATGTGAGATTTCGTCCGCGCACTATCCAACGCATTCTACGTGAACTGGATTGTAGGAAGGCAACCGGCCCGGACGGAATACCAGCAATAGTACTTAAGAACTGTGCTCCAGAACTATCGCCGGTTCTTGGCAGACTCTTCCGCTTATCTTATGCACGGAGGACCTTTCCTGCCTCCTGGAAAATCGCTCGAGTTCAGCCAATCCCAAAGACGGGAAAAAAGTGTCTCCCACAAAATTACCGTCCGATAGCATTACTGTCTATTTTATCTAAGGTAATGGAAAAAGTCATCAATACAGAGTTGGTTAAGTATTTGGAGTGCAACGGTCTTCTGAATGATCGTCAATACGGATTACGTGGCAGGCGGTCCACAGGAGACCTTTTGACACTTATAACCGATATATGGACATCTGCGATTGAACGGCATGGTGAGTCAAGGGCGGTCGCATTAGATATCTCCAAGGCTTTTGACCGCGTCTGGCACGGGGCATTGCTGAGCAAACTTCGTTCATATGGACTTTCCCAACAGCTTTGCGACTGGACGAGGAGCTTCCTCGAGAATCGATCGATCCGCGTTGTTGTGGACGGCGAGTGTTCGGATCTGTATCCTGTTAATTCGGGGGTGCCCCAGGGTTCTATTTTGGCTCCAACCTTGTTCTTGCTTCACATAAATGATTTGTTGGAGACAACGGATAACAAAGTGTTCAGTTTTGCGGATGATAGTACGCTTGTTTCCTCCTTTTCGAGTGTTCGGCCGATTGGTGCATCTACGTCGCACCAGCTGAGATGTAGACAGATTGACTCTCTGAATCAGGATCTAGATAAAGTCCTGCAGTGGGGAAAGGCCAATCTTGTCGACTTCAACGCAGCGAAGACCCAGTATACAACATTCACAAAGAAAACTGGATCATCGGTTCCACAGCTGATGATGAGTGGCCGGGCCCTCGAGGCTGGGGAAAGTTTGAAATTGCTCGGCGTCACGGTCTGTGGGAATGTATCATGGCATAAACACGTATCGGGTATCGCCAGATCAGCCTCAGGAAAACTGAGTTATCTTTTTAGAGCCAAGAAATACTTTACTCCGGCCCAACTTCTTCTCCTATATAAATCCCAAATTAGACCCGCACTCGAATATTGCTCTCATGTTTGGAGCTCGGCTCCTAAACATACCCTCGACCTACTTGAGAGCGTACAAAGACGAGCGATCCGCCTGATCGGGGACTCGGTGCTGACGACGGGACTACAGTCGCTATCACATCGAAGGCGCGTGGCCGACCTCTGTCTGTTTTACAGATATTATCACGGGTGCTGTTCTTCGGAGATTCTTGGCATTGTTCCACGCAATTCGGTTTATATGCACTCCACAAGACAATCCGACGGATCGCACCCGTTTGTGGTTCCATCTCCCGACGGCGCGAACTTCCCTGTATCAGAACTCGTTCCGTTACAGAGCGGGGAAGCCGTGGAACTCCCTTCCCACGCGAGTGTTCCCGGAGCGTTACAACCTGCAACTGTTCAAAAAGAACTGCAACAGTTATTTGATGGCATCTCGGGGCACCCAGTCGACGCTATAGGTTCGCCTTTCCCGAGAGAAGTCTAATAAATAAAAAAAAAAAAAAAAAAAAAAAAAACACCGTCATAAAAAAACTTGAACAACTGAAAGACGATTTCAGTCCCGATCCAGACGGACTCCCTGCTCTCCTCTTAAAAAAATGTTCCTCTCCTCTCTCTCTCCTGGTTGCGTCACTCTTCAATCTATCCCTTCCACAAGGTCTATTCCCTGACTTTTGGAAATCCTCTTACATAACCCCCCAAGCTCTCGCACATTGCCAAACTGTTCGAAGGCCTTCTATGTGAGGCGTTATGTTTTCGCTGCGCACCCATCATCTCTCCGAACCAGCACGACCTCCCATTCACATCCCACACACCCCTTGCCGTAGAAAACGGCGATGAGGTCAATGTAGTCGCTACCGACTTTAGCAAGGCCTTCGACAAAATCTCCCATAACCTCATTCTCTACAAGCTATCTTCCCTCGGTTTCGAACCCCTGCTGATTAAGTGGGTCTCATTCTATCTCTGTTATCGAACCTGCCGCGTGCGATTTAGATCCACCCTCTCCAATCTTTTTTTCCCAACCTCACGTGTTCCCCAGGGCAATCATCTCCGCCCTCTTCTATTTATCCTAACCATAAACGACATAGGCTCTCGCATTAATAACTCCTTCATCTCGCTTTACGCTGATGATTCCAAAATGTTCAAAACAATCCCCTCTCCCCTGGACTCCTAGCTTCTCCAATCGGATCTTGGCAGCTTCTCGACTTTGTGCCAAAATAACTGCCAAGAAATGAATATCGACAAATGTCACCCACACTCCTACCTCTTACTGAAACAACCGATAACATCGGTTGAATTGATTCGCGATCTGGGCGTCCTATGCGACAAGGAGCTCAAATTTACCGCACATATTGATCATATAATCCTCAAGGCTAACGCCTTCCTTGGGTTTGTCAAACGCGGGTCGAAGGAATTCCTTAACCCCTATGTCACCCGATCACTCTACACAACTTTTGTCCGGCCACTACTCGAATATGCTAGTCAGGTCTGTTCCCCGTATCAAGTGACTCACATTCGCAGGATTGAGGGTGTTCAACGTCGTTTCTTGCGCTTTGCCCTCCGCGGACTAAACTGGGAAAATCCGCTGATTCTACCACCATACACAAGCCGGCTCCCTCTAATCAATCTAAACACACTTGAAGAGCGCAGAGTCCATGCCGACATCATCTTTGTCCATCTTTTTCTGTTAGGCTCAATCAATTGCCCAAGCTTGCTCTCCACTTTAACATTGCATACAAACCCCCGTAACGTACGTAACCCTCGACTGTATTACGTGCCCGCTCATCACAATTCTTACGGCGCTAACGAACCCATCTCGCGTATGCTACGACAGGCCAACGCTTTCCCCACCTCCTTCGATTTCAACATCTCTACTCCCGCTATTAAACGACGTCTCAGAATAAGCCCGTCCTAAATTCCCCCTTTCAATAACCCCTCTACCCTGCAATCCTCTCCTCTCCCTCCATCAAACTAGTTCTCCACTCACATACACTTCAACCTCCTGGTTTTCTTCTCCTTTTTTTTGAATAATTGAATAAGGTCTTAACCACTACTCTAGATTTTAAGATAGTTGTAAAGGTTTATGTTAAGTTAATTTTAAGCTTGCACTAAGCTAAATAAAAATGGGGGTTCCGCCTTCAATCAATCAATCAATCAATCCACTCAGAGCACCTATATTTCCTGAAAAAAATTTCAAGAGAATTGGTTGGTTGTACTCTGCCCTTTCAAAGTTTCAGTCTTAGATTTTCTTCTGTCAGAAAGCCCGAATATTGGACTTCGATTTCGAATTGAATCCATTCAACATCAATGTGTTCCATTCTGTCCCCATCCTCTGTTTTTATGTGTTCTCAGGGATAGAGTTATGTTTTCAATATTACACGGGCGGGCACAAATTCGTCACCGGGAGCTTGCAAGGCTTACCTAAGTTCCATTGCAAACGTACTCCAGCTGTTGATTGCCAGCTTAATCCCCAAATACACATTCCTGCAAGCAAGACTCAAACCATTACGCCATTAACCACATCCACTTGGCCACCATCAATAAAAAGGTTCTGCATGCTTCCAGCGTAGAGGAAGCTTACCCAGAAGCAAAACGACACAATTCGCCACCATCTATTGCTACCTACTTCTCTCATCAAGTTCATTTTTCTCGTCTCCAACGAGGGACATTAGGAATGGATACGCTTAGAAAAAAAAAACGACATGCTGCTGGCCGCACTATTAACAGCTAGCAGTCAGCAAAAACCACAAACACTGTTGGTCGTCATCGCATTAATTGTATTTAAATAATTAACAGCATTAGTTGTGAATACAGTAACGACCTCGTCCGGATCGTCGTGGTCTGCAAATAGTTAACACAGCCTAGCCTAGCCAAGATAGAACCTGTGCCAGATTTTAGCCACAGAATATACCCGTCGCTGGCGTCGTTGTCGTCTTATTAACAATTGTACTTGTACTACTCCAGGTATGCATAGAACCGTTCACATTCCCAGCACACACCACAATGTGAGTTAAATCTGCGAGCAGTTAGATTTTTCCTGGAAAAACTCATTCAAGAATTCCACACAACGGTCGGCTGGCTGTGAGCCACCTTGGAGATCCGCACTGGCTACGTAGGCCAAATAGACAAAGCCAGAAGTCGTCTGGGATGAACGACAGCGACGTCAGTACGCGTTGATTGTGGTAAAACTAGTTAATGGCAGTTAAATCATAAAAAATGTCATCTCTAAGTCTTGACCGGGAGACATAAAGTCGTATAAGATATCTGTTTGGAGCGATTGCTGAAAGACCGTTTATCTTTTTGCAGCCCCAGATAAACATCAATCCCCAGCGCATCAGGTATAAGTATCCATGGAGGCCTTGTCGATGAAGACGTGATGCTTCTTGAGAGGGCGTTCGTAGGGACAGGCTTATAGCCTGTCTAGCAGGGGCAAAAAAACTATGCGAAGCGGTATAACCGTGTTATCATGAAAACCGAATAAATCATTACATTAATGTGAGGAATATGCATTAGCTGGCTGCACATTCGCAGCACAAAAAACCTACGATTTATGTACACATCAAGAAACGATGCAATCAAACGGAGGCTCATGGGGCCACGAAACCACAAGACCAAGCCTTAAGGCATAAACTTCCTGACACGAGGTGATGCGCACTGTTATGGCAGGCGGACTGACCTGACTGATGCAGCCCCCTTTCTTGGGGTCAATTTCCTTTCCCTTTAGTTTAGCAGCGCATGCATATATTAGAGATTTGATTGCTTCAGGTGTCTTGGAAAACAATAAACACCTGAAATGTACTTCGACGAATTTTCAATGTTTCATTTGCCTCAGTAGAAAAATGTTCCACAGCTCCTAATTGAGCATCCGTTTTAATTGCATCTACCCTGCACACTGACTGCTCCAGTCAAATAAATCGAGACTAGTCTTGAATAGTGAAATCTTTGCCCGATTTCACAAAAAAACAACACAAAAAGGCGTGTTGGTGCGAGGCGAGATGTCGACTTGTCGTTTTCCATCACAATTTCACTGAGAGTATTGTAATGGTGAAAACTTTTACTACCTCCTTAAGACAATGACGTTATCCTCTGGCTGATAATGTATCGCAGAGAAAATGTCGGTAATACAGTTCCTAAAGGAGGTTTCGATTTCTGATCAACCACGCACACCATTTAATCAAACAACATTTAATGGTCCGGGGACCAATATCGCAGGTGAATTAGTCCCATTTATGCGAAAATGGGATGGAGATACGGTTGAACAAATTTAGTCATATACGGATTCCACAGGAAACATTCGAGCGATGTTTTATTTTGCGACTAACAATATTTTTTGTGCTTTAATGTGAAATACAAATATCATTTATCTAAATTCTTGTGTACTTTATTTGCAAGACAAAATGCACTACCCTCAATGAAAAATCCTTATTGGCCCTAACTTTATTGGTATTTAAGATTATACTTGCAGTGGCCTTGTGGCATTCCTGCGAACCTCACAAATCACTGTGGGGTTAAATACCCTTTCGACCAGCTAAAGGAGTCATACATACTAGTGTCCGCAACCCCACGTATCCGCAGACACGTAGGCCCAATTCCACCACCGATTCCTCATGCCTGCAGGGTTATCGAGGGACGGACACTACACTAAAATCGAAGTTGTTTGGCGACCCATTAGCTGGGTAAACACAAGTGGCCCGACGCGAGAGCGCTAGACAGCGACAGCCATCAAAAGTGCCATGTGCCAAAAATACGACCAAGAAATAAACAAAAGTTATGATCTTCTCTTGAGCCAACCGCAATTTGGTTTCCCTTTATCGAAAAGAATATTGTGGGAACAGAAGGTAAACAATAAACGAGCTGACACTGTTCCTACAAGAAGAGACCAACCTTGTAAAAATATCGCAGCCGAAGATAATGACTTTGGCCGAGGAAATCACCAAGGCCATAAACCACATGCGGGTAAATTACACAAAGGGATTCCGCAGCTTCGTGAAAAAACAATTATAGCGTTTGCGATGATAGTGAAGAACTTGTGATTCAAACTGACGCTATGACGGTTAGAATTACTAAAAATGGAACCAATGCTCAACACATCAGGCCAGTGACGCGTGTATGAATTCGATTTCTAAACTCAAGTACCCTCAACTGATGTGGAATTGCTATGTTATCGCTATGGTATACGGCTGATGCTTTTCCTTATTCGATTTTTTTTCGGTGTTCTTCACTATTTGCTTGTGTATTTATGTGTGTGCATCTGTTAGAAACGCCACAGCACTTCCTCTTCAGTAACTTTGTTACAATCAACTTCAAATGAATGAACAAATCTTCAGTTTTTTAGAGTATGATTTTTAGAATAGATGATTAATTCTAATATAGTGCTTGGGGTGACTGAGTGAGCTATGACATCTGTTCTCCTGTGGCTGTATTATTGGGACGGGATTGCCGATCGCAAAGGATGATTTCGTAACTTTTCATATCATAGAAATTAGTGTTATGGATAGGCAGGGAAGGGGTGGCGATCCAGATAGGTTAAAGAGGTTAAAATACTTAATTAATGCCCTTATAACCTTCGATAGAAAGGAAGTGGGAGGTGATGTGTCGACTGTATATTTGTTGTTTCTGAATGAAGAATACCTCTTTAAAGAAATTGATACCCTTTTCTCTATCCGTTCCTTTTTTTCAAGGGTCGTCCTGGGCACTAACATTTAAATTCCTTACAAAATCGATTTTGTTCAAGTGTATTATATGAAGAGGGTATCGGATTATCTCCCGATCGCTTCAAACATTACTGGAAAATTGTTACGAAGAGTTTTTACTGTTCACGAATCATTTGTTCCATATTCTATACAATAAAGGAACTTTCTCAAACTTAGTATTAAAATAAATTACAAAATAATACAAAGTACTTATATCGAAAAATATGGACATACCATTAAATGTAAAATAAATATATGACTATGGCTAAGGTCCCACAGTCTTGTAGGACCTTTTTGTGGGCTCCACATCTTGGAGCTTCAGCTCTTGCGTTCACCCTGTAAGGTAAAGAAAGTAAGATTATAGGTATTTGCTCAAGGATATATTATTGATGTTTTTTTAAATATTAAGATCTTAAAATCCGATTTAGGAGTAATACCATTAAAGAAATAAATACAAGTCGATTTTTTTATTGGTTTAAAAAACACAAGGAGAAAAACCTGTGTCGGTTCCGCCAAGCCCCACTGACTGCTTACCTAAAGAAACCCCACCCCTACAACCCAGTCTGCATAAGCTTTCGCTAATGCAATCGCATTAGCACCTTAAATGCTTCACGCATTAAATTGATCAAGTTCAGTTAGCTAAAATCCCCTAGAAGAGAATTCTTACCTGCATTCATTTATCCGAATTCATAATTCCTCTTAAGAATTCTGTTCCAAACAGCATATCCCTGAAAAGAAAACATATCGGTTCACACATAATGTAACTGCATAAGCAGGGAATCTTAGCCTTGGGTTGGCTATTCCCAGCTAACATGTGTACAACTTGTTTACATACACATCGGCTGGCGATTCATTGTGCAACTGCCAAGCAGCGTCGGGCAGTTTGTTTGTTCAGCTGGCATATACCCTCGCCTAGAGGAATAAATAATCTCAAATTTCGTTCTTTGCCACAAACGAATTTCCCTGCATATACAAATGCAAGCAAGGGATTCGTTTTGGCCACCGACCCAAGATACGATATCAATTCTCATTGTATAAAGTATTGTAACCCATTAGCACATTTCCACATTGCATTGGCGCCTATTTATTTAGTCGCAATGCACATCTCAGACAAAGACCCAAACGTTCCCTTTGTCTTTTCATATTTCAGGATCTGCTTCTCATCAGCAGCGGCATGAGGAAACAAAAACCATTAGCATCCAAGGAGATTCGGTTTTGTTTGCTTTACCGAACTCGAATCTCATGAATACACTCTATGCCCTTTTTGTCGTTTCAGATTTGTTCTAGAGGCTTTGTCCCATGAAAGAATCCATGTACACACATACATGTGTACTGGCAACGAACTTCACGGTCCCTTTGTCATTACCGCCTGTCTGCTTCGTTTATCGCAGAGTCTATTTCCATCCGCCGACCGTCGTTGTCGGTCCCGCTCTCCGCCGCGTGGCGGAGAAGCGCAGATAATTAAGTCGAGTGGAGTAAGCGTGCTTTCAATTAAAATGAGTTTAACGCCTTATATGTTGTTTCTGTGCGTCCTTTTAATCATGTGTAAAGTAAAGTCGAGTCGCATCGCGTGAGTCTGCTGCGCGAGTTCTAATTGTAAAGTGGGATTACCAGTCGCGCAAACGTGAAATAAAAAACATTAATAATAACAAACCTGTGCGTCAGTGTTTTATTTGTTCGGGTGATGACTTGCCGGGTGAACAGTTTTCTGACAGTGTTTGGCGGAACATTGTCGAAACTTTTAGTGACAGACGGATGGGGATAGGAGTGAAGCGAGTGCCCGTGTCGGGCACAATACTCCTAATCCCCACAAACCTTTTTAACGTGCGTCGTTTTTAACCAATCAGTGCTTGTTGTAGAAGGCCTTCAATTCTGTGCAACTCATGCGGTTGGCAAAGAAGCTTTAAAATGTGATAATCATGAATGAAGGCCAATTTCGGGTGGGCACCCGTGTTTGGATAGACTAGAAAAACCGTTGGAGGGCTTACTTTGGCTGATTTGGAGGGGGGTCGATAAAGTCCTCCTTCATGTTGGCGAATGGGCTGTAAAGTTTACCTGCTGGCTGTGTGGCAGAGAATCTGCTTTCGATAACGCGCACGCGAATGTCATCCCAGAAAAACTACAAAAACAACTGAACGATGTTATTTTTATATTTCTGAGGGACTTCCGGCGAATGTTTGCTGTCGCTCGCTGGCAATAAGGAGTCGTCACAGTTTGGTCGTCAGTTGGTGGTAGTTGCGCTGCTATTTCAAATTTCGCAGGTCTACCGGTAGCCACAGTATCAGACTTCCGGCGTTAACATCAAGGTTATCTCGGCTGTCTGGCCTGATTTTACTGTGGTGTATGGTGAGGGTCGCTCTAGCTCCACTGTATTCCTTCCTGTTATGTCATCCACTCGTTACATTAAATCGCACATTCGTTCAGTTGGATGTTTTTTGGTAATGTATTTAATCATCTTCAGCTTATTTTTTAGGCTCGTTTTTCATTCACAACCGAATAATTCGTTATGTTGAGTATCTCTTACCATTTACACGAACGTTGGATGGTTTTCTTTTTTATACTAAGCACTGTTAAGTTCACTCTTCAGAAAATCTATCTGAGGCTTTGATGTGAAGAATCTTACAATTAACATTGAATACCAACAGGTTTCGCTCCGACAGCTGTTCAGTTGACGTTTTCGAATTTATAGAGCGATGGAGAACTTCTCTTAGATACTACACCGGGTGTAAATATCTTCACGGTACGTGCTGTTGGTCTTACGTGTGGCGAATGAATTCAATAAAAGAATAATTGGGATGATCTGAGAAGTGAAGAACACTTCCCTTCTGAGACCAGAAGCAACGCAACAGCAATAATTTCTTCGTTCATAAACTGATTCTCAGTGACTTGATCTAACAGTTTACATTGAGTGTGCGGTTGCAGATGGTTCGAAGTCACAAGATCGTGCGCCCAGTTGACAAGGGTTGCATTCGGTTGTTAATATCACGCAGTCAACTTCAGAATCGGACTGTTTACTTTTGATGGTATTATAAAAGTTAACACATGGCTCATGAATCACATCATAAACTCATGACACATATCATAAACAAATCCGCACAGTCATTCGTGCGTATCATCATTCACGCACTTCACATAAAGCACAAACTAGCACTTGGCCCATAAACCAATCTGCGCTCGCATTCATGCGTATCATCATTGGCGCACGTACTCCACATAAAGCACAAACTAGTACTTGCCCCATAAACCAATCTATGCACGCATTCATGCGTATCACCACCCATAAACTAATCTGAGCACCCGTTCGTGCGTGTCACTATGGAACCAAAGGTCACGGCCCATCACGCTGGACATTGTCACATTAGCCTCCGTGACGCATCTCATCATCACAGCTTTTACGACAGCAACAATGTTGCACCCAGCATCCGTCGCATAGTAGTATAAATATAATATTGTCAGATAGTCTGTAAGTTAGTTGCCTAGTGCTTACCAAGTAATAAAGTTGTCTTTTTAAAAAGTCTAAAATTCTCTTTTAATTTTAACTTATATGATCGATGAGGACGGGGATGATGGGGAACAGCCCCAACGATTGGAAATATTCATGTTGGTTCTGGAGTGTATGACTCTGATGACACAGGGTATGCGTAACTGTGAATGGATATTCAACAAACCGAAATGATTGAAAAACACGTGATTTTATTGCAAATGATCGCAATCCTTCACCGAAAATGATGGAAGGGGCTTTAAACAACAGGAGAGAAACATTCCGAACCATTGACATGGAGTTCTATAAAATGAGTGTCTGTGTTCGAAAACAAATACAAGACGTCAGAAAACTTTGAGAAAAAGTGCATTTAAAAAAGCGATGTCCAATCTTCTGAATAAAAATGGACAGGTTTAAGTGCATTCAAATGAACCTAAACCATTGTAGAGCCGCACAAGATCTCCTTTCCCAAACGGTTAAGTAATATGGTGGCGACATTGTACTGATCAATGAGCAGTACAGAATGCCTGGCATTGGTACAGTTACATGGGAAGACGACAGCAGTGGAACAGCGGCCGCCTGGAGAACTGGAAATTCCCCCTTAGACTACAGAAGTCCAGCGGCAGGAAGGATACGCCTATGCTCAGATTAGGGGAATTCATTTCTACTGTTGTTACGCTCCGCCAAGGTGGCAAAATAGGAGAATTTAAATGCTTTTTGGACAGGGAAATACAAGAAACAAAAAGGTAAGAGTCCCGTTATAGTTGCTGGAGATTTCAACGCTTGGGCAGAAGAATGGGAAAGCACAAGGACCAACAGTAGAGACTAGGCACTACTCGAAGCCCTCAGAGTCCTAGATGTGGTGTCACTTAATGATGGTGCTGATGACACCTTTATAAACGAGAGAGGTCGGTCCAAAATCGACATCACATTTCCAAGCTCTATGTTGGCAAGAAGTATGGAGTGGTGAGTTTTGGACACCTACACCCGTAGTTACCACCAAGCCGCTTTGTACGAAATATTACCACACAGGGGATTCATCAGTGGCAAATTGGCGAAGAAAGCCCAGAGAAATGGGAGGAAAGAGAAGGACCTCAATGGGGGACTGTTCGATTATATACGGGAAGACCAAATCGAACACTTTGACGAAGAGGCCGATGCAACCAGGCAGGCTGGAAAAATCATGAAGTGGTTAACTACCGCATATGATGCTTTTATGCAACCAGTAGGGACTATCAAACCAGTGTATTGGTGGAACAGAGAAATCGCCCATATGCGATCGGAGTGCAACAGGTTACGACGCTTGCAACAAAGAGCGAGAAACCGTAACACCCACAATTACATGAGGAATTCGTCAACAAACGAAAGGAATTGAGGAAAGTGATCCCCAAGAGTAAATATGACGCGTTCTGCTCCCTAAAGGATGAATTAAATAACAGCCCATAGGACAGAGCCTACAGGATAGCCATGAAAAGGTTACACAACAAACAGTAGTCAAATGCGAGAGAAAAACTGACATGGCTATAATTGTTGCTCTTCTCTTCCCGCAGTGTGATGAGCTGATGAGTGCGTTAGAGGAATGCAACATTATTCAAGGAGAAATACCTCCCGTGACGACCGAAGAGGTGCTCTTGGCTGCAAGGGCCGTTAAAAACAACAATACCCCGGGACTGAATGGAATTCCTAAGGATGCGGTGAAGCCTGCTTTAACAAAAAAGCCGCAAGTCTTTAGCAGTCTCTTCACACCCTACCTCCAAACAGGACAATTTCCTCAACGATGGAAAAAACAACGGCTTGTGGTTATACCAAAAGGAGTCAAAATTCCTGAAGAGTCATCGTCCTATCAGCCATTGTGCATGCCGGACACAAAAGGCAAACTGCTTGAGGGAGTAATTGCCACTCTCCTGAAACACTTTACTGAGGGGACATCGGGGCTCTCTGAATGGCAGTATGGGTTCCGGAAAGGTAGATCAACCGGTAAGGCACTATCTGTGGTGTGCGATATCGCTCGCAATGCGATAGCTGGAGCTCGATTGCTAGGGGGTACCAAAAAATATTGGCCCTGGTGACACTAGACTTTAAAAATGCAATTAACTCGGTGAACTGGAATCGGATTCTCGAAACGTTGGGCGATCTACATGTCTCACCCTACTTGGTGCATATACTAGCGAACTATTTCTCGGATAGAAGACCGCTGTACGACACAGATGAGGGACACCAGGAATATAAAATAACAGCGGATGTACCCCAAGTATCTGTATTAGGTCCGCTGTTATGGAATATCATGTGTCATATGTCGCAGTTCCGCAAGTATTTTAACGGTGTTGTCGTTATCAACCAGACTTGTTGTGGCAATGGTGATAGAGGGGCCTTTAGTGTCTGTGGTGAAGTTGCGGTGTACTAGGGTATTTTCTATTATTAGAATTATTTTCTTGATGCTGGTCATGTTTTTAATGTACCAGGTGTACCGGTGTGAAGTGAGCGTCAACATACAAATGTATCGGTAAGGAACGTTTGTTGTGAACGAGCCCTTATATTTTTTTTATTTGGTTGCTATGAGATCTGTCAAACATATTTAGTACGCATCAAGTCATTGTACAAACATCATTTTTTTTAATCCTGTTAAAAATGTCGAATTTTGTAGCAGAAAATGATGATTTGCGGAAAGCATTAATTTTTTTTTTCATTTGAGGAATAGTGCTGCAGAGCCGCATCGAATGCTTGTCGAGGCTTATGGTGATCATGCTCTATTGGAAGCAACATGCTAAAGATGGTTTAAGCGGTTCAGAGATAATGATTTTGATATGTGAAATGAAGCACGTGGAAGACCACCAACAAAGTTTGAAGACGCCGAATTGCAAGCAATATTGGATCACGATGACAATTAAAGTCAAAAACAAATGGCACAAATGTTAAATGTTGAACAATAAACAATTTCTGACTGCTTAAAAGCTATGAGCAAGATCCAAAAGTGTGGAAACTGGGTGTCACATGAATTGAATGACAGGCAGATGGAAAAGCGATCAGAAGGGGGTGGTATACCATGAACTTCTAAAACCTGGCGAAATTGTTGATGCGCAACGCTACCGCCAACAAATTATCAATTTGAACCATGTATTGATCGAAAAACGACCAGAATGGGCCACAAGGCACGGAAAGGTGATTTTGTTGCAAGATAATGCTCCGAGTCATACAGAAAAACCCGTCAAAGAAATAATAAAAGCTCTCAGCTGGGAAGTGTTACCCCACCCGCCGTATTCAACAAACTTGGCTTCTTCCGACTATCATTTGTTTTCACCGATTGGACACGCATTAGCTGAGCAGCAATTCAATTCCTACGAAGATGTCGAAAATTGGGTCTCCGAATGGTTTGTCTCAAAAGACAACCGGTTTTATTGGCGTGGTATCCACAAATTGCCAGAAAGGTGGTCAAAATGTGTAGAAAGCAATGGCCAATACTTCGAATAAAATGTTTTTTACTTTTCACACTTCATACCGGCACACCTGGTAGACTGGTAGTGCTTTAACCAGGTTCAAAAATGTAAATTACATCAACTTATATCATTATCATCATCCACGTCATCGGCACTACAACCAGGATCAGGCATTGGCCCTATTTAGCAAATCTCTCCACCGGTGCCGATTTCGAGCCGATGTCATCCAGTTTGGCACTCCCAGGCTCTGGGCGTCCTGGTCTAGGTCATCCCTCCATCGCATATAAGGTCTGCCGCGCTGTCTCCTTCCATACATCCTGTCACAAAGGACTTTCCGGGCAAGCTCCTCTTCGCCAATTCGAGCTAGGTGTTCCGTCCATCCGACTCTACCGACCTTGATTTATCATACAACATTAGCTTCAAGGTAGATCGCGTACAAATCATGGTTGTAACGTCTGTGGAATCGTTCTCCCTCACATATGGGTGTACTTAAGACCTTCCTCTTGAACGCGGCTAAGAGTTCAGGGTGCCTTTTATTAAGCATCCATGTCTCGGATCCATACATGAGTACTGGTAAGACCATGGTCTTGTACAGTGGTAGCTTGGATGTTCTGGATAAATTTTGGTATTTAAAGAGCCTTGCTAGACCATAGTAGGCTTTGTTGGATTTGATCATTTGATCAGCCGTTCGCGTATTTCTTCTTCCATATTGTTATCGGCTGATACTATTGACCGAAGGTAGCTAAAGGATTGCACTACTTCAAATTATTGATCCACTACCCTGATAGTTTGACCAATGTTAGATCTTCTCTTCGCATAAGTGGTGGCAACTTAGTTTTCCCCTCATTAATGTGCAGTCCCAGTTTTTGTGCCGCCTGTTCGATCTGGGTGAAGGAGTCCTGTACAGTATTTCTCCTTCCATATTGTTATCGGCTGCTACTATTGACCCAAGGTAGTTAAAGGATTGCACTACTTCAAATCCGAACATCACAATGAACATTTTTCACATGCATTGTATGTACAGTCAAACACGTGTCTAAACTAAAACATATCCGCCGACACACAATGCAGGCAATCTATACATTATAATACATATCTCCACATCACAGATGTTTTATGACTTGCTAATAGACACAGATTCCCAGACCCCAATTTCACACCGATTTCCCACGGATCTTGTGTTACCCATCTGAAGTGCACGCAAACTCTTGTTTACATTAGCCAGATGGATAACACAAACAAAACCCCAAAAAGGATTGGTGATAAGGGGCGATACGTCCGGACTTCGAAAAAGATAAAGATAACAAACGATACAGACAGAGTCTGAATCAACAATCGGGAGTCGAGCAGAGGAGTTAGTAGTAGCGCACATAAGGAGAAGACCTCCTCCATACTTATGGATGATCAAAAAATAAATTAACATTTAAAAAGGTCCAATCTGTCTATTCATTTATGGCTCAACAAAAAGTCTTTTTGTCGCTAAAGTGCTTTTCGAATCGCGATTTTATCGTTTCCTCCCCAGCTAACAAAGCGGTTTTTCTCGCGTGTCTAAAGACACTTACGTCGCTAGTGAATCAATATAATCGTGCGGCAACAGCTTCGGTATCAAGGACATCAAGGACAACAACGGTAGCACACTTGTGGCGAAGAAGTATTGTGCACCGGCGTACGGCGCTGATTTACTTCCTTCCTCCAGCAAGTTCATATAGTTATAGGATTGTTCGCAACAAAACACTCAGGCACTGGTTCTCGAAACTCACCGTGTTAAATCCATAAATTGTTCACATCTAACCATCCAGGCTCATTGATAATAGAAATAAAACTCTCGATTATTGTATTTATTATATTTATTGTCGGATTTTAATTAAAAAGGATCGTATTTACTCTAAACTTATTACGCGCACATTCAGCGGGTAAGCCATTTTACACGATATTGTTCCTTGATTTAATTGAGCGGCGGCTTTTAATTTACCTACGCTTGAGGTTAATTCTCTCGCGACTTCAAGTGTCTAGGCCGTTGTTAATATTTCTATTTTAAGTAACAAAAAATCTTCACATTTACTATAAACTATTGTTTGCTATTGACTACACTGATTCAGACACTTTATAACAAAGGAAATAAACAAACACGACTCCGGGGTGTAAACGCATCTCTGCAGCGCCACGGAGAGCGGGAGGTGAACCGCCCGGGTCGGCGGTTGCAATCGAACTCTCCGATATCAATTCGCTGGCAAAGGAAATTCGGCCAGTGGTATTGGCTCTCTTAATTTAGGGATCCCAAGAGAAACGTAAAGTCTCTCTTTCGGGGTAGGTAACCAGATCTCATAGAGAAGATCGTAGTGGTACACATCTATGTGTGAACATTGGGACAAAGCCATGAGAATGAATCTGAAAACAAAGAAAGGGAATAATGTGCATCAATGAGATGTGAGTTCGGCTAAGTAAACAAGCCGTATCTCATTGGTTACTAATGGGTTTCTGTGTGCTTATGCCGCGAAGTCATGAGAAGCGGATCCAGAAATATGGTGGGCGACAAAGAGATCGTGTAGATCATTGTCTGTGATGTGCATTGCGGCTATGGTGATAGCCGCCATGCATCATGATCATGGTGCTAATTGGTTTTAGCTTATTCACAGGGAATTGGTGTTTATGGCATCGCTGCCAAGAGTAAGTACACAATTCCTATTTGCATTTGCCTATGCCATAGGATATAATTTATGCTTTAAGACGCAAGATGCGTAAATTTACTTTTGTCCCCTGGGTAAAGGTCGCCAGCCAATGTGTATTTAAAGGGATTTATTGTATACATGATGAGGCTGGGAATAGGCGACGCGACGTTTATTATCCCTGTTATGATGGTTACATTATATGTAAACCAAATTGTTTCGTTTTCAGGAATTCGTCTAGGAAAAATGCATATGGGAAGATTGGATTTATGAAGTTTGGACAGAATTCTTGTAGGTAATTTTGAATTCGAATTAATGAATGAAGGTAAGAATTCTCTTCCAGGAGCTTTTAGCTAAATACATTAGATACTTGATGCGTGAAGCATTTGCTGGTGCTAATGCAAATGCATTAGCGGAAAACTATGACGGTTGGGTTGTAGTTATGGGGGTTCTTCGGGCAAGTAGACAGTGGCGTTTGGCGGAACCGGCACACACTCTTCCCGGGGAACCGGAAGCACGGTGGTGCACCAGAAGTATTATATTCAGACCCACTTTTTTTACGACGATAGCACTACTTATAGTAATGTGCTGAATGTTAAATATCTCCTATGTTTCTAATCTTTACTTAATAAAATTATTTCCTAACTTAGCATAATTTTTCTAATAGTAATGTAACATTAGAGTGTAACCCCTAATGTTAACATTTAATATTTGATTATCTCTCGGGGAAAGCTCCTCCGAGGTTATTAATTTATTGATATTCACCTGTTAGTTCCACGTCACCTGGGGGCGGTTTCTTCTTGGCGGCAGGTTCTTTGTGGGGGCTTTCTGCGGTCTTGATGTGCTTGCTTAACTTACCGGGTGGTGGTCTTCCTTCGGTTTGTGGTTTTTGGTGTGAATTGAAACGACACATTTTCTTTATACTTACTTTAAGGCTTTACTATTTATTAGAAATACTGGGAATACCCATCCCTTTATTTATTTTACATTTTGACTTCTAAAAACAAGAAGACCCGCTGTGCAATTCCGATGGCTGCAGTCTTCTTGTTATATTATTACACTGCAAAGAAACTCACTTGCACTACCCGTGAAATACCAAATTATTGGTGAGGTAATGCAGATGATGCATTTTCCTCACCCAGAACGTGTAACCTATTCTGAGGTTATTCGCCTGACATAATCCATTCGCGGTATTCAATAACTGTTCTGCAAAACTGCAGCGACAGAGAGTTGAGCAATTCCATAATCGTTTAATTTTCCTTGCCAAAAATGCAACGGTAATGATTTGCGCAATTACTTAATTGCTTTCCATGCGGAGAACCAATTATAGACCATTGCTCGCATGTACCAATCGTATCATACGAATAATCACGCCTTACTGCTGTGTTCACTATTTCGCCGAACTCAGCACTTTTCCGACGCTCGATTATTTCGTCGTCGGTGGCCGTTGCTAATGACGCTTGTGTTCGCATATCATGTATCACACTTGTGAACATATGTACTTGTAACATGAGACCGTGTAGGTCTGTGGACAGGTGCTTGTTTGATTTTCGTAATGCGAAGCAGAATGCAAGGACAAGTGTTTGACTGATATACGCTTTGGCATGGATTATGAACGATCATTGTTCGTGGGGAACGCTTTGCTTCTGAATGAACACGAGTATTGCATTGTATGCAGAATACTTGTGACGATTGAATTGTTTATGGTATTATGAATGACCATGAAATGGATAGGCGTGTATCGCGATATGAGTCAAGTGAATGATGATTGAATTGTTGTGAAGATTGTTTGAGGATGGTCGTTTGGGATTACGTATGGTATTGTTTAAGGGGGGGGGGGGGGGGGGGGGGGTGAATAGCGAGGTGTAACAGCAATAAAATAGAAAATATAGAGTATTCACAGGTGGGTTTGTGGGGAGGAGAAGTAAAAAGTTAATCGCCAAACGAATGAACGAAACGTCACCACGTTTGTTCACAACCAACAAAAACGAACACCAAAATACGGATCGAACAATACACCGTCCGCTAGAAGTGATTAATTGAAAGACACTTTTGTTACCCCTGGAAAATTCACAACAAAATTTACTGCAGGGTTCTTTATTGAATACGTTATTTAATTGCATTACATTTGTGGAGACATCAACAAAGACGATGGCGACCAGTGCACCGATAAACAGCAATTCGGGGTTCATTGTTTTAAAATAAAGTTACTTTTCTCACTTATAAATTCTTCTTCACTATCTTAAACGAACCGCGGCACAAACTCGCCAAACAACTGGAAACACCCCTCACGACTCTGGGTATCATCGCGGTTGAAATTCGAGTGTCCGCAGCGCTACGGACAGCGGGAGTGATGTGTGACCAGCGTGGTCAACGGATGGAAAACGACTCAACGATATTGAATCGTTGTCGAAAGAAATTCAGCCAGTGAAACTGGCTCTCTTAATTCAAGGATGCATTTCCTGTTCCAAGAGAGACTTAAAGTCTCTCTTTAGGGTAACGAACAGATCTCATACAGAAGATCGCCACAGTACACATGTATGTGTGTACACTGGTTCTTTTATGGATCAAAGCCATGGGAAGGAATCTAAACAAAGAAAGGGAAGATGTGCATTCATGGGATGCGAGTCTGGTAAAGCTAACAAAACCGAAACTCGTCGGATGATAATTGGATCTTTGTTTGAGATGTGCGTCGCGGCTAAATAAATAGACGCGGCGTAACGAAGAAATGTTGTTAATAGGTTTTGGCTAGATTACCAGGAAATGGTGTTTATGGCATCACTGGTAAGGGTAAATATTGAATTCCTATTTGCATTTGCTTATGCTGTAGGATTTAATTGGTGCCAAGAGATGCGTGTATTTGTTTTAGTCCCTTGGGTGTAGGTCGCCAGCCAATGTGTTTGTCTGGTGATTTATGATACACATGATGAAGCTGGGATAAGCCAACTCAAGGGTAAGGTTTCCTGATTATGCGGTTGTATTATATATGAACCGATGAATTTTCTTTTAGGTAATTTATGATAAGGTAAGAAAGAACTCTTACAGGAATTGTATGCGAAGAGATGCAAGAAAAGGTAAGAATTCTTTTACTGAAGCTTTTTAGATTATACCTTAGATAATCCTAGATGCGTAAAGCATTTAAGGTGCTAATACGATTGCATTAGCGAAATTATGTGATTGGATAGAGTTATGGGTGTTTTTTAGGAAACGAACCGTGGGGTTTGGCGGAACCACCACAAGTTTACTGTTCAACCGGTAGGATGGTTAAAAGTTGACAGTTAAACTGCGTTTGTCACATCAGACCAGTTAAAAATAACTATTCGTTGATTGTTAGTCGAACTGCATTTCGAAGTATGCGAAAAAATAATTCAATTGACGAAATGAATGACTGGTAAGTCCTCGTTTTTGGCTTATTAATCTTTCTATAATTCAAATTACAATCTCAGCTCGATCATGTTTACAAATATGTTACGAAGGGCGCGAAATGCATTTTTAATTGAATGCCTATTTTTGTAATAGGTGTTAAAAACTTTAACGTATTTATGACTTGTTAATTTTTCAATTGCCGAAATTGCCAAAAACTGTACGTACCAAATGAAAAAACTAGACTAAAATGTATTTAACTTTTAAACTTCATTCAAATTTAACATCTTGCCTTCTAATTGGAAAATATTTTACATATTGCCACATTTCAGAGATGATTCTTGTCATATTAGAAAATCTTAATTATATATTGGATATATTGTATTAAACGTAGTCATATTGAAGAGACTTAATATATAAAGTGGTCCTGTCGAAATCGCCGACTAAAACACAACAAACAATGTGAAGTTATTCTTGTCTTTGAGTTAGGGATGTAAAAGGGCTGAAACTACTGTTGCATGTTGGTCGTAACTTTTAAGGGTAAATAGACGTTCGCTAGGTATTATCGAGGTATTGCAGAATCATCATCATCTTCGGCACTACAACCGGGAGCCGGTCATGACCTTATTTAGCAAGTCCTGAGGCTTGTTAAATTTTCCATAATGATTTTTTTTTCCGGGCAAGGTTATTAGCCTTGCGCCAGATTGCAGATTACATTGTAGGAATACTTTTGCTACATGGCAAGGAGTAGCTTGTTTAGCCATTCGCTATATAGGAGTAGGTGAAGGTGGCCAGGTCGCTCAAATGAATGCAATCTCTGTGAGTAGGGCGTTAGAATATACTCACAGCTAGGCCGGCTTGTCGTAAGAGGCGACTAAAGGCCGAGTGGTAGCCGGGGTCCCAACGCTCTATGCGCCCGGTGAAATACCATCCCATCAAGCTTTAGGCTCCGTGAAATGTTCGGGAGAAATACCTGGCCATCTTTCGGAGCTTGGCTGATGGACCAGTTCGAGAAAAGGTTAGTTAGGTGGTAGTCGGTCCCAAGGTGAGATACCACCCCGTCACACTGTACATTCTGCGATATCGCCGAGAGAAATCTTCGACGGTGTTTCGGATGTGTGGCTGATGGCTCGGACTGACACGGAGATAAGTCATGATGGTAGCTTCTGATCTAAATAATTCCGGAGGTAAACCAGTCTCCCATTCGGATCTCCGGGGGGGACTATGTAAGCGGGTACATCATGGAGATATCATGATAAATAATGGAAGTTTGAGAGGTTCGTCAACGCATAACCGGGCTCGCTTTCGAGGCTCTGCCCACGCTCGACTGGTGGCGGCATTTTGTAACATCAGGGGCATCGGTTTCACCAATACGAATGTAAACGCCGTCCACCAATATTTGCAAACAACGAAACCTGATATCCTTGCCCTAACTGAGACCCAGGTCGATTCGTCAACTGATTCGACATATCCTCGTTGCTCAGGATACGACTTACATTCGAGATTCCATTTTAAGGGCGGAGTCTGCGCCCTCGCGCGGTCCAATCTGGCTTGCCAGAGGATGGAGGCGTTAGAACCCAATAATATGGACATCATATGGTTGAGGGTCGTGCTGAGGAATTCCGTTAAATTTCTTTGTTGTCTTTACCGCTCCCCGAATGACGATCGGACGGCGACAGATACGGATATACGGATACAGATCAATCACCCAGCTTTTAAAATTGTTGTCTTGACGATTTTAATGTGCACAATTCCGGCTGGTTGTTACATTGCAACAGAACCGCCTAGGCTGTGAGGCTGGCGGAGATATTTGCTGTAAGCCACAACTTGACTCAAGTCGTGGGGGAGGCAACCCGAGTGCTGGATGGCCGAGGCGATTATGCGAACATCCTGGATTTGTTTTTGACATCCGAACCGAGTATTTATACTGTAGAGGTTTCTGCGCCATTGGGAAACTCAGATCACTGCTTGGTATCTGTCGCGCAGGCACTTGCATACCAAGCGAACAACAGGGCTAGGCAGCTTCGCCATGTATGGAAGTATGGGGCCGCTAACTGGGACGATTTGCGAGATTTCTTCGCATGCTTTCCATGGTCGGAGGTGTGCTTCGGAAACTCCGATGTTAACGCATGCGCGGAATCGGTATCAGAGATTATTTTTCTGGGGATGGAGATGTATACTCCACATTCCATCCAACGAAGTTCGTCCGATAAACCTTGGTTTGACAAAAAATGCGAGCTGATTACAGCGGCAAAAAACAGAGCTTTTAAGCAATGGCGCTCCAATCCCACCGGTGTTAGCAGAACGAATTTTGTTAGAGTCAGAAACGCGTGCAACCAGGCGAAGAAGGCTCACAACGACACGGTGATCAATAAGCTCCTTCGAACCAACTAGTTCGCGCTCCTTCTGGTCAATGGCAAAAGCTGTCAGCGGTAACTTCGCATCCTCATCTTTCCCTCCGTTTGTGACAGACAGCGGGACGTTAGTCACGGATTCAAAGGATAAAGCTAACGTGTTCGCGAATTTATTTTCCGCGAATTCAAACCTCGATCACGGCCTTTGGAGCCACCTGTGATCTCGCCGGTACGGTCTTCGATGCGGGATGAGAGATTTCGCCCGCGCACTATTCAACGCATTCTACGTGAACTGGATTGTGGGAAGGCAACTGGCCGGGACGGAATACCTGCAATAGTCCTTAAGAACTGTGCTCCAGAACTATCGCCGGTTCTTGACAGAGTCTTCCGCTTATCTTATGCAGGGAGGACCTTTCCTGCCTGCTGGAAAATCGCTCGAGTTCAGCCAATCTCAAAGACAGGAAAAAAGTGTCCCCCACAGAATTACCGTCCGATAGCATTACTGTCTATTTTATCTAAGGTAATGAAAAAAGTCATCAATACAGAGTTGGTTAAGTATTTGGAGTGCAACGGACTTCTGAATGATCGTCAATACGGATTCCGTGGCAGGCGGTCCACGGGAGACCAATAGCATTTGGAATAATAGTGAAGAAGAACGTGTGATTCGAACTGACGCTATTATGATCAATTATTATTCCTGACAGTTAGAATCACCAAAAATTGAACCTAAACGTAACACATCAGGCTACTGGCCGTGTTTGGAATTCGATTTTTAAACTCAAGTATATTCCACTGATGTGAATTTTTTTGTTATCGCTATGGTATACGGCTCTGATGGATTTTCTTATTCGATTTTCGTTCGGTGTTCTTCACTATTTTGCTTGTGTATTGTGTGTTTATCTGTTAGAGACGCCACACTACTCCCTCCCCAATAACTTCGTTACGATCAGCTTCGTGTGCTAACGACGGAGCGAACGAGAGAACGCCAGAGCAGGCGAGTGTGCCGGCGCTCTATGCGGAAGTCATGATCGTGTGTGAAGTTCTGTTTACTACGGGAAAGCGTGTGCTGTGTGTACAGATCACGTCGTAGTCACCAATTATAGCGTTTGGGATTGATAGTGAAGAACGTGTGATTCGAACTGACGCTATGACAGTTAGAATCACCAAAAATTTAATCAAAGCGCAATCCATCAGGCTACTGGCCGTGTTTGTTATGTTATCGCTATGGTATACGGCTCTGATGCATTATTTTATTCGATTTTCGTTTGGTGTTCTACACTATTTTGCGTGTGTATTGTGTATGTATCTGTTAGAGACGCTACATACCTTTTGACACTTATAACCTGTGAGTAGGGCGTTAGAATATACTCACAGCTAGGCCAGCTCGAGTTCAGCCAATCCCAAAGTCGGGAAAAATGTGTCTCCCACAAAATTACCATCCGATAGCATTACTGTCTATTTTATCTAAGGTAATGGAAAAAGTCATCAATACAGGGTTGGTTAAGTATTTGGAGTGCAACGGGGTTCTGAATGATCGTCAATACGGATTCCGTGGCAGGCGGTCCACAGGAGACCTTTTGACACTTATAACCGATATATGGACATCTGCGATTGAACGGCATGGTGAGTCAAGGGCGGTCGTATTGGATATCTCCAAGGCTTTTGACCGCGTCTGGCACGGGGCATTGCTGAGCAAACTTCGTTCATATGGACTTCCCCAACAGCTTTGCGACTGGACGAGAAGCTTCCTCGAGAATCGATAGATCCGCGTTGTTGTGGACGGCGAGTGTTCGGATCTGTATCATGTTAATACGGGGGTGCCCCAAGGTTCTATTTTGGCTCCAACCTTGTTCTTGCTTCACATAAATGATTTGTTGGCGACAACGAACAACAAAGTGTTCAGTTTTGCGGATGATAGTACGCTTGTTTCCTCCTTTTCGAGTGTTCGGCCGATTAGTGCATCAGCGTCGCCTCAGCTGAAATGTAGACAGATTGACTCTCTGAATCAGGATCTAGATAAGGTCCTGCATTGGGGAAGGGCCAATCTCGAACGACTTCAATACAACGAAGACACAATATACAACATTCACAAAAGAAAATGGATCATCGGTTCCACAGCTGATGATGAATGGCCGGGCCCTCGAGGCAGGGGAAAGTTTGAAATTGCTCGGCGTCACGGTCTGTGGGAATGTATCATGGCATAAACACGTGTCGAATATCGCCAGGTCAGCCTCAGGAAAACGGAGCTATCTTTTTAGAGCCAAGAAATATTTTACGCCGGCCCAACTTCTTCTCCTATATAAATCCCAAATTAGACCAACCCTCGTATATTGCTGTCATGTTTGGAGCTCGGCTCCTAAACATACCCTCGACCTACTTGAGAGCATACAGAGACGAGCGGTCCGCCTGATCGGAGACTCGGCGCTGACGTCGGGACTACAGTCGCTATCACATCGAAGGCGCGTAGCCGACCTCTGTCTGTTTTACAGATATTATCACGGGTACTGTTCTTCGGAGATTCTTGGTATTGTTCCGCGCAATTCGGCTTACATGCGCTCCACAAGACAATCCGGCGGATCGCATCAATTTGCGGTTCATCTCCCGACGGCGCGACCATCCCTGCATCAGAATTCGTTCCGTTACAGAGCGGGGAAGCTGTGGAACTCCCTTCCCATACGAGTGTTCCCGAAGCGTTACAACCTGCAACTGTTCAAAAAGAACTGCAACAGTTATTTGATGGCATCTCGGGGCGCCCAGTCGGCGCTATAGGTTCGCCTCTTCTGAGAGTAGTCTAAAAAAAAAAAAAAAAAAATCCCTCAACTAGTCTTCAAAGACTTGTTTGCCCTTTATCAGATATGTGTCGACGAAGCTTCTAGAAATGAGATTAACGGCTATTGTTTGACTATTAAGGTCATTGCTAACTTCAGAAATTCAGCGCAGTGCATGAGCTTACTATTAAGAATTTAAGAATTCTATAGGACGTGTTATATGTTTTTTTTTAAGCTAGTGGGGGATAAAGTGGATAACGTTGGAGTCTGTTGTATAAAGCGTTAATAAAAAGTACGAAGATGTACATCCAACAAAATTACGAAAAAACGAACAAAGATGTGACCTTGGACTCGTCCTTGAGCCTATATGTCCACAATTGTTTTACAAAAATCTCCTCAGGATTCGATGGTCTCATTTGATATTCACAACTTTTCCGTTTAGGTGAAATGCATTCCTCTACCTGCAAGGTGTAACATTTTTCGCATAACTTCACAGTTCCCATTGATGACGTTGGACCCGCATTCCTGAATCAAAAGCACATCAACAACCGCAATGGAGCCACAAGTTGTAGCGGGTCTTATGTTAACGCTCACAACACTGGTTTGCAGATGGTTATTATGATGATAGGGATAGTCCATTCGCCGATACATCTTTCCGTAAATATTCCTCTGAAATTTCTTTTCGGGATCCGGTTCTCCTGGAGTATCTTAAGAATTTAGTTCTCCTTACACTTGCCGCCTTAACGATGCTTCCTCCGCCCGGTTGTTGTTGTGTAACTGGACAATTGTTGATTACTCCGTTTATCCTCCTTCTTCTTATTATGTTTTTGTTTTTTTTTTTGGATCATTGAGTGTGGGTTACCTTCCATTTCGTTTTCTGCGAAGGATTCGGATGGTTCGAGAAGATCACTTTACTGGTGACCTCCATGATATATCTGGCAACTTGGTCAGGTGAATGTATGATCATATTTATGAAGAGAGATGCATTTCTAAGAATTTCAAAATGATCAGCGGGCAGCCATGGCAAGGTTTCTGTAAGGATATTGCAATCACGCACCCACCGGAGTTTTGGGGAGAGTTGAATTGGTGGGCAGATTGATTCGCACTTTGATAAATATTTTCGTGAGGGGAGGTGCCCAATGAGATTATCGCATCCTCCTCTGAGTTGTATGAAATTTGCTCCCGGAGATTGATCGGTTGTGTGGTTGTTCCTTGGAATTTCAGGGTAAAATGGCGACTGGTATGTTAATTCATTATTTTTTTGCTTTAACTATCATAGCGTGTAGATAGCACCAGGATCGCCTTTAAGTGGCGTAGTCAATCATTGGGGATTATTGTAAATATTGTTCCTAGTCCACAGCCGGGCGGGAAATAAATGGTAATTCATGCAAAAAATGCACGACTTAATGTTCTCGCAAAAGTATGGGGAATGAGAAGAGAGTGTTCCCGCCATGATAAAAGTGAGTTAGTGCTTGAATTGAATAACCTCCAGACTTGGTGAGATAGCCGCACCAGTCTTAGTACTATGTTTTTTAACGGTCAAAAAATCACAGATGTAAAAGGTAAGGGGCTTAGAAAAGGCGCTTAGTTCTGTCCTCGGAAACTTCTTGACAGCTCGTGTTCCTTACTGGAACATGGTTTCGGCGTTGGTAACCAATTCTTCAAATATCCTACTGATTGTGCGGACATTTTAGAAGCATCAGACATAAAAAGTTCAGAACTCGATCATAAGTTGAATTTATGCCAGGGCAAACTCTTGTTTGTATTACTCGCAGACGTAGATATAACAATTAAGCTAACTTGTCCTGGTGCCTAGGTCTTTAGGAGTTTATTGGTAACAACTGTGGTGCTGTTGCCAGAGATCACACTGATCGCGACAAGAACATTCTTACAGTGGCATCGTGTTGCATGTTGCAGCCGACATCAGTCTCATTTTCCTGATATCCGTTTGCTTTGACTTTGATGTTCTTATTCGTATATCTCTATAAGATATGCGAGAAGGTACTGCGTAATTACAAAAGGAAAAGAGAAGACAGTCCGATTTGCAGTGTAAACAGAAATCAGTTGGCAAAGTTGGCGAACGCAAAGAGAGCTGCCGGCAAAAACCCGTCAGAACAACTGACTGTATGGGGCTGTTTATGTCTAGGGTAGAGAGCATAACCCGAGTAGTGGGCAAGCCAATGTGATTCTTAAGCGACAGAATTATCGAAATTGGAATTCCAAAGTTCTAGCAAGATCAGCGTCTTAGTATCGTTAAAACGCAATGAAATGTTCAGCGTTTCGATAGGAAGATGTAAGTATGAGAGCGTTAGGATTGATGCCTGGAATGCTGCATCCAACAGGTAGTTCGATGGACGTATCCAACTCCTCGAATGATGGCATCACTATAATGTTGCAATATGCTTTCCGCCATGGATAACATTGATGAATCCTGTCAAGCGTCATCCATCAACAAATACAAGAACGGCATGTAGTTGGATGTTCTGGGAAAGATAGGTTTTTGTCGAGCATTGATAGCGCGAATGGAATCCATTAACCAAAAGTCGGCATACTTATTAATGTCTGTTGCTGATTCTATTCCGTTTTTTTTCCTTTTTTCTCTTTCTGTTTATCTGTTTTTTTTTCTGTGTTTGGTTCATTTAATATCTTCCAGGTAAACAAGCGACGGGGGGATTATCATAATATGCAGTTAATGTTCTTGTCGTGAGCACGGTTCTCATAGGATCGGTGATATTGTAGGCCGAAATTGCGGGATAAGCTACGGGTAACTAATCAGCAGATCTTGTTTAGCGAGTGGAGGAATTCTTAAGTGTTGTATGTATATGTGGTGTAAGTGATGAGAAGCTGTAGATCAAAGGCGGTTCCATATATTTTATATTCGCACGCATTTAAGAGATTAGTAGTGTCTCCGGACAGGCAGACAACTATTTGTCAATTCAAAAACAGACTTTTATAACTTTCGATAAATTTCCATAAGAGGTTATTTCAGGGGAACTTCCCTAAAACAGTAGATATATATCTTATATTTTTGGGCCTATATATCAAATCCCCATAACGTTGTGGGTAATTATCACCAGGATTTTGGTCATAACAGTTAAAATTTGTATGTATATGGGGTGATCTATTTGGAGATACTTTCTCCAGAAGACAAAGTTCAGCACAATGTTTACAAATCACTGTATTACGAAAATTAGTGTTCTACGAGGAATGCGTACCATGCGTTTAAAGCAACTAGCTTACGGTCTACACCATCGGCATGCACTGTTCGATATACTATCGACAAATTTGAAACCCAATTTCCATTAATGAATAATACCAATAGATAAAATGGAAAATATCCAGCACGTAGAAAGGAAAATATGGCAAGGTAGGTAAATACCACTTGAAATATTTGAGCGGATCACCCAATATAGGAACTTCCGAATGGACCGTATTATATACAGTTGCGGCCAGTATTGAAAGAAATATTTTTTGGTGTGGGTGGCTTTCGGTTTGATATGTCTTAAGACGATGCATGACCAATTTTTAGTTCCATTAGTTCTTTGAAAACTGAGTCTAACTAATTTGTAAGACTTTGTTTGGCTTTTTTTTAGCTTTCCTGAATCGATTGTAGAGCAATTCGTACTCGGGACCGCTTCTCTTACGTTGTTTTTTCTGTCGCAATTTAGGCCATTCACCCCGAAACTCGCATATTTCCCCGTTCTACCAATATTGTCCTATATTTGTTCGTTTTTGTGCCTTTCTTAGTATAGCGGTATCGCATACATCCGTCAGATTTTCCATTAGCTGTGCTGTTTGCTCTCCGGCTGAATCTTGTGGCACTTTAGTATTCTCCGTCATAGGGGCACGTACAGCCTCATCGAGTATAGTGATTTTCTGTGCCCTACGTTGCATATTTGTGTGTGAATCGGGTTGGACCCCCTTATTATTTAATATACGATTTCGAAGTGCTCGCTACATGCCGGACACGCTCCACTCGAGTACAAGATGAATGAAAGCATTCACCGAAATCATGACCTGGAGGACAGAATTCTACTGAATCACCTGCACCTCCGAAATGAAATTTCACTTTGGCAATCGGAGAATCCGGGTTTTACCGAATTCAGTGACGATAATCTGTCAATTGACATTAATGCCAATGGTGGGGCTAATAGCGTTTTAATCACAAGGGAAGGAATCCAGAGTATCTTCGACTCATTAAGAAGCAAAAAGTCAGTGGGAATAGATGGAGTACCTAACATCGTACTCAAGAACCTGCCCCCAAAGGTAATAGATATATACACGGTCCTGTTTAACAACGCGTTGAATAATGCACATTATCCCGCGCGTTGGAAAACGGCTAGCATTCAGCCTATCCTAAAAAAGGGGAAAAAATGTACAAACCCAATGAACATGCGTTCGATAAGTTTACTCCCAAGCATCAGTAAAGTATTTGAAAAAACCATTAACAAAGCTCTGGTAAAATGGGTAGACGACAACAGCATTATTCCAAATAACCAGTTTGGCTTTAGGGCGGGTCATGAAACCACACATGCCGCAGCTAAACTGGTCTCCGACATACAATGTAATAAATGAAGGAACCAATGCACAGGTGCCTGTCTGATCGACTTGGAAAAAGCCTTTGATACCGTCTGGATCGAAGGGTTGTATTACAAACTGGTCAGACATGGCATACATAAGCCTTTACTATATGTACTTTACGATATGTTAAAGGACAGGAGGTTCGTGGTCAAAAGTGGTAATGTGACCTCCAATAAAACGTATAATATCAAGAGTGGACAGGGCGCGGTACTCTCTCCGATTCTTTTTAACATTTACATCAGCGACTTACTTATTAGATGCACTTCCGCAGGCTATTGCGTACGCAGACGATCTCATAATTTACAGAACAGCTCCGAAAGTTGCGATCATAAATAGGTTAATACAGCGCGACTTCAACAAAGTGCAGCGCTATTGCAATGACTGGAAACTTAAGATCAACTTCCAAAAATGTGAAGCCATCCTATTTAGAACTCCATTATATAAAGCCACGTACGACACAAGGAAAAACTGGCGAAAGCTAGTTATCGTGGGACCACATGGAGATAAACTGGAAACCAAGAGTTTAGTTAAATACCTGGGCATCTGGCTAGACCAATATCTGTATTTCAACAGACATGTAGAGGCTGCTTTGCTCAAAGCGAGGAAAACTTTTGCTATGACAAGGAGGCTATTTTACAGTAGCCAACTTGACAGCAGGGTAAAAGTCATATGCTACATGACGCTAATCAGGCCAATGCTCATATATGGTTGTCCAGTATGGTTTAACATAGGTTCAAATTTGAAAGAAAAGATTCGGGTGTTCGAAATGAAGTGTCTCAGAAATTGTCTCAGATTATATCGAACACCGGAATCGGACTATAAAAAGTATTATTCAAATGAGACTTTATATAATGATGCGTACATAAATAGGGTGGATATTCTTATGATTAAATTAATCAGAGGACATATTGCGAGAGAAATAATGATCTAATTTTCGGGGCTTATTATCCAAACACTCTGTACTATGAGAACGTGCGTCGCAACGGTTTTGTTCCACCAGAGGCGTTCCTTGATTTGGACATGAAAGGGCTTATACAGCATAGATCCGGAACTCCGCTGATCTATCATGTAAGTAGATCATCCGTAGACGGGCGATTGTGCTAGGAGCCGGAAATAACGCGCACCGAAGAAGATCTCTTGCGCTTCAGTAGGGATATCTCCCACAGAGACCGGGACGATAGTATTGGACAGCGTCAACAGTTCTGGTGGTTGAATGGCATATAAAGACCTGGATACCAAAGTCGGTAAAGAATAACAATATTATCAGCCAGCTTACGTAGACTTAGCTTTTCTAAAATTAGGGCAGTATAAGATTTAAGTTAAGTTAAGTTAAGTTAAGTTTTTTAAATAAAATTATATCAAAAAAAAAAAAAAAAAAAATTCGACACAAAGTTTTGAAATTTTTTCTTTGTCAGTTAAATAATTATAAGTACTCCCACATACAAAATTCTGTCGCCGAAAGGCAAATTATACAATAGTTATGCAATGTTTAGCTTAGAGCGTCTGCGTAGGACCAGTAAGTTATAATATAAGATAATTAAGCTAGAATTTAAGCATTTTTTGTCTAGCATGTAATTTAGAAACTAAGAAGATAAAAAGAAAATAAAAAAATGTTTCAAAAATGAAAACACTCCACTACTGACAAAAGTGAGAACAATAATCGACGAGTCTCTTCTCTTGTTAAACGTGACTTTATTACCTCGATTTATTAAGACCAGATGTACGGCTTCGAAAAAGGCAAAGAAGATGCCCCCTTTCTATTCGTCCGTTTGCTCCCCCACTCGCAACCCCACGCGTTAACTTCTAAGACTTTTCCCCTTACAACTGGGACATGATCGTTCATTAGGTCTTCGAATTCACCGATTCTTAGTCTCCGAACGGCATAACAACTAACCTAGTATACTCCTTGTACCCTGTATGTTCTACGGTGTCTCTTTCCTCAGAGGACGGCCTGCCATACCGCTTTGCCTGTGGGGTTCCTAATTAGTTTTTACAACAGTTCTTTCAGTGGAACATCCGTTTTTTTATAAATACTGCTGCTCCACCTCCTCTTAACTTTGGTCTGCTTATAAACCCAGCCTCAAATCCATCGATTTTATAAAAAATGTTTTCATATTCATTATGTTTATTTCTACTAATATGATAATTTCAAGATCATTAATTATATTATTCAAATACGAGAGAAATAGATTCCAGTTTTTTTGTAGAAGATCTTATATTGAGATATAGGCACGAATGTATTAGGTTTTTGGATAACTCATAATTTTTTAATTCATTCATATTATCAATCAACCTGTGCTCCTCACTCAATATTTGATCTAGTACATTTTCATTGTTTTCGTTCATTTTTGTTGAGCTTTTTTAATACAAAAATTAACGAGAATGGATTATGCAATTTTGGAGACGTCATTGGCAGTATCAATGCGGATTAAGCGTCTTGGTTTTCTTGCAAGAATTTTCCCATCTCGTGACCAAACAAACTCCCACCCTTTTTCCTTTGCTTGATTTCTTAAAGCCACATTATATGTTTGCTTGTGGCAGTAAGTTGGTTGTCAACAAATATAAACGAACTTTGTTTATATTTCCTCCCGAGTAGTTTCTTATTTAAATCATTTAAATTTACTGGTCCGTGTGAATGTAATTTTTGTAGAAAATAATTTCCGCAAAAATTTGCTTGGGAAGGAACATATTATTTGAAAATCCTGTTGCTTGCTTTTAGTATTTGTACGTGTTAAATCCTGTGATGTGCCGTGGTGTGAGTTGACTGTATTTTCTTTCTTCATTTCGAAAAGTAGTGAAAGGTCTGTGGGGGTTTTCTTAGTTATGTGCCGACATTGGCACGGGTTGACTAAGATCTCCTTACCAGTTACCTAATCCACGTCCTCAGGTAAACAGCAGCCAGAGAGAGCTTCCTCAGGATTGGACGTTGCACTGTCACTTCGGGATAAACTTCACAACGAGCGCTCAGACACAGCGCAGATACCAGGCAGAAAATAAAACATTAGGGTTGGTGATACAGTTTTGTTTTTATTGTTCGAAAACTATCTTTCTCTTAAGGACGGATCTTCACAACGTTAGGTCCGTCACTAACTTCACAAATTACATTAACAGCAACTTACATCGCTTCCGCACACTCGATTTATTCGAAACAATCCGGGACTATTATTCTATTCGTGGTTTCTCTATTTTACAATTTAAATAAACGTTTTTATCGCGCGGGCGCACTACTCCGTGTATTAAACTCGGTAACAAACTTGGCCGTGATTTTAAACTTAGGAAGGCTCCTCTCCTCGACTCAGTGGACAAACGACTCCTATTCAACTATTTTATCGACTAAACTACTTTTGTGCGCGGATCACCTTGTTGGCTCGTGATGCGAGCTCATGGGTGGTCGAACCGTGGGAATAAAAATTCATTAAAAAGCATCTTTGGGATTAGGATGCATTTGGGATAATTACACAATGATGGTTGTGTTTACAACCATGTTAATTGTGTATTGCAATCCTAGGGAGTCATGGGTCGAATTTCAGTGTGAGTATTTACACTGGCATTGAATTCGGCTCTTGGCAGCTAGGCGCGAAATGCGCCGGTGCTTTGAAGATTGCATAAAAGCCGCCGTGAGTACTGGTGCAACATGAAAATCTGTTGCGCACGTGTGGGACAGTAAATGCAGGCAGACAGGGGTTCTGCTGATTGTTTTTATAATCCACTTCGGTTATCTAGTATGGCAACCGAAATGTTTTCCTTTTAGAACAATGCTGAGATGCATTGATGTATGCGGTACTGGCGTACCGAATTTCTTCTACGGAAATTTATATAACGCGTTAATTGCGTGAATGTCCTTGATGGGTAGATGCTTGATGTTGGATGCTATTTGCATAACCGAAAGGTAATGAAATCGGTGGGAGAATGCTTGGGGAAGTTATTGCGCTTGCATACGCAAAAATGACGAAATTAATGGAGCTTTAGGAGGGAAGATTTTGAGGTAGGTTGAAAAGGTAGCAGTGGCGTTGGTAGAGACGCCACAGGTCCTTAGCTGGCCCTGTGGGTAGGTGGCATCCAATCGGATTGGCTGCGTTACGTTGTCGTTTTCGTTCTTTTATTATGCACTTTTGTAGAAATGTCTAAAGGCTGGCGAAGTATTAGAAACACTCTGTAGTTTTTCTGTTGTTGTCGAAATACGACTCCAACTCTTCTTCACAGACAATGTTCGTGGAAAAGTCAAATCAGTTCACTTGGTGTTGTCTCTCAATAGAATTTCTTTGACGATTAAGGACTGATACAAATTCCAAAAAGTAAATAAAAAAGTTAGAATCTGATGATAAAAATGTTCTATTACTTTAACGTGAGAATTCACAGCTTATCTATAATCCTGATGTAGTTCTTTGTTCTGCCTTATCTCGCGGATCTTCATTCGAATAAGCTTCCTTCAGGAGATGATAAATCGACACTGGACGCAATCCTTTAAAATGTATCGCTTTTGTTCCTTGTAAACATTTGGAAGTAGAGTGATACTGATCGATAATCAGTTTTTGATAAAACTTCCAGTGTCCAGTTTTATGTTAAATGGAATTAGTGAATAAAAATACCTCACTTAACTATCGAATGTCGACAATTTCGCCTGCGAACCCACCCCTAGTTTTTCACGTTTGTATTAAGCGTCAACCTCACTTTTGAATTTTTCCCACCGTCACGTCTTTGTTTTTTTGTTCGATCTATTGCTTTTCCTTTGTTCGATCAACGTAATCTTCGCTCTTTTTCTCTCTGGGACTTTTGCTGTTGTTGTTCTCTCGAATTCGCCCCATCATTTCTTGTGTCACAGCTCAACGTAATTGAAACACCTCGAGTTTTTTTTTTTTTTTTTTTTTTTTTTTTTTTTTAATACTTTTGTCGGGAGAGGCGAACCTATAACGCCGAGTGGAAGTAGACGAAGTCTACATAAACAGAGTGGATAATTTTATGATCAAATTAATTAGAGGACATATTGTGAGAGCAATAGTTGCGTCCAATCACCTAATTTTCTGAGGTTATTATACAAATACTTTGTATTTTGAGAGGGTACCCCTCAATGGCTTTGTTCCACCAGGGGCGTTCCTGGAATTTATTATGAACGGTCTAATACAGGATGAATCCGGAGTTCCGCTGATTTATCGTGTAGGTAAACCTTCCGTAGACAGGTGATTGTGCTACGATCGAGAAGTCACGGTTCAATAGAGCTATTTCCTATAGAGACCGGGATGACATTATTAAACAGCACCAACAGTTTTGGCAAATAAAGACCTATGTATCAAAGTCGTTAAAATAACTCCAACATCAACCAACTTACACAGATTTAGCTTTTCTAGGATTAGGGTAGAGTAAGATTGAGGTTAGGGGGATAGGAGCGAACATACAGGGTAATGTCTGTACTTTCAACCCGGCGAAGGCCAGGATGATCCTTGTCCCTGTTCAATCCAAGTTGACATGCAGTCTCCACGTCACACCCCTGGATAGGTAGAATTGCACCCGCCAAACAACGAACCAATGCATGCAGCGACATCCTGAGAAAGATTGGCGCAAGGCTAATAACATTGTCCGGAAAGTCAAGTTAGTATGGACAATTTAACCAGTCTCGGATAGGGACCGGATACTAAATAAGGCCGAGACCGGATCTCGGTTGTAGTGTCGATGATGAAGATGAGGTTATATTAAAATAGGTTTTTAAGCAATTCCAAAAAAAAAAATATATATATATATATATATATATATATATATATACGAGGGTTGCCTCTTATGTTTCGGGATTTGGCAACCCTAGTGTTGCAATCTGGCAATTGACAGCTCCGTCGTAAAGTTCGACATTTTTGAGGTTATACGCACTCAGAACGTTTTGACATACGAGCGCTATTTGTGTTGTTTACAGTAACTTAAAAGATTCATCTCGGCCCAAAAATGGAATTAAATCGTCAACATTTTCGTGCGATTATTTTTTACAACTTTCGGCGTGGATTAACTCAGCAACAGTGCATGGATGAACTTAATTCAATTTTTGGCGATGAAGCTCCATCAAGGACCAGTGTTTATCGATGGTATGGTGAATTCAATCGTGGTCGTAGTTCACTCCAAGATGAATTTCGTGAAGGTCGTCTAAAATCAGTTGTTGTTCCGAAAACCATTGATGCTGTGCGCGAACTGATATTGGAAGATCGTCATGTGACCTATCGTGAGATTGAGACAACCTTAGGCGTTAGTGGGACCAGCATACATTCAATATTGCATAAACATTTGACTGTCAAAAAAATTTGTTGGCGTTGGATGCCACACAATTTGTCAATCGCCCAAAAAAAGGCTCGTGTCAATAGGTCGAAAGAAATGCTCAAAAAATACGGTCGCGGTGCTTCGAAACACGTCTATGACATCGTGACAGGTGATGAATCGTGGATTTACGCGTATGAGCCCGAAAGTAAACAGCAGTCGACTGTCTGGGTGTTTCAAGATGAGCCAAATCCAACAAAAGTTGTTCGCGCACGAAGCACTTGCAAGCAAATGGTCGCCTGTTTTTTCGGAAAAACTGGACGTGTCGCAACCGTACCACTAGAACAACACAGAACAGTCAATTCTGAGTGGTACACAACCATTTGTTTTCCAGTTGTCTTCCAAGAAATCAGGAAAACCAACCGCCGAAGACGGATCACTCTTCACCACGACAATGCGAGCTCTCACACATCGGTTGCGACAACTGCATTTTTGAGCACCCAAAACATCGATTTGATGGGTCATCCGCCGTATAGTCCTGACTTGGCACCGAATGACTTCTTTTTATTCCCGTACGTAAAAAACAAACTGAGAGGTCAACGTTTTTCGACACTTGAAGAAGCGGTTGCTGCATACAGAATGCATGTGTTGGAGATACCTCAATCAGAGTGGCAAAAGTGCTTCGACAATTGGTTCAAACGCATGCAAAAGTGTATAGATCTTCATGGGGAATATTTTGAAAAACAATAAAGTGATTTTCGATGATCAATATTTGTTTTTGTTCTCTAATCCCGAAATATAAGAGGCAACCCTCGTATATAGATGTAGGTTAATTTTAAATTAAAAAAAAAAACAAAATTGACGCAACGTTTTTTTAGTTTTTCTTTGTTATTAAAATTGTTGAGATAATTCAATGTAAAAACGATTCCGTTGTAAGCTACATTTTATTTGTGATTTTGACTTGACGAAGTATGGAACAAGACTGAACTATCTTATACAAGAAAATGGCGCATAAGCTGCTTACTGTCTAATCTCACATATGTACAGTGAGTCAATCACAAACTGTTGGTTTATGTTCAGCGTCGAGATAGGTCCCTCGACGTGACAGCAAAATCCTTGTGGCGTTGTTGCCCAGTAATAGCAAATAGTTTAAAACAACATTTTTTAACACTAATTTAACTTTATTTTACGTTTTAATTAGGACAATCAAAAAAACAGGTGCTGAGAGCACCGTCTAAAAACTCTTAATTTTAACGTTAAAAAACTGTGTAAGAATAGTGTAATATCCGAAAACAATTCAATTAATTTTATTGAATAGAACGTCAAAACAGTAAAACGGAACACAAAAACTGTATCAAAAAATAATTCTTCGTTCTCTTTCATGTCATTTTTCTGATAACGGGCTCGTTATCAGTCCGATATATCTGGTAGTTGTGATTGGCAGCGGTCAGTGCCAATGGTGTTTTGCCGTAATGGTATAATGTGAAATTATACATGTTGCGGAACTGCAACATCTTCCCGGGCCGCCGACAGAGGACCCAGTAGTCCTCTTTAGTTGGCGTCACCAACGTGTTCATGTCCGCGCCATGGGAAGTCGCGGTTGGTATTTGTGGTTGAGCTCAGAGGCCTTAATGCTAGTGTTGCTCATGAACCGGTATGGTGCAGAGGTAGGGTGGCAAATTTAATTATATTGACTACATCTGATTTTATTTATTGAGTTATTGTTTCAATTCCTAGTTAATTATCCGTGTTAGTGTGTGTATGTGTGTGACCGAAGGTCCAGTTGGCCATTGATTGCTAACGTTGTAGCTTGAGATATGGCCGTCGTTGTTTGATGTTGATATTCTCCGACATGTTGTGGAGGTTGCCCGAGAGGCGATAATTGCCGCATCAGCTGCGGCAACGATGTGATCTGTATTTGTGTTATCCCATTGGTTGAGGTCACTATGGTTGAATTGATTACTATTTAGTTTGTTGTGTGATTTGTGCGTTTAATGTTAAATGTTGGTTGGATCGTAAATCCCTGGTGTCATCGATGAACTTCTTGGACGTAGTCCTCTCCTGGGATCGTGGATCCCTCTGTGTCATCGATGACCTTCTTGGACGTAGTCCTCTCTTTGGATCGTGAATCCGTATGTAAAATTTCAATAAGTTGGACGTAGTTCTATGTTGGATGGTAAATCCATTTGAATGAAGTATCAATATGTTGGACGTAGTTCCATGTCGGATCGTAAATCCATTTAAATGAATAAGAATATATTGGACGTAGTCCCATGTTGGATCGTAAATCCATGAGTGGTAATTGAGCGATGTTGTGATTGAGCGACGTAGTCGTCAATGTGTTGAAATTGGTGGGTTGTAATTCCACCATCTTCTCAGTACGTCCAGCATGTGCAGCTACCAGAAACGTTAGAGTTACCGCCAACCGCCTAGGATCATCCGGGTCTCGAATCCAAGTTGATTGCTCTGGCTGATGCTGTTGCAGTTGGGGATATGTCCCATCTACGCCGCTAAACCAATGCTCGGCGTTGGGCGAATTTCTTGATGGGAACTGAACTCTCTGTCGGCAGCGTTACCTGTGGTCTTATTTGATGAACTGGTTGAATGATGGTGCTGGACATGGTGGCTTTTGCTTTTTTATAGTGTTGTGGTTGAATGCTTGCGGCATATCCTGTTTACTTACAACTGGCACTTGATTGAGCCAGAGAGGTTGCGCATCCAAGTTGCTATTTAGAAGATTACTCTGCTGATCAATAGAAGCCTTCGTTCTTTTGTGCCGCAGGATGAAATAGTCCTAAAGCCAGGTACTTTCTTCTTTGACTGGTGGCTGAACCATGTGTTCACTATTCGCCTCCGTTGGTTGGATTTCCCGAAGGGTGCCTGTTCTTCTCCTTCTATATTCCCTAATCTTGGCACCGAAAGCCTATCTTAGACACCGACTCTGGTGGAGTGGTGCCCCCGTGGCAGCGATGTGCAATGGGCGGTGCTAAGAGGGTGCCCCAGAGCATTTCGTCCAGGCGGCGAAAAGCGAAGAACCCTAGACACGTGACAGCGATGTGCCTGAGCGGCGAGAGTGGCAAATTCAGGATGCTCGAACGATGAATCCAGGTGACGAGAAGCGGTGAACTCCAAATCCAATCCACAGCTTTTCGATGACATGCTTCTCCGAAGGGTGCCGGCATCTTTCCTTGTTCTTCGTTTTCTTTGTCCCTTAATCCTACAACCGAAAGCCTATCTTAGACACCGACTCCGCTGGAGTGATGCCCCCGTGGCAGCTACGTGCAATGGGCGGTGTTAAGAGGATGCCCCCAGAGCATTTCGTACAGGCGGCGAAAAGTGAAGAACCCCAGACACTTTACAGCGTGCCTGGGCGGCGAGAAGCGACAAATCCTGGATGCGTAAACGATGCGCCCAGGCTTCGAGAAGCTCTGCCCAGGAACGGATGTGGATGAAGCAGTGAAATCGCAATTCTCGGAGGTTTTGGCCATATTCATCTGCAATTCGATTTTTGGGTTAACATCAGCAAACGACGTGAACAACACCTGCACGCGCAAACCCCAAGGAAGAAAATTGCTGACCAAGTGTCTGGTGCAATCGGAGCACCTCGAGTCATTTTCCAAGCTAGCGAACAACACCAGAAGCTGAGATAGCGAAAATGAGGCATTAAGTATAAGCAATCGAATCGTTGTCAGTTTAGTTTAAGTTAAGAACTCAAGAATAAAGGACAAGGCATTCTGCCCTGTAATTAAAAATATATTTTTTTGATTGTTTCTGCAGTACTTAAATTAACTGGCGCCCAACGTGGGGCCCGCTTCTGTGACACTGTGAATATCCGCGAGTACCTTTTGGGAAATCAAGCAATAAACAAGCTTGTTGGCGAAAAACATTTCCTGTGACACTGTGAATATCCGCGAGTAACTTTTGTGATAAACAAGCTTGTTGGCGAAAAACATTTCCTGTGACACTGTGAATATCCGCGAAATACCTTTTGTGAAATAAGCAATAAACAAGCTTGTTGGCGAAAAACATTTTCTGTGACACTGTGAAAATCCGCGTAAGTGCAAAAAGTGGACAACCAAGCCACTAAGACAGTGTAAGTGATAGGGAATAAGGCCCCCGAGTAGTTCCACGCGAACAAAAAGGAGTCAGGAAGCTCTGACAGCCGCCCTAACCAACAGTTGCAGCCGGAACCCACCATCAAAATCAACATTAAGAAGAGATGCTGCAGAAAATAATTGTAATACTACTGTAAGTTAATAATAACCTAGTTAACATATATTTTTATTATATTCCTTTTTTTAACCACATTCTATCCACTGAGAAAAATTATTGAACAGTAAATTTACATTCCATTATACAGTTAAGTGATTATTTGTTTAGTGCTTCCAAAGCAACTACATTATCATTACGAGAACGGGTGATATAACTGATTCTCTCAAAACAAATTTTTTTGTTTTGTTGTTGTTTTTTCGTTTTTGTGAAAAATGGTAAATCCTAATAATTTGATACGACCAGCTCGTCTGGAAGTGCCTGCAGATAACGCTGCAGCTCATCAACCTCCCGCTCCCGTTCCTCCCCCTGCTCCTAATGCAATAAACAACGACATGATTAGGCTAATTTCACAACTAGTGACCGAAACCCTTCAAATACAGGGACGACAACTTTTTAACTCCATCATGAACCCCGCGTCCGATATTAATAACGACATAGACCAACCAATAAACTTGGCTAACGATAGGAATTTATCCGAGATGGACAAAATACCCGATGTAGTAAAAAGCCTCAGAGAATTCTCTGGACAGCCACACGAATTTAACTCATGGAAAAAGAGTGTCGATAGGATACTCAAAATCTATGAACATTTGAAAGGTACCCCCAAGTATTATGGAATCCTATCGGTTATTAGAAATAAGATTACGGGCTACGCAGACGTCGCTTTAGAATCGTATAACACTCCACTAAATTGGGAAAAAATGTCAAAATGTCTTACTCTACATTATGCAGACAAGAGGGATTTAGGAACCCTCGAGTACCAAATGACAACTTTGGTACAGGGTAGTAGTACGATTCCCGAATTCTATCAGGCCGTCTACCACCACTTGTCGCTTATCTTAAATAAGTTAGGATCAATGGAAATGAGTCAAGAATCCATGAATAACATGACTCAGTGTTACAGGGACAAAGCGCTTGATACTTTCGTCAGAGGGTTAAAAGGCGACTTGCCTAGGTTACTCAGCATCCGTGAACCCGCTGACCTACCGCAAGCTTTGCACCTATGCTTAAAATTGCAAAACGTTGATTTTCGAGCCCAACATGCAAACAATTCACACTCTAGCAACCGGAAAACATTCTACCAAACACCGCCTCCAGTTCCACCTAGAAGGAACAATTTTTCATACTCAAGACCGGCACCTATTCCCGCACCCAGACGCGAATTTCATCCCGAATTACTCCATAACCCCCGAAATGCTCAGCCTCCTCAGTTCTACAGAGAACCACAATACCAGTCAAACCAACAATACCCACAGCAACGACCACCAGCAAATCAACGTCCACTTCCTCCTAAGCCAATGGACGTCGACTATTCTATCAAATCTCAAAAGGTCAACTACCAGAACAGACCTCGTAACCAACAGTTTGTTCCACAGAAACGGCAACATTCTCAACAATTCCATCAACCACACAAAACGCAGAGAATCTACCACACTGAAGGACCCGATCCAGACAAATACGAAAGTGAAATAGAACGAGAAGACCAAAACTATGACCAGACACTAACAAATTACACTGACCTACAAGATGACCCTTACCTTGAAAAACCCGAACATCTTGACGATATCTATTTTTTAGACTAAGGCCCTCTTCGCTTCCTTACTTCGAACATATCGCAAGAAGCGGAGAGACATTAAAATTTTTAATAGACACAGGATCTAATAAAGACTACATCCAACCCCGGCATATCAAGAATCCTCTTCCGAATGAAAGACGTTTCTACGTTAAATCAGTCGGAGGGAGCGTAAAAATTACACACCACTCATTTGTTCAATTATTTGGCCATAATACAGATAAAATAAAATTTTTCATTCTCCCCAGCCTCATCTCGTTTGATGGTATAATAGGCAACGATACTTTGAGAAAACTAAACGCGATTATTCATACAAAAGAAAATTACATGACTATTCACCCAAACATATCAATACCACTCAAACAGCATATTTCACAATTAATTAATAATATTACTTTAAGAACTTCCCACATGAGCAAGGAACTGTCTGACAAACTCAAGGGCATAATTAACGACTGTCCTAATCTCTTTTCCGACCCTGACAAGAAATTGACTTACACCACCACCGTAAAAGGAGAAATTCGAACGACAACGAACGATCCCATTTATTCAAGATCATATCCATACCCGATGTCACTCAAGGGAGAAGTCGAAAAACAAATAAACGATCTAATAAAAGATGGTATCATTAGGCCATCTAAATCACCTTACAATTCTCCAGTTTGGGTCGTTCCCAAAAAAATGGATGCCTCTGGAGAAAGAAAATATCGGATGGTGATCGACTACCGTAAGCTAAACGCTGTTACCATCGCCGATAGGTACCCGATCCCCGAGATTAACGAAGTGCTCGCCAACCTCGGAAAGAATAAATGGTTTACTATAATCGATCTTAAAAGTGGTTTTCACCAGATCCCACTTAAGGAATCTGATATTGAAAAAACTGCCTTTTCCGTGAATAACGGAAAATTCGAATTCACTCGTCTCCCCTTCGGGCTAAAGAATGCCCCTTCCATTTTTCAAAGGGCTTTGGATGATATTCTGAAGGAATACATCGGGAAGTGCTGTTATGTTTATATCGATGACATCGTCATCTTCGGGAAGGACGAGATCGAACATCTTAGGAACCTGGAAATAGTGTTCAAGACCCTAGAGGCCGCCAATATGAAAATACAGTTAGACAAGTGCGAATTCTTTCAAGAAGAAATAGAATTCCTAGGCTTTGTCATTGGTAGGGATGGCATCAAAACTAATCCCAAAAAGGTCCAATCGATTGTTGACCGACCTGCCCCTAAGACCCTTAGGGACCTCCGTTCATTTCTCGGTATGTCAGGATATTATCGTCGCTTCATTAAGGACTATGCCAAACTTGCGAAGCCCCTGACATCCCTCTTAAGAGGGGAAGATGGACGAGTATCCAAAAATCTTTCTAAGAACAAACCAATTCACTTGGACAAGGAAGCCCTAGAGGCATTTGATAAAGTTAAAAATTCACTTATTTCGGCAGAAGTAGTTCTGTCATATCCTAACTTCAAAAATGAATTCGAGCTGACCACGGACGCCTCGGATTATGCTATCGGGGCAGTACTCTCTCAAAATGGTAAACCGATCACATTTCTCTCGAGAACTCTAAACAAAACCGAAGAACATTATGCAACGAACGAGAAAGAAATGCTCGCTATTATATGGTCACTGAATTCATTAAGGAACTTCCTCTACGGATCCCAAAAGGTGAAAATTTTTACCGATCACCAGCCTCTCACTTATGCCTTGAGCAATAAAAACACCAACAGTAAAATGAAAAGGTGGAAATCTATTTTAGAAGAATACAACTACGAACTCAAGTATAAGCCAGGGAAAGCAAACGTAGTGGCCGACTCCCTGTCGAGGCCTCCCCAAGTAACCGAAATTCATTCGATGACCCCAACCGAACATAGTGCCGATAGCTCTTCTGATAACCTAATCCCCACTGTTGAAACCCCAATAAATGTGTTCCGTAATCAACTAGTACTAAGAATAGGCGAAGATAACAGTTACCAAATCAAAACTCCGTTCGAAAACTACACAAGACACATTTTTACCAAACCAGAGTACTCAGAACCAGACTTAATAAACGCACTCAAGAGATACTTGAACCCTAATACTATAAACGGACTTTTGACAAACGAAGAAACTATGGGAAAGATACAAGAAATTTACCCGCTCCACTTCAAAGACTACCGTATTAGATTTACCCAGAAACTGGTGGAAGACATACCCAGCGAAACCGAGCAAGAAGAAAAAATCTTAAAGATACACCGACGCGCTCATCGCAACGCCGAAGAAAATCGAATTCAATTATTAGAAAATTTCTATTTCCCTAAAATGTCCTCTAAAATCAAAACCCTAGTAAATCGTTGCGCAATCTGCAAAGAAAACAAATACGACAGGCACCCTAATAAACCACACTTGAAACCTACACCTATTCCTAATTATCCTGGACACACCATTCATATCGACATTTTTTCTACCGAAAAACAACTTGTCTTAACAGCCGTCGATAAATTCACAAAATTCGCTCAAACTAAAATTATCCCATCACGTTCAATCGAAGACATTAAACGACCACTACGAGATATCATATTCTTCTTCTGCGTACCTGAAGTCGTTGTAATAGATAATGAGAAGGCTCTTAATTCAGCCTCAATAATCTCAATGCTAGAAGATGACCTCCAAGTCAAAATTTTTAAAACTCCTCCATACAAAAGTGAAGTGAACGGTCAAGTTGAACGTTTCCACTCCACATTGTCCGAAATCATGAGATGTCTCAAATCAGACGGACCTCCACGGTCTTTTGAAGAACTCCTAGAGCGAGCTGTGAATGAATACAACTTCACTATCCACTCAACCACAGGTAAGAAACCAATAGAACTCTTTTACGGACGAATACCCAGATTAAACCCAGAACAATTTGAAAAGACACGATTGACTAACATTAAAAGACTTAGAACTAAACAGGAAAAGGATAATAAATACCATAACAAAAAAAGGAAACCAATTAAAGACTATCAAATAGGACAAGTTATTTTTGTTAAAAACAATAAACGAATAGGTTCGAAATTAACAGATAGATACCGACAAGAAATAGTTAAGGAAAATAAGAATTCTACAGTAGTAACCGAATCCGGCAGAGTAGTGCACAAAAGTAATATTAGAAACTAGCATTTATCTTTCCAGATGTGCCTTATGCACCTGTCAGGCAACTATTCAAATATTGGACTTTTCAAACGCACAAATAGTGACTTTTCACGTTGGACAGACGAAAATACAGGACGGAAATTTCAAACTAATACACGCCATCGACTTGGACCAATATGATCAATTCATATCCGCAATAACCCCAATCCTTAACCTTGAATCCACCCAAAACCATACCATATTTCCTTTGCTATCACATGAGTTGCAACAGATCGAAATTCTCTTACATAACTTGAAACCGCGAATAACAAAACGTTCATTAAATTTTATCGGTAGCGCATGGAAATGGATTGCTGGCAATCCAGATCATGACGACTTTGTCACCATTAAAGAAAAAATCACGGATGTTCTAAAAAATAATAATAAACAGGTTGTCATAAATCAATTATATAATGAGAGAATGAATAACATCACCAAAATTCAAAACGAAATACAGAAATTGTTAAAAGAAGACAATAAATTAAGTTCCGAATTAATAACAAATGTACAATACAAAATTAAACTTGTAAAAGAAGAAATAGAAAATATAAACTATGCCATTCACTGGGCCAAATTAGGCATGATCAATTCATTTATTTTATCAAAAAAAGAAATAGAACTTGCTACAAATATTTTTAATAAACAACAGCTGCCCTATAATACAATAGAGGAAGCTCTAGATTTCTCGGAAATAAAGGTTATAAGCAATTGTTCAATAATACTCTACATTATAAATATTCCCTTAACAACAACCGAAATTTACGAAAGTCTTGTAATTAAACCTGTAAAAAGAAACAATATCATAACAGAAATCCTATTCGATGTAATTCTCAGAAATAACGAAGAGATATATGGGACAATAAAAAATTGTAAAAATTATAACTCCCTATCCATCTGTAATTCTAAAGACATTATTAATATTAGAAATGACACGTGTATACCTAGCCTACTCAACAGCCTCCCAGCTATCTGCAACACCGTCAATAGCCAGCATATCCCAACCATAGACGAGATCTCGACTGGCAACCTATTGCTGAACCAATTTACCGGAGCCCTACAGGTCGAGAATACTACTCACAACCTCAATGGAACATTCCTGATAAAATTTCACAACACCACCGTAAGCATCAATGGAAGATCATTTACTTCCAGAGAAGCATCAACGATACAAGTACTACCGGCAATACTCCAACCCAATCCAAAGGAGAAAAGATACAGCGAGCTACTATCTCTAGAGATGATGAAGGACCTCCACATCAACAATACAAAGGAAATTCGACTTTTGCAAACGGAGAAAAACACACATCAAGCAACCACCTACTCGCTCATCTCCTGCCTCGGAATACTTGCTATAATAACCTCGATCCGCAAATTTTTACCCAAACGAAACAATACCATCCAAATCCCAGAAGACAAGATCCAAGTGAAAAGTCCCGAACCAAGAGAAATCTTGCCACCCAACGCGCCCCCACATTTCGAGATGACAAAACAAAGGTTCAACAACCTTCCGTATTTTTAGCGATTGAGGACAATCGCATTTAAGAGGGGAAGAATTAACATCAGCAAACGACGTGAACAACACCTGCACGCGCAAACCCCAAGGAAGAAAATTGCTGACCAAGTGTCTGGTGCAATCGGAGCACCTCGAGTCATTTTCCAAGCTAGCGAACAACACCAGAAGCTGAGATAGCGAAAATGAGGCATTAAGTATAAGCAATCGAATCGTTGTCAGTTTAGTTTAAGTTAAGAACTCAAGAATAAAGGACAAGGCATTCTGCCCTGTAATTAAAAATATATTTTTTTGATTGTTTCTGCAGTACTTAAATTAACTTATAGGACCGGATGTGCCTTTGCTGGCAAAAATTTTCTTGGTACTGACCGCTTAGATTTGATTGAATTGTCCTCTTGACTGTTTTGGCCGATGGTTCCTGGTCCTCTTCTTGAGGTTCTTTTATTGTACGCGGGGCGTATCGAATTCTCTAGCGTGGGTCGTGAAAAGTACCTACAACATCGTTAAAAGAGGAGCCGAATGATGTGCTCAACCTGGTACTGGGGCCTATTATAAAACTTTTTTATTTACCTGCGGTGAATTCTGCAGAATTAAATAAATGAATAACCCCGGATATTAAAAGTGGACTGTAATTTGGCTTTGTTAAAGTTGATTGTTATTTAAATTGCTAAATAATAGTAATTTGGTAGAATTACCAGCTTTTTGTTTATTAATGATGAGATCAATATTATTATTCAGGTTATTGTTCGACCTATATGTTAACGTTGAAGTGTAAGTTGCTTATATTGGAGGTTGTAATATGGAAAAAAAACAGGAAATGTGTATTATTTTATTTTATTTTCCGCCGATTACAAAAGAAAAATTATTAAAATAAATAAGCAGGTGTTAGTTTGTTTTGCATACGTAATGAAATATCCGACCAATACGGCTGGTATATGTCAGTCCGATTTGAAACTCTAGAAATAGATATGTGGTAAGCATATTCCACTTGACCACGGTATATTCGTTTTTCAGAATCACATCTGCCAGAGTTCCAATCCTTTTGAATACATTCAGCGTTTGGTGATGTAATACCTGCATCAGATTCCTATTGTTTTTGGTAGAATTCCTTTCTGCGTTCTACCTGATGTAGGTTCGAATTTTATTTGAGTAAATTCATGCGGGTCGTTTTCCCAGAGATTCTGATCAGATTCTGTGCAGGACGTTATTAGACATATAACATCTTGAAGAATTGCATCCATGTGAAGTTTAATTGACTTCCAGGAATGCACATGAGCCATTGCATTTTTTAGGTACGTTAGACTATATGTTAAGATTCGCGGTGACACATCAACGTGGTTATGAAATTGGTCGAAAACCCCAATTGAAACATCCAGAACACCTGCCATGAACGTAGGAAGATACTATTCCGCAAATGTCCGATATTTATTATTAACTTTTTTGGGACTTCCATATCCTTCAAACATGTAGACCATTATGTCGGGAGCATGCACAATTGCATTCACAATATTGCCCCGAATCAGTGCATGATCATGTTCAAGACTTGAGAAAGTAATTGCTTCCTTAGGTTTTGTCTCCTTGTCGGACCAGAGGGAGAAAATGAAACTTTGAGGTAGATAAGTTCAACATCGTTCTTCATAACGATTTATAAAATTGTTTGAACAAATCACATAATTTCATGGATCTGTGATAGTTGTTCTTCGGCGTGCTTTCGCTGCTCAGGAACAACAGCTATTGTGGTCCGTATCAATTCCGTCCGTTTGTTCTGGTCCATTTTTAATCGTTGTTATCAGGTTCTAATTGAATAGCTTTCGTATAGGCGTCTATGGCTTCATCGTACTTTCCTGTATTGAGATATGCATCTCCCATTCGGCCATATGCTTTGGTGTAATTTGGATTGTATAACAATGCAGAATTGCAGTCTTTATTCGCAGGATCATTTTCTGTTAAACGGATATATCCTGCAGCTCGATTAGAGTAGAACATTGGGTTTTTCGGATCGAAACTGATGGCCCGGTTGTATTGGACTACCGCTTCTTGATACTTGCGTTCCTTCATCAGGCGGTTGCCTTCATTCTTAATCTGTTCGGCTGTTTCAAGGGATTACGGATTGCGTTCGATAAACATTGATTGGCACTTCCAATAGATCTAACATTGCGGCCTTGTTTGTAATTGCCGTTATTGATTCCAAATCAATGTCTTCACTCAGTTCAATTAGAAACTAGAACAGTCCCGAACAAATATGTCTTCTTTACTTAAAAACGACAATCACTATCCGGCGATAGACAATGTCGACGAAATTCAGTTATTTTCACGCAGACCACACAACACTTTTTCAAGTTAAGATCCATTCGGATCGCTTAATTAATTTATATATATTAAATTATGAATACCACCTACCTTGTAACTGGAGCGCTGCTCACGTTGATCACAGGTTGTTGATGAATTTGGTGGTGAATCTGCTTTTGTGGCGACTTCTTGTTTGTGCCTCGGATCGTAAATCCAGTTGCTGTCCCTCGGATCGTGAATCCGGATCATGGCTCGGATGTTGGCGGATGTATATAATCCGGCACTCTGCAGACGATGTCCAATCCTGCACTTCGAGCCATCCGGCTCGAAGGACCACAATGTTCAGCGTCGAGATAGGTTTCTCGACGTGACAGCAAAATCCTTGTGGCGTTGTTGCCTAGCAAATCTTGTGGCGTTATTGCCCAGCAAATTTTGTGGCGTTATAGCCCAGTAATAGCAAATAGTTTAAAACAACATTTTTTAACACTAATTTAACTTTATTTTACGTTGTAATTAGGACAATCAAAAAAACAGGTGCTGAAAGCACCGTCTAAAAACTCTTAATTTTAACGTTAAAAAACTGTGTAAGAACAGTGTAATATCCGAAAACACTTCAATTAATTTTATTGAACAGAACGTCAAAACAGTAAAACGGAACACAAAAACTGTATCAAAAATAATTCTTCGTTCTCTTTCATGTCATTTTTCTGATAACGGGTTCGTTATCAGTCCGATATATCTGGTAGTTGTCATTGGTAGCGTTCAGTGCCAATAGTGTTTTGCCGTAATGGTATAATGTGAAATTATACATGTTGCGTAACTGCAACAGTTTGTATAATTCAACAAAAATAAACATAATTTAAAAACAAACAACGTTCTCTCGTTGACAGGCAATAGACATGTAAAGTATAGCTTAGTGCGTCTGTGTAGGACCAGTAGGTTATAACATAAGATAATTAAGCTAGAATTTAAACATTTTTTGTCTAGCCTATAAGTTAGAATATGAGAAAAAAACGGAAATAAAAAATGTTGAAAAATGAATGATGTTATAATGATCGACGCGAAACTCCGATGTCATAGGAAGGCCCTGCACAAAAAATCACCTCAGAAAAGGATACAAGTCGGGATGCGTAATGGACGAGCGAGAGCGACCAACACAGTTGTACGCCGAAATGAATAAGAAAAATAATAATGTTTAATTTAGAGTGCTTGCGAAGAGCCAGTAAGTTAATGTAAGAATGATATTTGTAAAATAGAAGTTAACATTTAGTCTTAAGTAAAATATGTAATTAATTTGTTAAATAAATGTGGATATAAAACAAAAAGCTACCAACACAGATGTTATACCCTTATAATAGTTGTTACAGTGGTTACTAGCTGAAATGGAGGTGTTTTTCGCCTGAGTCGTGTTGGAAAATGGATTGCACCAATGTTCTGAAGTGTATGTTGAAACTGACAAACGTATAAGTCTGATGCATTTGACGCGAAACGAATAGCTACTCCAAGGGACGTTAACGGACTTGCTCTTAATGTGACACCAGGAGCAGTATCTGACTTCCTTTTAATGCTGTGCGCAACCACATGACCTCCTTTCTTCTTTCCTCTCCTGTTGTTATGTCTTTTGTATTTGTATTATGTAGATTTTATTCAATGCTGTTTCCTTTGTGCCGTGTTGATTTGCTTTTTTCGCTTTCTAGTGTCGAATCAAGCGTTCGTTCGCTTTATTGATCAGAGAAGAAGCCCATTAACTTTTGTTTCGAGTTGTCGTGTTAATTCCTTCCTTGTCCTCGTTAACTCGTTCCTGTTATTGTCCAAATCCTTTGTTCTCTTATGTCCCCCTTATTGCCGATCAAGTAATTTACTACTGTTCTCCTGATCTGCTCCATTTTTCTTCTCATAACAAAACGTGGTAGAACTAAATTGTTGTTACTTCTAGGGTTGTAACACAAGATAAGTGATCAATGTTATACAAGAATACATTATAACAAATATATTCTTGTTGTGGAAATGGCTCGTCGGAAAAAAATTGGATCTTACAACGACATTATCACTGAAAGAAAGCCACCAATTTGAATATCAGCAAATCCCATTACTAGACTAAATACAAAAAGTGGGAACGCTTAGGATCGAGCTCGCAAAAAGCTAGGTTTGTTAAAAAGATATTTATTAAAAGAAATCCGAGATTTATTGATCCACCTTCACATTGCTAGTGTCCATTGTGTCAGTGGTCATTAGTAGGTCCGATTTATTAGAGAACATGATCGAACCAGTGATCCGAAGTAGCAGTATTGTTCCAAAGTGATGTTCCACCGATGGTTCGATATCGGCAAAACGGCATAAAATTGGTCCTCAAGAGAGGACAAAGCGATCTACCCAAAGTCGTCATCCATAAAATTTTCAATTAGTCACCCATCGACTCCCGGCACTGGTCTCCACATATCATGGATCACTAGAACTATTGCACAATAAAATCTGAACTAATTAATATATAATTGCCATATAGAAATTGATTAACTATATAAAGCACTCATCACGCTGCTAACTTAGCCATAAGACGAGTGATTTGATGTGAATGGAGATTCCGATTGGAGGACGCGCAAGAGTTTCTCGAATGCCTATCGCAATGCAGCGCAATGAGGCAAAGTCAGCTCAGAACCAAAAGGAGGAGCAGAACATATCTCGTTCTTGATGCCTTTTCTGGAAACACATTCTATAATAGTTGCAGTGTTTTGTTAGTATTATTTATTTATTTTATTTTATATAAATAGATTTTTGAAATTGTCTTTAGTAGTTGTTGGTTTTTGTTATTGTCATTGATGCGTATGTGTTGCACTCATATTCCTGTTCCATTTTTGAATGCAACTCTGCTGTGGTCAGACTCCAAATGAGGACACGTCTGTGTATATCCATCGGACACTGGAATACCTTTCAAGCAACTTAGAGGCGAAGTGTTGACTTTTTTATTTATCATTAGTCTATTTAATATGCACTTAACAACACCAAGAAATCCAATGATACATTCCATTTCCATCTTGTACGGGTTGCAGTTGTTGTTGCTATTGGTCGAACTGGCGAGTTAGCCAAGACATTCTGATCGCCATGCTGGACGGATGTGTCGTCCGATCATCGTGGTCGATTGGTTTTTTGTTCTGTTCTAGATAGCCAATTGGACATTTTCTTTTGAATCCATTTGACCATAATTTTGTATATTCATGTGCGACTCTACAACCAGATCTAGTGATGTGCGGTTGTTGTTTAACCGATCTACAGGTAATGGTTCACATCTATTTGATTTGAACGATGTGGAACCTGAAATCAAAGATTACTGTGGACGAATCTCTGAAGTTGAATTAAAGGGAAAGGGTAGTCGGATTGTTCATATTCATATGGCGGTTTTGAAAACATTAAATTCATATGGCTGGTTTACTCTTCGGAAGGGTCACAGCAAATTCGTAGCAACAAAGGACTAAAATTAGTATATTTAATTTATGGAGCTAATCAAATTTTCCCTGACCCATACATACTTTTCTAGTAGAATGTGGCTATGTTCCGTGTAACGATTGTATTTTCAGTTGCAATTTGACAAATGGGTTTCACTTTGACAAGAGAGTTTTATGTGACAGTTAGGCTCCACTTTCGTATATGAGGTTGATTTAAAGGTTGAATTTGCTTTTATATGTGAGCCCCCATTTGGCTATAGAAGTCAGCCACTCATCTCTTATTTTCTTTGAAAACCCAAGTCTAGAAAGCCCTTTACATTTCCTCATAATTATGTTGACAAAAATATACTTTTAAAGTCTTACAAACAGACATGGGACTGGTAGATGACTGAAGGTACTCGTTTATTTAAGCTTTCTTTGCGGAATGGAAATGCGTATATAATTTATGAAGCAGTGTTTTATATAGGAATTTCCTGAATGTGGCCTAAAAATTATTTATATGAGAAAGAAAAAAACGAAGGACGAACACCTGCTGAAAGTAATTTCAGGTTTCGAGGTTTGAGATGGACTAAAAAGTATATTCATTGCCACAATAGTATTCAATCGTCAGTTGAACCTTTGGCAGTTTCTTGGTGGTCGTCGCCAACCCGCAAAAAAATTGAAGACACTTTTTTTTTTATTTATAATTCAATATTCTAATATAGTTAAGATTTATCAAAAATGAGATCGCACGATTTGTGCACATTTTTTTCTTAATTTACATTTGCATTACATTTTATTTGGAGAATTACTGAATTCTTTTAATTAAAGTGTCGTGGGTATGCATGAAATATACGAGCGGCCAAGTTGGTTGATTGCCAAAAGTATCAGAACAAAAACCGACGCAAGCGAGTTTTCTAGAATTTCTCATGTCCCAATGCCCGACTTGGGCTTGGATAGACTTAAGCACACAGAAGACCCGCGCTGCCTGTCTTGTAAGGGATGTGCAGAAAACGCGGTATGCAAGTCAATGGTGCAGTAGACGCAATAGATGCAACCAACATAAGAATGCTAATGTTGAGCTTAAGCAATGGACAGCAACTCATCATGACACGAGAACACCTTGCAAAAACCTCGTAGACTATAAGAACGGCAACAGCCTTAGAGATGAAATACTTCGTGGCATGACGGCACTTTGGCACTTCGCAGACTATAAGAAATAATACTTTGACCCTTTCCCGGATGAAAAGTCGAAAGACGTCACCCGGAGAACAAACAGGAATGGGTTGCAAAATTGGGGTGGGTTAGTCTGTAGGCACTGCCAGATAGGCCAGAGCGGAGTGAATCGAATCAGTATCTTTTAAAGATTATACACCGCCATCGTAAAAACCAGATATATATTTAATCCGAAATATCCGTAATATAGGATATTTCGGAATAATACCTGGGTTTCGCTTAGTGCAAGGGTCGCTAGTCTTTGGTTAGAAACGTGGCCAGATACAGAAGGGAGAGTATATCTTATGCCTTGAGTGTTACAATTATCGACGCGAAACTCCGATGTCATAGGAAAGGACTCGCAAAAAAAACACCTCAGAAAAGGATACAAGTCGAGATCCGTACTGGACGAGGGAGAGCAACCAACACAGATGTTATACCCTTATAATAGCTGTTCCAGTGGTTACTAGTTGAAATGAAGGTGTCTTTCGCCTGAGTCGTGTTGGGAAGTAGATTGCACGAATGTTCTGAAGTGTATGTTGAAACTGACAAACATATAAGTCTGATGCATTTGACGCGAAAACGATAATGTATAGATACTCCAAAGGACGTCAACGAACTTGCTCTTAATGTAACACCAGGAGCAGTATCTGACTTCCTTTTAATGCTGTGCATCATCATACGACCTCCTTCTTCTTTTCTCTCCTGTTGTTACGAGGGTCGCCTGAAAAGTTTCCGACCTCAATCTGAAGATAGTGGCACTCGTCAATAAAAGCTGGAGAATGAAGTTGTGCATTTTTTTACCGATACTCATCAAAATTTTAGTCATTTTGAACGGGTAGTTTTTATTTGACAGTCGTTTGAGTGAGTCGATGTTTTTTCATTTTTTGGAGCCGATCCCCCCTTTGCAGTTCACTGTTTTGACTGTATTTTTCTTTTAGGCGTATAGTGGTGTATCCAACGCACGACAGCTTTCTCATGCTGTACGCCGAAAGGCATAAGAAAAATAATAATGTATAAGTTAGAGTGCTTGCGAAGAGCCAGTAAGTTAATGTAAGAATGATATTTGTAAAATAGAAATTAACATTTAGTCTTAAGTAAAATATGTAATTGAATTGTTAAATAAATGTGGATATAAAACAAAAATCTCATGCCCAAATCTTGTTTTAATATGTGACAAACACGTTCTTTGGACATTTTCATAGCCTCTGCTATCTCTTTCACTTTAATTCTGCAGTCGTCTAGGACTATTTGGTGAACTTTAGGGATGTTATCGTCAGTTGTTGCAGTTTTTGGACGTCCCGAACGTTCATCGTCTCTCAAGCTCTCATGGCCAAATTTCATTTTGGTAAATGATGGTGCAGAGTCACCATACACAGAGTCCAACTCATCTTTGATTTGCGTAGGTGTATTGCCTTTCAAAAACAAAAATTTAATGACAGCTCGATACTCAATTTTGTCCATTTTCACAAAAACACTCACATCGACTCACTCAAACGACTGTCAAATAAAAAGTACGCGTCCAAAATGGCTGAAATTTTGGTGAGTAATGGTAAAAAGATGCACAACTACATTCACTAGCTCTTATTGACGATTGCTGCTATCTTCACGTTGAGGTCGGAAATCTTTCTGGAAACCCATGTGTGTCGTTTGTGTTTGTATTATATCGATTTTATTCAGTGTTGTTTCCTTTTGCCGTGTCGGACAAAGTCACTGATTGCTTTGAACCAGGCGAAGGCCAGGACGGTCCTTGTACCTGTTCAATCCAAGTTGACATGCAGTCTCCACGTGACACCCCTGGATAGCTATTTTGGCACCCGCCAAGTAGTGAATCAATGCATGCTGCGACATCCTGAGAAAGGTTGGCGTAAGGCCAATAGCCATGCCCGTAAAAACGAATTATTATGGCAAATTTATCAAGCCTTGGATATGGACCGGATACACGACGACGACCATGGAAACGAAAATGGCTAAACGATTTAAGAATTTTCTTATGGAACGTCCGCTCAGTATACAGAGCTCGAGCTGTACAGCAGCTAGCCGATGCCATGTCCGAATATAAGGCTGACATAACAGCATTACAAGAAATAAGTTGAACGGGGAGAGGTGTTATTCAAAGAAACTAGTATGACATTTATTATAGCTGTCAAGCAAAACATCATGTGGTTGGGGAAGGCTTTCTAGTCAGCCAAAAACTGAAGCCTGCCATTATCGGCTTTAATGTAATAAACGAAAGGCTATGCACTCTTCGCGTGCGAGGCAAGTTTAAGAATATAAGTCTCATAAACGTTCACCGACCTACAGAGGAGTCCCCTGACGACGAAAAAGAAGAATACTACGAGAACGTCGAATGCTTTCGCAAGATACGATGTGAAAATCGTTCTTGGGGATTTGAATACCCAAATAGGTCGGGAGCCGGTTTTCAGGCACTACGGAGGTTCCCATAGTTTGCATGAGAACACAAATGACAATGGACTACGAGTCATCGAATTGGGAGCATCTAAAAACTTGGTTGTTTCGAGTACCAGCTTTTCGCGTAAAGATATCCACAAAGCCACCACCTGATGAAGCCACTCGCAACCAAATTGACCACGTGTTGATAGATCGCCGCCACTCCTCGAGTCTGATGACGGTACGAACGTACCGAGGTGCCAACGTCGACTCGGATCACTATCTTGTTGGTACAGCTTTCCGAGCGCGGATTGCCTTACGGAGACGTATTGCATCCTCGGATCGGGTTCGAATCCACACGGCTGCCTTACGCAATGAGAATACCAGTAACACCTTTGGTCATGCGTTAAGATTTGTCCTCGGAGAGCTCGACAGAGGGAGAGTAAGTCCTGGTGCCAGAACGCCGGACGTAGACGAGAAATGGACACGCCCTAACAATACTGTCATTAGTATTCCAAATTCCATCTTGGGCAGTAGTCGTAGAGATCGGAACGACTGGTTTGATGATGAGTGCAAACTAGCGACTGAACGTAAGAATGCTGCATACTGGGCAATGCAGCGGCCTCATAGGACGCGGGTACGAGAGGAGAAATACCAAGAGCTCAGAAGATCTGAAAAAAAGACTTCACAGACAAAAGAAAAGTGCATGGGAAAAAAATCTAGTCTTTGAAGTAGAGAGCGACGTCGGCACCAGGCGCGGAAGTTCTACCAAATAATCCGCAGTATGACGCGGTACATACCACGCTGCACTTACTGCAAGGATATAGAAGGTAATCTGATCACCGATCCTGAAGGCATTCTGGAGCGATGGGAAGTGCACTTCAATAAATTGCTCAATGGTTAGTTCACAGAAGAATTGGAGGATCCACCAATGCAAGAACAAGACCAAATGCTGCCGCCAGCAAGCATTGAGGAAACATTAAAAGCCATAACACTGGTCAAATCAAATAAAGCTCCCGGAGCTGATGACATACCATCTGAGCTGATCAAACAAGGATGGACAGCGTTACATCACGCAATTCATGAGGTCGCGGTGCACATATGGGAGCAAGAGGAGATGCCGGATGATTGACGTCGTGGTATAATTTGCCCCATACATAAGTTTAGTGAGAGCAGAACCCTCGTTTATTACACTTAATACAAGCGTTTGAGAGAAAAAAAAAAAGAAAAAGAAATTAAAAGTAAAGAAAAAAAGACTTACGAACTAACTTAAGAAATAGGATTACAAAAAATTACATTCGAATAAGTAAGAAGATAAAAAGGTGGGAAGGTGGCTGTGCACGTGATGGGGTGGCGAATATCGGGTAGTAGGATAAAGGGGCGGGGTGATAGGAATGTATACGGGTAGTAAAAGTGTAGATAGTGAGTGGGGGAAGGTCACGAGGGGAAAGACAGAAGACGACGTTTGAGAGCAATAGAAGTGAGGTAGAAATCGAAGGAGGTGGGGTAAGAGTTTGCCTGCTTAAGCATACGTGAAATTGGTTCATTACAACCGTAGGAAGTGTGGTGGGAGGGCAGATAGAAGAGACGAGGGTTTCGTAGGTTGCGGGGGTTGGTGTTGAGTGCGATGGCGGAAAGCAAGCTAGGGCAGTTGATTGTGCCGGAGAGGAGACGGTGGATAAAGAGGATATCGGCAAGAGTTCTGCGTTCCTCAAGTGTACTGAGGTTGATCAAATGGAGCCGGCTTGTGTATGGGGGAAGAATCCGAGGATTCTCCCAGTTCAGTCCACGGAGGGCAAAGCGCAGAAACCGACGTTGCACGCTCTCGATTCTGCGGATATGGGACGAGCAATGTGGAGACCAGACCTGACTGGCGTATTCAAGAAGGGGGCGGACGAAGGCAATGTAGAGGGAACGGGAAACGTAAGGATTAGAGAATTCCTTAGACCAGCGTTTCACAAACCCTAGGGCGGAGTTGGCCTTAAGAATGATATCGTCGATATGTGGGATGAAGCTGAGCTCCCTGTCAAATAAGATTCCGAGGTCACGTATTGAGGATACGTATGAGATCTGCTGGTTAAGCAGGAAGTAAGGGCGAGGAGGTGGGGGTGGACGTTTGTGGGAGAAGGTAATGGAGTGACATTTGGCAACATTGAGATCAAGGCAGTTATTACGGCACCAGGTTGAGAAGCTGTCGAGGTCCTGTTGGAGGAGTGAGGAGTCGAGGGGAGAGATGATTGTTTTGTAGAGTTTGGTGTCGTCCGCATAGAGGGATATGGATGAGTGTTTAATAACAGAGTCGACATCATTGATGGTTAGGATAAAAAGGAGGGGGCCTAGATGACTTCCTTGCGGAACCCCAGAGGTGGGAAAAAAAGGATCGGAAAGGGAGGATCTGAATTTGACACGGTAGGATCGGTCTTTCAGATAAGAAGATAACCATTTGATCAATAGGGGTTCGAAGCCTAGGGAGGACAGCTTGAAAAGGATGAGATTATAGGAGATTTTGTCAAATGCCTTGCTGAAATCGGTGGTGATAACATCAACTTCGTTGCCATTCTCTAAGGCACGGAGAGTATGGGATGAGAACTCAATCAGATTGGTTGTGGTCGACCTACCCGAAAGGAAACCGTGCTGGTTGGGTGAGATGATGGATTTACAACTAAAAGATACCGCATTGTACAGAAGCCCTTCGAACAGTTTGGGGATATGAGATAGTTTGGCGATGGGTCGGTAGTTGCTGATATCATTTTTAGGTCCCTTTTTATGTATGGGGGTGACATAGGAGGATTTCCATATACTAGGGAAGGTCCCTTGAGATAGAGATAGGTTGAAAATCTTTGATATCGGGAGAGAAAGAGAAGTGGAACAGTTCTTTAAGAATACAGACGGAAGTCCATCAGGTCCTGGGCTGAACTCGTCTTTGAGTAAGTTTAGTTTCTCCTCAACTACGTGACGGTGAATAAGTTGAGGAGAGAAAGGACCAAGGGAGAATTCGGGCAAGTCATTGAAATACGACGGATTGGGTTCGAAGGAGATCTCCGTGAAGGATTTATTGAAAAACGACGCGAACAGGTTGGCAATAGTTAAGTTGTCGTTTGACGTAGTCGTGCCATAAGAGAGGGAGTTTGGATAGGCGTCGGATTTACGTTTATAATTTATAAAGCGGAAAAAGGATTTGGGATCGCTAATCAAATTGGATTGTGTTTTAATAAGGTATTTGGAATAGAGGGAGTTGTAGAGTTCGGAAAATTTATAAAAGGCCCCGAGATAGTTGGAGTAGTTTTCAATGGATCGCGTTTTGAGGAAAATGTTCCATAAGTTATTCCTTTTGTTCCGAAGATTGCGGAGATTGCGGTTGTACCATGGCGGCGAAGAAACCGATGACCTGCGGCGAGAATAGGGGACATATAAGGCGACGGCATAGTAAATCTCCTTATAGAGAGTGGCCGTGGCTTCTTCTACACCCAAATGATCAAAGCGAAACGCTGTTTTGCTAAGATGTTCATTTAGGAGGCGGAAATTAGCCTTATGGAAATTGTAAGAAAAGCAGTCAGGGGGTAGAGGGGGCTGGGTTTCATGGTCGAGATATAAGGATAAGAGCAGTGGGGGGTGATAATTGTCAATGGTAGAGAGGGCGTGTGGGCTAGGGGCAACTGAGGACATGAGTGGGTCGGTTGTGAACACGAGGTCCAGCTGTCTCGCCATATGATTTGGGACATTGCTAATTTGATGGAGGCCTGAGTCGGAGAGCCCGTTAATAAAAATACGTTCATTAGAACTAGTGGGGTTAGAGACGTAGAAGGCTAGTTCGTCAGCTGATGTCCATTGAAGGTGGGGCAGGTTAAAGTCGCCAAGAACGACGATATCGTCTAATGCGGTGCTTAACACTGTAAGGTTATCTACCGCTTCTATTGCGAGTTCGTATGACGCGGTGGGTCGAGAGGGAGGAATATAAAAACAGATAATAAATAGAGACTTAGGGCGCTTGTCAATTTTAATAGCGACGTAGTCGAGATCCGGAGAAGAAGAGATGGCAATTAGAGATGAAGTGAGTCTGTTATGAGTGGCGAGCAGCACTCCACGGCATGGGGAGTAGGGACCTTCTCGATGAGCGTCGTCATCGCGAAAAACGTTGAAGGAAGGAGGGAATAGTTCAAGACTACTGATACTAGGGATAAGGTTGGTCTCCGTCAGAGCGTATATGTCGAAGGGGAGGGAGTGTGCCTTTTCCAGAGTCGAATGTGTTTTGGAGCGGAGACCCCTAACATTCTGATAGTAGACGGTTATGGGGAGAGTGTTGAAATGATTAGAGGGACCAAAGGGGGGCTGAAAAGGGTCAAAAGTAATATTGATTATTGGGAAAGGTAATTTTGCTGTCAATATACTGGCGAAATGCTGAGAGATCACTTAGCACCTTATTTGGGGGCATATCGAGATTATTATGGAAGTTGATGAATAGGCTGCGAAGGCTAGGGACGTCAGTAGGTAGACCTTCCTGCTGGATGGAGGCCATTACGCTGGTTTTCGTAATACCATCGTAACAGACGGAGTCGGCTTTATCGTGGAGGAAAGCAAGATAGAGGCGTACATTCTCATAGATCACTTTGTTTCTAAATTTAGACAGGGCATACCGGTTGTCCGAAGAATTAATGGTTTGCTGAGTGAGTTTAACAGATGGTGGTAAAACTGGGTCGATTAATGGTCTAGGGGGGGGGGGGCGAACGGGGGCGCGAGATGGGCGGGGGCGAGGACTAGGTGCGGGAGGGAGTGGGGCAAGAGGCGGCCTGGTGTTAGGACCAGTAGGTGAGTAAAGGGAGGAGGGAGGATTAAGAATGTGTGACCTATGGAAGTTAGAATATTTCGCGCCTGTTTTGAGGTCGAAAAGGGGGATGGAATTGGAGACCTGGGCCGAGGGTGGTGTGGGGCGAGCAGGTTTGCTATTATTTTTACGGGGGGCTATATTACGGGCGGACGAGGAGGGGAGTACAGAGTGGTGGTGGCGGACGTGGTTGGGGCTAGGGAGAGGAGCTAGGATCTGGTTAGGCACAGGATATTTCTTGGATCGGCCATTCCCTTGACTGGGTCGGGGTGGGCGTGGTAAGCGAGGGAGTCGAGGGCGCATTGGTAGGGGACGATTTGCTGTTGGGACGGGGAGAGCCTTGGGGGGACGTGCAGGCGGGATAGTGTTGGGGATCGGTTCAGGTGGGCGTCGGTTGGGACTGTATACTGAGAGATTGGGGTGGGTGGGGGTGGGGTGGAGTTTGGTTGCTGGGATGGGGTTGCAGTTTCTCAACGACAGCCTACCAATCCTGCAGCACCCATTTTTGTTCGGGTGGAAAATCCAGTCGAACCTGGAGGGAAGAGACACGCGGAAACTTGACCCAAAATCGGAGGGAGGAAGCACGGTGCATTCTGTTATGGATATCTTGAATTTTTTACGAAAGTATTCCGAAATCCATTCGGAGCTCGCGGATTTGGGGGCGCCCTTTAGCAGATAAGAGGTTGTTGGGGTATTAGAACGGTTAAGTTTATTAATACGGGCCATCCATTCTTCGCGGGTCCAAGAAGTACCAAAGTGAACAATTGGCGGGTAGACATCCTGTACCGCCACAGAAAACGGAGGAGGGGGTGCTGGTGACTGAGGTGAGGTAGGTAGGCAGGGGGATGCGGTTGCGTTATTGAGTTCTTCAAACAAAGACAACTCACATCGCGGTGAGGGGAGTGGGTTAGTGACTTTAAGTTGTAAGGATGAGAGGGCGCCGTCGAGCTGGCCTAGGGTGGATCGGGAAACCGCAAGCTCGCCAAGGATAGTATCGAGTTTTTGTAGGATAACGTCGAGTATGGGGTCGGGTTCGGGGATGGTAGGGGGGTGTAGAGAGGGGGAACGCAGTAGGGCAAGTCCTTCAGAAAGGAAGTTAAGCCTAGAGAGAATGTTCTCATAAAGGGGGTTAGTATGCGGAACGGGCGGTCGTTTGGAAGTCGACTGAAGGCACCTGTCGAGGTTCAAGCGGATGTTGTCGTTCAGATCTTGTGTGAGTGAGTTGAGGGAGTCGTTTATCGCATGGCACTGGCACTGGCCAACGACCAATTTATTGCTGTCACCAACGAGGGTCTTGATGTCGGTTAGAGACGCTTGGTGGAGGGAGCCAACGTCATCAATGCACTTAAGACTACTCTCAAGATGTAAGATCCTTTTGGTGATTTCTTTGAGGTTGGAGTTGTGAGAACTCTCGTTCGCGTCGCTGAGGCATTTAATAGCTAGGAGGATGTGGGATAGCGAAATATTAAGACATTCGTCGCAAAAAAAAAGAAGATTGTCAGGGAATTCCTTTACAAAGTGTGTGTTTCGCTTATTGAGACCCACACAGGAGGCGTGAAAGGATTTGCCGCAGATGCCATTACAGTTGACAAAGTCGGCATTATCGTCACTAACCCCACAGGTTGAGTTGCCACAAGGCATAATGGGAAAGATTGAGTAAGTGAGAATGTAACAGATAGAATAGAGGAGAGAAGAAAGGGAAATTAAAATCTGAGATAATTGAGAGAACAGATATGACAAGAATCAAGAACGTTCAGAATGATACGAGGAACAGGCGAGGAAAAAGAATATGACTGAAAAGTTATAAAAAGATAAATTATGATTATAAAGATAGTAAATAAGAGTAAGTAAAATAATAAAAAAGAAGGATAAAGATCTACAAAAAAAAAAAAAAAATAATGAATACAAAGGTAGTAAGTAGGAGTGAGTGAAAAATAGTGACATAAATAAAGAAAAACAAAAAAAAAAAGAAAAAAAAAAACGAGAATTACAAATAAAAAAACTAAATAATTAAAGATTAACAGTGAATTAAAAATAATTAAAAAATAAAGAAAAGAAAACGAGAAATTACAATTAAAGATCTAAATAATTAAAGATTAACAGTGAATTAAAAATAATTAAAAAATAAAGAAAAGAAAACGAGAAATTACAATTAAAGATCTAAATAATTAAAGATTAACAGCGAGTTATTATAGTACAAAAAAAAATATATATATATATGTATATATATATAAAAAAAAAAACGAATGAGACTCAGCCGTGAGTTGAATGTAGGTCCAGCCGTGCACAAGTCCAGCGTCTTCCTCGGTACTCCGGCAAGCTGCTTAATAAACGATGGATTATTGAGCCTATTATGTGACGTTCTTAAATCGTATATTATTGAAAAACTAAAAGGTGCCAAATTTAATCCGTTGATGACGGTTATACTATAACCTGTCACTCGATTCTGTCCTCAGCTCTTCTTATTTCTCTTTCAATTTATTCACTATAGGCTGTATCGTTAGAATTATGGTTTAAGTAGCACCAACCGTGCAATCCTTGTAGTTTACGTGTTTTTGGTGTGTTTTGAATGGTTTTTCACTGTATAATAGCCAATTTCAAGAAATCGATCCCGGTTTGTGTGGTTTTGTTGCCTGTATCGTTAGAATTAAGGTTTAAGTAGCAGCAACCGTGCAATCCTTGTAGTTTACGTATTTTTGGTGTGTCGTGGACGGTTTCTCTATCAATTGTAGCCAATTTTAGAAGATCGATCCCGCTTTATGTGATTTTGTCGTTTGTGTCGTTAGAATTATGGCAGCAACCCTGCAAATACTTGCGGTTTCCACGTTTTTGGTGTGTTTTGAATGGTTGTCCGATGTGTTGTAGTTAATCTGGTTAATTTTACTCTGGTTTGCCGGATTTTCTGGCTTGTATCACCACAATTCAAGTCCCATTAGCAGCAACTCTGTAATCCTTGCAGTTTTACGTGTTTTTGGTGTGTTTTGAATGGTTTTTCTTTGTATTATAGCCAATTTCATGAGAGCGATCCCGGTTTGTGTATAACCCTTTCGACTGTTCAACAGTTAAGAAGGGAGATATCACACTATGCAGCACTTATAAGGGCATAACATCCCTGAGTACCACCTATAAGATACTCTCCATTATCTTACAAGATCGGATAGCCGCATACGCTAAAGCCATCATTGGTCAATATCAGTGTGGCTTCATCCCAGGCAAATCAGCAATTGATCAGATATTCACCCTTAGGCAGACGATGGCAAAATATCTGGAATTTAAGATTCCATTATATCATCTATTTATAGACTTTAAGGCCGCCTACGACAGCATTGCCAGGGTAGAATTATATAATGCCATGAGAGAGTTCGACATTTCAAACAAATTGATACGACTTTGTAGGATGACCGTGATCAACGTAATTACACAAGTAAAAATAGCGGGATTGCTGTCCAAGCCAATAAAAATCTTGAATGGACTCCGACAAAGGGATGGTCTGGCTTACCTCCTCTTCAACCTGGCGTTGGAGAAAGCAATCCGTGACTCTGGCGTTACAATAAGAGGGACTATTGTTACCATGTCCAGCCAGATACTTGCCTACGTAGATAACATCGACATCATCGGTAGAACAGAATGGGCAGTACAGTACTTCTTCACCCAGATCGAGCAGGCGGCACAAAAACTGGGACTGCACATTAATGAGGGGAAAACTAAGTACATGGTGGATACTTCTGCGAAGAGAAGACCAACTATCAGGGTGGTGGAGCACGAATTTGAAGTAGTGGAATCCTTTAACTACCTTGGGTCAATAGTATCAGTCGATAACAATATGGAAGAAGAAATACGCGAACGGCTGATCAAATCCAACGAAGCCTACTGCGATCTATCAAGGTTTTTTAAATCCCGTAGTTTATCCAGAACACACAAGATCATGGTCTTACCAGTACTCATGTGTGGATCCGAGACCTGGGTGCTCAATAAAAGGCACTCTGAACTCTTAGCCGCGTTCAAAGGGAAGGTCTTAAGGAGAATTGTTGGCCCCGTATGTGAGGGAGGACGATTCCGGAGACAGTACAACCATGAGTTGTACGCAATCTACCTTGAAGCTCATGTTGTAAGAAAAATCAAGCTCGGTAGACTCCGGTGGGCGGGACACCTAGCTCGAATGAGCGAAGAGGAGCCTGCCCGGAATGTCCTTTGTGGCAAGATGTATGAAAGTAGACAGCGCGGCAGACCTTGTCTGCGATGAAGGGATGGCGTAGACCAGGACGCCCACAGCCTGACAGCGCCAAACTGGATGACATCGGCTCGAAATCGGGACCGGTGGAAAGATTTGTTAAATAAGGCCAAGACCGGATCCCGGTTGTAGTGCCGATGATGATGATGATGCACGATTGGGGTGAGTGTATCTTGGAAATGGGTCGCGGCAAGTGACGGCAGATAGTGTTAGGAGCGGTGAATGAATCCTTAACCTATGCATTAGGCCGGGCTCCGTTTCTGTCCTGTCGTTTATTTTTTGGGTTTAAATTAATTCACCCGTTTCTGTTGATATCAGGTGCTTACCAACCGCTTTTGCTGATGATATTGCTTTCTCGTGTGGTTTAGGTAATCGGTGGACTTCATTTCTGATGTTAACTAGGATTTGAATTTGTTGAAACACTGGTTTGCTGAACATAATTTGGTAATCAGCTGAAAAACTAAACTAGTGATCTTCAATTTATCTTCTTCAAATAATGCCATCGACTTAAGCTAACGGATTCTCTTGTCCAAGTGCTTGTTCATCGCCGTCTTTCTCTTACAATCTATTATTGTTCTCTAACCGAAGGCTTACTCTTGACTTTAGGATGAAGTTTTCACGTCACGCAATTACCTTAAAAAATATTTCCGATGCAGTCTTTATAACCAGAAAATTAACTATTTCCGGGCGGAGTATAGATTGAGACTGGCTCATTTACAGACCAAACGCCAGTCTCTAAATAAAATTAAACGTTTTCCGAACGGAAAAACCTTAGGTCTTCTCGAGCTTCGCACATCATCCAGATGTGTGATTTCTATGACCAATCAGGGCGCAACCGAGAACATTTTCAGCAAAATCTTATTTGGGAGTTGCAGAACTAGCAAGAATATTCACAAAAAGTGTTCACTTCGTAACTACAAACATACAACAAAGCTACCACATCATCACCTTCTTTTCATAGATTTTTCTCAGGAAATGCGAACCTATAGCCCTGAGTCAGCGCCCTGAGATCCTATTAGATAAGAATGGGAGTTGTTTTTGAACATTTGTAGAAGCTACTTTCCCCTGAACCAGATTAAAATAATTTAAAATGTTATTAAAATAGATTCACTAGATAAAAAAGAAAATCAGTAAGTTAAGATAAATAAAAACATATTAAAATTAACAGAGTATCAATATATTTTATTTATTTATGTATGCCAAGGATAACAAAAGGCGTGATATATTTATATACTAAATTTAACGAGAATTTAAAAATTCAAGGCCGAGTGACAGGAAATTGTTGTCTTCCTCATTCCGGAAACGGTTATCTCATAACCCAATTTAGGACAAACTCTACAAACGTGATTCACTCAGATGATTTAAAACCTAAAGCTGGACCAACAATTTATCATGTGAGTCTATTTACACACTTTCTCTATTCAAAAGATTTCTATGAGTCGCAGAATCCGTCAAATGCCAATCATGTCATAGGTGTGCCCAGCACCAGAAATAACAGCCACGAGTATTAGTCTACGAAAGGTATTAAACCTCTTTTTGCACTAGCTCATATAACAGTTCACAAGTGCTAAATGCTTTGGAAGACTTTCTATAGTGACTTATCAAAAGTAGTCGATTTGAAATCACCGCTAAAAATATGTTGCAAAACACCTAGGGAGACAGCGTATCTCGTCGTCATTTAAATATCAACTAATTACCAGGTATCAACCACAACATAACGGTCGCAGAAAATGAACTCGTCCTCACCTCTACATGTACATCAATAATCAATTATTAATGCTTTTTAACAAGCACCATTTGTATGCAAACCTCAAAACCACAACATCACCTAATGTTGATTAGTGATGGCGAACTGTAAGTCGCAACTTGACGGGTGATCAAACACAGCTGACTAATTTCCGATAAATTATCAAACGGAGCTCTACGAACAAGGTCAACCAATCAACCAAATGACCTTTGAATGAGAGAAATCTGGTCTCTGGCACACAACCACTCGAGAGCTAGAACAATGCAATTTCGAAATTAGTTTCAATCGCAACAATAAAGCGTACAAGTGGCAACACAAGCCATTGCATAAGTACGAGACCATACGCTCCGGAGACAGATTATAGATTCGCTTAAATGGCGAAAGTGAGTGAAAGCCTTGTGCGGGTAATTGTAACATAGTAATCAGGCGATACGAAAATAATTGGAACAGACTAGTAACATTAGAGTGCGGTACTTCGAAAACGTGCTAATTTGCAAATGCAGCTTTGAATTCGAGAACGAGAGAAAGAAAGATCTGCACATCTTAATGAAACATTGAAGAGAAACTTGTTCCCATAAACACCTGTTGTCAGGCGGCGACCGAGAAGGTAAATGTTTACTGCCATCCAACAGTCTGCATATGTGACAACAAATTATTTGGGTTAAGTGACAAAGTGCGTACTAAGATTCTACCCAGCATAAAATAGACGAAGATGGGAAAGACTGCGGCCATATGAAGTTGTTGCAGGTCTAATGAGTCGTTAAGGACCCCTGAGAACCAGAGCGCATGTTAGGTTTTTTATGTACCTCTCTTAATTGCTTCTGATTTGCCTTCGTAGGTCAGTTCAAATACCACAACCGGGGTCTTCGGTTTTCTGCATCTGCCATTAAACAAGCATACAAACGTTTTGTCCCGAACTTCGTGTGATTGTAGAGAGCTGGGAAGTACCCAGCACCTCAGCGGTTTTGATTACATCCACGACTTGCCTTGGTTGTTCTCTCTCACTCACTAAATAACTGCGGCTATCATTTTCCATTAATCTTTCAATTGCATCGCAGATTTATATTTATTTTTCTTGATAATAATGCCAGCGATTGTCCTCTGGGATCGATTTTCTGTGACTTCATAACTAATTTAGAACTTTAGAGTTCCATTGGAAAATACTAGAATTGGACACAGGAAAAGTAGCTGCTCTTTTAGTACTCCACTGACCAATATTTTTCCAATATTTCATAGAGAAGAAAAGTTTTTCGAACGCAATAATTTGACTTCTTTGAAGGGAGCTGTTTATCAAACGTTTTTTGATACCATGAGCAACTGAGTTGATGATGAGTGCAAACTAGAGACTGAACGTAAGAATGCTGCATACTGGGCAATGCAGCAGTCTCATAGGACGCGGGTACGCGAAGAGAAATATAAAGAGCTCAGAAGAAATACAAACAACTCAGAAGATCTGAAAAAAAGACTCCACAGACAAAAGAAAAGAGCCTTGGGAAAAAAATCTAGTCTGTGAAATAGAGAAAAGTGTAGAGCGAGGTCGGCACCAGGCGCGGAAGTTCTACCAAATAATCCGCCATATGACGCGGTACATACCACACTGCACTTACTGCAAGTATAAAGAAGGTAATCTGATCACCAATCACCGATCTTAAAGGCATTCTGGAGCGAGGGGAAGTGCACTTCAATGAATTACTAAATGGTCAGCTCACAGAAGAATTGGAGGGTCCACCAATGCAAGATCAAAACCAAATGCTGCCGCCACCAAGCATTGAGGAAAAAGAAGGGACAGCGGTACATCACGTAATTCGTGAGATCGTGGTGCACGTATGGGGGCAAGAGGAGATGCCGGAAGATTGGTGTGGTGGATGCAAGCGTTAGGATGAAGGTTGCGTCCATCGAGAGGTGATAAGGGTGAGTCTCGCGAACCACCGGCCTTAATACGATTCAACTCAATTTTCGTTAGTAATCGCGTGTTTCAATTCAGTTGATATTGTATTGATAATCCTTTGTCTCATTCTCGTAAATGGCGGTTGTGCAGGCGTCGGTGGTTGGCGGTAGACGGACGGACGCGTCAGGAGGGTTGATTGAGGTTGATGGTCGACTGACTAAAAGACGTTAGTCACATTCAAATCTAAGTGACAGCCCGATGGCGTCCCTAGGTGATGACGCATTGTCAGCTGGCGGTTGACAGGGTTGGTGAGTGTGGTGGTCGGAGAGTGTATTAGAGGATGAACGTACTAGATTCTCCTCGCTGCATTTAGTTGCGAATCCGCAACAATTGGCGTCGTAGAATAATTTGCCCTATACATAAGAAGGGAGATATCACACTGTGCAGCAACTATAGGGGTATAACATCGCTGAGTACCGACTATAAGATACTCTCCTCTATCCTATAAGACCGGATAGCCGCATACGCTAAAGTCATCATTGGTCAATATCAGTGTGGCTTCATCCCAGGCAAATCAGCGATTGATCAGATATTCACCCTTAGGCAACCGATGGAAAAATATCTGCAAGTTAAGATCCCATTATACCATCTATTCATAGACTTTAAGGCCGCCTACGACAGCATTGCCAGGGTAGAACAATATAATGCCATGAGAGAGTTCGGCATTCCAAACAATTTGGTACGACTTTGTAGGTTGACCATGACCAAGGTAACTAGTCAAGTAAAAATAGCGGGATTGCTGTCCAAACCAATAAACATATTTAATGGACTCCGACAAGGGGACGGTCTGGCTTACCTCCTCTTCAATCTGGCGTTGGAGGAAACAATCCGTGACTCTGGCGTTACTAGAGGGACTATCGTCACCAAGTCCAGCCAGATACTTGCCTACAGAGATGACATCGACATCATCGGTAGATCTGATTCGGCTGTACAGGACTTCTTCACCCAGATCGAGCAGACGGCACAAAAATTGGGACCGCACATTAATGAGGGAAAAACTATGCACATGGTGGATACTTCTGCCAAGAGAAGACCTAACGTTGGTCAAACTATCAGGGTGGCGGAGCACGAATTTGAAGTAGGGCAATGCTTTAACTACCTTGGGTCAATAGTATCAGCCGATAACAATATGGAAGAAGAAATACGCGAATGGCTGATCAGATTATCAAATCCAACACAGCCTACTGTGGTATATCATCATCATCATCATCATCGGCACTACAACCGGGGACCGGTCTTGGCCTTATTTAGCAAGTCCTGAGGCTTGTTAAATTTTCCATAATGATTTTGCTTTTTTCCGGGCAAGGTCATTAGTCTTGCGCCAGAGGCTCCCCGACGGGGAATCGAACCCCGGTCTCTCGCGTGACAGGCGGGTATACTAACCACTATACTATCGAGGAGCCACTGTGGTATATCAATGCTCCTTAAATCTCGAAATTTATTCAGAACATCCAAGCTACTACTGTACAAGACCATGGTCTTACCAGTACTCATGTATGGATCCGCGACCTGGGTGCTCGATAAAAGGCACTCTGAACTCATAGCCGCGTTCGAAAGAAAGGTCTTAAGGAGAATTGTCGGCCCCGTATGTGAGTTACAACCATGAGTTGTACGCGATCTACCTTGAAGTTAATGTAGTAAGAAAAATCAAGCTCGGTAGATTCCGGTGGGCGGGGCATCTAGCTCGGATAAGCGAAGAGGAGCCTGCCCGGAAGCCCTTTTTGGCAGGATGTACGAAAGGAGACCTTGTCTGCGATGGAGGGATGGCGTAAACCAGGACGCCCACAGCCTGGGAGTGCCAAACTGGATGACATCGGCTCGAAATCGGGACCGGTGGAGACTTGCTAAGGCCAAGAACGGATCCCGGTTGTAGTGCCGATGATGATGATGATGAAATAAGACAGAGGCAAGGTGACGTTGAAAAACATCATCATCAAATGGTGTGGATAACATCCGCATAGATGACGAATGTTGGATCTATTCATATAATTCCGAATTAAAACAGCAATCGACCGTTTGGGCCTTTCAACAAGCGGTTCATGCGTTGAAAACGGATGGATTGGAGATATCTCAATTGGTGTGGAAAAAGTGCTTTGGTTGAAACGTATGCAAACGTGTATTGACTTCATAGACAATATTTTGAAAAACAATAAAACAATAAAAAAAAAAAATGATATATGGCATACAGCTTTTTTTCATTATTAGGCCAGACATATGTTGGTGAGGTCAGAATTTATTGAGTTGAGCATACCAGGTGTACCGGTGTGAAGTGAGCGTCAAGACACAAATGTATCGATAGGCAACGTTTGTTGTGAACGAGCCCATCTTTTTTTTTATTTGGTTGCTATGACATCTGTCAAACATATTTAGTATGCATCAAGTCATTGTACAAACAACATCATTTTTTTTAATCTTGTTAAAAATTTCGAATTTTGCACCAGAAAATGATGATTTGCGGAAAGCATTAATTTTTTGTTTTCATTTGAAGAAAAGTGCTGCAGAGTTGCATCGAATCCTTGTCGAGGCTTATGGTGATTATGCTCTATCGTCTTAGGCGGGTCAGAGATAATGAGTTTGATGTGCGAAATGAAGAACGAACGAGAGGCAATATTGGATCAAGATGACACTTTACAGATGGAAAAGCGAAACACCACATGTGAAACGTTGCCTCTACGACACGAAAGGAGGTCAGTATTGCATCGAATTGTGGCTGGTGATGAAAAATGGATTTATTTTAAAAATCCTAAACGCACAGACTCATGGGTACATCCAGGAGAAGCGTCAACATCGACTGCAAAGCCTGATCGGTTCGGAAAAAAGACAATGCTCTGTGTTTGGTGCGACCAGAAGGGGGTGGTGTATCAGGAACTTTTAAAACCTGGCGAAACTATTGATGCGCAATGCCACTGACAACAAATGATCAATTTAAACTATTATTGGTCGGAAAACGACCAGAATGGGCCACAAGACACGGAAAGGTAATTTTGTTGCATGATAATGCACCGAGTCATACAGAAAAACCCGTCAAAGAAACAATAAAAGCTCTCGGCTGGGAAGTGTTACCCCACCCACCGTATTAACTAGACTTGGCTGCTTTCGACTACCATTTGTTTTCGTTGATGGGACACGCATTGGCTGAGCAGCATTTCAATTCCTACGAAGATTTCGAAAATTGGGTCTCCGAATGGTTTGCCCCAAAAGACGACCGGTTTTATTAGGGTGGTATCCACAAATTGCCAGAAAGGTGGTCGAAATGTGTAGAAAGCAATGGACAATACTTCGAATAAAATGTTTTTTACTTCCCCAAAAAAAAATTTAAAAAAACTTCAAACCGGTACAGCTGGTATATCCGTTCGCATTGTCCTCTGATATTTAAGGGTAATTAAAATTTCGTTTCGTTAGTGCAAATTTGTATATATATATGTATATATAAATATATATGTATACACACACACACACACATATATATATATATATATATATATATATATATATATATATATATATATATATATATATACATGGGTGGACTGAAAAGTTTCCGGCCTCAACGTGAAGATAGCAGCACTCGTCAATAAAAGCTGGTGAATGTAGTTGGGCATCTTTTGACAGTTATCCACCAAAATTTCAGCCATTTTGTACGGGTACTTTTTATTTGACAGTCATTTGAGTGAGTCGATGTTTTTTGCTTTTTTTGGAGCCGATTCCCCCTTTGCACTTCAATGTTTTGACTGTATTTTTGTTTCGGGCGTATAATAGTGTATCCAAGTTTCATCGACAGTAATTAAACTCGGATTTGCTGTGCCTAAACTGCGCCAATAGAGCGCGTTGGAAATGTTTACTCGGACACGTTTTCGGTCTAACGTGATCAAACGCGGGACCAAACGCCCGGACAGCTTTCTTATGCCTAAATCTTGATCTGAGGTGCATCGATTGATTGTAGAGGCATATGGTGAGGCTACTTTGAGTGAGAGAAGTTGTCGTGAGTGGTTTCCCAAGTTTAAAAACGGTGAGTTTGACGTGGACGACAAAGAACGAAGTGGAAGGCCGAACGTGTACGAAGGCAAAGAATTGGAAGCAATATTGGAGGAAGATCCATCCCAAACGCAAAAAGAACTTGCACGTACATTAGATGTAACTCAACAAACAATTTCACATCGTTTAAAATCGTTAGGGATGATTCAAAAACAAGGAAATGGGGTTCCATACGAACTGAAGCCGCGAGACGTTGACCGTCGACTTTGCATACGTAAAATGCTGCTTGTCAGGCAAAAAAAATAAAGGGTTTTTTGGATCTGGAGATGAAAAATGGATCCACTACGATAACCCAAAGAAGAGGAGATCATGAGGACCACCTGGCCATGCTTCAACATCGACAGCAAAACCGGATATTCATGGAAAAAAACTCACGCTTTGTGTTTGGTGGGATCAGATTGTTGTCGTGTATTATGCATTTCTGAAACCGAGTGAAACCATCACTGGAGTTCTCTACCGAACACAGTTAATGCGATTGAGCCGAGCACTCAAGGAAAAACGCGCCCATTACTACTCCATTAGTATTTCATCCAATCCAGCTACAATTTATGAAGTATTCGTACCCCTTAGAACACAGACATATTAAGAGCAGCATTGCAAGTGTCTGATAGGATGAAAAACTAAGCGATGAAAATCATAGGAAACCCAATCAACATTGAAATCCTATACGCTCCTGTTCCACAGATATGTGCACTTTTAAGGGATCTTGGAAGTTGCGTTCTATTTTCGTAAATATTTGCCCGCGAAATACGTCAAACAGATCGTCCGGTTCAAACTAGATATGGATTTTATAGCGACACATAAACCCAGGCAGTCATTCTTGCGTCGAACTGCACGAGCGTGGAACACCCTACCAGGTCGTGATCACTGAAACAATCTGCAGATTGTTCAGTGATCAAGATCAATGACTATCGAAAACTTCTTTCCCAATCTTAACCCTTATCTTCCAGCTAGCCTGTGCAACGACATTTATGTGTAGTATTTCAGGAAACAATAATGTCTGTATTCCGGAAGCTCTCGAAAATATTTCGATGAAGTCCCTTTTTGCTTCCGCATAGATCAGTTAAGAAGGTAATCTTCACATCGATCATTAATTGTTTCTGATCTTCTAATTTAATGATTATCACACAGGTGATTCTTAAAGAAGATCAATTAGCAGAAGGAAACGCGTTAGCACGTTAGCAAGCTGGCAAAGGAAGTATGCGCCACATTAGTCTTAGAACAAAGTGCAGGAAGCTTTCTTTTCTAATGGATGTTGGCACAAATTTATGTGGCATTGCTCTTAATGCGGTTATTAATGTTTTATAGCTTTGTCTTTTGTGCCTGTTTAGGCTTCGCATGGCGAATGGGCATCGTTAAATCATCACGAATAACCGGAACCAGCCAACTACCAGTTTTCTTTTTAATCGGCTTTGATTCAATCGCTATAAATCACTATCTAATTGGATTTAATTTATTGTGTCTATTGTGCACGAGCGGTGCTGTAAAAAGCTATAAATTAACAAATAATCCACAGAGTAGCAATTGGGAATCTGACGGATGTAGGATGGATCAGAGAGTACACAAGTTGGCCCAGATTAGTCCGGTCTTCTTAAAAGCGAGGTCATGAGTTCAGGTATTAGATGCTTGAACCCTCGGTGTATCTGACGAGTTTAAAATTTTAAGCTGTTCAGGAATCATTTTATTGTATCCATTTCATATAATTACTCATATATACTCATATAAAGAAACATATATATATATATATATATATATATACTATACTCGTATAAGGAAGAGCTTATATTATTCCTACTGTTTAAGAGGATAGCATGCCCTAAAACTTCATATTCTGAATTACTATGCATTACAATAGGTCATGTCCTAAATATTGCCGTAATATATTATGGACACCGAAAATTCATTTCATTTTTCTGTTTTTGACGTATGACGTATTGATGACGAATGAGGTATTTTAAAACAGGCAAAACCTATACACTTGCAATAATGGTTATCCAATTTCAGGTTTGAAAAGCTGCGATCATGTTGATCATGTGTGCGACTGGATTTGCACAAATTATGATCTTGTCATCCCGAATCACAGACCACAATGAGAGACGTTTTAAGTTCTAATGTCCCGTTTAATATATTCGTGGTGGTCAAATTACATGGAGAGCAACAACCTTGTTTCTATCAAAGTCGTGCTTGGAGTGACTTCATTTTTCGGTGAGTAATGCCAATTAATCGACTAACGTGCTGATCTGTTGCTGCGATAGCCATATTGGTAATTACTTGCGGACGTAATGTTTCTAAGTATTTCAAGAGGTCAAAATCCATAAAATTAACGTCAGTGATATTTGTGGATTGGAAAAGGCAGACGAAAAGTATCCGGTCTTGGGACTCCATTGATTATTTGCAGGTTTTCATCTATTTGGAACTGTCCAGTTGAGTAGAAGGGAATGTCATCTAGACCAGTGGGTTTACGCATTTTAACATTTCGTGTGTCCGGCAAAAATATAAGTTCCATTGTGAATTTAGTTTAATGGAATGTTACTTGTGCGCCCAAGTCAATGGCTCAATAGTTAAGGACTATGTATTGGATCTGGTGTACGGTTCTACATACGTTAGGTTCAATTGCTTACTCTGCGATGTTATGGTGTTCGGGCATACAATAAAATTTTACCCTTTAAAAAGGTTGTACATTGGAATTAAACTGGAATTCCTGGGCTTAAGTAGAGCCAGATATAACATGGTATAATGGACGTGAAATTAACTTTTTTTGTTTGTTTTTTTGTATATATTTTTTTTTACTCCTCTCAGGAAAGGCTAACCTATAGCACCGAGTCAGCCCCGTGAGATGTCATTTTTTTCCGACCGGGTCCATCAGCCAAGCTCCGGAAGATGCTCAAGGATTTCTCCCAACCATTTCACGAAGCCTATAGCTTAATGGGGTCGTATTTCACTGGGCGTCTGGGCTTTGGTAGACTTGTGGGGACTCCACATGGAGAACCAACCCACGGTTTCATACCTTATTTCGACCGCTTTCAAGCTATTCCAGCTGAAAAACATGTTTTTCAAAAGGACGCATAGCTAAACTCATTATTCTATGCAGACAATGCATAATTGAGTTTAGCTACCTTTATGCCATACGGCAACTCCATTTCACTAACCCATAAGATTTTCACCGGAAATCGCATTTCATGTCGGCTAGCAACGGCATAGTCTGAGCAAATAACGCGGTTGCATAATCATGCAATCGCTAGGGAAATTATCAAAGTCTTTAATTTAGTTCCCACGGTCAGAATTCCCTAGCTAATTCGGCGTCCTATTCACTTTCCCCAGACCCTCCATTCGCTGGGGATCAATGATCTCCTTTTACATGTGAATAGCTACAAAACATTTTCCTTTCCTTTCCGTTTTTATCTTCCCATAGTTCAATGCATTTCGAGACCACCACAGTCACCGCACTAGGTCAGTGGGTCATCCTCAGAGGCTGCATTGATACAAGCACACAAGCTAAGTCAACCCCGAAGTTATTGCGCTCTCTCTTTTGTTCTTTTCATCCTTCGCATTTCCAGCGACTGTTGAATGATGTGCAAGTATTATTCACCTCGCTGAGACATACAACTGAATGGATTCATGAGAGAGCGCGATGATGATTGGCTAATAGCCGTGCAAATGCAAAATCCAAATTTCATCCCTAATTGGGATCAGTCGTTACACAATCATCATCGCGGTCGGTCACGCCGTCGCTTACAGTCAATATCCATACACCATCGCGTACACATGCTACGTGGGGCGTTCACGCGAGATTAGCAATTCTACTGAGCGCGCATCGTTTACAACCAATCGGAGTCGAAATACCCCACGGGAGTTCGTACACTTGAGGAGTCGTGTTAATAACCAAAACTGGATTACAGTGCCGCCTATCCTTGTTGTTAAAGAAAATCAAATAATACTGAGTTTCGTTTAGTAAAATCAAGCTATGCTGATCCTTTTGTGAAAATCCAACAATACTGAGTTCCGTTCATTCAAAATCAAATTATACTGAACCTGTTTGTTAAACCCAATTCACCACTACAATAAATGAACAAACCACTACAGAAGACCGAGTGTTTTATTTTCCGTTGGAGATAGGATAGCGGCAAAAAGTGTTGGGAAGTAAATGAACCTAGTGCCCGTGCCAGGCATAATACTTCGAACCCCAACAGACTACCTACGAACTGCGAAATGTATATCACGAAGATTGGTTTCCTTTATTGCGTTGACGACAGGATTGTCAATAGTTATATACAATGTGTATTAGATGAGGGGGCACCGATTTTTATGTTCTTCACAACTGCCTAGAAATTTCTGGTCTGTGGGACAATTGTTATTCGCAGAAACTTACACCCTCCCCCAATACTTATTTATTGGGTTCCATCCCCTAATAGTCGGATTCACTTAACATGAATTTCCCATGTTGGTTAATTTGTTTTTAATGACCACAATAAATTATTTATGGATTATTATTATTATTATTATTATTATTATTATTATTATTATTATTATTATTATTATTATTATTATTATTATTATTATTATTATTATTATTATTATTTTTATTATTATTATTATTATTATTATTATTATTATTATTATTATTATTATTATTATTATTATTATTATTATTATTATTATTATTATTATTATTATTATTGTTATTATTATTATTATTATTATTATTATTATTATTATTATTATTATTATTATTATTATTATTATTATTATTATTTATTGGCCAGTAGGAACCCGGAAGTTCATGACCTCACCGACTCGACTCCGCCATCGTTCCCTGTCCTGTGCACTCTCCTTCCACGCTTCACCATCTGATCCCATCTTCTCAAGGTCAAACCTAACATTGTCCTCCCATCTCCGTCACGGCCCTCCTGCCGGCCTCTTTCTCGTTGGTCTACCGTCAAGAATTCTGCGCACGGCCCTATCGTTGCCCATTCGCGCCACATGTCTGGCCCATCTTAATCTTCACGACCTGATTATTCTCACTATTGTAAGTTTGCAGTATAGCTCTTCCAATTCGTGGTTGTGGAGTTTCCTCCATTGTCCTGCCTCCTCGTCATATTTACCGCTAAAGGATACCCCTTAGGACTTTATTCTCGAATACGCGGAATTTGTTTTCTTTCCGTTTTGTGAGAGCCCATGTTTCAAATCCGTATAGAGCAGTCGGTATGATTATGGTTCTATAGACATGGAGCTTTATGTTACGTGATAGTAGCTTGGATTTCAGCAGTTTACTGACTGCGTGCCAACTAGCGTTGTCGGAAAGCAGTCTTTTGTTAATTTCCTTCGACATTTCGTTACTGGCCTTCAGTATCATTCGCAGATATTTAAATTCTTTAACGTTCTTAAATATCTTGTCTCTGACGGTATATATGTGTTCATGTACATATGTGTTCCCAGAGTTCCACCTGCTCTCGCCGTAATCATGTATTTTGTTTTGTCCTCATTTATTTCTTGGTCCACCTCTTCTGCCGCTTGCAAGATGATTTCACTATTTTTACTGTTCTAGAAACTGATTATCGCCCAGAACTGCGATGTCATCCGCATATGCGAGCACTTGTGTGACCCCGTTCAGGGATGATCCGGCCGTGTTGTCGTCTTGTACCTTTCTGATGACATACTGGAGCACAAGGTTAAAAAGACACTGCGAGAGACCATCTCCCTGTTTTAGTCCGTCCCGGTTTTCAAATGGTTCTGAGAGGTGGTTTTCTATTTTAACTCACCCTTTGTTTTCATTCATGCAAATTTGAATGAGGGCGGCATATTTTTTCGGGATTCCCAGCTTAACTACAATATGGTAGAGTCTTTGTCTTGCGACTGAGTCGTAGGCTTTTTTGAAGTTAAAGAAAAGTTGGTGAACCGTCTCTCCGTATTCCCACTTCTTTTCCAGCAGTTGTCTTATTGTGAACATTTGATCGCTGGTTGACCCGATCCTACGGAATCCGCATCGGTACCCTCCCAGTATTTTTTCTGCGTACGGTGAGATTCTCGCCAGTATGACATTTGTTAATATTTTGTATGTGGTGGGGAGCAATGATATTCCTCTGTAATTTTCGCATTCAGATCTGTCACTTTTTTTGAAATTGGGGTTGACTATTGAGGTTTTCCATTCTTCCGGAATGAGAATTATCAATCTCTGCTGAACGCAGGACTTACCCTGGAACACATCAAGTGTAACGAAAAGTTCATAATAGTCGAAGATTCGCAAAAAAAAAAAGCAAACTCAATTGGTGCTTGTTTCGAAGCTGTGTATATATTGAACGAATCGGGTCATTCTAGTCTTGACCTGGAAAATAGGGCTCTCCAAAAACATATTTCGCTACGCAATGAACTTAACAATTGGTGTCTTTTAAGGTGAAGTTTCACTATCTTTAGTGAAAATAATAGAGCGGATTCACCACTTAGAAATCTAAACACTAACATATTTGTACACAGGGATGAACTGACGGACATTCTTAGATGGATTAAAAACAAAAAATCTTCTGGAATAGATAGTATTCCAAACATTGTTCTAAAGCATTTACCTCTTGAAGTAGTGAAGGTTTACACTATTTTGTTCAATAACGCTCTAAATAATGCATATTATCTAACACAGTGGAAATCTGCAGTATTCCATCCCATCCCCAAAAAGGGCAAGGACGGGAGCAATCCAGCCAATCTTCGCTCGATTAGTTTGCTTCCGAACATCAGCAATGTATTCGAGAAAATTATAAATAAAGCATTGACTAACTGGTGTGAGGAAAATGGTATTATTCCGAACAACCAGTTTGGTTTTTGATCGCAACATAACACAGTTCATGCTGCGCCAAAACTTGTTTCCGACATACAGTGGAACAAGGCGAAGCGACAATGCACAGGGGCCTGTTTGGTTGACTTTGAAAAGGCTTTCGAAACCGTATGGTTAGAAGTGCTGGTATATAAGTTATCAAATCTAGGTATGCCCGAATATTTATTATACATTATCTGCGATATGATAATGGGAAAACAATTTGTAGTGAAATGTGGAGATATAATCTCTAACAAGACTTTCCACATCAAAAACGGCCTACAACAGGGAGCAGTGGATTCTCCCATTTTATTCAATATTTACTATAGTGATCTGGTGCGTTCTCTCAACCATGCAATTGCGTACGTCGACGACATTGTGGTGTATAGATCTGAAGAAAAGATTGATGTCATCAGCAGACTTCTGCAAGATGATTTCACCAAATAAAACGTTTTTGCCACGACTGGAAATTAAAAATAAATTTCCAGAAAACAGAGACTATCCTTTTCCGAAGGCCCCTGTCCAGTGCATCAAGGGATACAAAACGGAATTGGAAAAAATTCTCCATTGCAGGAAGTAATAATCTTCCCCTACAAGTAAAAGCTGTAGTCAGATACCTTGGAATCTGGCTTGATCGGTATCTTTACTTTGATAAGCATACAGCAGCTGCTCTTACGCACCTAAAAATGCATATGCAATGACACGGAGTCTACTCCGTAGTAGCCTTCTGGACCCCAAGGTGAAAATAATTTCATACTCGGCATTCATCCGACCAGTATTAGTGTATGGCAGACCGGTATGGTATAACATATCCCCATTCTACATGGAGAAGTTTCGGGTGTTCGAGACGTAGTGTTTGCGTTACTGCCTCGGAATGTATAGAACCCCAGAGTCGCAATATAAGAAATACTATCCAAATACAGCCCTGTATGACAAATCAGGACTAAACAGAATAGATAACTCCATTATCAAGATTATTCGTGGTCACACAACAAGGGTAATGCGCAGTGAAAATGATCCCTTTTCGGGAGCTTTCTATCCCAATGATATTCATCTGGAGAGTACTCTCTAGAATGGGTTCATTCCCCCAGAAGCGTTCCCTTTCTTAGATAAAAAAGAACTTGTACAAGACAAACATGGAGTCTCTATTAATTATCACCCTTTCCGTGGTGCCAGGGAGGAACGAATTCTCCATGATAACGATATCTCTAATATTCCAGATCGGCTGCGTTTTAGCATGGTTGCCGGTGAACGAGATAAGTCAATAAAAGGTTGATCCCATCCCAGCTGGTGGTGGATCAGTGATGAAGAAAAGACTATACGTCCCCAAACAAGCACACCGCTTTCCTTCCCTCTACCCCCCCAAAAAAAAGACTTGGACACTTGTCAGTACTTAGACGCATCGCCATTACGGGAAAAATAACAATGAAATATTGGTGTCGGGTATCAATTAAGAGACTATTCTCCACCTTTAAAAGGCAGGCAATGAGTGTTCTGTTTGGGCAGCTCCGCTGATAGGTCTCTCACTGTTCGATTTTAGGTCAAACACTCAAATACAATTGTATTAAGATTAGCTGTCTGGTGTCATTTCAAGAGGGAAGGCATTCCAATTTTATTTTCAGGTACTTTAATGGCACATCCTCCCTTCAGCGGTAGGAGGGGTCAAGGTTGGCTATTTCAGAGCCGTTTCTCCCCCACCACTGGTAAGCTACCCTTCGCAATAATGAAAGTACGAGTGGATTAGTATTAGACACCACGTATATTAAATCGGTGGTGGCTTGCGTAAGGTAAATCGTTTCTGGTTTCAATTTGCATTTCACGATGTTGGTTTTGCAGGGATTTTGTCACCGGCCAGTGCTTGAACTATGTGTATACTGTCGACTAAGTAAAGGTTTGTGAGTATTAGAGACGGCTGCCTGTCCTAAGTACCCACCCGTTTTTTTTTTGATGGTTAATCAGCGACTTGTTTGTGGACTTTTTGTGTTTATACCTCCTGAATGAAAGGAAACCAGGCAATTCGGCAGGGTGTCAAGATCGCTTTTGTATACTCTGTTGCAGAGTTAATTTATCATCTTGTTTACTAGTTCCGATCAAAAGGATACCAAGCGGTATAACACAAGCAAGGATCGTATCGAGCGAATTCATATGTTGGATACGAATCGCCATTTTAACCTTTGGGATCCAAGGTTTCGTGTTGTATCGTTACTATGCTAAACAATGTGGCCCTCATCTTGTCTCATCGACAGAGGTTTTCAGCAATGCTTTTATCCCCAGCGTCAGGTGAAAAATATGAAAAATATATATTTCCCTTCTCGGAGTGCATTTTTGGTTCTGCACTCTGAGAGCAATTTAGAGATTTAACGAGGTCAAGCGGTCACCCAACCCCGAAATTGTCATGCTCTCCGTTGCAATTTTCCCATTCTCCCTGAGTTCATTGACTGTTGAGTAAATGCGTAAGGGTTTATTCATCTTAATGGGCGGGGGAATGGGAAAATGAGGATGAGTGTGCGACCGAAAATGGGCGATCATGGAGGAGTACCTGTTGCTTGGTAGGAGTGGGTGAGGAGTGAATTCGGGTCAGTCGACTAATATCCGCGAAAGTGTTTAATAGTTGTTCGTCTGATAAAAACAAGTCGTGGGACTACACAATGGTCTGGTCTCTAGCTGTCGGTGTCAAGTAGTAAAAAAGTAAAGTAGTCGGAAAGTCTGACAAAAAAAAATGGAGAAAGCGAGTGTGGAATTTATTGTTAATGTAAAGCAATATTCATGTGTAAAAACTTAAGAGATCCATTAATTATAGATCCGATAGAACAAAACTAACTGAACTGAAGTGTTAATGTTGTAAAACAATATTCATGTGTAAAACTTAAGATTTCTATTAATTATAGATCCGATAGAACAAAACTAACTGAACTGCAGTGTTAATTCTTAAAATCACATCATCATCGGGACTACAACTGGGATTCTGTCTTGGCCTTATTTAACAAGTCTGACGCTTGTTAAATTTTCCATAATAACTTGTTTCCCCGGGCAAGGTTGTGGGGTTTTGTTGCTAGTGTGTCGGCGTGCGACACGGTTTCAGACAAATACCACCACGACTTGGGAGCACTAATTGATCGTCAGGAGAATGAAAATAAAAAAACCACTTGCGTATCCTCTTACATTGGTTCTTTATTAGTTGTAATCGCAATTGCTCACAGGATTCAAATTGGCGAATATCGCTTTAAAATACAAATCACTATTGCTATATGTCTTTACTAAAATGAATACTATTGTCCTAAGAATTCCGATTGGCGAATATCGTTTCAAAATGTAAATCACTTTTACTTGATGTTTTTAATAAACTGAATACTATTGTTCTCCGTATTTCAACTGGTGAATATCGTTTCAAAATGCTAATCACTTTTACTTGATGTTTTTAATAAACTGGTTTTAGCAAACGACCGAACTCTCGCCGTTTGATTGACTCGTGAATGACCTTGTGGCACTTGTACCCGCTCCGAAAGAAGAAATCTGACTCCACTGGTGTCTGTTGCCGCCAACATCCACCAGCTGTGATCGTGATGATTTCCGATCTAAGGATAGCCAATCAGCGATCGAATAGGGATTCAATGGGAGGATTCTCCGTATGACCGTACGGTCAAGTCTAATGCCCTTTCGCTCGACAGATCGACAACGAACGATCCTGCACTTGTTCAAACAAGGGACAAGCATAAGGGCTGCGGCAGTGTTGCTGTCAATCATCGCGCTGGTCGCCTGAGAACGAAATAGGTTTCTGCATTTTGGCAAACAGAAACGCTATTTCGAGGGACGTTAGATGCGCTTTGTTTCGTTTAGTCGTATGATTCTGGTGCGCGATGGAAGAAAGTTACTTTGTTGACATTAAGTCAACAGAAACTTCGCCGACGGCCGCAAAGGGTCAGACTTGATGGCTGTACGTTTAGATTAATGTGCCGGTACATGGATGTGATGGTGAGAAATTTGCCTTGTAGATGGGGGCCATGGACCAGCGGTTGGTAAGTACTGTGTGTTTAATTTGGTTTTCAGAAAGGGTCATCATAGGGCATGATCAGCAATCATATTCATGCCCAACTCCCATGATCGGTTGATGGCTGATAATAGGGAATTGGTCGCAACTGTTGCGAACTTAAGGGTATGAGAGCAATATTGACTTATTAAATGGTAGGAAGAATATCGACTGCTGCTGTGTCAACAAGTACGCTGGCCAGCGTGTGTTTATCGATTATAATTGCTGACGAGCTAAGCCGATAGAGGGTATGGAATGGTTCATGTATTATATATCAAAGAAATTTAATGATATGCATGACAGGTTTGCTTTCAGGTGGAAGATGATGAAGGGTAGCTTACGCTGCTCATTTGCAGGTAAGTAGAAAGACTTTGCATGATAAGTGGAAGACAGGTTAATGGGTGGTTCTTTGGGGATGCCTTAAAGAACACCCACAAGGTTATTAGCCCTGCGCTCGAATTTTTAAAATCTGGTTTTACAAAATTCAACCGTTTTGGAGTGGAGAATTGTGTGACGGAGTTGTACACAACCCCGTTCTAAGCGAAGGTATTGCTCTTTTATGGGACCTACGGAACATCAGCACTACGTGAGTCCACATAACAGACACGTGAGTAACCATAATTTATATATATATATATAAAAATATATTATTTAGAACACAAAAAAAAGTCTTATAATTAAAAGTATTATAAGGCAATAAAATGTCTGTAATCGTTGACCAGGTATAAATATAATTATTTTAAGGATCGTGTTACGAAGTGCCGGACAAGTGTCGCCCTGCGAATTAGAGTTCGCAGACTCATTAACAAGCTGTCTTGCAAGATAGGCAAACAATATAATTAGTTTGCGTAATCCGGACCGCAACTGATCGTCGGGCAACCCTTCAATTAATTAGTGCAACCTTCGTCATTCGCGGGACGCATTTTAAACATAAAAGAAAAAGAAAACTAATAATCTTTCCTTCGATATGGACGATCGAAGTAGAGAACAGACACAGGAAATTCGTGATGTTGTTCCGCGCAATTCGATTTATGTGCGCTCCACAAGAAAATCCGACTGATCGCGCCAATTTGCGGTTCATCTCCCGACGGCGCGAAATTCTTTGCATCAAAACTCGTTCCGTTACAGAGCGGGGAATCACCTACGGTCTTACTGCTCTGCTTTATTCGCATGAAATATTTTGTTGCGCATTCGGAGAAATTCGCTCTACTTATAAACACCGCTTTAGCGAGGAGACAACACCGTTCCAGCGAAGAGGTTTCGGTTCCAGAAAATCCGGAAAATCAAAATCAACTCCCTCAGGAGAGAACCAGCGAGGCTAACACAGCGGCACGAACCCACCGTCGATCAAAACCCGTGCGCGAACTTGTGAGTACACATAACCAATTATTAAATTTATTAAATATTTTATCGTACAACCAAGTCGTGCAACAGCTGTGGAATTCCCTCCCCGCTAGTTTACGCCTCCCAAATATCATATTATAAATCTCCATTATATTTTAAAAATTGTTTTGCAAAAACATTTAAACAACCGCCATAGAGGGACGGCAAAGGCAGCAGGACGACAAACAAATTAACAGCCACAGCTCTTATGCATTTAAGGAAATTTTGATGATTTAACGATCTCCACAAAAAAAAAACCGGGAAATCAAAACACAGCCACGTGAATACCCCTTCTATTTTACATATATTTTAATTGTGTGAAAACTATACTTGCAACAAACATATTAATCCTTGTAATCCCAAATATTACATTATCCTGAAAAGAGGATCTTCTTCTGGGACTACACCGGATTACTGAGCCACTGAAACAAGGCTTACTACAACAGTCAAGCTCTTTGCAATTCATTTGCTCCTCAAACCAGATTTAACTGAAGTTTTTTGCTTAACATATGTAATGCAATACATTGTGAAAAGAACTAATTTAAATGTATGTCAGCAAAATATTGTAAATATATGATGCGCACTCTCTGGTTCAACCGATGGGGTGTTATTCCTCTTTCAAAAATAAACTCATTTTCGGAAGGGGAGGAGGTGGTGTGTGTGTGTTTGTTTTTAATATACATTAACCTTTGTAACCCCAAAAATCATATAACAAATCTCAATTGTATTATAACCTTTGTAACCCCAAATATTATAAATCTCTATTATCAAATACTATAACTAACATTTGATACATCTCAAATATTGTAATCCCAAATACTGTACTTTCTTACATCTCAAGTACTGTAGCCATCCCAACTAGTAATCGAAGGCCAACAACAAGCAGTATCACCAAAAATACATACCGATGACCCAAAGCCAATCATAACCACACATGACTTCTCCCAGCCATAGATACTGCCAAACAAAATTATCAACGGGGAATGCATTCCCAAGAAACCCTTATCAGGCTAGACTCCGGACACAGTCTTATGACTCTATTATATATATATTTGTGCCATTTAGGTGGAGAAAGTTTCTCTAGAATGTGAAATTTACGTGGAGGTTCACATTTGTTTTAGCGTGCCCTTTTCTACCGAATTGTTGGAGTCTTCTGAACTTCAAAATCATTCACAGAACAGAAGTTACTACTATGGGTCCTTAGAAACAGGGGCAATAAACTGCCCTTTTTGAGAATTGATTGGGTGTTTGCTGGTATGAACATATTTTGGGTTCGACTAGTTCAATAGAGCAGATGAAAGTTGAATAGAACAAACAGAAAAGGTGGTTATCGTGGTCTGAAGTGTCCAGGGCTAATGACATTGCCCGTAACACTAAATTATTATGGAAGTTTAACAAGCCTCGAGACTTGCTAAATAGGGCCAAGACCGGATCCCTGTTGTAGTGCCGATGATGATGATGATGATGATGATGATGATGATGATGATGAGGATGATGATGATGATGATGCTGATGAAGTGTCCAATGGCGACAAAAATTCGATTGTGTAGTTATTAAGTTGCCCCCGCTTGATAGAAACCTTGACGTGGTGCGGGGACTTAAACTACAATGAATCACTCAGGCTATGCTGACGGAAGCATACGCTTCCAGTAGGGCCACCCATGTCAGACAGGCTAGCGAGGAGTAAAACACAAAGATCTACCACCCCTAATTCAGGGTGTTACGCGTCGCCGTGCCCATTGGAGGGTTTGCAGCCGGGGGTGTACCGGATGTATTATAAAGGCGCCTCTCTGACAGCGGGTCGTATCAGAGCATATCAAAGAGGGGCTCTGATGTGGCGGACTATTTGAAACCGCGAGACTCGTGGGAACAAAAATGAATAATCAACATACAAAAAACAATCTCACGAAAAACCCGGTAGACGTAGGTGTGATGAGCCGACACTACCATAAGGGAATAAATCATCAAGAAAACACCGACTCGGCAAAAAGAAGACGTAGGGAAAAACGGAAAAAGCGGGATATACGCGTCGGGACGTGGAATGTTCGAACGTTATATTAACTAGGGGCGATACAGACGGTCGTAGAAAATGCGAAACAATATAAAATGGACATCGTCGCGCTTCAGGAAGTCCGACTCCCACATCAAATAATTGAAACCAACGGGTTCACACTGGCATGTGGAGGTACCGATACACATAGCCTCGGGACTGGCTTCATCATAAGCAAGAAGATTACGCCCCATGTAAAAGATGTGCAATTTATTAATGACCGAATGTCTGTGCTAATTTTGTATTTATAATCATACACGCCCCAACAGCATCTACCGACGAAGAAACGAAGGACACATTCTACGAGAGCCTAGAGGAAGTATTCGATGGGATCTCATCATTCGATGTTAAAATCCTCCTCGGGGACCTCACTGCGAAAATTGGAAAGGAAGACATCTTCCAACCAACTATAGGTAAAGAGAGCTTACACGACGTTTTAAATCATAATGGAATTCGAATTATCACGTTCGCAGCGTCAAAAGATCTGGTAGTGAAAAGCACGATGTTCAAGCACAAGCAAATCCATAAAGCAACATGGATATCGCCCGACGGCGTAACGCATAACCAAATAGACCACTTCCTCACAGACAAAAGACACCACTCGAATATCCTTGACGTAAGTTCATATAGAGGAGCAGATTGCGACCCCGATCACCTTCTAGTAATGGGCAAAATTAGAAGTCGGCTCGCGGCAAACCCACATGGGCAATCACGGCAGACAAGCAAAATGTTCGACATTGACAAACTAAAAGACCTACGCAAAAGGGCTGAATATCAAGACGAACTAACGAATAGATTTACCATCGATCAGAGACACAATCAAACAAACAGCCCAAAAGGTATTAGGATTCAAGAAAACAATTAAGTCCAAACCTTGGTTTGACGATGAGTACAGGGCGAAGATCGAAGAACGTAAACGCCTCAGAGTGATCCGCTTAGAAAGATATGATGAAGTCAATGAAGAAAGATACGCGCCAATTCGGAAAGAGAAAACGAGACTTTTCAAACACAAAAAACGTGAATGGGAGAAGACTCGGATCGAAAAAATCCTAGAAAATGCCAGAGTAAAGAACATCAGAGGCATGTATGCCGGCATAAATTCTATTAGAGATGGCTACCGAGGGAGAGCCAAAATAATCCGAGACACAAACGGCTGTCTGGTCACAGAAACAAACAATATCGTGATAAGATGGAAGCAGTAGTTTGAAAACCTGCTCAATGTCCGCGCCCATCAACCACAAATAAATGCACCAGACGTACATACAGCCAAGCCTCAGATGCCAGAGTCCTCTTTCGACGAAGTTGCAGACGCAATAAATCGATTGAAAAACAACAAGGCTCCCGGAGTCGACTGTATATCGGCAGAGCTTGTGAAGCATGGCGGAGAGGCAACCGCTTGAAAGATCAACCAACTGATTAAAACAATATGGGATAAGGAAATCAACCCTGGAAGAATGGAAAACCTCAATAGTCGTCTCCATTTTCAAAAAGGGTGACAGATCTGACTGCGAAAATTACAGAGGAATATCATGGCTCCCAACCACATACAAAATACTAACAAATGTCATTTTATTATTTTATTATTTAATAGTCTGTAGGAACCCGGAAGTTCACGACCTCACCGACTCGGCTCCGCCATTGTTCCCTGTCCTGGGCACTCTCCTTCCACGCTTGACCATTCGATCCGACCTCCTCAAGGTCAAACCTAAGCTTGTCCTCCCATCTCCGTCGCGGCCGTCCTGCCGGTCTCTTTCCCGTTGGTCTACCGTCAAGAATTCTTTGCACGGTCCTATCGTTGCCCATTCGCGTCACGTGTCCGGCCCATCTTAATCTTCGCGACTTGATTACTCTCACCATTGTAGGTTTGCAGTATAGCTCTTCCAATTCGTGGTTGTGGAGTTTCCTCCATTGACCTGCCTCCTCGTCATATTTACCTCCAAAGATACCCCTTGGAACTCTATTCCCGAATACGCGGAATTTGTTTTCTTGCCGTTTTGTGAGAGCCCATGTTTCTCATCCATATAGAACAATCGGCATGATTATGGTTCTATAGACACGGAGCTTTATGTTACGTGACAGCAGTTGACTGACTGCATGCCACTTAGCGTTGCCGGAATGTAGTCTTTTGTTAATTTCCTTCGACATTTCGTTACTGGCCTTCAGTATCGTTCCCAGATATTTAAATTCTTCAACTTTTTGAAATATCTTACCTCTGACGTTTATATGTGTTCTCTGGGGTCCACCTGTTCTCGCAATCATGTATTTTGTTTTGTCTTCATTTATTTCTAGGCCCACTTCTTCTGCCGCTTGCATGAAGATTTCACAGTTTTTACTAACAGTTTCTAGATTATCGCCCAGAACGGCACTTGTGTGACCCCGTTCAGGGATGATCCGGCCATGTTGTCGTCTTGTACCTTTCTGATGACATACTCGAGCACAAGGTTAAAAAGACACGGTGATAGACCATCTCCCTGCTTTAGTCCGTCCCGGATTTCAAATGGTTCTGAGAGGTGGTTTTCTATTCTAACTCGCCCTTTGTTTTCGTTCATGCAAATTTGAATGAGCGCGGCATATTTTTTTGGGACTCCCAGCTCAACTAGAATATGGCAGAGTCTTTGCCTTGCGACTGAGTCGTAGGCTTTTTTGAAGTCAACGAACAGTTGGTGAACCGTCAAATGTCATACTGGCGAGAATCACACCGTAGGAACCGGTTAACAAGCGATCAAATGTTCACAATAAGACAACTGCTGGAAAAGAAGTGGGAATACGGAGAGACGGCTCATCAACTGTGCGTTGACTTCAAAAAAGCCTACGACTCAGTCGCAAGGCAAAGACTCTGCCATACTCTAGTTGAAATCCGCAACGGACTAAAACAGTGCGATGGCCTCTCAACATGTCTCTTTAAACTTGTCCTCGAGTACGTCATCAGAAAGGTACAAGACGACAACATGGCCGGATCATCCCTGAACGGGGTCACACAAGTGCTCGCATATGCGGATGACATCGCCGTTTTGGGCGATAATCTAGAAACTCTAAGTAAAAACAGTGAAATCATCATGTAAGCGGCAGAAGAGGTGGGCCTAGAAATAAATGAAGACAAAACGAAATACATGATTACGGCCAGAGTAGGCGGACCTCAGAGAACACACATAAACATCAGGGGCAAGATATTCGAAAATGTCAAAGAATTTAAATACCTGGGAACAATACTGACGGCCAGTAACGAAATGTCGACGGAAATTAACAAAAGACTACACTCCGGCAACGCTAGTTGGCATGCAGTCAGTCAACTGCTATCACGGAATATAAAGCTCCGTGTCTATAGAACCATAATCATGCCGATTGTTCTATACGGATGCGAAACATGGGCTCTCACAAAACGGGAAGAAAACAAATTCCGCGTATTCGAGAATAAAGTTCTAAGGGGTATCATTGGCTGCAGGACAATGGAGGAAACTCCACAACCACGAATTGGAAGAGCTATACCGTAAACCTATAATAGTGAGAGTAATCAAGTCGCGGAGATTAAGATGGGCCGAACATGTGGCGCGAGTGGGCAACGATAGGACCGGGCATAGAATTCTTGACGGTAAGTCAACGGGAAAGAGACCGACCGAAAGGCGGCCGCGACGGGGATGGGAGCACAATGTTAGGTTAGACCTCGGGGAGATCGGATCAGATGGTCGAACGTGGAAGGAGAGCGCACGGGACAGGGAACAATGGCAGAGTCGAGTCGGTGAGGCCATGAACTTTCGGGTTCCTACAGGCCAATAAATAGTAAGTTGGGAGATGAGGAACTGGATCTGTGTTCAAAGTTTATGTCTTGTATCCGTGATGACTCATTTTCGAGTGAAGTTATTTGAGTCGGTCAAGAGTTGAAGATATGGTACATTCATACATTTTTTTAAAGTTTTCTGTCCCAAATAACGAAGCCCTTGCTTTTAATAACCAAGTAAACTAGTTTAACATTAGTATATAAATATTAATTCTGTGGTTCGACTGAAAGACTATGTCTTGTATCTATGATGACTCATTTTCGAGTTATCAGGGCCAAATGGAGAGTTAATCAACAATTGAGCTAGTTTCGCAAAATATCGGTAAGCAAATACTAATTCTGTTTTCCGACTTATTACTCAGTGCTCTAAAATAACTTATATAACTACAAATCGAACACCAACTCAAGACAGAATTAAAGCTTTATGCCAATAGTGAGACCCTCTGCTTCTGTTGCTGAGCAACATTTCCTTTTTCAATAGCAATTCATAGAGTAGAAACCCATTTAAAAGTTTTTAAATGTGTGGAACATGCTGAATCACTCGAAGTCGTTCCCTTGACATAAAATCTGTCTATAGCTTGTCAGTGAAGTAATTAAGACACATCTTTAAATTAACTGAAGTTGGAGTTCTAGTAGATGATTAAGTCAGTTTATGACTCAATTAATTGAACCTATTTTCCGTGGGTATATCACTATTTACTGTAACAAGACGTCGGCTCCTATCTTCCGGCTCGTCGAAGGTGGCACGTGAAGGAGCATGTGCTACCAGCTTACTATGCATGGTTAATGACCATGAAAGAGGCAACAAGGTTGCATGCTCTACTGCTGCCTAGCTAAACTGAGCACTGTTATTCGACGGAAGTTTAGCTTATGGTATTGAGCTCCTGCAAGACTTCAATACCAATTGCTGCTGTGTATAAGATGAGGAAACCTTCGTGTTTGTACCGAAAATAGTTATGTTCTTCGTCTGCACCTATGGCGCTGTTGATGTTCGTAACATTATTTGGACGGGCTGTTTCTGTTGTTAAATCTTGCCCGCAATGCGAAAAGCGTTCTTTTTTAGTCGCACGAAAATAATCAACATTTTGTATGCTTCAGACGTTACAAAGTCTAGAAGCGTGTAAGGAAGTCGTTAATAAAAGTCAAGGTTCAAGATAAGCATGGTAGACACATTCTCAAAGTGAAGGCAAAATATATTAACATTAGTTTGTTAGAAATCTATTTTATAGTTTGAAAAAGAAGTTATAAGCTGTTTGTCGTTTCAGTCAGAGGTTCACACATTTGGGTTACTTATTGATTGAGTTGGACCATTGCAGCGATTGTCAACTCATCTGTTGATATTGAATCGGCCGTAACGCAGAATCGGCTTCCACACTTCGACTATCGAGTTGACTTCGGCTTTAATATCTTCACTATATGTACACCTCTAATAACAGAATAACACCATATACTCGGTTAACTACATGCCAATTCCATTAATTTTTATTGCACTTGGCTCGGTGGTGGTCCAGGATTTATTGAATATTTGCCACACCTTGCATCTTAATAGATGTGCTGTCAATAACGCGCCTCACCTAGCTTTTACGTGAAATATCGTTTCACGAAAAATCATTATCATAACTGAAAGATTAGTCGTGCTGACTCCGGAAGATACCTCAGGCAAGTAAAAGAGAACGCTTTCCCCACACACCCTGCCTACTTACCTAGATTTACACTTAATATTTTACGCGAGTTAGATTATTAGGACAAGTAAATAATAACGGAACCATGGGTCTGTTCGTCAAGCGATAAGATCAAAGAGTAGAGAACGTACTGCACTTTGCCATAGGTCATATTGAGCCATCAATTTCAATGGACAGTGTGATATTTCCGCTGGACTATTTTCGGTAGATCAGAAAATACGAAACCACAATTTGTTCTGCGGCTGGACAGATTGGCTTTGTTTTTGTTGACCATTTGGTGTATCTCAGTTCTGATTCTGAACCCAGAATATTAGGAAACAGATTGAACAAAATCTTTTCTCCCTCTCTCTATTTCGCTCTCTTTTTCTTTCAAAAAACCGGCGCTTATCCACACCTTAAGAACTACTGCCCCCTGAGAACGTAGATGATCCAAAGTTATGACATTGCAGGTTTCATTTATACGAAGTTACGATGGACAATGATTATGATCAATAAAACTTTTAGAGCCTTAGGTCACATGTGTTTTCCACACTCTCGCTAGAATGAAATTTTATTTCTGGAGAATAGATTCTGTCGAGGTTTCTTAATTTTATGGGGTACTTAAATGCAAGGTATCCGTTGACATCAGGTTAGTAACGGATCCTGAAGAATCTGCAATTTAAATTTGAGTAGCTTGGTCCAATAAGGTTTTCATGTAGCTGAGGTGTCACCCAAAGTCAACAAGAGACTTGTGTTACGTGAATCTGGAAGTGAAAGCGGTTCTAATCGGTATGTTGGGTTCAAAGCCATTGATTTGGGAAAACAGCTTTCAATGTAGGCGTTAACCCGATGCGTGTGACACAACAGCAATTTACAATTGAGGTTACTCCAAAACCTTGACAACTAGTATTCATAAACAGAGAAAACATTTACAAGAATGATAAAGGGTAATCGGCTTATGATGATCTGAGCGTTTTCACTGAATTGTGTTTGAGTACAGGTGGGTCTATCTGTATTCAGAGCTTTTCAAGGTAGATCTTTTTGTTCGGTTGACCTTTTTTAGATTGAGAACTGGTTTGAGGGGCAATGCGCTGATTTACTCACTCTCGTTACCTGTTAAGTTTAGACAGATCTTAAAAGGAGTTACTGTATATAAGTATGTATTGCAATATTTTGCTATCTGCATTTAGTTCTGAGAATTGTTAAACTCACGGCTTTTGGCAGGATACCTTCTCTATCTTCTCTTTTATTTCTTCATATGTGTGGGGACTCTTAAGGCTCACCTGAATAACCCCCCATATTCGCAACCCATATTTACACCTCAATCTCCCCGCATCAAAGCATTTCTTTTCACAAGGGCATTCTCCATGCATCGACGCATCGGCAGAAAATTCCCTAAAAGGATTCTCAGGCATTCATAATTCAATGCATTATATTTGCTTTGCTAGAAGAATTCCTTAAAGAACAAGCATCATATCCCTGAAAGAAAACATATCGGTTACAGTACCATGTAGCCATCATAGTCAGGGATAACGATCATTGATTAGGCTATTTCCAGCCTCACCATGTGTACAACAATGTTCCCCACATACATATTGGCTGGCGACTCTTTTGTCCAACGACAAAGCAACTCCAAGCAGCTTATTGACGCAGCTGCAGACAATTAGCACAATAGCCGCTAAAACCAAATTCTTTAGCACACACCATGTGCCAACAAAAGAATTCTGTTCTACCGCAGGCATTCTGGCGATCCGATAAACAATCCAAATTGTTTGAGGTATCCCAAATGCATTTCCCTAATTACAAACCGATGGCTTAGGTCGCTTCTTCTTTTGTTCTTTTTCCCTCGTTGTAGGTTTCGTTTATCCTTTGCTGAAATGCATCGATAAACACGGTGATGTGTACGATCACGCATACACTCCACTGCATAAAGAGATCGCCGACCATTGGTCACACCCAGTAAGGAAAGATCGCATTTCCTTAGTGGCCACACCCTAAAGAGAAAATTTTCTCTTTCTCCTCCATATTTCACCCTTAACTGAGGATTGAAGCCAAGTTAAAATTCAATCCTTGGGGAGTCTTATTCCATCCACTGACCGAGTCGGTCGGTTCTTCTCCCGCTCCCCGTGGCGTGCCGGTGACGCGTATACATTACCAAGTCGAGTTCCAGCTAGTGCTCGTTTACGAACGTGTTTAAAACTTGCGTTTGCTAAGTGCTTGTATTCTATTAAGTTGAGTTGTCGAGTTGTGTTGTTAATGAGTAAGCATTCAGTCAGATTATAATGACATTTGTGAAATTACAATAACAAAGCGTACATAAAAATAATAGTTTTAACTAGTGAAAATTGTGTTTTATTTGTCTCTTGGCGAATGGTTGCATAAAGCAATAGGATTACGGAATGCATCGCTGTATGTAAGGATTGAGGTTTGCCGCGCACTGTTCACGTTCATATCAATCAATTAATAAAGACAATTCAATTCGTAATCAACTGTGTGCGCGTAGTAGAAACCCTGTCCTGGTATCCGCGATGTGCTTCAGCACTTATTGCAATTCCATCCGAAGTTACATTTCGACCGCCATCCTGTGAAAGTTTTGTTTGTTTGCCATTGACTGAGTGTACCGAAAAGTGAAGAGTTTGTGCGGACGGAGTAGAACCCCGTGCCGTACGCCGGCACCACGACTTCGGCCCCCACACATGACATATTAGTTTGGAGAAAAATGAATCCATTATATTTTTGCTAGATGCTTTGGTGATGTATATCTCTTAAGGTACTGATTAAACAAATTCAGACTTGAGCTCTTTGGAAAAGTAACATCCCGCAAAAAAAATATTCCTTGACTAATTTTTGATAGCTCGATTCAGTTGTCTGTTGTAGGGTGTAAAATATGGAAGTTAACAAAGAAAAAATTTGGTTAATTCCCTTTCGGCTTGATAACGCAGCAAATGCAAATTAAGGGTGCAGGTAAGGTCGCCGTCGAAAATATCGATAAAACCATGTTAATAATCGAAGAAGACTGGCACGTGAGTAATAGTGTCCAATATCGGCCACAAAGCACTTGTCAACCATATGCATAAACCAGAAAGCAAAAAACCCTCGATGTATAATCGATTAAGGAATATCTTTTTCTTCAACCTAACATATAGAAGACAATAAGGCATTTCATAAAATTAAATACATCTCAACGCCGTGCCTCATCGCTTTCTAATCTTACTACTATTTATTGGCCTGTAGGTAGCCGGAAGTGTATTACCTCACCGACTCGACTCCGCCATCGTACCCTGTCCTGTGCACTCTCCTTCCACGCTTGACCAACTGATCCGATCTTCTCAAGGTCAAACCTTACATTGTCCTCGAATCTCCGTCGCGGCCGTGCTGCCGCTCGCCTTCCCGTTGGTCTTATATTGAAGAGCGCGTGATTCGAACAGACGCTATGACAGTTAGAATCACTAAAAAATGGAACCAATGCCCAACACATCAGGCCACTGCCGCGTGTACAATAATGATTTCTAAACTGAAGTACAATCAACCGATGTGGAATTGTTATGTTATCGTTATGGTATACGGCTCTGATGCTTTTTTCTTATTCGATTTTCTTTCGCGGTTCTTCACTATTTGGTTGTGTATTGTGTGTGTATCAGTTAGAAAGGCCACAGTCTACAGTCAACAATTCTACGTACGGTCCTATAGTTGCCCATTCGCGCCACATGTCGGGTCCATCTTAATCTTCGCCAATTGATTACTCTCGCTATTGTAGGTTTGCGGTATAGCTCTTCCAATTCGTGCTTGTGGGGATTCCCCCATTGGCCTACTTCCTTGTCATATTTACCGCCAAAGATACCCCTTAGAACTCTATTCTCGAATACGCGGAATTTCTTTTCTTCCCGTTTTGTGAGAGCCCATGTTTCGCATCCGTATAGAGCAATCGGCATGATTATGGTTCTATAGACACAGAGCTTTATGTTACGTGACAGCAGTGTGGATTTCAGCAGTTGACTGACTCCGTGCCAACTAGCCTGGCCGGAATGCAGTCTTTTGTTAATTTAATCACGTAATCACGTATTTTGTTTTGTCTTCATTTATTTCTGGGCCCACCTCATCTGCCGCTTGCATGATGATTTCACTGTTTTCACTTACAGTTTCTAGATTATCGCCCAAAACGGCGATGTCATCCGCATATGCGAGCACTTGTGTGAACCCGTTAAGGGATGATCCAGCCATGTTGTCGTCTTGTACCTTTCTGATGACATACTCGAGCACAAGGTTAAAAGAACATGATGACAGGCCATCCCCCGGTTTCAGTCTGTTGCGGATTTCAAATGGTTCTGAGAGGTGGTTTTGTATTCTAACTCACCCTTTGTTTTCGTTCATGCAAATTTGAATGAGGGCGGCATATTTTTTCGTGATTCCCAGCTCAACTACAATGTGGTAGAGTCTTTGTCTTGCGACTGATTCGTAGGCTTTTTTGAAGTCAACGAACAGTTGGTAAACCGTCTCTCCGTATTCCCACTTCTTTTCCAGCAGTTGTCTTATTGTGAACATTTGATCGCTTGTTAACCGGTTCCTACGGAATCCGCATTGGTAGTCTCCCAGTATTTCTTCTGCGTACGGTGTGATTCTCGCCAGTATGACATTTGTTAGTATTTTGTATGTGGTTGGGAGCAATGACATTCCTCTGTAGTTTTCGCAGTCAGATCTGTCGCCTTTTTTAAAAATAGGAACGACTATTGAGGTTTTCCATTCTTCCGGAGTGACTTACTTATCCCCCAGCCAGAGATCGGTGTTCTTCACCAGTTTCACCATGGTCGGGTCAAGTAGTGATTCACCCAATTGAAGCCATTCGAGGAAGAGCAAAGTACGACGAGTCAAGAAGTTGAAAATAACAGCAAGATTCAGGAGTTGTACAAAGCGAAGATATATTGTTGGAGCAATCGTTTTTCTGCCGCACCAGTGAGTAGAATGCGATTCGAACCTACGCTATGGCGGTTACAGCAAAAGTTAGAACCGAAGCCTCAACACATCAGAGGTAGGTGTAGGATCATCGTCATCATCGGCACTACAACCGGGATCCGGTCTTGGCCTTATTTAGCAAGTCTCTTTACCGATATCCGGTTCATAAACGAGACTTGTTAAATTGTGCATAATAATTTGTTTTTCGGGGAAAAGTTATTAGCCTTGCGCCAACCTTCTCACGATGTCGCTAATTGCGTTGGTTTACTGCTTGGCGGGTGCCAACGTAGCTGTTCAGAGGTGTCACGTGGAGACTGTATGTCAACTGGGACAAGGATCATCCTGGCCTTCGCCAAGGTGTAGGATACCATCTATTATTCGTGACTACTGTTTCCCGCTGTAGCATGCTATGTTAATTGCTATGGTATACGGTTCTGATGATGTATTTTTCAATTTTGCTTTTGGTGCTCTTCATAATTGTCTATTTAAGTCGCCATAGAGCTAATTGCGTCAAGGCTGGTGATCGATATTTTATTAAGGCAACATGGTTTTCTCAATGGCCGATCAAGCACAACCAACCTCGTTGAGTTCACTTCCTTTACATTCTCAGCACTAGATATGGTCTTGACCGACCTCAGTAAAGCATTTGACAAAATCTCCCACAATCGAATCCTCTTCAAATTATTTCTTCATATCTAAAGGATTGACTTTACCCCGTTCGGTTCAGGTCTATGATATCCAACCCCTTTCTTGACGCCTCTGGGGTCTCTCAAGGTGGCCACCTGGGTCCTCTCCTATTTATACTTGTCAATTTAGACATCGATAAGGTCATTAAGAAATCCAGCTTGTCCCTATACGCTGATGATACCAAGTTATATAAGACCATCGAGTCACCTCTTGATTCTGCACTGCTGCAATCAGATCTTGACAGCTTCTCGACTTGGTGTGACAAAAATTGCTTTGTACTTAACATCGCCAAATGCCAATCCATAACTTTTTCCTCAAAGCGTATTCACTCATCCCCACGTTCCTATACCCTTCATAACCAACCCCTGACCATTGACCAATGTATTCGAGATCTTGGGATCCTTGGCGACGGGGAGTTTAACTTCCTCTCTCACATTGATGAGACGATCCGGAAACCCAATTCTGCGCTCGGATTCGTGAAACGATGATCTAAGGAATTTTCCGATCCATACGTTACTCGATCCCTTTACCTTACTCTCGTCCGTCCACTGCTTGACTATGCTAGCCAGGTATGGTCTCCATATCGCAAGATCCACATCTGTAGAATAGAAAGTATCCAACCTCACTTCCTTCGGTTCGCTCTCCGAGGGCTATACTGGGAAACCCCCTTAATCGTTGCGCTGTACAATAACCACCCCAAATTAATCAACCTCAGAATTCTTGAGGATGCAGGGTCGTGGCTGACATAATGTTCATTCATCGGATCCTCTCCGACTCGGTCGCCTGCTCCTACCTCCTTAACTTAATTCCTCTGAACACAAAACCTCGAAATACGTGTAATCCCCGCTTTCTCTACATTCCCCCTTACCGGACATCTTATGGTCTCAACGAACCCTTTTCGCGGATGCTGAGAAGTGTAAACTCCAATTCCACCTTGTTTGACTTCAACCTCTATACCCATACTCTCAAGCACCATCTCCTAAACCGTTCTCACCACCAATCTTAAGTGGGGCTTCTACACTTTACTATAACCTGCCATAACCCCCCGCCCCTACTCCTCCCTTCTTAATTTGTCCGGGTTACCTTAGGTTAAGCCTAGTTAAGATAGTTCTTAAGTTCTCTAGTTTGTAACTTATATACACTTTAGTTGTAGGCAATTATGTTGCTTGAATTAAGCCAATAACTGGGGTGGTAGCCCCACTAAACAACACTAATCTATTCAATGGCTATTAAAAACATCGGCCTGAGGCATAAAAACAACGTGTACATCCATTACAATCTTGGGACAACATACATGTATTCTGCCAATTTTTTCCTATTGCTGTCGCTCAATAGAACTTACTTCCAACTCTCAATCCACTTTTCCCGAGATATCCATGATTCAGATAAAGTGCAACAATTAAAAATTCACGTCAGTCTTTCGGATGAAAACAAGGAAACGTTTTTTAGCGGATCCCCATGCATGTGGAATACTTTACGGGAACACATGCTACCTCGTTATTGTTATATCCAACCATTCCGGAATAATGTATATCGATACTTCCTTTCCTTATCCTCTCTTTTTTTCCGCTCGCACTCCGTTTTCACTGGAGGACACCCTAAAAATCCTTTTTATGAATTATAAATTAAAACTAATAAAATAAAACTGAAAATTCAAGTGTTTAAATATAATCAGTCTGCAATAGAATTAGCGATTCATTCATCGGTTTCAGGAACATTTATAAGCCCACTTAGGACTTCATTTTAAACAAAACCCTTGATTGCTTATTAAAGCAACCGGTCGTTCAACTAGAATAAGTTATAGACCTTTTCGATCTGTGGGAATTTCAAAAACGACGTACGTGTCCGATGTAGCAACCCCTAAGCATAATGAGCACCGATTTCATTGACTTATTCTATCCTCAACTCCACAGTTAATCTAGATAACCAGGTGAGACCGTTGCATCGTTAAGTCAACTTCTAAGTCCGAGGCAAAACTCAAGTGTACTCTCTGCGCGGTTTGCATACAGAAGATTATTCCGAGAGAAGAAGAATTCAGATGAAAGCTTAACCTCATTACCGCTTCGATAGAAAGAAGATCATATGTCTCGCACTAGCCGTATAAACCCGTGCTCGTGCCTTTGTTATTCGAAACAGGTATGCGTCGCGTTACCCGGCTCCAAATGGCATCAATATTCACGTACACACGTCGCACTCGCCATGTGCCCCGCCGCGGCGAACTAATTTGACATTCCGAATGCACCGTAACGAATACATCACCTGAACCGACCTCATTAGATCAAACCCAGATACATTAGCACATGTGTAACACTTTGCTCCAATCAGTTTGTATCCGATTCTAGGCGGAAGACAAGAGCTTATCCAATCGAATCATTGGATATCCTATAATCCAAGGGATTCATGAACCTACTTTCCAACCGGGCTTCCTTGTCATTGCCATTGCAAACGTCTTCCGTCAAACTTATAAAACAATTTCCGACATCGCGGCGATGTGTCTCAATTGATTAGATTGCTCGGGTACTTGTGGATCTATTACGCTTCGTCACGTTGCAATTGTCACCTGTTTGCCAAGTAAGTGTCGTAACGACCCCGACTTAGGGTCCTAGTTTAAGGCATCAAAAGAAAAGCAGACTAAGTGCGTCATTAAGATGGAAATCGGCGAGACTCATGGGACGATTGTCCAACACGCGCCTTGTCGCGTACGTCGGTGCATTAGTAAAGTGAAATTTGTACATAATAAATGTATTCAAATGAAAATTCGATATTTTACAGTTTTTTTCATAATTCTCGAAATATCTATTAGAAAGTTATGTGAGTTTGAGGTTGGTTTAGCATCGCAATGGTGTCGTGTGAATACCGCGCATGTCAAAAAACGGTATGTGTCGCCGGAATGAGGACTTGGTACGGTTGCTCGGATGCATTTGTTGGATTCCGGCAAACTAATACGACCTTAGACAACTAATAGGGTCAGCCTGTTAATGAAGTCGTCTTCCACGCACCTTTCTTTCCTTTTACGATCTTAGGCCTCCATTGGGTAGTCATTAGAAAATATAATCGGAAATCATATCATTATTTAATTATAATTCAAATTAGCTTGACTAAGAAGCCAGATGTGTGACAGGACAGACATTTTATAGCCGGCAAGAGGGGTGTCGCTGGTAGCAGCCAATCATGCCCTTGAAGTTTTCAGTTCTTGTTCAAAATGTGGTGTATAATTATTTATAATTTGCTCGCGGTAACGAGATTATTGAAAAGTTTATTACATGATCCTGAAGTGGGGTGATAAAATTTGAAGGCAATCAGTGGTCTTAAAATTATGGTGCGTAAGTTCGCAGAACACAGTATTTGTGTACTCGTTTAGCACTAAAAATATTTAATAAAATTACGTGTACACAAAAAGTAAAATGATTCATTAAATGATGAAGTTGAAATTGGTGTCTACACAAATTCTGGTTACAGACAAGATTATCCCTTAAATGTAATGACGTGAAATAACCATGTCATAGACTTTCTTGTGCTACAACTTCCTGAAATGGACTTCAAGTGTAGTATCTTGTTGGAGTTACTGCCCAGCCCTTTCAATGGGGCAAATCCCTCAATAGAATATATTTTCAAGCACGTGCTTGCCAAAATACTTGTATAAACCGCCTTCCTTAAAATACATGGCGAACATACAGGGCGAAGTCTCTGCTTTCAACCTGGCGAAGGTCAGGACGATCCTTGTCCCTGTCAATCCGAGTTGAAAGGCAGTCTCCACGTGACACTCCTGGATAGCTACGTTGGCACCCGCAAGTAGTGAACCAATACATGCAGCGACATTCTGAGAAAGGTTGGCGCAAGGCTAATAACCTTGCTCGGAAAAACGAATTATTATGAACAATTTAATAAGTCTCGGATATGGACTGGATACCGGTGGAGAGACTTGCTAAATAAGGCCAACACCGCGTCCCGGTTGTAGTGCCGATGTTTGATTTGCGTTCTGCAAATCGTCCACCAACCAATGAGTTGTGTTGATGGGCTAAATAAATGGCGTCAAGAACAATGATTCGTTCTCTTGCCGTGCAGTGATGCTGGTTCCGTGGGAATGACGTCCAGAACAATTGGTATCTGCTGGAATCAATTTTTAATAAAGTGGTCAAACTGAAAAGATTACCTTTGTTTCCAAATTTGAACTTCCCGGTAATTGAAATGATGTGGCTTTTGATTTCAATGATAAATATCGTCTTTATTTTGTCGGATTCTTTAGATGTTTAACGATTACAAATTACGACCTGGAGTCGTCAAGCGATTTACGAAGAAGAGAATTATAAAAGTAAAAATGGTTGTCAAGTGACAACCAACAGAAAATTCACAAATGTCAGCTGATTGCTGACATTGGTTAAGGTGATGCCACATATCTTATTCAGGTGGTGCCACAGATTTTTAATTGCGAATTCGCCGGTTATTTCAAGGGCGAATCCGCAACAGTCATCACCAATCATTGGCGAATCGTCTGGCTCCAGGGGCTGGTCATCCGGAGCGGGGACGGGAGGTTCCTCTTTCAGTGTGAGAATGCGGTTAACGTTGCTGGTCATGTGATCTGGGTTGGAGTTGTGCTGTTGCAACCCACAGTCAGTGACCACGTGCCTGATCATTGGTCTCACTCCATCGAGACAACTAGTGGTGTTAATGAGTGTTGCTTCCAGTGGCGCCCGTCCGAAGTTAACGACCGGAACGATGCGGTCGCTTGCGGGTGAGGTCGCAGCGCTCATTCGGATGCAGCGGTTGGGGCTCAGTCGATTCCTGATTACTGGGGAACGCCGCTCGTCAAACGGGGCATGGCGCGTTCCGTGGGTAATGATGGTAGCGGAACGCATGTACTGCCTTCTGGTGCATCGGTGTCGATATCGACGACGTCTTCTCGTTGTCCTTTGCGATGATGTCTCTTCGAAATTAATGACCGGAACAGTGCAGTCTCTGGTCGAGGCCGCCGTTTTCAGTCGGTTGTAGCGGTCGGGAGTTGGTCGGGCCCTGGATACTGAGTGGCGTCAGCCAAACGGGGCACTGCGCATTCCGTGACTGATGGTGACTGCTTGCGGGTGCATTCGGGTTCGTTGATATCGATGTCGACGACGTCTCCTCGTTGTCCCCTGTGGGGATCTGTCCCCAATACTCCTATAGCGTTTGAAATAATAGTGAAGGAGATCGTGTGATTCGAACTGACGCCATGACAGCTTGAATCACGAAAAAAATTTTACCTAAGGGTTACACATCAGGCTACTGACCGTGTTTAGAATTTGATTTTAAAACTCGATTATACTCCACTGATGTGAATTGTCATGTTATCGCTAAGGTATACGGTTCTGATGTATTTTTCTTATTCGATTTTTGGTTCGTGTTCTTCACTATTTGGCTTGTGAATTGTGCGTGTATCTGTTAGAGTCGCCACATCACTCCCTCTGCAGTAACTTCGTTACGATCAGATTCGTATGCGAACGACGGACGAGCGAGAGAACGTCGGAGGCTGGGCTCTAAGCGGAAGTCGTGACCGTGTGTGAAGTTCTGCTTACTATGGGAAAGTGTATGCTGTGTGTACAGATCACGTCGTAGTCACCAATTATAGCGTTTGAAATAATAGTGAAGAAGATTGTGTGATTCGAACTGACGCTATGACAGCTTGAATCACGAAAAAAATTTTACCTAAGCGTTACACATCAGGCTACTGACCGTGTTTAGAATTTGATTTTAAAACTCGATTATACACCACTGATGTGAATTGTCATGTTATCGCCAAGGTATACGGTTCTGATGTATTTTCCTTATTCGATTTTTCGTTCGTGTTCTTCACTATTTTACTTGTGAATTGTGTGTGTATCTGTTAGAGTCGCCACACTCCTGTGGTTGACCAATTCATCTAGGTTGGATTTGTAACATCGCAACCCTCGAGGACTTGCCCTGTTATGGTTGAAGACAGGACTGGTCACTTTTACCCTGGATGCTTCGGTTGGCCCATGCAGCAACGTATGATGTTTTTGTATACATCGTCGGCACACCCTCTTCGATAGACAGTCGCGTATTAGGTGACGCCCCAAGCAGTTAAGACACAACTTCTTGGTTAGTGCGACGTATCTACGCTGTTCAGTTTTGAAAGCTCGAAACGTTTCACACATGTATATGTGGTGTGGTGCCTCACAACACGCGCATGGTGTCTGTTGGTGCTCAATTCCTGGACTAGGATGCGGTTGCGCCCTGGTTGCTAGTCGGCTTTCATCGTCTATAGTTGGGGAGATTGGATCGAGTTCGCGTTGGGATTCGAACGGCCTCGGTGTTGATCCATTGCCTTGATCGGCAAAATTTGCTGTCAATGGGGAGACTGATCCGAGCGCGGACTTGGTCTCGAGCAGTCTCGGGGTTTTCGGATTATTGCCTTGCTCGGCGGGTTTCGATGCATCAAACTTCTTTTCTTTTTGGGCTGGTGCCCATGCATTGGCAGCTGCTGGTGCCTTCTTGCTTTCCTTCAGGTCTTCTTCGGCAGTCAAGCTGGGCAACAACTCTTCTTCAGGTTCCTTAGGTTTCCAATTGGCCAAGTCAGCTTTCTTCATATGGGCAGCGGCCAACAATTGAGTGTCGTAATCGACATTGTTAACAATTCCGTCTCACATCGAGAACATCTCGGATGCAAGAACTTTTTCCATTGCGTGTGGTCGTCAGTCTTGCGATGTATCATCAGGTTACCATTGAGCTTATGGTCACACATGGTACAATAATCCAATCCACGCCCCGTAGAACATCCTAGACGCTTGGAATGGTCCAATTCGTTAGTTCTCAATTGTTGAGTGAAATTAGCTTGTTGACGAGGTTTTGGACGGCAATCTACTTCAACACGTTCGCGTATAGCTAGATGAGGGCGTCTTTCACTCAGATTTTCGAACGGCTGATCATTTCACATGTTCTTTTTGTACAGCTGGCCATACAACATCTCATTTGGTACTGTTCCATACGAGGATTCCTTCGGTGCATCAGATGGCTTTGCATCGTTCCTTGTTGGTGATCTGGGTGACGGGGCAGGTTACATACGTATGCCAGATTGGGAAGTTCTTATCCCTCACGGTGATTGCACCATCAATGGCGGCAAATGGCAGTTTGTTTGAGACATGATGTTCGCGAGCAGCGTGTGCCTTACCTCAGTAAACTCCGTGGCTTCAATAAGGTACGTTTCTTCGGTTTGGTCGATGAACCGCTCTTCAAAATACTGTTGAAGAATGACCGTCCATGGAGCAATGAGGCATATAAGCTCTTCATTCCGGTTCCGCATCTCATCCCAACTCAGCTGGAGGTCTCGCTCTTGATCTTTCACGGTGGCCAACGTCGGTGGCCCGCGCGTGATGAACTTGTTAAAAGTTCCCATCATTTTCTCATGTGCGGCGAACTGGGCCGCCGTGAGATTTTCTGCCAATGCAGAATGAAGAACTTTCTTTTTGATACTTCTTGGCAAAAAGAAGTCTTCACTTCTGATTTTTTTCAGAAATGTATGGCTTTTTGCGAGGAACTCTTCCGTGTAACCCGCTGCTATGGAGGGTCCGCCGAATAGTGTTCGCGCTAACGTTGACTCCAGAAGATTGGGTAATGTTTTCAGCAAGCTTTACTGCACTAGACGCGGGATTTTTTCGCACTTCCCTGACAATAGCACGTTCATCACCTACGGACAGCCTTTTGGGCCTTCCGGAACGAGGTCGATCTTTTACATCCTTGAACTTTTGAAATTTGTCCAAAATTTTTTTCACCGTGTTATGGCATCTGCCCACTGTTTTGGCTATTTCGCGGTAGGATTTTCCTTCCTTTCTTAATTTAATAATAAGTTGTCGTGTTTCTACTGCACTTTGTTTACCCATTTTGAAGTAATTTAAAAAAATAATTTAAGCAAGAAGCAACTTTCGATGGAAATGAACTCAATAACACTTTTAATCAATTAGTTATGAGTTGTAAAGAAAACAAAATAAATTTAACGGCTGTTTTCCCGATAAGCGGAAAGTTGCACAGTATGTGTGGCAAGTTGTACACTTTTTTTTGACGCTTTAAAACTGAATTTTATTTTTTATTTTTTTATTGGATTTTTACTTCATTATTTTCTGTTAAGTTTTATATGGCAATTCATTGAAAATAAACTACTTTAAAAAATAACATAAGTATTTTACTAAAAGATCGAACCCCCTTGCTTTAACAGGGTTGTTAAATGCAGTTATAGTATACCCGCCTGTCACCCAGGAGACCGGGGTTCGATTCCCCGCCGGGGAGCCTCTGGCGCAAGACTAATGACCTTGCCCAGAAAAAATAAATCATTATGGAAAATTTAACAAGCCTTAGGACTTGCTAAATAAGGCCAAGACCGGTCCCCGGTTGTAGTGCCGATGATGATGATGATGATGAAAAATGCAGTTCAATGCTGTACACTTTCTTTTGACGCTCACAGTATATGTAAGTTTAGTGAGGTATCAGTATAAATAACCTTACGGACTAACTTAATATCTAGAGTATTAAAAGAAAAGAAAAAAAAAAACAAAGAGAGAAAAAGAAGACTGGGTGAATGTTATTATCAGTATTATTGTTATTCCACGCAAGGTGTTTTGAAGAGAACGAAAGAAGTGTACGTCTGACGGCGCAAGATGACGCAAGTATAATGGGTGGGATAACACCCTTCATGCAAGTTCCAATAATTTTTGGCAGGTCGCCAAGGATGTGTAGGGTCTCGCATTGTGTCGATGAAACACGACTCTTTTGGGATTGACGAGCTCTGGACGTTTCTGGATGACAGATTCGTTTAAGCTGTCCAATTTTCGACAGTACTCAGCCAAATTCATTGTTTAGTTCTTTGGTAAAAGAAAACAAACTCCATACTTTTCGGAATAAGAGGAATGATTTGTGGAACATTTTCCTAAGAACACACTCTTCCCCGAACTACTCTAACTTTCGCGGTTCCTTTTATAAATTCACCGAGCTTCACAACTCTCTTTACTACAATTATCTCACAAAAACACAAAACAACCTGATAAATGACCCCAAATCGTTGTTTCCACTTTATTAACTATAAAGGTAAATTTGACGTCTATCCCAGCTCTCTTTCCTATGACAAGATTACTACAACCGACCCACAAACTACTGCCAATCTTTTCGCTTCTTTCTTTAAAAAATCCTTCATGGACAACTCTTTCGAGCCTAACCGCTCTTACTTCAAAGATCTGCCCGAATTCTCCTTTGGCCCTTTCATCTCTCGAATTATCCAGCATCACCTAGTTAAAGAAAAATTAAACCGGCTTAGAGACGAGTTCAGCCCTGGACCTGATAGACTTCTGGCTGTCCTTTTAAAAAACTGTTCCTCTTCTCTTTCCCTACCGCTATGAAAGATATTCAATGTATTCCTTACACAAGGTGTCTTCCCAAATATTTGGAAATCCTCTTTTGTCACACCGATACTTAAGAAGGGGCCAAAAAAGGATATTAATAACTACCGCCCCATCGCCAAACTGTCTTATATTCCAACAACGCGTTATGTTTCCGCTCAAAATCCATCATCTCACCTAACCAGCATGGTTTCCTTACGGGTAGGTCGACCACCAACGATCTAGTCGAGTTCTCATCCCACGCTCTCCGCGCCTTAGAGAACGACAACGAAGTCGATGTAATCACAGCCGATTTCAGCAAGGCCTTCAATCAAATTTCACACAACCTCATCCTCTTTAAGCTATCCTCCCTTGGCTTTGAACCCTTGGGGCAGTTCCGCCAAACCCCACGGTTCACTTACCTGAAAAACCCCCATAACTTCCACCCAATCTTATAACTTCACTAATGCAATCGCATTAGCACCTTAAATGCTTCACGCATTAAAGAGATCAAATCTTTAATCCAAAAGTCCCTGGAAAAGAAAACTTACCTTTCATGCATCTCTTCGCATACAATTCCCTGTAAGATTTCTTTCTTACCTCATCAGGAATCTCATACCAATTCGGCACCTTCGGTGCCAAGCAAATCCCCCACGACGAATTCCTGAAAACAAGATGATTTGGTTTACATACAATGTAACCATCATAACAGGTATCATACACATTGCTTCGCCTATTTCCCGTCCTCACCAAGTGCATCATAAATCACCATACATGCACATTGGCTGGCGACCTACACTCAAGAAACCAAAACAAATATACGCATCTCGCGTCTCTTGGCACCAATTAAATCCTACGGCATAAGCAAATGCAAATAGGTATGGTATATTTACCCTTGGCAGCGATGCAATAAACACCGGCAATCTAGGTAAATCCCATTAGCACATTTCCAGATTGGATTGCCGCCTATCAGACAAAGACCCAAACATTCCCTTTGTCTTTTCATACTTTGGATCTGCTTCTCATCAGCAGCAGTATAAGCAAACACAAACCCAATTAGCATCCAATGAGATTCGGTTTGCCTGCTTAGCCGAATTCACTTCTCATGGATGCAAATTTTCCCTTTCTTTGTTTAGATTCGTTCTCATGGTGTGTCCCATGAAAGAACCCATGTACACACATACATGTGTACTACCAACGATCTTCACCCCAAACGATTGAATATCGTTGAGTCCATTTCCATCAGCAGACCACCACGGTCGTGTCGCTCTCGCTCTCCGTCGCGCGGCGGAGGAGCGTAATTAAACTGGAGTCGAGTTTCTTTTGTTTTCCCCTCCAAGTGTTTTTTTCTTATTATTGTACGTGTTCGTAAATGTAAAAGCAAATTGACAATAGTGATGCCGCTAATTATTAAGCTTGTGTTTTAAGCAGAGAATGTAACAAAATAAATACATCAAAATACCATGGATACATCCAAATCTAATGAAAGTGTTAAGCGATAGAAATGAAACTAAACAAAATGACACCAGTGTGTTTAATTTTACGGCTGCAGTTTCCTGGGTGTTATCGTTCATCCTTACGCGTTTGTGGACAATTTTGGTGCTCGCATTTGCGGCGGCGGAACTTTCTTTTGGATCTGTGTGACAGTGAAAGTGGTGGGTCGGTAGTAGAACTCGCGTCCATGCTGGCGCCACGACTACTTACCCCACACCCTTACTGATTAAGTGCATTTATTTTTATCTTAACCATCGAACCTCCCGTGTACTGTGACGGCTCTAAATTATGCCGCCTCTAAACTTCAAACTGTGCTACAATAATTTTACGCCGCTGTAAAATTACAAAATTCACTTCCTGAGTCACCCGTTCATAGTTTCTGACAGTTTGCGAATATTTCAGAGTAAAACGTAAGAGCGAGGGAAATCACCAGTGAAGGTAAGCTGAGTATCTAGAAATACTTAACATTTCGATGGCGTCGGTTTTTGTAGTTGATCGTAAAGATGGGTCATTTAGCGATGACCGTGTCATTTAGATCCACCCTCTCCAATCCTTTTCTTCCCACGTCGGGGGTTTCCCAGGGCGGTCATCTTGGACCCCTCCTATTCATTTTTACTATTAATGAAATAGACTCCAGTATCAAGCACTCCTCCATCCCGCTATACGTGGACGACACTAAACCCTTCAAGACGATCCGCTCTTCAGTCGACTCCTCACTTCTCCAAATGGATGCCGACAGCTTTTCAACTTGGTGCCAAAATAACTACCACGAACTAAATATTGCCAAACGTCACTCAATCACCTGCTCCCGTAAACGATCCCCCTCCCCGCTACGTTCATATGTTATACTCAACCAACAGATAACACCTGTACAAACGATTCGTGACCTTGTTATCTTATGTGATAGTGAGCTTAACTTCATTCACATATTGATAACCGTATTCTCAAGGCCAACTCTGTCTTAGATTTTGTGAAACGCTGAACGAAGGAATTCTCTAATCCCCACGTTTCCAGATCGCTTTATATATCATTTGTCCGCCCCCTACTTGAATATGCTATTCAGGTTTCGTCTCCTCACTACTCGTCCCAAATTCGCAGGGTTTAAAACGTGCAACGTCGTTTTTTGCGCTTTGCCCTCTATGGTTTGTATTTGTGAAAATCCTCTGATTCTACCCCAATACACAAGCCGCCTTCACCTAATTAACCTTGAAGAGCGCAGAATTCATGCCGACATCCCCTTCATCCACCGGCTACTCTCATCATCATCATCATCATCATCATCATCGGCACTACAACCGGGAGCCGGTCCTGGCCTTATTTAGAAAGTCCTGAGACTTGTTAAATTTTCCAATAATGATTTTTTTTTCCGGGCAAGGTCATTAGTCTTGCGCCAGAGGCTCCCCGACTGGGGATCTCACCCCGGTCTCCCGCATGACAGGCGGGTATCCTAACCACTATACTATCGAGGAGCGACCGGCTACTCTCAGGTTAAATCCACTGCCTAAGCCTGCTCTCCTCTATCACATTTTCCACTAATCCCTGAAATTTGCGAAACACTCGTCTCTTCTATTTGCCCGCCCATGACACGTTTTACGGCTCTAATGAGCCCATTTCGCGAATACAGGGATGTTCAAACTCTCACCCCGTGTTCTTTGACTTCAATCTCACCTCTCCCGCTCTCAAACGTCGTCTTCTCTCTGACCCGTCCTGACCCCACTCTGTCCACCGCCTATACTCGCCTGCACTGATACTCACACCCTAGCATCCGGATTATCCTCGCCCTTCCCTGTCCTACCATTTAGACTATTATCCTATCCACCTTTGTTTAGTTCCCCATTCCAATTTTAAGTTACTTTAATGTTAGTTCCCCACCCCCAACCCGCATGCCATCGTTTTTAAGGTAGTTCGTAAGTCTATTTATAAGTTTATATGTTTATATGACTTGTACTAAGCGAAATAAACTGAGGGTTCTGCCCTCTATTCATTCATTCACTCAAAACAATGATAGATACCTCTTTGAATACTTCTACACTCTTTGAATACCTCCTACACAACGTCTCGCCAGAACACAACTTCAAATGTCTCCAACATTCTGACACAATGGATGAGTTCGAGAGGGTAACTGAAACGTTATGGGGCAAAAGTAATGGCTTAACAGAGCGTATGACTAAGTGAATTTCACTTGATGGTCAACAGGCAGCATTGGAGAAAGGGTTGCCGTTTGTAAGGGATAATATTCAGTTCTTTCACCAACGAATGCCTGCCGATGTCAAATTGTATGTATCGTTGTCTCGTCGATGTTTGTGGACACTCTCGAAGAGCAACGATATTCTTGGCCAAACGAGGAGTACATGGCCAGCCACTTCTTGCGACATCTCTAGCGGACCGACCACGTTTGCAGGAGACACTTAGCAAAACGCTTAAGTGTATACAGGTATGGTGCAGGATGACCGGAAAAACGATAAAATTCACGTTGCGCTGAAATAACAGGCCGGAAATTGATCAAATAGGCAATACCAATAATTCTTCCATTACTTATTGTCATATAACTCTCTTTCTCTGTAACATAAAAATCAAACCACAATGACATTAGACACCATTTGCCAAAACTATGACACGTTCACATAATGACATCAGGTTTGCCCCACCTTATAGAAGAACCTGCCTGAATTCCAGATAATCCAGGAGATTTTGTGAACACTTTGGATATCTTTCAGTCGTCTGAACCAAAAATCTGTTCTCTATTGCGATAGATAAATCTTTCATATGTTCATATAACATCAGAACAAACTACATCAGAAATAGTATTAAATGAAAAATAAAACAAACAAATTAAAGAAAGTCAGAAACAAAACTTCCAATTATGTACAGTAATATCAAAGAATTGTACAACCTGCAGACATTCGACATGATCAATAACATTCGCCAGATACTTCATACTGGCAACAGCAAGCGCAGCAACAGTCACACTTATCTGTGACAGTGCAGGCAGCAGCACTGCAATCTCAATTTGATGTGTCAGATTCGGGCAGGAAATAAAATAACAACCTTCCTCTGCCAAAGAGAAATGGAATGCATTAACCATATTCCGCCTGCGTTTATTTTACACATAATATTATTAAGGGTTAGCAACGGGAACTTACTGTGACGGCTCTAAATTATGCCGCCTCCAAAGTTCAAAGTGTGGTACAATAATTTTACGCCGCTGTAAAATTACAAAATTCACTTCCTGAGTCACCCGCTCATAGTTTCTGACAGTTTGCGAATATTTTTGAGTAAAACGTAAGAGTGAGAGAAATCACCAGTGAAGGTAAGCTGAGTATCTAGAAATACTTAAACATTTCGATGGCGTCGGTTTTTGTTGTTGATCGTAAAGATGAGTCATGTAGCATCGGCCGCTCATAAGGAATGGTTGTTCGGTGTCGACGGCTCTGCGTAAACATTAGTCGGGTCAAATAGCGTTGTCTTAAATTGTTCATACAATTGAATTTATAAAACACGAAGTTATTTTTTTGAAACAAAATATGTATTTGATCATTTAAATAAAATGAAATCGTCGGACGCCGTAACAACTTCTACATTGTACAACTTATAACTCTGAAAACTAAATTGAGCAATCATAAAACTATCATGGGAATATCAATTTTCTTACGAAATTTACATGTTGACGACACGTCATGCAATTATCAGAAAGACGCCACATTGTCACAGCACACCTGGCTGCAAAAGGCGCAACAAGAAGCAGCGCTTTTAAGTTGGCGGAAGACCCCAGCAGATAACAATGAGCCGATTCCCAGGAAGTCACAACAGTCAACATCGAATCATTCGATCATCCGATTTTTTTTTACACTAACGTTCGCATAAAAGGGGATATTGGAGTACCCTTAAATGTCAGAGGCCAGTGCGAGCGTTCTCTAACATATTCGACATATAATCGCAATACGATGTAGCGCAGACGGCTTATTGACTAAAAGAAGACCGAATAAAGTTAACCGATATTGTGTGACAGAAAATGTTTCCATTTTAGTTGATTGGAGTCGCTGTTAAAGAAGACTGTTTCACATCTTGGCAGAAAAAAAGTATACTGTTATAGTGCCGAAGCTTTTATCTGAAGGCGTAAACAATTCTGAGTTTTCCTATCCAAGGCTTCATTCTGACTTTTCGAGAAACATATTTCAATCTTCTTTACGGGAAGTTCCTTGCTTATTATTTGATCCAGGCGAGGAAGAGTCGCAATTATTAGCCTTACGTTGGAAAACTATATCAGTCAAAACTCTATGACTCATGTTGCATATTGACGTGTTGAATCTTTACCAATTCAGTTACAGCGGAGAGTGCACAGCCATGTTATATTGTTGCAGTGTACTATATTTAAGGCTCTTCTATAGTATACCCACCTGTCACGCGGGAGACCGGGGTTCGATTTTCCGTCGGGGAGCCTCTGACGCAGGACTAATGACCTTGCCCGGAAAAAACAAATCATTATGGAAAATTTAACAAGCCTCAGGACTTGCTAAATAAGGCCAAGACCGGTTCCCGGTTGTAGTACCGATGATGATGATGATGATGATGTACTATATTTAAAGAGTAGCACATCTAGTGGAATTTTTACTACATTTAGCAACCCTATTTCATGTATAACCCCGTGAATGTTTTTGTCCATTGTCTCAATTGGTTGGGAAATATTGCCATAAACCTCTTTTATAGACCCCTGAATGCTACTATGTTCATCTTCTTCAATCGCTTGGCGCTTTCCCGGCTACGTTTGAACACTGTCTCTCATCTTCTTAACGTACCACTTTCGAGAATTCAAAACGTGATAAATTTCTGGTCCAATCAGAATGCGGACGTACGTACCCCTCAACTTAAATGCTCTGTAGAGCATAGACCCTTTCTCACCTGGTGATACTCGTATATAATTAACCAAACAATTTGCCCCATATCCGTGCTTGGTCTTCCAAAAAATATGTAAATGATCCACTTTAATTAGCTTAATAAAAAAAAAAAAACAAAAACATTTGATTATTAATTAGTTAATGTAATGCTGGGAACAGTCTCTTGTATCATGTATCTGGCCTTCCATTTAACGACATCGAATTTTCTCCCCGCAATTATACTACATTTGCATTGTTGGCTGATCAAATAGCTCAGCAGTCGTGAAGTTGATTCTCATTCGATACCGCGATCAAAATTCTCACACCCGAGAAAATAGGAAAATTCAACCTGAGCAAGGTTGGTGAAGTTACAATATGAGTCTTGATAAGCAGCAGAGGAAACACAAAACTCTAATAAAGACTGTGGTCCAATTTAGAAACTCAACTGAAGGTAGAGTTTGTGCAGTATCTTCTGATTACATGACCAGATACTACTCCGGAGTACGTGAGATCGTAATTTGGAAAAACAACTGTTAGCCGGATATGTTATCACCTGTAATGGGCACACACATCGGATAGAGATTTTCGTGTTAGTTCTTCGGGTTCGTGATTTACGATCTGACTGCGTTATAAATATCTGAATTCGGCTTCTCACAAGAAAGCTGCAATAGTCATGTTCTCATTAGAGAGAAAGTAAATACTCTAAGTTTATTTGAGACATTTGAAGGTATTTCATACCGTTTGTCCCCACCACCTGGCGTTCGGTTTTAATGTGGGGCAACACGTTTCCCAAAGTCACTGTTGTTTAGTCTTCTACAAAATTGTCACACCTCCACTTACCGAGAATCAGTGTGAAGTATAGTATAAGAACGTACTTAATAAAATACCAGGGTGTTAAATATGCCTTCAAGCGCAAAATACCACTGGGCATATAAGCTCACTGTTTCTAAGACCTATCTAAGGTAACAGTCTCCCGTACAAGGTGGCGCAAAATTAATCACCCTATCGGAAGATGTTATAATTTTTTTAAATGGCGTCGTACGTCAATCATATTTGACATCTGTGAACTACACAACATATTTGACATTTGTGAACTAGAAAAAGTTGTAAAAGTCCAAATAAAGATTTCCATTAGTCAAAATCAATTTTTTTTATATAATAGAAAAGTAATTCAAAAACAAAATTGGATGATTAATTTTGCGCCACCTAGTAGTTTCGGAAAGGGGGGGTGCGAGCGACCATACGGGGCAAAGTCTCTGTTTTCAATCCCGCGAAGGCGAGGACGATCCTTGTCCCTGTTCAATCCAAGTTGACATATAGTTTCCACGTGACACCCCTGGATAGCTACTTTGGCAGCCTCCAAGTAGTGAACCAATGGATGCAGCGACTTCCTGAAAAAAGTTGGCGCAAGGCTAATAACCTTGGCCGGAAAAACGAATTATTATGGACAGTTTAACAAGTTTCGGATATGGACCGGATACCGGTGGAGAGATTTGCTGAATAAGGCAAAGACCGGATCCCGCTTGTAGTGCCGATGATGATGATGATGATGTAGTTTCGGAAAATAAAGAAAATGAAGTGAGAGAAACTTGAATATATAGTCGGCAAAAGGGACATATTGCGGCAAATAATCAATTTTCCATAAACTAACATTGAGGTTAACTCAAGGGAAAAGCATTTGCTACATGCGAAATACTATATTAGTACCGGAACATCTTTCTAAATTAAAGCGATATACTAAGCGTTAGAGGCTCTTCGATAGTATAGTGGTTAGTATACCCGCCCGTCACGCGGGAGACCGGGGTTCGATTCCCCGCCGGGGAGCCTCTGGCGCAAGACTAATGACCTTGCCCGGAAAAAACAAATCATTATGGAAAATTTAACAAGCCTCAGGATATGTTAAATAAGGCCAAGGCTGGTTCCCGGTTGTAGTGCCGATGATGATGATGATGACTAAACGTTAGAAAATAAAACCAATAACTGACTTTGTTGCATATGTGGATTGATATATCTTTTATAATTAATTCCAATGTCCATACCAGGTCACATTATTACACATTCTTACAACAGATAGCATTTTTGTGGTCAAAGCTTGTTATTACGGTCGCCAATTGAATTCACGCATAAGCCACCCTCTCCCTGAACTGTACCATCAGTTTCATTACTGAAGCAGATTAGTTGCACCTTTAACATTATTCCCGATCCACAGTAACCATACTGATGATCATTAATCTTGCGCTACTTCATACTAACAGTTGTTTTGGCTATTTTAAATCTTCAAAGGCTAATTTTGAAACTCCTAACCTTTAAAACTTGGCTTCAATGTACTCTCCCTCAGTCACCACTCATGCAGAATAAATATAAAATATTTAAAATGTAGAATAGTTATTTTTATTTTTGAACCATTGGAGCTACATTTGTTTTCCAGGATATTGCTTCCTTGTTACTCGAACACCTAGCTTCGAATATGGAACTAGCGCCTGAATATGTTCCTTCAATATCGAAACGTCGTTAGTAAATTCTTTATATAATACAAAACCATAGAAATTTGATTCTGAATACTAAGCTTTGTACAATGAATTGTCCCATACTGGACTTTGAGTATTGAATTTCTATCACCAAAGCTCAGATATTGATTTTCAGATATTGAACCTCGGATACTTCCTTTATTTTTAATATAGAATATTAGATAGTGTAAATGGGAAGGAGAGTGAACAGGACAGTGAACGATGGCGGAATCGAGTCGGAGAGGTCATGTACTTCCGGGTTCCTACAGGCCAATAAATAGCAATATAGTAGTAAATGGGATGTTAAAACTTGTGTTTGTAACCTTGTCTACTGAACTTTGATCGTTGAACGTTGGGTACTAAGTTTGTAATACCGAGGGTTGAATAATGAATGTTTTCCCCATAACGGCTATATGTTTTTAAAATCAAATAATAGGTTTCCCAAGAGTTTTTAAAACGTTATGGAAGCAACATTTTAATCTGTGGAAATGTCATTAGCTGTCACTTGTCTTTAGTACAGTTTGACAATTTATTGTGCCAAAATAGATGCATTCCCCCACTTGGTAGAAACCTCAACATGGTGCAGGGTCTTAAGCTACAATGAATTACTCAGGCTATGCTGACGGAAGCATACGCTCCAGTAGGGCCACCCATGTCAGATAGGATAGTGAGGAGTAACACACATGGGCAGTCACGGGAGACGAGCAAAAGGTTCGACATTGATAAACTAAAAGACCTGCACAAAAGGGCTGAATATCAAGACGAACTAACGAATAGATTAGCATCCTAGAGAATGGGAGCAGTGAGGAAGAGGAAGCCAATAGTGTGGACACTAAATGGACATCGATCAGAGACGTAATCAAACAAACAGCTCAAAAGTTATTAGGATTTAAGAAAACAATTAAGTAAAAAACCTTGGTTTGACGATGAGTGCAGGGCGAAGATCGAAGAACATAAACGCCTCAGAGTGATCCACTTAGAAAGACATAATGAAGTCAACACGGAAAGTTACGCGACACTTCGGAAAGAGACAACGAGACGTTTAAAACACAAAAAAAGGCGAATCGGAAAGGATTCGAATCGACAAAATTTAGAAAATGCCAGAGTTAAGAACGCCAGGGGTATGTATGTCAGCATAAATTCGATTAGGAACGGGTACCGGGGAGAACCAAAATAATTCGAGACACAAACGGCAGTCTGGTCACAGAAACAAACAATATCGTGACAGGATGGCAGCAGTACTTTGAAAACCTGCTCAATGTGCGCAGCCATAAACCACAAATAATCGCACCAGACATACATACAGCCGAGTCTCAGATCCCAAAGCACTCTTTCAACGAAGTTGTAAACGCAATAAATCGATTGAAAAACAACAAGGCTCCCGGAGTCGACTGCATACCGACTGAGCTTATGAAGCATGGGCGAGAAGCAACCGCTCGAAAGATCCACCAACTGATTAAAACAATATGGGATAAGGAAATCACTCCGGAAGAATGAAAAACCTGAATAGTCGTACCCCTTTTCCGAAAAGGCGACAGATCTGACTGCGAAAACTACAGAGGAATATAATTGCTCCCAACCACATACAAAATACTAACAAATGTCTTGTTGTGTGCTACAACGGTTCGTTTTCGTGCTTCTCGTTTTACCGAGGAAGAGAAACGAACGATGGAATCCTGTATTGATGCCTGATGATTGTTGGTCCCACTGTAGATTAGTGAATACAGGGCCGCGTCCTTAGTTCGTCGGGAGATTCGCCACGCAGGGATACGCCGTATAATTGACGCTGGATGCGTCCGCTATTAGCGCAAAATGTTTTAACATATCCTCGAAAACTATAACGAAAACTCCGCATCAACATTGAAGGAAAAAACGATTTCACTTTTTGAACTCAACTTTATTTAATGTTTAGTTTCTCTCAGGTGCGTCTTTTCTCGTCGACCTTCTCTAAGTTACTCCTCTCAAGCGACACCTCTCAAGGGACTCCTCTAAGGTGTTCACCTTCTCACTTCAAAATTCTAACCCTCATATCATTATCTTCTTTCGAAGATCCAGACGCATCGCCACTTATCGCTTGATCCTTTCTTGGGGTTTTTGTTTGTGTTATCCATCTGGCTTATAAAAACAAGAGTTTGCGTGCACCTCAGATGGGTAACACAAGATCCGTGGAAATTGGGTGTTAGTTTTTAAATTGGTGCATTTGCAAGTCATAAAACATCTGGCATGTGAAGATATGCATTAGGATGTTTATGATTGCAGGAATTGTGTGTCGGTGGATCGAATAGATATGCCTTTGTTTGGACACGTGCACTTTTTGGGTTTTAGATCTTGTAGGAAATTTAGAGGTGTTAATTGCGTATAGCATACATAAGAAGATATGCATTATGCTTTTTGATTTTAGGGAATTGAATTGAATTGGATGAAATTCAGTAAATTAATTTGAATTGAATAAATGAATTGAATTCAATGTTGGAGAATTTGAACGTTTAGTTCGATTGGGTTTCACATTGAATTCAATGTTGTGTTGGGAATATGAAATGGATTATGTTATAGGTGGGATTTGTGTGTATGTGGGAGGAAAATGGTAGGGCTTCTTGAAGCACTACAGTCATACGGGCGAGAATCACACCGTACACAGAAGAAATACTGTGAGACTACCACTGCGGATTCCGTAGGAACCCGACAACGAGCGACCAAATGTTTACAGTAAGGCAACTGTTGGAAAATAAGTGGGAATACTGAGAGACGGTTCACCAACTGTTCGTTGACTTCAAAAAACCCTACAACTCAGTCGCAAGGCAAAGATTCTACCATATTGTTGTTGAGCTGGGAATCCTGAAAAAAGCCGCCCTCATCCAAATCTGCATGAACGAAAACAAAGGGCGAGTTAGAATAGAAAATTTCATTTGAGAACCATTTGAAATCCGGGACGGACTAAAACAGGGGGATGAGCTCATCATATCTTTTTAACCTTATGCTCGAGTATGTAGAAAAGGTACAAGACGACAACATGGCCGGATCATCCCTGAATGGAGTGACACAAGTGTTCGCATATGCAGATGACATCGCCGTTTTGGGCGCTAGTCTAAAAACTGCGAAATCATCATGCTAGCGGCAGAACAGGTGGGCCTAGAAAAAAATGAAGACAAAACAAAATACTTGATTACGGCGAGAGCAGGTGGACCACAGGGAACACATATAAACGTCAGAGGCAACATATTTGGAAAAGTTAAGAAATTTCAATATCTGGGAACAATACTGACGGCCAGTAACGAAATGTCAAAGAAAGACTACATTCCGGTAACGCAGTTGGCACGCAGTCAGTAAACTGTTGAAATCCAAACTGCTATCAAGTAACATAAAGCTCAATGTCTAGAGAACCATAATCATGGCGATTGCTCTATACGGATGCATGGGCTCTCACAAAACGGGAAGAAAACAAATTCAGCGTATACGAGAATAAAGTTTTAAGGGGTATCTTTGGCGGTAAATATGACGCAAACCTACAATTGTGAGAATAATCAAGTCGCGAAGATTAACATGGGCCGGAAGATGTGGGGCGAATGCGCAACGATAGGACCGTGTGTAGAATTCTTGACGGCAGACCAACGGGAAAGAGACCAACAGGACGGCCGCGACGGAGATGGGAATACAATGTTAGGTTTGAACTTGAGGAGAACGCATCAGCTGGTCAAGCGTGGAAGGAGAGTGTACAGGACAGGAAAAGATGTCGGAGTCGATTCGGTGAGGTCATGAACTTCCGGGTACCTACAGGCCAATAAATAGTAACAGTAGTAATCGGAAGATGTTATAATTTTTGCAAATGGCGTCGTACGTTAATTTGAAATTTGTGAACTAGACAGCTACAGTTATCTCTTAATTTAACAGTAAAAAATTTAAAGGGTCAAATAAAGATTTCCATCACTCAAAATCATTTTTTATTTAGTAACAAAGTAATTCAAAAACAAAATGGATGATAAATTTTACGCTACCAGTGGGTATGTTTTACCTATACATTTCACGAGACCTAATGCCACGAGTCGAAAAATGTGAAAATGATCTCTGGGCGGACTGCAAAAAATATATTGTCGCCCGGAAAATATTTTTGATCACCAAGCTGAGCAAGGCATTTTTTCGTCGTCCCCAAAAAACTATTTAATACAATAAATATATTTCATCATCATCATCATCATCATCGGCACTAGAACCGGGATCCGGTCTTGGCCTCATTTAGCAAGTCTCGAGGCATATTAAATTTTCCATAATAATTTATTTTTACGGGCAAGGTCATTAGCCTTGCCCCAAAATATATTTACTTATTTATTATTATTAGACAGTTACATATTTCACCAATGTTCTGAAAAATCATTTTTCTTGGTTTTGAAAATTCAACCTTACCGCTGGACGATTATAGAGTATGATGGATGAAGCATATTCAACTGTGTCTAAAGCATTTGGAATTATGAGTGCAGGATTTTGAACATTGCACGTAAATTTAGGTATTGCTAGAGTGTATAGTTGCGAGTTAAATCCGGGATTCAGATCTTTGGATGTGGGATATTGAAAAGCTGAACTTTAGGCTTTGGAGGATGAGGAAAATGTCATAAGAAATGGTTGGAATATGTTGAGTAGAGCACGAATTTCAATCCAAAAATAACTAGATCCTTATATCGGTGATAACTTGAGTTCCGCTAAAGGAGACATTATATATTATAAACAGAGAAAGCTGTACAGATTGGACATTGAATTCTAAATATATGATGCCAGAATGTATAGTTGATGCTGATTAAACGGCCACTTGTAAACCGATATGTGTAGTAGATTTCAGAGACTACAAATCGTAAAATCTAGATTGCATGTTAAAATAAAAACGTTCAGCCCTTTTCATGGTTTTTGCCGATTTCTAACAGAACCTTAGTAATGTAATATAATACAATTTAAGATTGCGAATACTAAACCAACCAGAGAAGATAAATATAAGCTAACGATAAATTACAGAGACCTTGTGAAGTCATATGGTCCGCCGGATTTGAAGATATTAAATAAATAAGTTTAGATCGTACTGTGTTCCGTCTTAAAGAAAATAAAATATTTTATAAGATTTAAAATATAAATTGGATAAAGTACGATGTTGGGGAGCCTCACTGATCCTTTGATCCTTCCACAGCTTAATAAATAAACTATAAATGCGGAGCTCATTTTTGACATGTGCAAAACACTTACCCTTGAAAATGAAGGATGTTATCCAATTTCCTTATGGCGCCAGTAGTTTGGAGCTGGCTTCCAGTTCTCAGTCACAAATTCTACGTTCAGAAGCACAAAAACTGAGTCAAACCGAAACTCTTTGATAGTGTAATTTCGTTGTATTATATATCGCACTCTTTTAAGACGAACAGTAATATGTGACGAATGTTCCACTAAATCACAGAACTAGATCGCGATCTGTTTATATCTCCACACAACTAGAAATTGTAATTGGATAAATATGTTTAAAACGGTATTTCATTCAAATACAATTTCTAATTTACAGTCAGATCTGTTTATATTGTTGGTATATTGTATTTCATTGACCCGAAACCAGGCAAAAGTATCGAAGTGGATGGCGTCTGTTAGTTTTAGAGCGTGACTCGAGCACAAACTGAACCAATGATATGGGAGCTTAGGCAAAATAAAACAGACACAACAGTGATTTTGTCGCTTCAGTAAGAATATTTGATATAACCAACCAGTGGAATCACTCAATAGATCTAGTAAGACGATGCAAAACAAAAACCAAAAACCTCAAGCCAAAAAAAAAAAAACCAAAAAAATCAGAAATGGAAATATAATCAAAAAGCTATCGAGATGAACACAGATGAAGAAAGAACATAAAGACTTGTGAAGTGAATCCACTTGTCGGTCGATAAGACTTTGTGAAATCAGACACCATGGCCGCATCCATGGCACACTCATCGTTCACACTTCGCCGGTTTGTAAAAGAACCACCAGTGGTAATCAAGCGTATCCCAAAGATACTAAATTATCAGAGTTTTCTTTTAATTGACTCCAGAACAGACCGACGCGACTTGTGCTCCGATACGCGATCATTCTGCTTAGGATCTTGCCTACTGAATTACCACTGAAATGCGGCCAGCAAGAAAAAGGCGGGTTAACAGAACAGATAAGTATAAGAATATGTTCTGTGCATTGACTAGTCTGCCTGCTTTTGGATCTCTTCAATGATTCCAAGAACAATTCATAATTATGTTCCGGTGCGCCATGAAATATAGATCAGTGGATCATTACGTGCAACGACTGTATACAACAAACGGCATCTACACCAACAGGTGCAACAAAATCAGGTTAGAACAAAGCTGTCGAAAATGACGCACACAGGTGACACTAAGCTAGATCGCACCAAAGACATCGATACCCCGATCTGATAAATCTAACTGAACTTTAACAACAAGCCATAAATTGTTTGTTACTTTCACCAATGATCAATGTTTTGGAATTTAACGTTTACACTTCTTTTTATTTTTAAACGTATTTTAAAATGTATCTCTTTGGGAACTAATTAAAAAAAAAAAACAAATTAAAACAAAATATACTTGTGTATACAACGGTACCTTCGAATTCAGTGTACACTTAAGTGACTGATTAACAAACAAAACGAAGGTGAGTTTTCAGTGTGAACCGATCGCAGTGGACATGTGCACGCAGCACGAACAACTAACGCGAAATACCTGCCACGAGATGCCCAAGTCTTAGTCTTGGCTCTAACCAAGAACGATATTCTAGATCTGGGCTCACGGACAAACGTCTCCGTGCACACGGTATTTGCGCTCAAAATCGAGTCGAAAGCAGTTAGATAACTCTTACAGCTCTTACCAGCTTATTCCGTATTTAATCTCTCTACTTTAGGCCACTTCTCTGGTTTGCTTATCCATTTACGTTTGCTGGAGATATTATTGTACTACGCGAACCAAACGGTGGAACGTGTTTATACCGCTCTTCACGAGATGCCTTGGTTTTACAGGTAGCATTTTAATGTTATCGATGAGGCTTGAATGCTTATAGCGATATCGTAGTAGTCCGATTTTATGAGCATACAGTACTCTATAGTCCAATGTAAGCTTTGGGTTTCCATTTAGGACTTTCGACTCCTAAGGGGGCGCCACCGCAAACAATTACCGTTGTGGAAATTCTCGTTTGATGCGTCTAATATTTTACGGAAAGTGAAAGCCATCACGGAGAATTTGGATGCCCATGAACTCATTCAATGTAACCTAGTAGAAGACTAGCTTTCATTCAATATACTTTGGCAGATGATCAAATATTCAGAAACTATCAACTGTCAACAATAACGTTCTATTGATTTTTAAGTTTGCTTAATAGGTGCAACTCTTGGGTCCAGTTCAAATGTTAAAGGTAGTGAAATTAATTACTCCCGAAAGATACCATCGATATTAGCAGACCTTTGATGATGGTCTTCATTAATGAGAAGAAAAAGATACATTTTTCGGCCCTGCCTAAATAGAGCCACACCTTTCGAAATTAGTTTAAAATTCCTAAACTTATAGATAAGTTGTAATAGGTGAAATCTTTAGATATCCCATCTGATTTGACCAAATGTAAAAATACGATTAATGGATCACAGTGTATGATTCGACTGGATCAATAACAAATGGGGTGTGACGGTTGTCCAAATTTACATCGACTCTTTGATCTATTGCCGCTAAATTAATTGTTTTAATGGCTCATGGAATAGTGCCAGTTCAAGAAGGCAAATTATTTTAATGACAATTTCTGAGAAGAGTAAACGATCACAAGAGCTGTAAAATATAGACAGAAAACTACAGTTTACCTGCTTAATACTCCATCTAACATAAACGTTAACAATCAAGGTCAACACGGTCTGGTAAGATCATGCCGTTTTGCCTAGTTGGTTGGTAAGATCATGCCATTGTCCCCTAGTTCTACAAGAGCGAAAATGCATCCCACAAGCTTTAACAACTACAGAGTCCGTATCAGACTTGTGGAGTCGTAAAAGAGATATCAACAAGAAAACGACCTGAAGTGGTTAAGTTAACCAATAAATTTATTAAAAAAACTTGTTAGTGAGTAATTTTGTTTTTTTTTCTCTAAAAATTAAAAAGTTTTCTAATTTTTCTGTTTTTGACTTGCAGTTTATTATAGTTAATCGCATCCAGCTGAGATAGCTCAATTCCTCACTACCACTTTTAATCTTCAGGCCGGTATGCGCAAAGACTGGGGACCCTTGCACATTATCGAGCGCTACAGCTTATGGTCCATTCGGTGACATTTTAAAGTAATTTGCTCCGTGAGTAGGGCGTTAGAATATACTCACAGCTAGGCCGGCTTGTCGTAAGAGGCGACTAAAAACCGAGTGGTAGGTAGGGTCTCAACACCCTGTGGCGGTTCTACGAACCACACAACCCACTACAGGTTGAGAGATCGTCGTTCCACCAAGGAACATACTCACCTATATCCATTACACGTGCCTACAGACAAGTTTCTCAAAGTCCTTCCTTCCGCCTGAAACAAAGATAACATTCCAAATACCCCAACATTGAATTCAATAGTAAAAACCAATCGAACTTAACGTTCAAAATTTCCTAATATTGAATTCAATGCATTGTTCTGAAAACAAACAGAATAATCTCCTCATGTAGCTAATAGCAATTAGCACCCTAAATTCCTCGCAAGATCCCAAACCGACAAGCGCACGTGCGCAAACAAAGGCCTAGCGATTCGCCCGCCGACCGACAATTCTTGCGATCATAAACATCGTAAGGCCCATCCCACGCTAGATGTTTATGACTAGGAAATGCGATCTACGAACCAAATCGCACGGTTCCTTTGTTACTCATCGGAAGCACACAAAAACTCTGTTGTCGTAAGCCAGATGGGTAACGCAAACAAAGCCCATGATAGGATCGAGAAAGAAGTGGCGGTACGCTCGATCCTTGGAACAAAGATACAGATAAGGAAATGAGAATCGAAATGAAAAATGAATGTAAATGATTATGATGGGACATTTTTTTTTTAGAGATGAGGGGAAGAGAATTGGGGATGGATATGGAAAATTAATTAGAACAGTCTACACCGTGTACCAGATAGGTCGACACAGAGAACTACACCGAGGAGGTCGATACAGTACAGTTAGAGAAACCGATCGAAGAGGTATCCGCGTAGCGCATTTTTTTTTTAAATAACCGAAATTGGGAAACAGGCCCGATTTTTTTTTTTTATATAACGCTGTCTTTATTGACCATTATAAGTTTAGTTACATAAGTTTACAGCTAGCTTAACTAAGTTGTGACAATTTTTTTACTTACAATGTCTAGAACATTTTTTCAAGTATTATTTAATTGGAGGTCTTACGTCTATAGAGATTTATTCAAGATACAATTTACTAGTAGGACTCCTGGAAATGTCATCAAAACCAGGATGGATTACCTATGTTTAGAATAAATATTCTTAAAAACTACTTATCTCTACTTAAATCTAGCTTATATCTAAGGTAGTTAAATAAATTCACATTTACCCATTTAGAACAATTTAGCCTAGTCTTAAGCTTAAGTCGAAATTTCATATTTTACATAATCTAAGGAGGGAAGGGAGCTGCAGAGGGAGGTCTCTCCACCGACTGCTCGTTAAAGGAAAGAACCCGAGAAAAGGGTTGAATGTTTGAGTATTTGAAGTGGTTAAGATCGGTTACCCTGTTATGGTAGATGATTTCGTTCGCATCATTTACTAATCTTTTTGCGTAGAAGAGAGCTTTTAAAGGGAGTGCATGAAGATAGGGATTTGATGCATTGTGGCTGGGGAGGCTAAGGGAATTGATGAGAGGGTTTGGATTGGCTGACAGGTTTTCAATGAATCTTATCGACAATTCCAGGAACCTTCTATCCAATCTCTCCAGGCCGACGGAGTGGTATAGCGTAAGCCTTCCGATATATTTGTGGGAGTCGCGCTGTCGACGTAGCCCTGTGATTAGTCTGAAACACTTCCTTTCGAAGATACGAAGTTTTTCCATTTGAGAGGGAGAAATATGGAACCAGATGGGACAAGCGTAACTAAGTGTGGGCCTGATGATTTGTTTATAAAGTAGAAGTTTGACTTGCTGAGAGAGACCATCTGCCTTCCACATTACTTTCCGACAAAGGTTCAGCTGTATCCCCGCTTTGCGGATGACATTGTTTATGTGAGTCGTGAAAGAGAGATTATTTTCGAAAGTAATGCCCAAGTATTTTTGTGATTTAGATGGTTTTATGAGGGTGTTGCAGAGGTTCAGTTGGATTTTTGAATGGTTACGTACTGTGTTATTGGTACAGTGAACGTTTCTACCTTTAAATACAATCAGCTGAGTTTTGTTGGGGTTTAGGCGGATCTTCCATTTAAGGAAGTAGGAGGAAAGAATTTGGAGGAATTCATTTACGCGGTTTCTGGCAGATAATACGAGCCTGCTGCTGGAGTAGACAAGGGTATCGTCTGCGTAGTTGAGGATTCGAGTATTCGGTGAGAGGGGTTGAGGAATATCAGATGTGTATAGTAAGTATAAGAGGGGACCCAGAATGGATCCTTGGGGGACTCCTGCTGTTATTGAGTACGTCTGGGAAAGGGTGGAATTTATCTTGACCATGAATTTCCTATTTGATAGGTACGAGTAGAGAAACTTGGAAGTGTGATTGTTGAGACGATACGTGGAATGTAATTTGTACAGAAGACCCGCAGTCCACACGCAGTCGAAAGCCTTGGATATGTCAAGGGAGATACACACAGTAGGGCACTGGTCGTTAAGAGCCATAGTGATGTCGTGAGTAAACTTGAGGAGAGCGTGACATGTTGAGTGTTGTGCACGAAAACCGAATTGGAAATCAGGGAGTAGTGAGTTAGTTTCCGCGAAGGAGAGTAGGTAATGGTGAATTTTTAATTCAAGTAATTTGCTTAAATTATTAAGTAGTGAGATGGGTCGAAAATTGGCCGCCATCAGGGATGCGCCTGATTTTTTAATGGGGATGACTATGGCAGTTTTCCAAGACTCCGGTATGTGACCAGCATTTATTATGTGGTTTAGCAGCGTCATGATGTATAGTCGATTTGAAGGGTTGAGGTTTTTGAAAAGCACATGTGGAATTTTGTCCAAACCGGTTGAATTTTTATTGCTACGAGAAGATATCATTTGGTTAAATTCCTGCGGTTGTAAAAAGAAGTTTGTATCGGTGGGTTGAGATGCTCTATTGTCATTATTAAATTCAGTTATGAATGGAGTGAATGAGGAGATTAGTTCATGGGATGTATAACGGTTGACCACTTCCTCAAACTCGGAGTTGGCTAGGCTATCATTTTGCCTATGCACTTGGGAGAAGTGTTCCGCTAAATAGTTTGCTATTTCAGAATCCGAGTACAGAATATTATTTCTAGGACCAATTAGTCTGTCTATTGAGGTGTGTATTTTTCGTCCTGTAAGGCGATTGATGTTTTTGTAAAGATTACGATCGGGTCTGATACTATTTAAAGCGGAGATGTAGTTCTGCTCTACGAAAGCATTTAACTGCTGGTTAATGAGGGTAGACAATAATTGAACCTGTACTTTCAGGAGGGGACAAAATCTTCGAAATAGTTTTCGGCGGAGCGTTTTCTTTAATGAGATGAGTTTGAGGGTGAGATATGGAAGTGGTTTACCTACGAAGGATTGTGGGATCCTTGTAGGGGTATTAGAATACAGGGCTTGCTGTAAGATCCCTTCGATCTTACAAGCTGCTTCTTCAATTTCGTCAGGATCCAAGTTATTCGTATCTGTGATGGGAAGCGTTTGAAACATATCGCCAACGGATTTGTTGACCTTTCTCCAGTTAGTTCTGGAGAAATTATGGACTGGGTTGAGAGATTGAAGCGGATTTAAGGGGCCAAGGTCAATTACCGAGTGGATGGAGGCATGGTCCGAGGGGAAGAAGTGCGACACAGTAGGGGGAGATACAGAGCGTAGGATCGCAGATTTTAAGAAGAAGTCTATACTTGATTGAGTAGAGCTGGAGCAATGAGTAGGTTCCGTAGGGGAGTCGATATAGACGTAGGGGTGGAGAGGTAGGAAAGCAAGCAATTGTTTGCCAAATTTATTGCAAGCGGTATCGTTGAAGTCGGTATGACGGGCATTCCAGTCGCCTCCGATGATGAATGAGTGGGGGTGGGATTGACGGAATATTTCATCGAAGTCTGAAGATGGGAAGTTAGGGTACCTCTTGGGTTGTAAATAGATGGCTACTAGAACCAAGACTTTATTGTTGTCACAAAGCAGTTTGACAGCAGTGTATTCGACACAGGAGATGTTTCTAAATTTGACTTCACTGAATTGGAATCTTTTATGAATAAGGATACCGGTACCTCCTCTTGCACCGTCAATTCGAGGAGTTGAAACAAGTTGGTAATTAGGAATAGAAATGCGAGAGTTGGGTTTGAGCCAAGTTTCACAAAGAAGGAGGACGTCTGGAGAAAACTCCTTCACTAGCAGTCGGAGGTGATGCCTCCGTATGTTTGACGAAATGGAATCTACATTGAGGGCAACTACACTTAACTTAGACATTTTGGGATAATATATCTGAGGTTATAAGAGAAAGTATCTGACCTTTTTTTTCGAAGTTACTTAATCCATTTAGCGTCGGTAAGAGAGCATGCAACTCTCGGATGTATCCCATGATGTCGAGTCCTAGGTTTGTTCCTGGTTGTGATGAGGGTGCGTTGTTTCCTCTGGTAATTTCCGCATAGGATTTCGATTTCGTTGTTGTAGTAACTGCTGCTGTTGGTTGCGTAAGTTGGCCAGTGTTGTTTTTGGTTGGAGGCACTCTCTGCTTCGGTAAGCGTAGCTTGTGCGGGCATTTTGTGAAGTTTGCAGGATGCGGCCCACCACAATTGCAGCATTCAACTGACAATTCCTTTACAGAAATGGAGCCATCCGGATTTTCCGTGTGTATACGTTCTGGGTCCTCACCCGGTGGTTTGACTTTGCATTGGTTCGGTTCATGCGCCTGCGCACATTTTACGCATCGTCTTGGTAGATGACACGAAGATGAAAGATGACCTGACTGCTGACAGCGCTTGCAGTGGAGAAGCTCCTGCTTGTGAGGTATCTCTATCTGAATTTTGTGGGTGAAGAGATATTTGATCTGTTTTAGCTTGTTAGTGTCTTCGGTTGGTGCCAATTGGATGATCCGTAGGTTTAATATGTTGCTCACCCTCATGTGAGGAGTTTGATAGTAGTCGACTTTGGATATTTTCAAGTCAGGACTTAGTCTAGTCAATTCAGCGCTTATTTCTTCATTAGTCCAAGCAGGGTCGATGTGCCGTATTATAAACGTTTTCGGTTTCAGATCCGCCCTGAGGAAGGTGAAGAACTCCAATTTATTTGAGATAAGCGCTTTTTCAGCTAGCGCGTGGTCTTTTAAAGAGGAGAGTGTTACGGACACGTTGTCTCCTCTCGATCTGGTGGTAAAATTCCGGTGCCCCAGGGCGCTCTCCAGAAGCTGAATAACTTGTTTGATGTTGTTAACTTTTTTGATGTTGATTTGTGGTGGCCTCTCGTTCTTTGGAACCCTTCCATTGGCAGCGGCGTTATTTATTTGGGGTTTCGGTTGGTTATGACTTCCAGTCATTTTTTGGATACTGGAGATTTTTGGTGTTGGCTTGACAGCTGGTGCTGATAGATGAGACGGTTGCTCCTCCATGTCAGACTCGTCCAACATTTCAGGAAAATTTGTAGAGCTGGTTTCCAATTCGTCGATTCTCTTGGTTAATTCCTTGATAAGCTTCTCCTGGGCCTTGATGTGATCCAGGGCCTGCTGGAGTCTTTGATCCTGTGTTAAGGTCATATTTTCCATATTTTCCAAGATAGCTGGCGTCTTTTTAGGGTGGTTGCGAAGAAAGTCGATAGCCTTTCTTTTTCGCTTTATTAAATATTCTTGGGCTGGTGCATTACCGCACAGCATATACGGCACTTTGAATTATATTTTGATTTATATTTTGATTTACACTTTGAATTTACACTTTGAATTACACTTTACTCAGATACAGATACACTGTGCTCAGATGATCGTCGGTGATGAAGTGTGTAATGATGGTGATCATCCGGAAACAGGCCCGAAGTCGTGTAACGTTTAAATACGCGAATTAACGAAAGTCAACATGGAGAATCTAATTGGAGAAGCTGAATTTCACGGACGGAGGTTGTAGTGTAACAACATATCCATGAAATGACCATAAACAATAATCTCAAATGAATCAATTGCCCTTGTCACAATTGGCACTTCTCAAGTAACCAGCATTCGTTGTTTACAATAAATTCAAGGTCAATTCATTTCATTGAGTAAAACAAACGAATTGCGCCGGTTACGAAGGAATCATATGACGATCGTTTGCAAATTTGCCACTGGCAAATGATTCACGAATTAATTGGGTCAAATCATGTCATTGTTATTTTGCTATGCGCTAAGCTGGTGATAGGAAATTAAGTAGCATAGTAAGCTGAATTGTATGAGTGAAGTTTCAATTAAGAATCGAATAGCTTGTTAAGCAATATTTGTATGAGTGAATTATGAAACTTGTAAATAATCGAGTGAGTGATTGGGATAATAAATACACCAGCATTTTGCAGAATAAATTAATCAAAAACCAAATGGTGTATTTGATTCAATAACTGCGGCGCTCTACGCAATCCAATTTCAGCGAGCTGCGCTTAAACAGCAAAAATTAGGGAACTCAAGTTTAGATTGTTTTAGAATATAATTCAGATCTTCTCTCATATCTTCCATACTTATCATATGGCCATCCTGCAGTAGAGTAACATTACAAGGTGTTAAGACCGAATTTCCGGGAGGTTTAAGTTACTGATAGTGCCGTCGCGAATTTGTTTGATGTTTTACGAAGTGATCCTCACCAGGACATACGAAGTTTGTGTTACCGGAATTGCGCTGTTTTGTTCGAACATTTAAATTAAGTGCCGGTCGAAAAATTAAGACGATTGTTGTTGTGGTTTTCTTTTGGTATACAACCGAGCTATTCTTATAAACAACAAAAAGTAAATATTGTGTCCTAGACGCTTAAGTGTAAAGAAGCAAAAGAATTAATATAGAACAAGAAAGCTAAAACAATTGCGCAGTGTTTTAATTGTCGCTGTCTTCTCTCCGTGTGTCGTTTTGTTTTTATGGACAGTGTTCGGCGGAACACTTACGACTAAAAGATCAAATCCGCCAAAACCCTGTCGTCCGGTGAAATAACACCCCATCAAGCTACATGCGCCGTGAAATGGTCGCGAGAAATCCCTGGCCATCTTTCGGGGCTAGGCTGATGGATCGGTTCGAGAAAAGGTTGGTATAGGTGGTAGTCGGTCTCAAGGTGAGACACCATTCCATCACGTTGTACATTCCACGATATCGTCGAGAGCAATCTTCGACTATGTTTCGGATGTATGGCTAATAGCCCAGACTGTTACGGAAATAAGTCATGCTGGTACTGTGAGGGGTTCTCTATATCACACGGAGAACCAACCCACAATTCTAACCAACCTTGACCGCTAACAGCGCGTCACCTTAACCTAACTCCCCATGCAATAAAACACATTCCAAGACTCCCAACAGAATACAATTCAACAGAATACATTTTAAATCATCCCCGCATACATTTTCCCAAAATAGCTTCGGTCTATTCTTTACTTAAGTCATATTTCCTCCTTGCGACCAAGCAATATCAATTTCCCCGAAATTCCTACGTTGTAATAAAACGCATATTCAAACCTACAACGAACTTTAACCATCACCACCAGCCATACCGAGCCGCATACATTTCCCCGAAATTACTTTGGTTAATATCTTATCTAAATGATATTCCTTGCTTCCACCTAAGCAATTCCAATTTCCCCAGAAAACCATTTCGATTCATTTCCTCCTTAAATCATACTTCTCGTCTGCGACCAAGCGACGGCTAATTTTCCACGAAACAATCACAACGATCAAGACCCTTGATCATACTTGGCTATGCCAATTTCCCGGTATACACAACCAACGAATCCAACTCAGCTTATACGGCGAGGATTTGCTGGAACTGAAGTCTGAACTCTTCTCGAAATTCCTCGTAAGTGGCAGTGCGTTTATTTTAGCTATGACTCCACTGCCACAACGCCATAAACTTTTTCCTTCCAATAATTAATCAGTCTAGTTTTAGCAGCCTACGCGACGAGAGTCGAATGTCAGCCGCTCCAGGAATCTAGTCGAGGTCGTCGAGTCGTCAGAGTCGGGAGAGTACACTAAGTTACGTGTCAGATCCGCGCGTCTCTTGTGAGAACTCCACACTCGAGAATTCGCGTTCATTCGGAAAGTAGCGTTTTTCCGCCCGTTATTGTCCGCCGGGTCATCTTGCAAAACCTGATCGAAACGCAGATCGGTCGCGTCATTGGCAAAGGAATATTCGTTGTAACCAAACCCCAGAGTTATAAAAAGGGCAAATTGTCCTTCTGCGTTTGTGTAGCGTTTGCCCCTTTTACGTTTGCGTAGTGTCATTGTTGTACTGAGATTTCCTCTTATAGTGTAAAAGTCGATTGTTAAAAATAAGTAACCAAGCTTGGACATAAAGGAACGCTTAGACAACATTTATACGGAGAAATAGAAGAGAACATTTGAATAACACCCAAACAGAAACAATTTAAAAAAAAGTTTTCCAAACAACTATCATTATTTGTGCAAAACAGTGTTTAAAATAAATTCTATGTGAAACCATACATTTGCACATTGTCTTCTTATTTGGTGGTGAACGGTAGCAGACGGTGGGACTTTAGTGAACCAGTGCCATACGTAGGCACATCTACTTGAAACTCCCACAGTACCTACTGAGATAAAGAATTCCGGAGGTTAACTAGTTTCCCATTCGGGTCTCCGGGGGGGACTATGTCCAGGGAACCATCATGCAAATATTATAATAAATAACCGAACTTTGAGAAATTCTTCATCGCATATTCGGCCCCGTTCCCGAGGCTCTTTCCACGTTCGACTGATAACGACATTTTGCAACATCAGGGGCACCGGTTTCATCAATACGAATGTAAACACCGTCCACCAATATTTGTAAACAGCGAAACCTGATTCGACATATCTTCATTGCCCAGGATACGACTTATATTCGAGATTCCGTTTTAAGGGTGGAGTCTGCGTCTTCACGCGGTCCGATCTGGCCCGCGACAGGATGGATGCATTAAAACCCAATAACACGGACAGCATGTGGTTGAGGGTCGTGCCGATGAATCGTGTTAAATTTCTTTGTGGTCTTTACCGCTCCCCGAATGACGATCTACCGGCGACACTTTTCCAACATCTTTCACTACCGTTCCCTGGATACAGATCAACCACTTAGCTTTTGAAATTGCCGTCCTTGGCCTTTTAACAGAACCGACGAGGCTGGCGGAGATGTTCGCATGTTAGCCGCAATTAACTCAATTCGCGGAGGAACCTGTGGTGTTTCTAACAGATACACACACAATACACAAGCAAATAGTGAAAAACACTGAACGAAAATCGAATAAGAAAAGTATCGGCCGTATACCAAGCAATAATATAGCAATTCCGCATCAGTTGAGTGTACTTAGTTTAGAAATCGAATTCGCATACGCGGCAGTGGCCTGATGTGTTGAGCATTGGTTCAATTTTTAATGATTCTAACCATCATGGCGTCGGTTCGAATCACACGGTCTTCACTGTCGTCGCAAAACGTTATAACTGGTGACCCCGACGTGATCTGTATATACAACACACAATTGCCCATAGGTAAACAGAACTTCACTACTACGATGACGACTTTCGCATAGAGCACAGGCACACTCACCTGCTCCGAAGTTCTCTCTCTCGTTCGCTACTCGCTCCTTCGTTTGAACACGAGGTTGATTGTAACAACGTTACTGAGGAGGGAGAAGTGTGGCATTTCTAACAGATACACACACAATACACAAGCAAGTAGTGAAGAACACTGAACGAAAATCAAATAAGAAAAGTGGTGTTCCGGAACCCCACTGTCTTCCTTTAATCCTAACATCAATCTTAACATATCCTAACATATCCATTTTTACACACAATATCCTCGTTTTCCATAATATATATATATATATATATATATATATATATATATATATATATATATATATATATATATATATATATATATATATATATATATATATATATCGTTATAATAATAATTATATCTTTCATTCTCAAACATATTACTCATTTATCCATTATCACATTTCATACATTCATTTGCATATCAATCAATTCAATAGTATCAATGTATTTGCATATCGAGAAAACCCCTTTTCATATTAATACATTTCTTAAACAGTAATAAATCACAATCAAATTCAATCAATATCCATATTTGCACATATCCATTACATTAGCAATACATTTTGAACCCTTAACAGCAAATATCTACATAATATGCACATACAAAATCAATTTGAAACCATCCTTGAAACCACCCTTTATATAATAATATATAACAACACATAATCCTTTCATGAAAACGCATTCCCGTTATCCGAAGTAAATAAGCAGCTGCAATCAATTTTAAATCCTTTCATGAAAACACATTCCCGTTATCCGAAATAAATAAGCAGCTGGATAGTTTGCAATAGTTTCAGTTATCATCCCTCTTATGAGTTTTGCACAAGCAACTCGATTTTGATTTCGTTCATAAGAAAGTTTTTAGTTTGGATAGAGAGTTAGAACTGAAAGGAGATCTCCGAGAGAGGAAGTTTAAATTAAGTCTTTTGTGTTTTGTATTATAAATTAAATATTGTTTGTGTTTTTAAATAAATATATTGTAGTGTTGTAAATATTAAATAATAGTTATCCGCGTTTATTATTAACATCCACGCTCTTCCCTCGGTCGAGGAAGCACGGCGTCTGGATTAGTACATTTGCTGGCAGCGGTGCTTCGAACAATGGTGTTTTTCCAAATCAGTGGTGTGTTATAAAAAAAAAAAGTTGGTGTGTGATAACATTGGTGGCAGCGGAATTAAAAACAATGAATGTGCCTGGATTATAACATTGGTGATTAAATAAAATAAAATGAAATTGAAAAAAAAGACAGAAAACCAACAGGAAAAGAAAAAAAAAACAAATAAAACTAGAAGACGGAAATATGAAAAGAGAACAAAAACAAAAGTGAAAGACGAAAAAAAAAAAACAAAAGAGATAAAACCAACAAAAAGAAAAAAAAATACACAAATACTAAAAGACGGAAATATGAAGAGAAAACAAAACCAAAACTGAAAAAAAAGAACATAATAATAATGCAGCAACGACCAGGGTAATACAACTATAGGACGTGAAGTCCACCTGGCAGTAATTAACAATTACAATAATATCAAAAAAAAAAAAAAGGACAAGAGAGAAGAAAGAAGCTGAAAATTGAAGATGAACAATCAACATTAGTAGTAGATGAACAACTATCAACACTAGTAGTGAGTTTTTAGATTTAAATTTGTTGATTTAGTCGTAGATTTAAAAAATTTTTTTTTGATCATAAATTAGAAAAAAAAAACGAAATGTTTGATTACTAAAGTGAAAAAAAAAAATTAATTTTTATTTTATTTTGATTACTAATGAAATTTTTTCCTTATTTTAATTTTAATTACATGCTTTAAATTATTATTTATGTAGTTTACATTCTCTCTCTATTCAAAACATTTTTCTTTCAAAATAAATTTGTTAGATATAATAGTAGTCTTAAGAAAAGATACTCTCTCGAGATGGTTGTGAAATTCATCTACAACAAAATAAAATTAAAGACAAAGGTCTTCTCATAATAATTTGTGGAAAAATCTTGATTCCATATAACATTTTATACTCTTTCTACTTACCTTATTGTTGTAAAACTGTCCCAAAATTTCGCGACATTAGTTTACCAGACAGGCAGCTAGGCGTTTACAGGAAATTTCATCTCAAAGATCGTTAGAGCAGGATTCACTCGAAATGGCTCCCACAATTGGGATTTCGGATGTTTTTAAAATCGTCCCAGTTTTCAATGGGAAACCGTCAGAATTAAATAAATTTATTTCAGGTGGAGATATTTTATTTAACTCTATAAAAGACGTGGACCAAAATATATATAATACTTTTCTAGAGTTAGTCAAAAATAGATTAGATGGCCCTGCCTTTGATTTAATTCAATATTGTAAAATAACCACTTGGGAAACATTAAAAGAAAAATTACAGTCAGAATATAAGGAAGAGCAGTCTCGTTCTACGGCTCATAGCGAGTTGATCTCCCTGAAACAACAGTTTAGAGAAACCATTCGAGAATTCGGAGACAGAGTTGGGACAGCTCTAAGAAATTTGAACTCCGCTACATGTGCCATAACTAGTGACGAGGTCGTTAGGACTTTTCTAATAGCAGAAAATACCAAACTAGCGGTAGAGATATTTGAGGACGGTTTGTGAGATGATCAACTAAAAATAATAGCTAAAGGCCATGGGGGGACGAATTTAAAACAATCCATTGCACACGCGGAAGCTCACGCTGTACGTATAGACAGTAATTCACAAACGCTTAATAGATTTCCAAATAGGTCCCCTAATTTCAATAGAATAGTATGTCAAACTTGCGGTAAACTAGGTCACTCGCAGGAAAAATGCTATAGGAATATGCAAATTCCGAGTTTTCCGAATAGGCAACCCATAAAAAGGGAAATACAGAACGTTATGTGTAGCTACTGTGGGGGAAACAATCACACACAGAACGAGTGTAGAATAAGGCTATCTAGGAATGGGTCGTCTTTTCCGAACTTCCATCAAGGTGTAACGCGGAACCCATTTAAAGATAACACTTCAACTACAGATAATCGTTTTGGTGAGAATTTTAGACCCGCAAATACTGCGAGGCAATATGACAACCAAAATGTTCGATTTTCAAGTACCAAAACGGTACAAGAATCGGAAAATGAGGCCTGACGCCAAAAGAATCTTACTGAACACCACACTAATTTTTCGATTTATAGTATTCGTTCGAGTTATACAGAGGAAAGGGAGTCATTGTCCTCGGTCAATGATAGTGAGCATCGAGGAAAGCCATACAACTCCATGAACGGGGCACCGAGCCTAATCCGTAATGAGTCAGTATGTGAATCACGATCCACTTGCCCCGATCCTCAGTTAGATTCGAAGGTAACAATTTATGAAAATATTTCAGCAGCCAAGACTGAAAAAGATATTTCAGCAGCCAAGACTGAAGAATCAAATATTTCAGCAGCCAAGACTGAAGAATCAAATATTTCAGCAGCAAAGACTGAAGAACTAAATATTTCAGCAGCAAAGACTGAAGAACTGAATGTTTCAACAGCAAGTAAGACTGAAGAACTAAATCTTTCAGCAAGTAAGACTGAGAATTTATATGTTCCAACAGCAAGTAAGACTGAGAAACTAAATGTTCCAACAGCAAGTAAGACTGAAAATTTAAATGTTCCTACAGCAAGCAAGACTGATGGATGTAATATTTCAGTTAAGCACAAATTTGAAAATAATTTATATATAAATACATTACATATCCTAGATAACAAGTATAAACACATAATTATACCCAAAATAAGTAGACTGCGAGAAAATAAAATTGCGAAATCTCACCCCAACATTAACATTCATTTTTCATTAAAATATTCAATTGCATTTCGTATTCTTTTTTTCCTTTTCGTTAAACAATTTTTAACAATCATCCTAAAATTAGAACCCAAAGGAGTATGGAGAATTTTCCACAAGTTTAAAGAGAAGCTTAAAATAAAACAAATGACTTTTCCCTTTATTATTCAAATAGGTATAATTATAAATATATGAATAATAAAACAACTGGTTTCACGAATTAAAAAAAAAACAAAAAAAAAAAAAAAAAACAACGGAAAGAGAGAGAGAGAAGAAAAACTATATTAACTATAAATAGTTTAAATATAGAGAGAGAGAAGAAAGAAAAACTATATCTAAATTAAATCATAAATAACTATAAATAGTTTAAATATATATATTTTAAAAGAAGGAAAAAATTTCAAAATGGTATTAGTTTAAACATATTTTTGAAAAAGGAAAAAATTGTAAAATAGAAACCTCAGTTCCTCAATGAAGAGAACAAGTATTTTGTTAATTTTATATTTAACCTAATAGATTAGAATTCTTAGTAAATAATATTAAATTAAAATTATTAAAATTGAAAATTAATCGTAAAATAACAAAGTATAATATAATCTTAACTACTCAATGAAGAGTAATATTGTAAACAAATTGTATATAAATATTTTATAAGAAATCTCTAATATTGTAAATGAACGAAATCATATGCGACAATGATTTTAATATTAATTAAAGAGACAAAATGGTCTTCAATCGATTTTTGCGTCACCGAATACATAGGAAGGGGGGATGGGTGCGAACATACAGGGCAAAGTCTCTGATTGCCTTCAACCCGGCGAAGGCCAGGACGATCCTTGTCCCTGTTCAATCCAAGTTGACATGCAGTCTCCACGTGACACCCCTGGATAGCTACTTTGACACCCGCCAAGTAGTGAACCAATGCATGCAGCGACATCCTGAGAAAGGTTGGCGCAAGGCTAATAACCAGGCCCGTAAAAATGAATTATTATGGCAAATTTAACAAGCCTCGGATATGGACCGGATACACGACGACGACCACGGAAACGAAAACGGCTAAACGATTTAAGGATTTTTTCATGGAACATACGCTCACTATACAGAGCTCGAGCTGCACAGCAACTAGCCGATGCCCTGTCCGAATATAAGGCTGACATAACAGCATTACAAGAAATAAGATGGACGGGGAGTGGTGTTTTTCAAAGAAAAGAGTATGACATTTATTACAGCTGTCACGCAAAACACCATGTGCTCGGGGTAGGCTTTCTAGTCAGCCAAAAACTGAAGCCTGCCATCATCGGCTTTAATGCAATAAATGAAAGGCTATGCACTCTTCGCGTGCGAGGCAAATTTAAAAACATAAGCCTCATAAACGTTCACGGACCTACAGAGGAGTCCCCTGACGACGAAAAAGAAGAATACTATGAGAACGTCGAACGGGCCCTCAATGCCTGCCCAAGATACGATGTGAAAATCGTTCTTGGGGATTTGAATGCGAAAATAGGTCGGGAGCCGGTTTTCAGGCACTACGCAGGTTCCCATAGTTTGCATGAGAACACTAATGACAATGGACTACGAGTCATCGAACTGGCAGCATCGAAAAACTTGGTCGTTGCGAGTACCAGGTTTCCGCGTAAAGATATCCACAAAGCCACCTGGGTATCACCTGATGGAGCCACTCGCAACCAAATTGACCACGTGTTGATAGATCGCCGCCACTCTTCGAGCCTGATGACGGTACGAACGTACCGAGGTGCCAACGTCGACTCGGATCACTATCTTGTTGGTACAGTTTTCCGAGCGCGGATTGCCTTACGGAGACGTATTGCATCCGCGGATCAGGTTCGAATCAACACGGCTGCCTTACGCAATCAGAACACCAGCAACACCTTTGGTCATGCGTTAAGACTCGCCCTCGAAGAGCTCGACGGAGGGAGAGTAAGTCCTGGGGCCAGAATGCCGGGCGTAGAAGAGAAATGGACACGCCTTAAGAATACTGTCATTAGTACTGCCAACTCCATCTTAGGCAGTAGTCGTAGAGATCGGAACGACTGGTTTGATGATGAGTGCAAACTAGCGACTGAACGTAAGAATGCTGCATACCGGGCAATGCAGCAGTCTCATAGGACGCGGGTACGCGAGGAGAAATACAAAGAGCTCAGAAGAACTGAAAAAAGACTTCACAGACAAAAGAAAAGTGCCTGGGAAAAAAATCTTGTCTGTGAAATAGAGAAAAGTAGAGAGCGAGGTCCGCACCAGGCGCGGAAGTTCTACCAAATAATCCGCAGTATGACGCGGTACACACCACGCTGCACTTACTGCAAGGATAAAGAGGGTAATCTGATCACCGATCCTGAAGGCATTCTGGAGCGATGGGAAGTGCACTTTAATGAATTGCTAAATGGTCAGCTCACAGAAGAATTGGAGGCTCCACCAATGCAAGACCAGGACCAAATGCTGCCGCCACCAAGCATTGAGGAAACACTAAAAGCCATTAGACAGCTAAAATCAAATAAAGCCCCTGGAGCTGATGGCATATCAGCTGAGCTGATCAAACAAGGAGGGACAGCGTTACATCACGCAATTCACGAGATCGTGGTGCACGTATGGGAGCAAGAGGAGATGCCGGAAGATTGGCGTCGTGGTATAATTTGCCCCATACATAAGAAGGGAGATATCACACTGTGCAGCAACTATAGGGGTATAACATTGCTGAGTACCGCCTATAAGATACTCTCCACTATCCTACAAGACCGGATATCCCCATACGCTAAAGCCATCATTGGTCAATATCAGTGTGGCTTCATCCCAGGCAAATCAGCAATTGATCAGATATTCACCCTTAGGCAGGCGATGGAAAAATGTCTGGAATTTAAGATTCCACTATATCATCTATTTATAGACTTCAAGGCCGCCTACGACAGCATAGCCAGGGTAGAACTATATAATGCCATGAGAGAATTCGGCATTCCAAATAAATTGATACGACTTTGTAGGTTGACCATGACCAACGTAACTAGTCAAGTAAAAGTAGCGGGATTGCTGTCCAAACCAATAAACATCTATAATGGACTCCGACAAGGGGACGGTCTGGCCTGCCTCCTCTTCAACCTGGCGTTGGAGAAAGCAATCCGTGACTCTGGCGTTACAACTAGAGGGACTATTGTCACCAAGTCCAGCCAGATACTTGGCTACGCAGATGACATCGACATCATCGGTAGAACCAAATCGGCGGTACAGGAATCCTTCACCCAGATCGAGCAGGCGGCACAAAAACTGGGACTGCGCATTAATGAGGGAAAAACCAAGTACATGGTGGCAACCTCTGCGAAGAGAAGACCTAACGTTGGTCAAACTATCAGGGTAGTGGAGCACGAATTTGAAGTAGTGCAATCCTTTAACTACCTTGGGTCAATAGTATCTGCCGATAACAATATGGAAGAAGAAATACGCGAACGGCTGATTAAATCCAACAAAGCCTACTATGGTCTATCAAGGCTCTTTAAATCCCGAAATTTATCCAGAACATCCAAGCTACTACTGTACAAGACCATGGTCTTACCAGTACTCATGTATGGATCCGAGACCTGGGTGCTTAATAAAAGGCACTCTGAACTCTTGGCCGCGTTCGAGAGAAAGGTCTTAAGGAGAATTGTTGGCCCCGTATGTGAGGGAGGACGATTCCGGAGACGCTACAACCATGAGTTGTACGCAATCTACCTTGAAGCTCATATTGTAAGAAAAATCAAGCTCGGTAGACTCCGGTGGGCGGGACACCTAGCTCGAATGAGCGAAGAGGACCCTGCCCGGAAAGTCCTTTGTGGCAGGATGTATGGAAGGAGACAGCGCGGCAGACCTTGTCTGCGATGGAGGGATGGCGTAGACCAGGACGCCCAGAGCCTGGGAGTGCTAAACTGGATGACATCGGCTCGAAATCGGGACCGGTGGAGAGATTTGTTAAATAAGGCCAAGACCGGATCCCGGTTGTAGTGCCGATGATGATGATGAATACATAGGAAATTATTCTCTTCAAGAATAATTTTCTTTCTCGAAGAAGGGTGGGATGTAGTGTTCCGGAACCCCACTGTCTTCCTTTAATCCTAACATCAATCTTAACATATCCTAACATATCCATTTTTACACACAATATCCTCATTTTCCATAATATATGTATATCTATCGTTATAATAATAATTATATCTTTCATTCTCAAACATATTACTCATTTATCCATTATCACATTTCATACATTCATTTGCATATCAATCAATTCAATAGTATCAATATATTTGCATATCGAGAAAACCCCTTTTCATATTAATACATTTCTTAAACAGTAATAAATAACAATCAAATTCAATCAATATCCATATTTCCACATATCCATTACATTAGCAATACATTTTGAACCCTTAACAGCAAATATCTACATAATATGCACATACAAAATCAATTTGAAACCATCCTTGAAACCATCCTTTATATAATAATATATAACAACACATAATCCTTTCATGAAAACACATTCCCGTTATCCGAAGTAAATAAGGAGCTGCAATCAATTTTAAATCCTTTCATGAAAACACATTCCCGTTATCCGAAATAAATAAGCAGCTGCGTAGTTTGCAATAGTTTCAGTTATCATCCCTCTTATGAGTTTTTGCACAAGCAACTCGATTTTGATTCCGTTCATAAGAAAGTTTTTAGTTTAGATAGAGAGTTAGAACTGAAAGGAGACCTCCGAGAGAGGAAGTTTAAATTAAGTCTTTTGTGTTTTGTATTATAAATTAAATATTGTTTGTGTTTTTAAATAAATATATTGTAGTGTTGTAAATATTAAATAATAGTTATCCGCGTTTATTATTAACATCCACGCTCTTCCCTCGGTCGAGGAAGCACGGCGTCTGGATTAGTACAAAAGTATTGGCCGTATACCAAGCAATGACATAGCAATTCGGCATCAGTTGAGTGTACTTGAGTTTAGAAATCGAATTCGTATACGCTGCAGTGGCCTGATGCGTTGAGCTTTGGTTCTATATTTTAGTGATTTTAACCCTGATGGCGTCGGTTCGAATCACACGGTCTTCACTATCGTCGCAAACGCTATAAACCTACGCGAGTGTCGGATGCCCGAGATAATTATGTGAACAATCTGGATCTGTTTTTGAAATCCGAAGCGAGCATTTATACCATGGGGGTTGCTGCGCCACTGAGAAATTCTGATCACTCCAGCCGCGCAACCATTATTTCAAAGGAATAACCTATCTAAACAGCTTTGCCATATATGCCCGTATGCGGCTGCTGACTGGGACGGTTTGTGATATTTCTTCCCATCTTTTTTTTGGTCGAGTGTAGTTTGGAGATTTCGATGTCATCGCATGGGCGGAGTCGGTCACAGAGATTTTTCTTCTCGGTATGGAGATCTATATTCCGCATTCCATCAAACGAAATTCATTGGATAAGCCTGGGTTTGATAAAAAATGCGAGCAGATTACAGCGGCAAAATATATAGCTTTTAAACAATAGTGCTCCAATCGCACCGATGTTAACAGATTGGTTAGACACAGAAATGCGTGCAACCAGGCGATTGATACCGCGAAGAAGGCCTACAACGACAGTGTGACCAATAAACTCCTGCAGTGCTCAACCGACTCGCGTCCCTTCTGGTCAATGGCAAAGACCGTCAGCAGTAACTTCACGTCATCCTCTTCTCCTCCGTTGGTGGCGGGCAGCGGGACGTTAGTTACAAATTCAAAAGATAAAGCTAATGTGTTCGCGAATTCAAACCTCGATGACGGTCTTTTGGAGCCACCTGTGATCGCCTTGTTAGGGTCTTCGATGCGGGGTGTGAGGTGCCGCCCACATACTATTCAGCGCGTACGACGGTAGGAAAGCAACCGGCCCTGTCGGAATACCAGCAATACTCCTTAAGAACTGTGTTCTAGATCGATCGCCGGTCCTTGACAGACTCTTTCGCTTAACTTATGCATGGAGGACCTTTCCTACCTGCTGGAAAATCGCTCGAGTTCAGCCAATCCCAAAGACGGGAAAAAAGTGTTTCCCACAAAATTACCGGCCGATAGCATTACTGTCTGTGTTATCTAAAGTGATGGAAAACGTCCTCAACGCCGAGTTAATTAAGTATTTGGAGCGCCATGGAATTCTGAATGATCGTCAATATGGATTCCGTGGCGGGCGGTCCACGAGAAATCTTTTTACCTTCATAACCGATATATGGACATCTGCAATTGATGGGGTACGGTTGGTCAACGGCGATTGCATTGGATATCTTCAAGGCTTTTGACCACACTTGGCACGGGGCGTTGCTTAGCAAACTTCGTTCATACGAACTTTCCCATAAACTTTGCGACTGGACGAAGAGCTTCCTCGAAAATCGATCGACCCGGGTTGTTGTGAACAGCAAGGGTTTGGATCTGTATCCTCTTAATTCGGAGGTGCCTCAAGGTTCTATTTTGGCTCCAACCTTGCTTTTTCTTCACATAAATGATTTATTGGAGACAACAGGTAACAAAGTGTTCAGTTTTGCGAATGATAGTACGCTTGTTTCTTATTTTTCGAGTGACCGGTCGATTGGCGCATCAATATCACACCAGTTGAGATGTACCCAGATCGACTCTCTGAATCGGGATTTGGATAAGATCGTGCAGTGGAGAAGGGACAATCTCGTCGACTTCAATGGAACGAAGACACAGTATACAATATTCACAAAGAAAAGCGGATCATCGGTTTCACAGCTGATGATGAATGCCTGGCCCTCGAGTTTGGGGAAAGCTTGAAGTTACTCGGCGTCACGGTCTGTGAAAATGTATCGTGGTATAAACACGTATCGAACATCGTCGGGTCAGCCTCTGGAAAACTGAATTATGTTTCTAGAGCCACGAAATATTTTACTCCGGCTCAACTTCTTCTTCTGTATAAATTAAATCAAAATTAGACCCGCGCTCGAATATTGTTCTCATGTTTGGAGCTCGGCTCCTAAGCATACTATCGACATACTTGAGAGCATACAAAGACGAGCCATCTCCCCGATCGGGGACTCGGTGCTGACATCGCGACTACAGTCACATATCTATCACATCAAAGGCGGGTAACCGACCTCTGTCTGTTTTACAGATATTATCACGGGTAGTGTTCTTCGGTGATTCGTGGTATTGTTCCCCGCAATTTGGTTTATATGCGCTCCCCAAGACAATCCGACAGATCGCACCAATTTGAGGTCCATCCCCCGATGGCGCCGACATCTCCGCATCAGAACTCGGTCCGTGATATAGCGGGAACGCTGTGGAATTCTCTCCTCGCGCGAGTGTTTCCGGACCGCTGCAACCTGGAACTGTTCAAGAAGAACTGCAACCGTGACATTTGGTGGGGTTTATGGGTTTATCTCGGGGCGCTATACGTTCGCCTCTCCCGAGAGAAGTATATATATATATATATATATATATATATATATGTATATATATATATGTATATATATATATGATATATATATTTGTATATATATACATATATATATATATAAATATATATAAATATATATATATATATAAATTCATGGGATTGATGATTTCTCTCAACAAACTTATACATTATAAGACCTGTGTCATTCATTATATTCAGGCACACTGCCCTCTGGCAAGTCAACGTCAGGCTCGTTTGACTCCAGAAAAACCTCGCGAAGCTAAACCCCGATCATATCCTCGAATATGGAATTTGTCAGCGTTTCAACAACCATTGACAGTGGCGACCATGTGGTGACTATAGGATGCTGACTGCATTTAAAACATTCGATCGTTACCAAATAGTACACCTACATGGCTTCTCATGTAAATTGCAGTATTGAACTATTCTTAAGACGTTCAAGCTCATTAAGACCTACTATCAAGTTCCAATAGCGGTGTAGGATATTCCACAAACAGTTGTTACTACAAGTTTCGGACTGTTTGAGTTCAAAGTGATGAGTTTCGTTTTACGGAATGTAGCACCGACTTTCCACAAGTATATAGACTCAGCTCTAATCGGTCTCGATTTTTGCCGTGTGTACTCCGGCATTCTCGTAGCATAGAAAACCCAGGATGAACATCGCTCTCACTTGAGACACGTTTTCCCAAAGTTTGACTTAGTCAACATTGGCAAGTGCCACTTCAGAATCGAATAGTCTCTTTGTTTCCTCATCAGCAGACAATGTTTTCGACTATTACAAAGTTGAAGCTTTGATGCAGTTTTCTCGATCCGCCAACGTGCGCGAACTTAGGCATTATCCAGGGATGAAGAATTTTTATCATCCCGTCCTGCAAAGGCCACTCACATGCAGGCACCCCCGAACGAGTACCATATTGTGGCCAAGAAGAACGATAAGAGATATACCGTTTGGACAGAGTCATCTCATAAGGTATTTCATCGCTTAAGTGAACAATTGGCTAATTCAAGTTTATTACTATATTACTATTTACTGGCCTATAGGCTCCCGGAAGTTCATGACCTCACCGACTCGGCTGTGCCATCGTTCCCTGTCCTGTGGACACTCCCTCCACGCTGGACCAACTGATCCGATCTCCTCAAGGTCAGACCGAATATTGTCCCGGCCGTCCCGGCCGTCCTGTGGGTCTTTTTCCTGTTAGTCTCCCGTCTGGGCACGGTCCTATGGCCCATTCTCGCTACATTCCCGGCCCATCTTAATCGTCGCGATCAGATTACTCTCACTATTGTAGGTTTGCGGTATATGCCTCTTCGTCGTATTTACCACCAAAGATACTCCTTAAAACTTTATTCTCGAATACGCGGAATTTGTTTTCTTCTTGTTTTGTGAGAGCCCATGTTTCGCATCGCCATAGAACAATCGGCATTCTACTTTATTACGACTCCCTTTTGAAGAAGCTCTATTGTTTAACCAGATACTGCAATGAGAACGTTTCTAGAACAAGAACATGACGGGATATTGGAACCACTTGCCTTTTTGTCGAATGAGTTCAACCCTACCCAGTGGCGTTGTGCCGTTTCTAACATATACACACACAATACACAAGCAAATAGTGAAGAACACCGAACGAAAATCGAATAAGAAAATGCATCAGAGCCGTATACCATAACGGTAACATAACAAATCCACATCAGTTGAGTGTACTTGAGTTTAGAAATCGAATTCATACGCACGGCGGTGGCCTGATGGGTTGCGCTTTGGTTCAATTTTTGGTGATTCTAACTGTCATAGCGTCAGTTCGAATCACAGGTCCTTCACTATCATTCCAAACGCTATAGCGTTACAAAGGCTATAACCGGGAGCTATTCGCTACTTACAGTGCCAACTCCTGAGTTAAAACAAACCACAAGCCATTTATCTAATATATGTGCAAGTGAGAAACTCTTAACTATTCTGCAAGCTTGAGTTTGAGTTTGACATGCATTTTCATCCAGTAAAACTCGAAGTTTTTCATCGTCAAATGTTTTTACTGCACCTGGACGTGGGGCGGCCTCAAGACTAAAATTTCCTTCACGAAACCTTGCAACCCGCCTTTTTATTGTTGAATGACTCACGGAATGCTCACCCAAAGTCGAATTAATCAATTCCACAGCTTGCACAGCACTTTAATTGAAAATAGAATACAATGCAATGGCGTAAATGTTGCTTATCATCATCCATCTCTTATGCAACTGATGCACATGGAGTGGCAGCTTGTAAATGACGAAAACTTAGTCATAAAAACAGCAATGACTAAGCTACGTATTTCCAGAATGGCGAGCAAATTGGATATGTTTAAGTATGTTTTTTAATGCAACCAACTGCAGAGCCGACTTTTTACTTGCACATCTATTACATCTTCTAAAAGAAATCGGGAAACGCATCCTCGTGTCAAGAGCGACATTATTGCCAGTTTTGGACCCAGATAGTATACGTTCCTGGGACACAGAACATTGCAGTTAATTTTTGTCTAAATCTATTCCATTCAACTCTGTGCTGCCACCAACGACGCTGATTTTGTACAAGCATAACACGAGGACGGTCAACTGAACTCTGTGTTAAAACAGGGGACACTCTTGGATTTACGAAAACTCCCTTTTAACCAACCACGAGATGATATTGAATGTGCTATGCCGAAGGAAATTTCTCATTCTTATGTTCAAAAGACAGTTTTTGAAATTTATCATAACCCTTCCCATATAATGGACGAGCTACTTCTGGAGCTGTCCGGTCACTCTGCCTTCGTATCTGCATCTGTACCTGAACACAGTTGGTCCTATCATCTGTATCTGAGCACAGTTGTGAAAGTGTAATTCAAAGTGAAAATTCAATTCAAAGTAAATTCAAAGTGTTAATCGAAATATAATTCGAAATATAATTCAAAGTGCCGTATATGCTGTGCAGTAATGCACCAGCCCAAGACTATTTAATAAAGCGAAAAAGAAAGGCTATCGACTTTCTTCGCAACCCCCCTAAAAGAAATTCGACCGTCCCAATTTACTTGAGCCCTATCCCCGAAAATATGGCGTCAATTTCACCTGATCAAAGACTGCAGCAGGCCCTGGATCACATCAAGGCCCAGGAGAAGATCATCAACGACCTAACCAGAAAGATCGCTGAACTGGAAAACAACTTAAACCTTCCTGATTTATCAGATGAGTCTGACATGGAAGACCAACCTGCTCAGCTACCAGCACCAGCTGCCAAGGCAACACCAACAATATCAAGTTTCAAAACAACCCATGAGCCGAAAGCTCATACGAATGAAGGCACTTTCAAAGGAGGAGCTCCGAAGAACGAGAGGCCCCCGCCAATCAACATAAAAAAGGTCAACAACATCAAAAAAGTTATCCAGCTTCTGGAGAACGCTTTGGGGCACCGGAATTTTACCACCAGATCTAGGGGTGACAACGTTTCCGTATCACTATCTTCTCTAAAAGACCACGCTCTTGCCGAAAAAGTGCTTATTCTGAATAAGCTGGACTTCTTCACCTTCCTAAGGTCAGATCTCAAACCGAAAACATTCATAATTCGCCACATCGACCCTGCTTGGACTAACGAAGAATTAAGCGCGGAATTGTCCAGATTAAGTCCCAACCTGAAAACGTCCAAAGTCGACTATTATCAAACCCCACACATGAGATCCAACAACATTTTCAACCTACGGATCATCCAACTGGCACCAGACGAAGACATTAATAACCTGAAAAAATTAAATACCTCTTCACTCATAAAATTGGCATAGAGGTACCTCACAAGCAGGAGCTTCTCCACTGCAAGCGCTGTCAACAGTCAGGTCATCTTTCATCTTCGTGTCATCTACCACGACGATGCGTAAAATGTGCGCAGGAGCATGAACCGAACCAATGCAAAGTCAAGCCACCGGGTGAGGAACCAGAACGTATACACACGGAAAATCCGGATGGCTCCATTTCTGTAAAGGAATTGTCAGTTGAATGCTGCAATTGTGGTGGACCGCATCCTGCTAACTTCACAAAATGCCCGCACAAGCTCCGCTTACTGAAGCAGAGAGTGCCTCCAACCAAAAACAACACTGGCCAACTTAAGCAACCAACAGCAGCAGTTACTACAACAACGAGATCGAAATCCTATGCGGAAATCACCAGAGGAAACAACGCACCCTCATCACAACCAGGAACAAACCTAGGACTCGACATCATGGGATACATCCGAGAGTTGCAAGCTCTCTTACCGACGCTAAATGGATTAAGTAACTTCGAAAAAAAAGGTCAGATACTTTCTCTTATAACCTCACATATATTATCCCAAAATGTCTAAGTTAAATGTAGTTGCCCTCAATGTAGATTCCATTTCGTCAAACATACGGAGGCATCACCTCCGACTGCTAGTGAAGGAGTTTTCTCCAGACGTCCTCCTTCTTTGTGAAACTTGGCTCAAACCCAACTCTCGCATTTCTATTCCAAATTACCAACTTGTTTCAACTCCTCGAATTGACGGTGCAAGAGGAGGTACCGGTATCCTTATTCATAAAAGATTCCAATTCAGTGAAGTCAAATTTAGAAACATCTCCTGTGTCGAATACACTGCTGTCAAACTGCTTTGTGACAACAATAAAGTCTTGGTTCTAGTAGCCATCTATTTACAACCCAAGAGGTACCCTAACTTCCCATCTTCAGACTTCGATGAAATATTCCGTCAATCCCACCCCCACTCATTCATCATCGGAGGCGACTGGAATGCCCGTCATACCGCCTTCAACGACACCGCTTGCAATAAATTTGGCAAACAATTGCTTGCTTTCCTACCTCTCCACCCCTACGTCTATATCGACTCCCCTACGGAACCTACTCATTGCTCCAGCTCTACTCAATCAACTATAGACTTCTTCTTAAAATCTGCGATCCTACGTTCTGTATCCCCCCCTACTGTGTCGCACTTCTTCCCCTCTGACCATGCCTTCATCCACTCGGTAATTGACCTTGGCCCCTTAAATCCTTTTCAATCTCTCAACCCAGTCCATAATTTCTCCAGAACTAACTGGAGAAAGGTCAACAAATCCGTTGGCGATATGTTTCAAACGCTTCCCATCACAGATACGAATAACTTGGATCCTGACGAAATTGAAGAAGCAGCTTGTAAGATGGAAGGGATCTTACAGCAAGCCCTGTATTCTAATACCCCTTCAAGGATGCCACACTCCTTCGTAGGTAAACCACTTCCATATCTCACCCTCAAACTCATCTCATTAAAAAAAAAGCTCCGCCGAAAACTATTTCGAAGATTTTGTCCCCTCCTGAAAGTACAGGTTCAATTATTGTCTACCCTCATTAACCAGCAGTTAAATGCTTTCGTAGAGCAGAACTACATCTCCACTTTAAATAGTATCAGACCCGACCGTAATCTTTACAAAAACATCAATCGCCTTACAGGACGAAAAATACACACCTCAATAGACAGACTAATTGGTCCCAGAAATAATATTCTGTACTCTGATTCTGAAATAGCAAACTATTTAGCGGAACACTTCTCCCAAGTGCATAGGCAAAATGATAGCCTAGGCAACTCCGAGTTTGAGGAAGTGGTCAACCGTTATACATCCCATGAACTAATCTCCTCATTCACTCCATTCATTACTGAATTTAATAATGACAATAGAGCATCTCAACCCACCGATACAAACTTCTTTTTACAACCGCAGGAATTTAACCAAATGATATCTTCTCGTAGCAATAAAAACTCAACCGGCTTGGACAAAATTCCACATGTGCTTTTCAAAAACCTCAACCCTTCAAATCGACTATACATCATGACGCTGCTAAACCACATAATAAATGCTGGTCACATACCGGAGTCTTGGAAAACTGCCATAGTCATCCCCATTAAAAAATCAGGCGCATCCCTGATGGCGGCCAATTTTCGACCCATCTCACTACTTAATAATTTAAGCAAATTACTTGAATTAAAAATTCACCATTACCTACTCTCCTTCGCGGAAACTAACTCACTACTCCCTGATTTCCAATTCGGTTTTCGTGCACAACACTCAACATGTCACGCTATGCTCAAGTTTACTCACGACATCACTATGGCTCTTAACGACCAGTGCCCTACTGTGTGTATCTCCTTTGACATATCCAAGGCTTTCGACTGCGCGTGGACTGCGGGTCTTCTGTACAAATTACATTCCACGTATCGTCTCAACAATCACACTTCCAAGTTTCTCTACTCGTACCTATTAAATAGAAAATTCATGGTCAAGATAAATTCCACCCTTTCCCAGACGTACTCAATAACAGCAAGAGTCCCCGAAGGATCCATTCTGGGTCCCCTCTTATATTTACTATACACATCTGATATTCCTCAACCCCTCTCACCGAATACTCGAATCCTCAACTACGCAGACGATACCCTTGTCTACTCCAGCAGCAGGCTCGTATTATCTGCCAGAAACCGCGTAAATGAATTCCTCCAAATTCTTTCCTCCTACTTCCTTAAATGGAAGATCCGCTTAAACCCCAACAAAACTCAGATGATTGTATTTAAAGGTAGAAACGTTCACTGTACCAATAACACGGTACGTAACCATTCAAAAATCCAACTGAACCTCTGCAACACCCTCATAAAACCATCTAAATCACAAAAATACTTGGGCATTACTTTCGAAAATAATCTCTCTTTCACGACTCACATAAACAATGTCATCCGCAAAGCGGGGATACAGCTGAACCTTTGTCGGAAAGTAATGTGGAAGGCAGATGGTCTCTCTCAACAAGTCAAACTTCTACTTTATAAACAAATCATCAGGCCCACACTTACTTACGCTTGTCCCATCTGGTTCCATATCTCTCCCTCTCAAATGGAAAAACTTCGTATCTTCGAAAGGAAGTGTTTCAGACTGATCACAGGGCTACGTCGACAGCGCGACTCCCACAAATATATCAGAAGCCTTATGCTATACCACTCCGTGGGCCTGGAGAGATTGGATAGAAGGTTCCTGGATAAGATTCATTGAAAACCTGTCAGCCAATCCAAACCCTCTCATCAATTCCCTTAGCCTCCCCAGCCACAATGCATCAAATCCCTATCTTCATGCACTCCATTTAAAGGCTCTCTTCTACGCAGGAAGATTAATAAATGATGCGAACGAAATCATCTACCATAACAGGGTAACCGATCTTAACCACTTCAAATACTCAAACATTCAACCCTTTTCTCGGGTTCTTTCCTTTAACGAGTAGTCGGTGGAGAGACCTCCCTCTGCCGCTCCCTTCCCTCCTTAGGGTATGTACAGTACGAAATCTCAACTTAAGCTTAAGACGAGGCTAAATTGTTCTACATTGCTAAATGTGAGTTTATTTAACTACCTTAGATATAAGCTAGATTTAAGTAGAGATAAGTAGTTTTAAGAATATATATTGTAAATATTGACAATCTATCCTGGTTTTTATGACCTTTCCAGGAGTCCTACTAATAAATTGTATCTGGAATAGATCTCCTTAGACGTAAGACCTCAAATTAAATATTACTTGGAAAAATGTTCTAGACATTGTAAGTAAAATTGTCACAACTTAGTTAAGTTAGCTGTAAACTTATGTAACTAAACTTTTAATGGTCAATAAAGACAGCGTTTTATAAAAAAAAAAAAAAAAATCTGGAGCTGTCCAACGCAAGTTTGTTAAAAGCCCTACGAATTAGGCTCGCAATTGTTTGCAGTGATAGCACGCTAAAGTAACTAGGGACAATCTGTTTCAACTGGCCCATTTCAGGCTCTCCGAAGCACGCTTAGCCCGTGTCCACATTGACATAGTAGGTCCGCTACGAGAGGATTTATCGTCACAATGATAGACTGTTTCACACGAAGGACGAAACCAATACCATTGCGAATAGTGACAGTAGAAAGTGCTCACGAAAGTGTTTTATTCAACTTGGGTTGCACGTGTCAGGATTTCATCAACGCTCACTTCTGATAGGGCATCACAGTTCGAGGCTAACATATTTCAACACATAACAAACTTACTCGCTTGCCATAAAAGACGTATGATCGGTCATTAAGGGCCTTAGCGATGGGCCATATCGAAAATGCACGGCGCATTGGTTTAAGATCAAGTATCAAAGAGGATTTGGGAGCGTCCGCAGCAGAGTCGACGTATACCAATCTACTTTTGCCAGGGAAATTATTTGTGGATAGTGAGTTACCTTATGACTCACTACAATATGTCTTTGATTTATGTAAATTCATGCGAGGTCAAAGCAAACCCGGAGGCTAAACATGGCATCAAAAGTTATTTATTCGTCCCATTTTGTAGAACTGTTCATATCTTTTCACTAGTGTGGATATAGTTAAGAAGCCTCTTGAACCTCCTTACATCGAACGCATTAGTGATCAAGTTTACTCGGGCGATGTTAACGGAAGGCTGTCCGCAGTAAGCTTTGAAAGATACGAACTTTATTTCCTTGAACACAAAGCTGAGGTGACACCTAGACCTGAATCTTTAAAACCGTTTGCAGAATCCGACTTAACTGGAGATAATTCCACCAGGTGCGTTGCAACAACTACAGCGGTTTAAATACCTCCCCTAGACAAATCTAGTAGTTTTGTATACTAAAACCAAGGTCTTTTACGGATTAACAACATGGCGAAAACGATGAAAAACTAGTTCCAGAAGCAGAAAAATCAGAACTGACTCAACAAAAAATAGTGGAATCAAATAAAGACGTTCAGCTAAGAAAAATAAAGTGAAATTTTCACCACTTCCTTTGTCGCCGCAATGATTCAACCGAAGTTATTCCTTTCCCATTGGTTGGGTTACTGATTTCGCGACGTCACCAGAGGCGTTAGGTAGTAAAGCTCCAGCCACATTTCTTTGGTTTTAGATAGACCCTGACTTTGGAAACACCTTCCTCAAAAGTTTTATTAGTGAAATTTAACGTTTAGTTTCTGTTAGAGTCTCCGCCATCAAAATTTACCTGGCGGAAGAAAATAAAATCACGGCATTCGGAATTCAAAGAATAACAGTAGGAGCAATAAACTTAAATCACAAAGGTGAGGGTCCACCAATTGTCGTCAGCTTTACTGAGGCTAAGGATATTATACAGTCAGGTAAGTTGGCATTTGTTAATTTTAAAATGAAAAGAATTAGCTGTGAGAAATATAGCGTAGTATGCGATAGTATCGAAGAGTATTTAGGAGTTTAAATCAGTTTTAGAAAGAGCCAAAAGCGAATTACGTACATACCTAAATTGGAGAAAACAATCTCCATGTTACTCAAATGTGTAGATCCAGAATTTTCACCCGAAAAAAAAAAAAAAAATTGTGGCGAGAAGGCCGAATTTAGCGAGACAGGACATATGTGTCCTTCATCTTGTCTCTGACTTCTGGTCATCTTGCGATAACCAGAATCACCCACATCCGTGAGGATGTTGGGCTCGGTCTCGCAGCATCTGAAAAGAGAAGAAAAAAGGGGGGGTATCCAGGGATAGTGTGGACAGTGTTAGTCCAAGTGTTCTCTAACTACTTTTATAGAGGGATGGTGGGAAAGAAATCATACAAGACCGGCGGGTCTTGGGTGCGGTAGTAAACGCAGATCACGTCTTTGGCGTCAGATAATCTGCTCTTTGGTCGGTGTGTATGTTTGTGTTTGTGCCGTCTTGTACTGTGCGTTCGTGTGTTTGGTTTGTTAATAGTAGACCCTATGGGATGGGTCCAGAAATCCTCTATTATAGAGGGGAATGTTGTTGGGAAGGGTGCTTTCTTCAGTTTTGTACTGAAGAAGAAATTGTGGCGGTTTGATCTAAAGAGATCGAGAGAGAGAGAAGGGTCAAGAACGAAAGAGTCCCGTTCAAGTAGGTTCTCGCTGTTCTGAATGTTTTCGAGGTACTTATATGCTAATTGAAGCAAGTACTCGTCGATAGGGGTAATGGAGGCGCCTTCGTATAGGTGAGAGTTGGGGTAATGACGACCGTCAGGCCTTCTAGAATGATTGGTGCATCTTCTGAGGAGTTTCCTTTCGAAAACCCGAAGTCTTTCCATTTGAGCCGAAGATATGCAGGACCATATGGGAAAGGCGTACGATATTCCAGATCGGATTAGCTGCTTATAGCAGAGAAGCTTAACTTTGGTGTCAACTTTGTTCCTCCACTTCAAGATGTTGTGCAGTTGCTTAGACCGGCCGAGGCCCCTTTGGAGAATGTGGGTCACATGTTTGATGAAATTCATTTTTGGGGTATAAGTGACCCCGAGATATTTCATCTTGTCCTGTGGTCTAATCGTAGTATCTCCCATTTTTATTCGAATATTTTGTGAATATCGAGAAACAGGTTGGGAGTGTTTACTACTCAGAATTATGGCTACTGCTTTAGATGGATTAAGTCGTATTTTCCATCGACTGTAATACTGATACAGTTCGTCCAAGTGACGGTTGAGTCGATTTGTTGCGAGGTTAGGGCCTTTGGTTGACGTGTACACCAGGACGTCATCCTCATAGCATATTTGGTTTACTCTCCCGTCCACAGGGCGGGGAATATCGGAGGTGTAAATATTGAATAAGATGGGGCCTAGAATGGAGCCCTGTGGTACGCCTGCAGCGGCGTGAAAAGTTCGGGAAAGCTTTCCATTCATTCTAACTTGGAAGGTTCTGTTTAGAACGAACTGGTAGATGATGCTACATAGCGTTCTACTGAGGCCAGTATTCAGTAGTTTAAAAGCGAGACCTTCGATCCAAGTCGTATCAAAAGCTTTTTCAATGTCTAGGCTTACCGCAACGGTGGGTTCCTTATTAAAGAGCCGCACGCAGACGTGGTTTTGAAATAAATTGAGAGCCATAGTGGTGCTGTGCGCTCTTCGAAATCCGAATTGGAAATCAGGTATTAGGTGCCTGGCACTGACAAAGTTATTTAGCTTCTCGTATATGAATTTTTCATATATTTTGCTGATGCAAGTGAGAAGCGAGATAGGGCGAAAGCTTGAGGGGTGATACGTTGGTTTCCCAACTTTTGCTATTGGACAAATAATAGCGCGCCTCCAAGCTTGGGGAAAGTACCCCATGTTGTAAGCATGGTTGAACAGAATGGAGAGCTTTATAAAGAATAAGGCAGAAAGCCTTCGCAACGAGTGGTATGACATGTTGTCGATACCAGGTGACTTCTTAGGGTGTCGAGATTTAACCAGACTCTGTAGGGTATTTGGTGTGATGAAACCGTGACCATTATCACGTGTGTCATCGAAGTATGCACTGTTAGTTGGGTTAAATACAACAATTGGCTCGTTGAAGTCGTCCAACTTACTGTGGACCTCTGAACTAACGATTGCATTAGTTTCCGGGTCGCCATCTTGGAGAGTGAGTTTGTGATTGTTTTCGAAGGTCTCTCCGATGATATTTGCTTTATTGGTGTCGTTATTGACAACAACACTATTGTGCATAATTGGCCCAGTGATGCGGGAAGTGCCACATATCTTTTTAACATTTTTATAAACGTTCTGGTCCATCTGAATACCCTTCAGCTTGTCTTCCAATTGTCGGGTACGATCGTTTTGGATTCTCTGTTTTATCAGTGTACCAATATTGTGAATAATGGATCGCAATAATGGCTCCCTTTGCGTAAAGAGGTGACGATATCTCATTCTGCAGAGCTTTTTACGCTCCCGGATGAGACGAAGAGTGATGTCGTCATGGGGAATCTGATAGGTCTTTTCAAGTTTATACTTCGGGACATGAGTCTCCGAAGTTTCAACTAGAATCTCGTGAAGTCGTTTTGCAACGTTGTTTATCTCAACCGTCGTTAGGTTCCTGTCAGTGGGAAGAGAGAAATGGTGGAGTTTATCGTTCAATGTAATATTGAAGTTGTCCCAATTTGTCCGCCCATAATCGGGTATTTATCTGATATGAGCCCGGGATGCTCGATAGCCGCGAATGAATGTGGTCACAGCATTGTGGTCAGATATACCCACTGAAACTTGAGGAGGAGTGATTTGTGGAAGTAAGTCTTTGGACACAATAAATATGTCCAGAATTGAGTTACCTCGAGTACCAACCGTAGGTGCGACTATTTCGAAGTTGAGGGCATACAGGTTTGCGGTGTACCATTGGTACAGTTTTGTGCCATTTGGGCAAGAGACAGAGTTGTTCCAGTGGGGATGTCTGGAGTTAAAATCGCCGCCTATGATGAAGGGTGTATGCCCCGAGGTCCTTATTAGTTTGCCGATATCTTCGGGATTAATGGGGCCATTATTGGTTTTATGCGAGTGGTATACGGAGTATATATTCACTCTACCATTACTAGCCAGATGCAGTTCAACTCCAGATACCTCTATGGACTCTAGGTGTTGGAGGTCAATAGCTTCATGGCGAAGTCCGCTATTAACCAGTATACAAGTTCCACCTCCGTTGATGGTGGGACCGCCAGTGAGGGTTCGATTTCTTCGAATCATGGAGAAGTTTGGGAATACGGGACGGTGACATGGATGCAACCTAGTTTCGGTTACAAGTACCACGTCCGCCCGGTTTTCCTTTATGAACTCAGAGACTATCATACGCTTGGGATGCGAAACAAGGGAGTTGACATTTAAGAGGATAACTTTAATTTTGGAAACCATTGTGGAGGGTATGTCTTGCATATGCAGTGAAAAGGAGTGCCCCCCTCTCTGCCTCGGTTGATAGTTTCTCATATCGGGGTCGGATATCCTCAATTAAGCGGGAGAAACTAAGTAGTTTCTCGAGCATTGAAGATTGCGCCCTCGGAGGCTTTTGCACCGCCGCTTGAATTTGAGGCGTCGTGTTGGCCTTTACCGGGGCTCGCTTAGGGACTTGAATATGTTTTTGAGGGGGAGGAGTTGAAAGGGTTTTTGTATTCCTTGCCTCGGGAAGCCCCTGGCGCAAGACTAATGACCTTGCCCAGACAAAATAAATCATTATGGAAAATTTAACAAGCCTCAGGACTTGCGAAATAAGGCCAAGACCGGTTCCCGGTTGCAGTGCCGATGATGATGATGATGATTCCTTGCCTGCTGACCCCTAAGCATGTCGAATTTTCACCCGAGGAAATCCTCGAGGAACTTGGGTCTGTCGAAACTGACATTTCAAAATTCGTTTCTGTAAAGTCATTCTCCACCTCATTTTCAAGAAAAAGCAATTGCAAGTTGCCATTTTTCATAGTTTCGCTAAGCCCTATACCAAAATTGATCCGCTGAGACACATAAAACATCTAAACTATCAAATGGTGCGTTGGGAAAAATCCATAAGGCCAAACGTGTGTTATAATGCATGCATTGTCAACGAAGTTTAGATGCGTCAAGTATCTAAACGTTCACAACACTGGGGATTATCCACTTGGCGAAGAAAAATGATCAGATAAAACCAAATTAGCCTGTGTTCTATGCAAAAATTCAGGTCTTACTGCTAATTTTAAAGGATGCCGTAAATTTCAAGACCTTAGGGGTAAAATGGATAGGACCTAAATGAAGAGTTCTTTGTGATTGAAGATCCCCTGGAAAATGGGAAGGCGGTGGGGGCTGTGTTTTAGGAAGTGTACAGGGTGAACGATATCGTCCTCCGTGACCGCGACCTGGAGGACAGAGTTCTACTAAATTACCGGCTCCTTCAATGTGACATCTCGCAGCGGCTATTAGAGAATTCCGGTTTTATCGAATTCAGCGAAGAAAGAAAGGCAAATACCCTTATCACCACGGACAAGTCTAATAGTATATTAATATCCAAGAAAGAAATCCAGAGTATTTAGTTGTATGTAATTACGTTGCTTGAATTAAGCCAATAAATGGGGTGGCAACCTCACTAAACTAAACTGGTATCTTCAAGTCACTGAGAAACAAAAAATCAGTAGGGATCGATGGACTTCCCAACATTGTATTCAAACACCTTCCTCCAATTGCAATGGATATATATACAATCCTGTTTAACAATGCTTTGAATAATGTCCACTATCCGAAGCGGTGGAAAACAGCCATCGTACAACCTATCCCAAAAAAGGGAAAGGCTAGCTCAAACCCATTGAACCCGCGATCAATTAGCTTACTACTGAGTCATCATCATCGGCACCACAACCGGGATCCGCTCCCGCCCTTATTTAGCAAGTCTCTCCACCGGCATCAGGTCCTTATCCGAGACTTGTTAAATTGTCCATAATAATTTGTTTTTCCGGGCAAGATTATCAGCCTTGGGCCAACCTTTCTAACAATGTCGCTGCATCCAGGGGTGTCACGTCGGATATTCAATGGAATAAATGCAAAAATCAATGCACAGGTGCCTGCCTAATTGCCATGGAGAAGGCCTATGGGTATGACGTATGTGTGCCGTCGTTGGCACGGGTTCTACGCCTATCCCACGCTGTTGCCCCGCTGGACGTCACCAATGTGGGGTAAAAGTTCCGGTATCGGCTCGTTATCGCTGTAGTTGAAGGTCGAATTGTGGAATGCACTGCCGTGGATTTGTTCTAAGTTTGAAACCTTTTACTTCTGTAAACGATTGCTGCTCCGAGACACACTGACTTTACTGAGCGTCTTGTCGGTGGGCTTTTCTATATTACTATATTCGCGTCTATCGTAATGCAATGTCACAACACATCAATAATAAAGGCGGATTGACTGATGAAGAAGCAGCAAAAGGATAGACGTCCGGGAATTTCAAGGGTGGGCAGTGCACTTCCCGATTGTAGTCAATTCAAAAGAGTCGAATGAGATTAAAACACACTTTCATTCCTTTACACAGCACTTGTTTTTATTTCGTATTATTGTCACAATAATTCACAAAGGCGAACGCTGTATTTAACCCTGATTAAGTAACGTAAACATTGTATTTCAAATTGCTTATTTTTAGTTAGAATAGTTGTTAACACATTCACAAAGGCATTCACTGATAAATTAAACACAGCTTTTCAATTTAACATACTTATTTTTAGTTAGAATTGTTGTTAAAAATATTTACAAAGGCAGTTACTGATAAATTACACAGCTTTTCAATTTACTTATTTTTAGTTAGAATTGTTGTTGAAAATATTTACAAAGGCAGTCATCATCATCATCGGCACTACAACCGGGAACCGGTCTTGGCCTTATTTAGCAAGTCATGAGGCTTGTTAAATTTTCCATAATGATTTATTTTGTCTGGGCAAGGTCATTAGTCTTGCGCCAGGGGCTCCCCGACGGGGAATCGAACCCCGGTCTCCGGGTGACAGGCGGGTATACTAACCACTATACTGTCGAGGAGCCCTACAAAGGCAGTCACTGATACATTAAACACAGCTTTTCAATTTACTTATTTTTAGTTAGAATTGTTGTTAAAAATATTTACAAAGGCGGTTACTGATAAATTAAACACAGCTTTTCAATTTAGTTATTTTTAGTTAGAGTTGTTGTTGAAAATATTTCCAAAGGCAGTCACTGATACATTAAACACAGCTTTTCAATTTACTGATTTTTTTTAATACGCTCGTCCATCGACGGTTGTTGGGCTCAGACTAACTTCATCGTCCAACAAAACCCACCACCCGTAAGATAAAAAAAAACATTTCAAATATATCCCTTGGCTAAGCGACCTGTAGGAAAAATAATCCCCGACGATCGATCTCATTCAGGATGCGCATACACACCATGATTACCCTCGGCGAACCTATAGCCCCGAGTGGGCGCCCCGAGATGCCATCAAATAACTGTTGCAGTTCTTTTTGAACAGTTGCAGGTTGTAACGCTCTGGGAACACTCGCGTGGGAAGGGAGTTCCACAGCTTCCCCGCTCTGTAACGGAACGAGTTCTGATGCAGGGATGTTCGGGCCGTCGGGAGATGAACCACAAACGGGTGCGATCCGTCGGATTGTCTTGTGGAGCGCTGAGCATCCTTCAGCATGCGAACCGTGGACACACCGATACTCACGCTTGAGATGAGAGATACGCTTACAGCTGGGCTATGCCATTATACGAGGGTGTTTACATTATCGTAAACTGTGTACAGCGCCAATGCTGATCATGCTTATGACCTGAACCGACCGAAGGGTCGAACTCTCGTGTGTATGTTGATTCTACCGAGAATTCGTTTCCCTCGGCGGCCAGTCGCGACGCATGATACTTCTTGGGGTCTGGTGACCGGCCAACATGCACACAGATAGGAAAAAATCAAAAACAGAAAATAATCAAAAGGGTTGCAGCTGCGCACTCGTTGTACAAAGGGACGACGGATGTTTATACGGTTGGCAACTGCTGATCGTACATCCCTCGTTGGCAATTGGTGCAGCGTTTTCGGTGGTGTTATGTTGGTTTGGTTATCTTGGGGCAGCTAGGCATGGTGCATACAATGCCTGTGGGTTGGTTTAGCAACCGAGATGCTTACTGTAAAACAGAAAAGAGAGAATATCTCCTGCAAGTGTGCGGCGGTATTAGACAGGAGATATGCTCGCCCAAATATACTTCAAGTTGCATCGGTTGTTTAGTGATGCGATCGTTTTGCCTTTTAGGAACATGGGTCACGTTATATTGGTTGCTCAGAGATCGACCGTATTTCCTACACAGGAAAATGGTACTCTTGGTGGAGATCATGCTTGGGATATAATGACGCCTTAATATATGTATGAGATTTCTTTCTTAGCGCTTTCTCGAAGATGCATTGCTTTTGGAATGTTACCGAAATGTAGGTGAAACGATAAGTAGTGGCATTAGAAGAAAACTCCACAGGCCTTCGACGCAGTGTGGATCAAAGGACTATTTTACAAATTACCCACATTAGCTATTCACAAATCCCTACTATATATGCTTTATAGCATGTTAAAGGATAGTTGTTGTTAAAATAGAGAATGGCCTGCAAGAAGGAGCGGTACTATCTCCGATTCGTTTCAACATATACACTCTGCGTATGCAGAGGATCTCATAATCTGCAGATCAGACCTGAAAATTGAGATTATTAACAGCCAATTGCAGTGGGACTTCAACGAAGTTCAGCGGTACTTCGACAATAGGAAATTCAAAATCAATGTCCAGAAATGTAAAACTATCCTGTTTAGAACACTGTTGCATCGGACTACTTCGGATACAATAAAAAAATGGAGAAACTAGTTGGTTTTCCACGTGCGTCAATCGACCGCAGATAAGCGAATATATCACGGACCGGAAGCCGCACACTAAGAGGAAGAGTGCCTGCAGTATAGTATGGCTGTGGCGTCTCTAACAGATACACACACAAATACACAAGCAAATAGTGAAGAACACCGAACGAAAATCGAATAAGAAAATACATCAGAGCCGTATACCATAGCGATAACAAAACAATTCACATCAGTGGAATATACTTGAGTTTAAAAATCGAATTTTAAACACGGCCAGTAGCCTGATGTGTTACGTATTGGTTCAATTTTTTGTGATTCTAACTGCCATCGCGTCAGTTCGAATCACACGTTCTTCACTATCATTTCAAACGCTATAATTGGTTGTGCGGTTCATAGAACCGCTACAAAGGCATTTATAAAGCTTTACTCTATACACTATATGATATGTTAAATAACAGGAGGTTTGCGGTCAAAACTGGCAAAGTGACCTCCAGTATAAGGCATAATATCAAGAACGGTTTACAACAGAGAGCGGTACTCTCTCCTATTCTTTTTAACATTTACGTTAGCGACATATCCCGACCCAATTGTGTACCCATACGATTTTATAATTTATAAAACAGCCCCGAAAATTGAAATCATAAACAGTTTACTGCAACGCCACTTTAATAAAGTGCAGGGATATTGCGACGACTGGAAACTTAGGATAAACTTCCAGAAATGTGAAGCTATTCTATTTAGAATGTGGGGGTGAAGATGTTGTTGCCAGCGTATGGCACAGGATTCACTTCTATCCACAAGCACGGTTACTCCGTACACAAGAATTGTTCCCCAACGATATCCAAAAAGGTAATGAAAATGCACATACACGGGCACTTTGTTCACTTGGTCCCCAACGTTGTTCTAGCGCAAGAAATGGTCACCAGTTAGAAAAGATTGAATAATTAACACTATTTAATTTGCCTAACCTGGCTTTTATTTGTTCTTCTTTTTTATTTCGAATTTACACTTATAATAACTAGATTAAAAGTAAGGGCTTGTATTTGTATTTACTCCTGTGTAAGTAGCTATTGTAAAAGTACACTTTGACAATTAATACAACATTTACGAGATAGCTTTATTGATCCCGAAATTATATTAAGACGAGCAGCGGCGTGTCTACACGCGATGATGAACGACAAGCGACTGACTTGAATTAGGGTGGAAATCGTGATTTTTGCTTTTACACATCGATCCGCCAATGGTAATCATGCTCTCCTGTGCGTTCCCCAACTCACCACACTCATCGAGGTAGAAACGTACTTGTGTATTCGTTCGACGTCGATGGGCGTAGCCAGAATGGAGAAATCAAAAGGGAAAGCACAATAACCCAGGGTTGATCTGGCTTAGGGTGTGTGCATCAGTGCCGCGTATGCGACTGGTCTACTGACCTAGTGATGATCTCATAGGTCATCGCACTATAGCAAGACAGAAATACGAGAGAGAGGAAAACCTAGCTGAGGTTATTCACCTGCAAAAAGAGATCATTGATACCAAGCGAATGGGTGATCTGGGAAAAGTCAATAGGACGCTGCGTCGGCTGGGGATATAATACCATGGGGAAAACACTGTGGAATGTTGGTAAATACCCAAGCCAATGGACGATTATACAACCGCCTCGGTTGGTTTGACTTGGTCGTTGCTAACCAATACGAATGGAATTTCCGGTGGAAATCCCATGGTTAGAGCAATAGTGCTGCCGTCTGGCGAAGATTGTAGCTAAACTCGATTATGCATTATCTGCATAAAATAATGAGTTTAGCTATGCGTACTTTTGACATGTTTTACAGGGTAATAACTTATAAAGGAAATGGGGAGGGTTTGTGGTTGGAATTGTGGGTTGTTTCTCCTATAGAATAGAGAAACCCCCACAAGAACCCCGTTGCATAAAGCCACGAATGATACCAGAAAAATCTGGCGAAAGTTAGTTATCATGGGACCGCATGAACACAAACTGGAAACCGAAAGTGTGGTTAAGTACCTATTTGGTATTTGGCTTGATCAGTACCTGTATTTTAAAAGACATGTGGAGACAGCTTTGGTCAAGGCCAAGAAAACATTTGCTATGACAAGGAGGCTATTTCACAGTCAACTTCATAGCAGGGTAAAATTTATATGCTGTGCGGCCCTAATCAGGCCCATGATTATATATGGATGGCCAGTATTGTTCAATATATTAGGTCGAAATATGATCGAAAAGATTCGGGTGTTCGAAAGAAAATGTCCTAGAACTTGTCTTAGATTATATCGAACACCGGAATCCGACTACAAAAGGTATTATCCAAATGAGACCTTATATAATAAAGCCTACATAAAAAGGAGGACATATTGCGAGAGTTGCGTCCAATGACCTAATTTTCTGAGGTTATTATACAAATACTTTCTATTTTGAGAGGATGCCCCGCAATGGCTTTGTTCCACCAGAGGCGTTCCTCGAATTTGATATGAACGGTTTTATACAGGATGAATCCGGGGTTTCGCTGATTTATCATCTAGGTAAATCTTCCGTAGATGAGCGATTGTGCTACGATCGAGAAGTCATGTGCACCGAAGAAGAGCGCTTGCGGTTCAATAGAGCTATTTCCCATAGAAACCGGGATGACATTGTGGGGGTAAAAGTGTTATGCCGACGTACGGCAAGTATTCCATTAACTTCCCCAACGATATTGGTCCGTCGAAAATCGTTCACAAAGAGCACGAATAAATAAAAACGCATGTTTTATTTTGTTGTTTTTTTTATGTTCTTTATTTTAGTTTAACTTGTTTTAAAAATAATTACGACGCTAAGACAAAAAATAGAATGTTTGTGTTTCGACACAAAACGATTGGCGACAACAAATTAAAACCGTGAAAACTTTCGCGACAATTTTACACCCGACTCTTTTAAAATGTACTGAATTACTTTTTGCCTGAGCGGCAGCGTGGCTATGCGCGATGGTGGTTGAGATGTGACTGGTGTGAATTAGGGTTGAAATTCATATTTTTTTCTACACACAGGACAACCAAAAGAGACCACGCCTCTGCTCTCTCAACCCCACGCCCGTCAAAGTATGAGTAACTTTTGTTAATAGGGTAATTGACGGACACGAAGAATGAGAGAACAGAAAACATGATATGCTGTGATCTCGGGGTAGCTTTGGTTGTGTGTGTTGGTATCGGCTATGGTGTAGTTAAAGCGCATTGAACCGTGGAAAGAAATACGAATGAGAGGGAACCCTAGCGGATGTTACTCCCCTGCAAAGTAAGATCACTGATCCCAAGCGAATGGGTGATCTGAGGAAAAGTCGATAGGACGCCGCTGATGTTTGGGAAATAATTCGCGTGAGAACCAGACTCTAAGACGCTGAAATTACCCCAGCTATTTTGCTATGTTGCAACAGCGTCGTTCTTTTAGACTTGTTGTTGCTAACCGACATTATGAGATTTCCGATGGGAAACTCATGATTAGCAAGAATGGAGTTGCCGTATGACATTTATGTAGCTAAACTCAATTATGCATTATCTGCAAAGGATGATGAGTTTAGCTATACATCCGTTTGAAATGTTTTACAGGGGAATACATATAATGGAAATTGGTAGTATGACGCGCTGAAAGCGGTCGAAATTAGGTGGAAATGTTGGTTGGAATTGTGGGTTGTTTCTCATGTAGAATAGAGAAACCCCCCACAACATTATTAGACAGTACCAACTGTTTTGGTGGTCGAATGGCAAATAAAGATCTATGTCCCAAAGGGGGTAAAGTAACTTTAGCTTTTCTAGGATTAGGGTAGAGTGAGATTTAAGTTATATTAAATTAGGTTCTTAAGCAATTAAAAAAACCAAAAAAAGTGTATATATATATTTCAGTCGTCGAAAGGCAAATTGTACAATAGACAAGTAAAGTTTGGCTTAGAGCATCTGCGTATAACAGCGGTTTCCAAACTGGGAGGCCCGCCTCCCAGGGGAGGCGCGGACTATTGCCAGGGGGGGGCGCCAACAATTTTTAATAAATTAATTATTATACCATCATCATCATCACCGGCACTACAACCGGGAACCGGTCTTGGCCTTATATAGCAAGTCCTGAGGCTTTTTAAATTTTCCATAATGATTTGTTTTTTTCCGGGCAAGGGTATTAGTCTTGCGCCAGAGGCTCCCCGACGGGGAATCGAACCCCGGTCTCCCACGTGACAGGCGGGTATACTTATACTTATACTATATTATACCATAATATCTACAAATAAATAAAACTTCATATCTTAACGTAACAGTGAAAATTCAGTGCATGAATGTTTTTTTTTTTTTTTACATTTACATATATTTAATTTCTATTAAAAAAATTATCTGGAACGGAGAAATTTAAAAATAGGGCGTTTGCAAACGCTCTGTTTCGGTAATGCACAAAATGACCGCTAGTTGCATGAAAACAATAACCACAAATTTAAATGTCACTCGTAGCTAAAGTGTCAACTAAAGCGTGTCGGCAGGGTATAATATTGTTTTTTTTTAATTTTTTTTGATGTGATTCCTCTCTGAAAATAATCGTTAGTATATTTTAAACTTTATTTTTTTTTATTTAAACTATTATTTATTTTAATTTATATTAATAAAATATTTTTTAGACGAATGGATAGATTTTTGAGTGGTTGCAGAATGAGTTGGACATGTTTTCACTGTCAAAAGATTTTTGGGCCACAGCCAATATTGAAACAAGTAAGAATCTTTTTATTGAACACTTGGATGGTTTAGTGCTGCATTTTTCAAATAATTTTAAAGACCTTGATTTCTCAAAGTTTTTGTGGGTATAGAATCCATTTATCGACAATGAAGATGACGAATTTGAGCTGACAACCATTGAAAAGGGAAAACTGATAGAATTGTCATGCGATAGCCTACTAAAACAAAAGTTGCAAAATGAAACCTCAATTTTAGATGAATCTTAGCGGAGAGCATGAATCTTTGTACTGCAAAGCAATGTAAGTGCTATGTGGCGGTTCCACTACTTACCTTTTGAATCACCCCAATAACTTCCTCCCAAAGCTCCAGAAATCTCATAGTTTTTTATGCAATCACATTAGCACCCTCAAGCATTCCTCCTATCAAGGGCATTCACGCATTTAATGCGTTATTCAATTTCCCTGAAAGCAATCGGTACACCATTCTCGCATGCATCAAGGCATCTCGGGATTTTTCTGAAAAGAAAAACATTTCGGTTGCCGTACTAGGTAACGGCAATAAACTATGGAAACAATCAACGGCACCCTGCCTACCTACGTTTTCTGTCTCACACGTGCGTGGCAGATTTTCCTAGTTTATCTGTATCCACGGCGGCTTTTATCCAACCAACAAAGCATAGCCCAACTCGCGCCTAGCTGCCAAGAACCGAATTCTCTAGTAGTATAAATATTCACACTGGGATCTGACCCTTGAGTCGCCATAGATGCCATATACAATCGGCATAGATGATATACGCAACCGTCATTGTGTAACCATCTAAATTGCTTCTCAATGACTTGCAACTATTGATTCAGCTGCAACCACTTCTCCCAGAAGTGCTCCTTTGTTTGAATCTCCAAATAATCGTTCGCGCTTAGCCGCCGGATTCGAATTCAATAACATAAACAAATGCAAATAAAGAATCCGTTTCTTACAACGACCAAAGATACGTTATACAAATTGTATGATGTATCCCAAACCGATTAGCACTTAATGAGTGGCAGCGTATTTATTTAGCTGAACCCTCATTACAGAACGATGCCTTAGATCGCTCCTCCCTTTGTTCTTTTTCCCTTGTTTTAGGTTTCGTTTATCCTGTGCCGAAACGCATCGATAAACACTATGATCTACACGATCACACATACACATACATTACCAAGTCCTTCTTCCTTGCTTTCACCACGAGAGAAAGACTTTCTCTCTCGAGGAAACTCACCCCAGTTGCGAAGTGGCTCTGCATCGAGCAGAGCAACGCGGAGTCTCATTTCAACCACCAACGATCGCACATCGCTGGTCCGCGTTTCCCCCTTAATAGAGTGAGCATGGGGTGCGTACCGGAGTGCACCCCAGAGTCGAAGTCGGGCACAGACAATTACGTGATCCTTGAAACTGTGCAACTTAATTTAACAATAGTTTTGTGAAAACCAATAAACCATTTGTAAATTGCATTAACTGTTCGAGTGTTAAAATTTCGTGGTAAATCAAAATAAACAACATTCATACGAAACAATACCACCGTACGTTTTATTTCTTGCTTGGTGAACGATTGTCCGAGGTATTCCGTGGAGTTTTCTTTCTCATTGTATTGAACAGTGAACTTTCGATCGTTGGAAAATAGGTGGAGTATTTCATGACCGTGACAATGAGTTAAAAGTGCATCTCACACATGAACATGATAGGAAATCTTTGTGAACCTGTGCCAAAGCCGGCACGTGACGAAGACATTTCCTACACTTCTACCGTTTGTAACGTCGTATTTATGCGAAACGGGCTTTTCGGCACTGGCTGCAATGAAAACCAAATATCGAGCCAGGTTAGTAGTCGGAAAAGAGACACGAGTGGTACTCTCCACATTGCCCCCAAGATTTGATAAACTTTGTGCCAGTAAAACAACAACAACTCTCGCATTAAATTTTTATGCGATAGATGTAGTTGGTTTATATGTTTAAAAATAATTTTATATAAAAATAAATATACACGTATGTGTATATTATAGCTAAACCTTGTTATTGTTCTGTTGATTGTAGTTTTCAGTTTTTTTTGTAATAACGTTTTTATTATTTAAAACGTGTCTATATTATTTAACTATTAAAACAATAAAAGGTAGGGGAGGCGCGGAAAAAACTTTTTTTTCGAGGAGGCCTGGTAGCATAAAGTTTGGAAACCGCTGGCGTATAACCAGTAAGTTATAACATAAGATAATTAAGCTAGAATTTAAGCATTTTTTGTCTAGTCTGTAATATAGAATTTCAGAAAAAGACGGATATGAAATGTTAAAAAAAAGAAAAAAAAAGAGAAATTATGACACTGTCTCAGAATCATAAGTATACGTGGGCCAGAGAAATTAACAGTGGGCGAGAATGTATCGAAAACGAAAGTCATGATAGACGTCCAAGGACAAGTCGTACAGATGACAACATCGCATCCGTGCCATTCGAGAGCATATTGAAAGTGATCGCCGCTTAACTGCTGGAGAAATCTCATCAGAAGTGGGTATCATTTATGGAAGTGTTCAATCCATTATCACTTATGATCTTAGCTTCAAAAAAATAACTGCTCGATGGGTTCCGAGGTTATTGACCGTAAATCAAAAACAGGTGTCTGGTCGGAGATCAGTGGAAGACTTTTGGATCGATTTCGACAAGAAGGAGAGGATTTTTTGAAGCGTATCGTAATATGAGATGAGACGTGGGTACATCATTAGAGACGAAATTGGCAAGTGAGGACTGGCGAAGGGAGGATGAAGGCTCCCCAATGATGACCAAAACCCGTCTCTCAGCCGGAAACGTTGTCGCAACGATTTTTTTTCGACTCAAAAAGAGTTTTAACGATTGATTTTCTTCACGAACAACGAACAGTGAATGAATCTTGCTGCTGTCAGTTGTTACAGTCGGAAAAAGCCGCATATCTAAACAAAAAACCAGGTATGTCTATTCCAGATGTCATCCTTCTTCATGACAATGCCAGGCCTCACAGCACATCCTTGACAAGGGATACATTGGAAACAATGGGCTGTTTACACCCTCACTTGGAGGAAAAAAATTCGAAAGTAATGCAGAAGTCGAGGAGCACATGGGTAATTGGGCGACAATTCGCACTAAGTCTTTCTACGAACAAGGGATATTAAATATTCCAAATTGGTGGCATAAGTGTGTAGATCACGCAGGAGACTGAAAAATGTTGATAGTATAGTTAGTGTGTATCATTATTCAATAAATGTATAACAAGAAATTGCCGTTTATTTTTGATTCAACCTCGTATGTAAATATATGTAATTACTTTATTTACTACGTAGATTCACTAATTTTGCTTTGAGTAATTGGGGTGGGTGGTGCACATTAGAGGTAGTATTATTGGGTATACAAATAAGTTCTGAGGGTTCCCCAAAATATGGCGGAACTAGCATTAAATCGTATCAGATTAACTTGTAACTATATTCATGTTAAGGCTAATAACCTTGCCCGTAAAAACAAATTATGATGGAAAATTTAACAACCCTCGGATATGGACCGGATACACGACGATGACCACGGAAACGAAAATGGCTAAACGATTTAAGAACTATCTCATGTAACGTCCGCTCACTATACAGAGCTCGAGCTGCACAGCATCTAGCCGATGCCCTGTCCAAATATAAGGCTGACATAATAGTATTTCAAGAAATAAGATGGACGGGTGTTATACAAAGAAACGAGTATGACATTTATTACAGCCGTCATGCAAAACACCATGTGCTCGGAGTAGGCTTTCTAGTCAGCCAAAAACTGAAGCCTGCCATTATCGGCTTTAATGCAATGAACGAAAGGCTATGCATTCTTCGCGTGCGGAGGCAATTTTAAGAACATAAGCCTCATAAACGTTCACGGACCTACAGAGGAGTTCCTTGACAACGAAAAGGGAGAATACTACGAGAACGTCGAACGGGCCCTCAATGCCTGCCCAATATACGATGTGAAAATCTTTCTTGGTGATTTGAATGCCAAAATAGGTCGGTACTATGTAGGTTCCCATAGTTTACATAAGAACACTAATGACAATGGACTACGAGTCTTCGAACTGGCAGCATCAAAAAACCTGGTCGTTGCGAGTACTAGGTTTCCGCGTAAAGATATCCACAAAGCCACCTGGGTATCACCCGATGGAACCAAATTGACCATGTGTTGATACCGCCACTCCTCGAGCCTGATGACGGTACGAACGTACCGAGGTGTCGACGTCAACTTGGTTCACTATCTTGTTGGTACAGATTCCGAGTGCGGATTGCCTTACGCAGACGTATAGCATCCGCGGATCAGGTTCGAATCAATACTACTGCCTTACGCAATGAGAATACCAGTAACACCTTTGGTCATGCGCTAAAACTCGACCTCGAAGATCTCGACGGAGGGAGAGTAACTCCTGAGGCCAGAATGCCGGGGGTAGAAGAGAAATGGTCACGCCTTAAGAACACTGTCATTAGTACTGCGAACTACATCTTAGGCCGTAGTCGTAGAGATCGGAGCGATTGGTTTGATGATGAGTTCAAACTAGCGACTGAACGTAAGAATGCTGCATACCGGGCAATTCAGCAGTCTCATAGGACGCGGGTGCGCGAGGAGAAATACAAAGGGCTCAGAAGATCTGTAAAAAGACTTCACAGACAAAACAAAAGTGCCTGGGAAAAAAACCTTGTCTGTGAAGTAGAGAGCGAGGTCCGCAGCTGGTGCGGAAGTTCTACCAAATAATTCGCAGTATGACGTGGTACACACCACGCTGCACTTACTGCAACGATAAAGAGGGTAATCTGATCAGTGATCCTGAAGGCATTCTGAAGCGATGGGAGGTGCATTTCAATGAATTACTAAATGGTCAGCTCACAGAAGAATTGGGGCTCCACCAATGCAAAATCAAGACCAAATGCTGCCGTCATTGAGGAAACTGTCAAGCATTGAGGAAACATTAAAAGCCATAAAACAGCTCAAATAAAATAAAGCACCCGGAGTTGATGACATACCAGCTGAGCTGATCAAATAAGGAGATCGTGGTGCTCGTATGGAAGCAAGGGGAGATGCCGGAAGATTGGCGTCGTGGTATAATTTGCCCCATACATAAGAAGGCAGATATCACACTGTGCAGCAACTATAGGGGCATAACATTGCCAAGTACCACCTATAAGATACTCTCCTATATCCTACAAGATCGGATAGCTCCATATGCTAAAGTGATCATCAATATCGGTGTGGCTTCATCCCAGGCAAATCAGAAATTGATCAGATATTCACCCTTAGGCAGGCGATGGAAAAATGTCTGGAGTTTAAGATACCATTTTATCATCTATTTATAGATTTCAAGGCCGCCTACGACAGCATAGCCAGGGTAGAACTACATAATACCATGAGAGAATTCGGCATTCCAAACAAATTGATACGACTTTGTAGGTTGACCATGACCAACGTAACTAGTCAAGTAAAAATAGTGGGATTGCTGTCCAAACCAATAAACATCTTTAATGGACTCCGACAAGGGGACGGTCTGGCCTGCCTCTTCTTCAACCTGACATTGGAGAAAGCAATCCGTGACTCTGGCATTACAACTATAGGGACTATTGTTACCAAGTCCAGCCCGATATTTGCCTAGGCAGATGACATCGACATCATCGATAGATCCGATTCGGTTGTACAGGACTCATTCACCCATATCGAACAGGCGGCACAAATACTGGGACATTAATGAGGGGAAAACTAAGTACATGTTTGGTCAAACTATCAGGGTAGTGGAGCACGAATTTGAAGTAGTGCAATCCTCTAACTACCTTGGGCCAATAGTAGCACCCGATAACAATATGGAAGAAGAAATACGCGAACGACTGATCAAATCCAACAACGCCTACTATGGTCTATCAAGCCTCTTTAAAATTATCCAGAACATCCACGCTGCTACTGTACAAGACCATGGTGTTACCAGTACTCATGTATAAAGCCGAGACCTGGGTGCTCAATAAAAGGCACTTTGAACTTTTAGCCGCGTTCGAGAGGAAGGTCTTAAAGAGAATTGTTGGCACCATATGTGAGGGAGGACGATTGCGAAGAGACTACAACCATGAGTTGTACGCGATCTACATTGAAGCTAATAATATAAATATAAATAATATAATATAAATATATAATAATATAATATAATATAAATATATATAAATATAAATATATAATAATATAAATAAGTATAAATAAATAATAATGTTGTGAGAAAACTCAAGCTTGGTAGACTTCGATGGGCGGGACACTTAGGTCGAATTAGGGAAGAGGAGCCTGCCCGGAAAGTCCTTTGTGGCAGGATGTATGGAAGAACACAGCGCGGTAGATCTTGTCTGCAATGGAGGAATGGCGAAGTCCAGGACGCCCAGAGCCTGGGAGGGCTAAACTGTATGATATCGGCTCGAAATCAGAATCGGTGGAGAGATTTGTTTAATAAGGTCTAGACCGGATCCCGGTTGTAGTGCCGATGATGATGATGATAATCATGTTATAAAGTCATCATTTCCCGCTAACAGCCAATATGTATCACTTCGCTGAAATATAAATATTCATGTATGAACAACTGCACTATAGGCAACATCGGAAACGGTTTTTGCGTCAAATCATGACGGGGAAATAAAAGTGGATTCAATACGACAACCGAAAACGCAGAAAAGAGATAAGCCCGGTCATGTATCAACTTCATTAGCCAAACCGAATATTCATTGTAAAAAGCTAACGTAGTGTATCTGGTAGAGTGATGTACTATGAGCTGTTCCAGCTTAACGAAACCATCACTGGGGACGTTACCAACAACAATTGAGGCAACTGAGCCGAATATTGAAGCGCAAGCGCCCCAATCTTTCAGCACGACTTCGCTTGACTACATGTTGCAAAAGTCGTCAAGGAAATCTTGGGGACGCTTCAATGGGATGGCTTACCCCACCTCACGTATTCACCAGACGTTGCTCCTTTCGACCACCACTTGTTCCGGTTGATGTCTCATGGCCTGCAGGGTCTCGAGCGAGCCAGCGGTCAGTCCTGCGAGTAATTTGCGCATCGACATTAAACATTTTTTGATCAGAAAAAAAGAAAAACTCGTCTGGTAGCACCGTATACAAAAGCGAATTGTAGCGTTTTGTCTTGGCGGTTGTGGAAAGCGTCTATCTCACTTTAACTTTAATTTTATAAAATGTGTAGTGGGGGTCCTTTTCGACAATTTGACTCATAACCTTCTCGCTAACATTAGCAACAGGATAACTTTCCGAGCGACTGACATGGGTCGTCTGCTCCTAAGCTCTTTGAATTATATCGAACTTACTGACAATGCGCTGTATGAATGAGTCACCTTAAACTCCTCGACTAATCGTATTTTGCGACGACATCATAGAGAGGTTGGCGATTCCAAAAAACACACATGCAACCGTAGTAAAATATACCGCACTGAAAGAAAAATGAAAAAAATAATTCAGCAGAGTTGTAAACCAAAACATTAACATAGCATTCACAGCTTAAGTAGCAAGTTGAAACACCCTCGCATATACATGACAATGGTTTGATGCATGGTGGCAGACCACGACAAAATTAAAGAGGTCTTAAAAAGAGCCACCGCGGAATTTTACTCGTTCACGCCGAAACAAACGAAGAGCGTAACGGTTCTATTAAAGGGTGTCGACCCTGAAATGGAACCGGAGGCTCTGCTCGAAATGCTTCAAAACCTGAAGCACGAAGATCTCGAGTTTACCGCGGTAAAACCATTCACCACACCCAAGGCAAGAAGGGAAAACCGCAAGCTACCCTTCTTTTTGGTGCAATTAACACCCAGCAGTAGGATTGGTGGTCTAAGAAAAATTACAGTCTTGGATCATCAAATGGTCACATGGGACAAATTAAAAAAAGGCAGAGACATTTGGCTGTATCGTCCGCATACCCCTTCAGCAAGGAAGGGGTTTGTATGCGATTGCGGTCTACGCACCTGAGGAGCACCAACAAACCTATTTATAGCTGATCTCGAGACACTCTTTCGATGCTTACAATTGCACCTGGACAAAAATTACTTTATCCTAGGGGGAGATATGAACGCCAAGCATAGAAATTGGGGAAATTATATATCTAATGCCAGAGGAAATCAGTTGGCTGGTTGGTTAGATCAGTATCATATTGAATATAGAACTGACCTGCTAGCTACGAAATATCCATCGTTCCCCAGAGGTAGATCGTTCTTAGATATCTTGCTAATCGACTCACGACTGAGATTAGTTAACACCAACAGACGAAACACAAACTGTTTACGGACAATTGAATACGACAGCGACCACTGTGCATTCACGGCAGTAATAGAGCTTCCGAACGAGCTCGCAGATCTGGAGGAATTCGTGATCCCGCAACCCTATAACTACAGGGCAATGCGATGGCCGCGGTTCACCAGATCATTAACAAGAGAACTTTGTTCGAATGACTTGAATCTGCCAGTAAACAGAAACCTGACAAATGACGAAATCGACAAATACATTCAACAAATGGACGAAACCGTAAAACGAACAATGGACAAAACAATTCCCAAAACAACAGTTACAGATCACATTAACATGTACAGAAACGCAACAATAAACGTACTCCACAAGAAAAAGAGCAGACTGCTATCGAAATTAAAACAATTACACAGACAGTTTACAGACAGACAAGACCAGGAGATAATATCACTGAAATCTCAATTAAAAAACCTCCAACAATTACTTAAAGCTAATTATAGATTAGCAAGAAATTTGTATTGGAACAACAAAATTCGAGCTATAAAAACTAATAACCCGAATATGTTCCCACAAATAAATAAAATATTCAGGAGAAATAATCAAAACGAGATTCAGTGTCTCCAAATTCCACGTACCGAGGTAAACAAGCAGCTACTAACCAACATTGGCATAGATACAGAGAACGCTATCCTCAATAGTGAGCTCTTCGTGATCGAAGATCCTTTGGAGAAGGCGAACGCTGTGGGAGCTGTCTTTCAGGAAATGTACAAGGTGAATGAAAGCATTCACCGAAACCATGACCTGGAGGACAGAATTCGACTGAATCACCTGCACCTCCGGAATGAAATTTCACATTGGCAATCGGAGAATCCTGGTTTTACGGAATTCAGTGACGATAATCTGTCAATTGACATTAATACCAATGGTGGGGCTAATAGCCTTTTAATCACAAGGGAAGGAATCCAGAGTATCTTCGACTCATTAAGAAGCAAAAAGTCAGTGGGAATAGATGGAGTACCTAACATAGTACTCAAGAACCTGCCCCCAAAGGCAATAGATATATATACGGTCCTGTTTAACAACGCGTTGAATAATGCATATTATCCCGCGCGTTGGAAAACGGCTAGCATTCAGCCTATCCCAAAAAAGGGCAAAGACTGTACAAACCCAATGAACATGCGTTCGATAAGTTTACTCCCAAGCATCAGTAAAGTATTTGAAAAAATCATTAACAAAGCTCTGCTAAAATGGGTAGACGACAATAGCATTATTCCAAATAACCAGTTTGGCTTTAGGGCGGGTCATGAAACCACACATGCCGCAGCTAAACTGGTCTCCGACATACAATGGAATAAATGTAGGAACCAATGCACAGGTGCCTGTCTGATCGACTTGGAAAAAGCCTTTGATACCGTCTGGATCGAAGGGTTGTATTACAAACTGGTCAGACATGGCATGCATAAGCCTTTAGTATATGTACTTTACGATATGTCAAAGGACAGGAGGTTCGTGGTCAAAAGTGGTAATGTGACCTCTAATAAAACGTATAATATCAAGAATGGCTTGCAACAGGGTGCGGTACTCTCTCCGATTCTTTTTAACATTTACATTAGCGACTTACTTATTAGATGCAGTTCCGCAGGCTATTGCGTACGCAGACGATCTCATAATTTACAGAGCAGCTCCGAAAGTTGAGATCATAAATAGTTTAATACAGCGAGATTTCAACAACGTGCAGCGCTATTGCGACAACTGGAAACTTAAGATCAACTTCCAGAAATGTGAAGCCATCCTATTTAGAACCCCATTATATAAAGCCACGAACGACACAAGGAAAAACTGGCGAAAGCTAGTTATCGTGGGACCGCATGGAGATAAACTGGAAACCAAGAGTTTTGTTAAATACCTTGGCATCTGGCTAGACCAATATCTGTATTTCAACAGACATGTAGAGGCTGCTTTGCTCAAAGCAAGGAAAACGTTTGCTATGACAAGGAGGCTATTTCACAGTAGCCAACTTGACAGCAGGGTAAAAGTCATATGCTACATGACGCTAGTCAGGCCAATGCTCATATATGGCTGTCCAGTATGGTTTAACATAGGTCCAAATTTGATGGAAAAGATTCGGGTGTTCGAAAGGAAGTGTCTGAGAACCTGTCTCAGATTATATCGAACACCGGAATCGGAATACAAAAAGTACTACTCAAATGAGACTTTATATAATGAAGCCTGCATAAATAGGGTGGATAATTTTATGATTAAATTAATCAGAGAACATATTGCGAGAGCAATATGCTCGTCCAATGACCTAATTTTCGGGGCTTATTATCCAAATACCCTGTACTATGAGAACGTGCGTCGCAACGGTTTTGTTCCACCAGAGGCGTTCCTTGATTTGGACATAAAAGGGCTTATACAGGATGGATCCGGAATTCCGCTGATCTGTCATGTAAGTAGATCATCCGTAGACGGGCGATTGTGCTACGACCGGGAAGTAGCACGCACCGAAGAAGAGCTCCTGCGCTTCAGTAGGGCTATCTCCCACAGAGACCGGGACGATAGTATTAGACAGCGTCAACAGTTCTGGTGGTTGAATGGCATATAAAGACCTGGATACCAAAGTCGGTATAGAATCACACTATCATCAGCTAGCTTACATAGACTTAGCTTTTCTAGAATTAGGGTAGTATAAGATTTAAGTAAAGTTAAGCTAAGTGATTTTACATAAAAAAAAAAAAAAAAAAAAAAAAAAGTAGATAAGTTTAGGTAAGTTAAGTAAGTTAAATTTTAAGAAAAAAAAAAAAAGAAAAATTGACAAAGTTTTTCAAATTTTTCTTTGTCTTTCAAATAATTATAAGTATTGCCATAAAGTTCTGTCGCCGAAAGGCAAATTATACAAATATTAAGTAATGTTTAGCTTAGAGCGTCTGCGAAGGACCAGTAAGTTATTATATAAGCTATTTAAGCTAGAATTTAAGCATTTTTTGTCTAGCCTTTAATTTAGAAACTAAGAATATAGAAAGAAAATAAAAAAATGTTTAAAAAATGAAATGAAATGAATGGTTTGCTGCATTTGTGCTTGGGTTCTAACATTTTTATAACGTGGGTTCGTTTCGCTTTTTATTAATTCACAAAACGCTCTAAACACTTTCAGCAACCGCTGTTCTTCGATTGTACTCCGCACTTCGTTTCAACATTGCGACTGTTTTGAGGCTAAGTAGATAGTTGAAACATCCGTGCACATACACATAGCTGTCGTCTGTTGCGTTTGTGTTTTAGTTCTAATATTTTCATAGTGTGGGTTTGGTCACGTTTGTCAATGCCATTGTTAAACCCAATATTGATGATCCCGACGTAACGTGTACACAGCTAAACAGTTTCTGATAGTAAATCAAGACCTTACGTTACTTTTCGCCAAGCCATCGCCACACCTGCTTCATCTATCAGCTCAAAATGTCAGTGTTGCGACTCGAACAGATTACGCACCGGAACCGTAGTGAGGTATTATGCATGTGAATATTATGTGCATGTGTAGCGAAACATAACTTTTTAATAGCTTCGTAAACTGATGGAAATCTAGAATCCTTATCTATCACGCTTCCCTCAGGTCTGAGGAAGCACGGTGGCGACCGCAACGAGCCTCCTCAGGAGCGCTCTTAAGAGATCCCTCGTCCTTTTAAGACCAGGAGACACGATCCCTGAGTAAAAGGGTACAACAGAAACATTTGCTATAACAGCGGTTCATCAGTTATACTCTTTACTTCGTTTCAATCGTTTCAAAGTTAGGATGGTTTACTACATGTGTCAAACTATTTTGGCGACAATCATGACATCTACCAGTGGACAGACAGAACGTCGGGAATTTCCAATTTTATGTTGCCTGTTTATTTTATTTTGTTGTTGTAAAATACAACATACTTATTTATCTAGTTCTACAGATTCACCATTAATGTCTTCCACAAGTATTTAAGGCAAATGAGCTAAACTTTCGTGTGTACAGGACATACCCCAAACTGATCAAATCAGATACAAGTTTGACAGCTGTCAAATTAGAGAGCTATATTTTCCGCACCACGAAATGTATAACCCATTATAAGTTAAACAACAGAGAGGAAATCGGACGGGTTTCAAGGGGGCGAGCAACGCGCATATTCAACGTCATTTCATTTTCATTTTTAAAACGTTTTTTATTTATATTCTTAGTTTCTAAATTAAAGGCTAGACAAAAAATGCTTAAATTCTAGCTTAATTATCTTATATAATAACTTACTGGTCCTTCGCAGACGCTCTAAGCTAAACATTACTTAACATTTGTATAATTTGCTTTTCGGCGACAGAACTTTGTGGCGGTACTTATAATTATTTGAAAGACAAAGACAAATTTGAAAAACTTTGTGTCCATTTTTTTTTTTTTTTCTTAAAATTTAATTTACTTAACCTAACTATTTTTTTTTTTTTTTTAATTTTATTTAAAAGCACTTAACTTAACTTAACTTAAATCTTATCTGTGTACCGATCCATTAGCTGGATAAACACAAGGGGTTGGCACACCTGCGCCAGATGTCGACAAACATCAAATCCCCGGCGATAAGTCAGTTGCCGTAAAACAATCCGTCGGCAAAACCTTTGTCCCTGCCGCAATGCACTTCGCCTAAACAAAGGTCATTGCGGAGAAACAGCAATAAACGAAAACCCTGTTCCCATAGGGCAAAGTAAATATGATAATTCCACGATCACAGGGTGGCCAAGAATAAACAACACACCAGAATGTTTGCATAAGCAACGCAACAGAAGTGTGAAAATTCTGACGATCCCAGAATGATCTACAGCAAACAGACGAAAACCTCTGCGTCTGTATGCGTGAGTGTGATCTTCCCTGGTGGAGAGATTCTCGATTGAGAGAGAATCACCAGGACAAGGAAAACGAAAGGGAAAAGAGAACTATCGGGTGAACAGAATCATCCCCAGAAGAAAAACGAATCATTCGAGATAGAACACACTAACGTGTAGGTCAAACCGCGCGACGCGATAAAACGGAAAAGTAACGTAGACCCGAAGTTAGACCTTTTAAAATACGCGAGTTAACCTGAAAACACCCTAAACGTATATATTCGAAGTTCAACGCACACTAAAGCAACGCGCAACCGCAATACAAGACCTCACAACCTGTGGAAGTTGTTCTGAATTTCGTGAACATATACGCAAGTTTAGTTTCGCAATTAATTTAAATATTGAACGATACAAATATTAATTCGATTAAGGGTGTGGTGGAAGTTTGTTGTGCTTTTGTTAAGATCTACCGGAACTACTATTATAAACAAAAATCGACATTATGTTCTAGTCGTAAGTGGAGACCGAACGTGAATAAAAAAAGGAAAAACAATAAAAACAAAATTTAAAAACAATTTCTCTCCGTGTTTTATTTGTACTGTATTCGCTCCGTGCGGTTTGTGGACAGTGTTCGGCGTAACACATTCAACCAAAGACAAAAATCCGCCAAAGGGTCACTATCTGTATAAAGAACAATTTGAGACATTTTACAAGACTATTTCCATAATCGTATGTCGTACGGAAAATACGTTTAGCTTAGTTTAACGGCCATTTTTTACTTTTTGATTTCAAGTACTCTGAGGATCGAAATCGCTGCAGCATTGGGAGATCTTTTTTTTGTAGAAATTTGGGAAATGACGCATAAGTTCCCGAAAGAAAAAAAAAACTTCACCTCGATTACTTTTTTTATTACACTTCTCTTGGGAGAGGCGAACATAGATTTGCGGCTTTGGGGGGTGGTTCAATAAATTCGTAGAAAAAGATGTTTAGATGATGACGGGCGGGAAACGCGGTTCCCAGCCTGCCGAAACTTTTTTAATTTCCGAATGCCGTTTTTTAAAAACAAACCATTTTCGATAATACAAGCGCAATTTCTTGAATGTTCTAAGGACTTATTGAACCATCCGTATTTCCGTATTTAAGGACGTGCGACCAATACAAAAAAGAAAAGTGTACTTGCCCTTTTGGGTGTTGGGCGAGGCAACCACACACTTCCTATAGGTGTGTCCTGTTATATTATTTGTATGCAATTGGCTTCTGTTTTTAGACGTCTGCACTACCTTCATTTAACATATTCAATTAAAACAGGAAACAATCTTGCTTCTAACTTGTTAAGATATTAGTTGTATTGGAAACTTAGTTCTCTAAGAACCCTTCACTGTACAGTTTCAAATTACCTTTTTTGAATTCCGATTTAAATTAATACAACACACGCCAATTAAACTTAAGTATTACGTAGCAGATTAAAAGAAGCGGTAACAATCTATCCGCTGATAAAATGCTTTCACACGCTTGATTATTAGAAGCAATCACAAGTCATTCAGCCATTTCCGACTAACGGTTGACCGACTTTTATTTCAGATACTCGATCATTTCTTGTGCTATCTAAGTTCACCCAATGGTCAACATTTTATAGTGCGGGTTGATGAGCCATTTAACAGCCACACCGTTCATTTTTGCCAATTGAAAGCTTTCAGTTGTGTATTAGATTATCTTTTACAACGAAACAAATTAATCGTCGGATGAGCAACACGTGTTTGGTCAAAATGCCTCAGGTGGAACAAGTCACTTCGAATGCGCTTTTCGAATTCCAACCGCAGCCACACACCGGGCGAGAATTCGTGGGATCAAATCTCCCAATAGCTTTCGAATATGCAACCACGATTACAATGCATCCCGTCAAGCAGGCTGTCAGACGACCATCATGTCCAGCTACGTGTCTAAACCACCTCAGAGAATAAACGTTCCAGTCAAAACGATAAAATCTACGGAAAAGAAGAAAAGTGGAAAAGCGGTTAAGTAAATGAAAGACCCACCAGACCCGCCGAACAAACGTGTAATGAGCCTGGAAAAAAGCGACACGAATGATTGCAATAAGAGAAAGCAAAAATAAATATGCAACAAGACACAAAAAAGAGGAAATCTGAAATATAGCGGTTTAGTTATTTACCAAAAAAAGATACTAACAGCTGCAACAACCAAAAGCACCAGCAAAGAAAAGACTGAAAGAAGACCAGAAGACCAGAAGATCCATCCAAATGGCAAGAAAAAGAGCAGCACTCACAAACAAGACGGTCAAGACCATCAAGACCATCAAGACGACGGACATGTATGATAGGTGAGCGGAGTAAAATGTCTGCACGACCATGAGGAGTCAACGGAGAGGACGACGGGTCGACGGGCGGAAGCCAACTGACACAAGAAGTAGAACTACTACCAAGCGGTTCATATGAATGATGGCGATAAACTCTGGAGAAGAAACGCAACCGACAACTACGGTCAAAGCTGTAGCCTACAAGAAGAATTGTCTTTCAATGTGATCACCTGTTCCTTTTAGATCTGAGTTCTACCTATAGATTTCACTCAGACTCAACGTGAGTTTGTCTAATTAACCAAGACCGGAGTCAGAGTCAGAATAACCAATCGCACTCATTATGAGTGTTGCTGTGTTTCGCTAACTGTTCAAGTTTAAGTACTGTTTTGCGTTACTTAGACTTAATCTAATTTGGGCCCAATGGGAAATATATGTACTTACTTTTCTCTCGTAGCTCTTTGTTAGAAGTATGTTTAGGTACGAAAGAGTTATAATGTACAGTAGTGGAAAAAATAATAGAAACAAAGGTTTCGATTTTTTTAATTTTTTTATTAAACTTCTCTCGGGAGAGACAGACTTATAGCGCCGAGTGGGCGCCCCGAGATGCCACAAAATAACTGTTGCAGTTCTTTTTGAACAGCTGCAGGCTGTAATGCTCCAGGAACACTCGCGTGGGAAGGGAGCTCCACAGCTTCCCCGCTCTATAACGGAACGAGTTCTGATGCAGGGATGTTCGCACCGTCGGGAGATGAACCACAAACTGGCGCGAAGCGTCAGATTGTCTTATGGAACGCATATAAGCCGAATTGCGTGGAACAATACCACGAATCTCCGAAGAACAGTATCCGTGATAATATCTGTAAAACAGACAGGGGTCGGCTACGCGCCTTCGATCTATCCCCGATCAGTCGGATCGCTCGTCTCTGTATGCTCTCAAGTAGGTCGAGGATATGTTTAGGAGCCGAGCTCCAAACATGAGAGCAATATTCAAGCGAGTTAAATAATCTTGACTATGTTCAAAAGAAAAAACATATATTTTATTTAATTTAAACTTAAACGTAAGATTATAATTTTTGATAGTTCTGCTGCGAACTCTGGTGAGATTTCATCTGCTTCCTGTAGATTGTGACGTTGGTTTTATATTCATCTGCTGCTGTGTGAATGAAGTTCTCTTCTGGCTGTGTGCTTTGTTCTGCAACTGATGATTGTAATTATCTTGCGGGTGATTGGGTGATTCATCTTTTGGGTATCAGTAAATGATTACTGTTTGGGTGATTCATCTTTTACCGTATCAGTGAATGATAGGTGTTTGAATGGTTCTTCTTTATCAGTAAATGATTATTGTTTGGGTGATTCATATTTCTAATCTTTATATTCTTATAAGGATGTGAGTAAATGGGGCTTTAACTAGCGCGGGTCTCATTTGGGATTTATATAGGAGAAGAAGTTGGGCCGGAGTAAAATATATCTTGGCTCTAAAAGGATAGCTCAGTTCTCCTGAGGCTGACCTGGCGATGCTCGACATGTGTTTATGCTATGATACATTCCCACAGACCCTGACGCCGAGCAATTTCAAGCTTTCCCCAGTGTTTTTTTATTTTTATTAGACTTCTCTCGGGAGAGGCGAACCTATAGCGCCGAGTGGGCGCCCCGAGATGCCATCAAATAACTGTTGCAGTTGTTTTTGAACAGTTGCAGGTTGTAACGCTCCGGGAACACTCGCGTGGGAAGGCAGTTCCACAGCTTCCTCGCTCTGTAACGGAAGGAGTTCTGATACAGGGATGTTCGCGCCGTCGGGAGGTGAACCACAAACGGGTGCGATGCGTCGGATTGTCTTGTGGAGCGCATATAAACCGAATTGCGTGGAACAATACCAAGAATCTCCGAAGAACAGCACCGGTGATAATATCTGTAAAACAGACAGAGGTCGGCTACGCGCCTTCGATGTGATAGCGACTGTAGTCCCGACGTCAGCGCCGAGTCCCCGATCAGGCGGATCGCTCGTCTCTGCATGCTCTCAAGTAGGTCGAGGGTATGTTTAGGAGCCGAGCTCCAAACATGAGAGCAATATTCGAGCACGGGTCTAATTTGGGATTTATATAGGAGAAGAAGTTCGGCCGGAGTAAAATATTTCTTGGCTCTAAAAAGATAACTCAGTTTTCCTGAGGCTGATCTGGCGATACCCGATACGTGTTTATGCCATGATACATTCCCACAGACCGTGACGCCGAGCAATCTCAAACTTTCCCCAGCCTCGAGGGCCCGGCCATTCATCATCAGCTGTGGAACCGATGATCCAGTTTTCTTTGTGAATGTTGTATACTGGGTCTTCGTTGCGTTGAAGTCGACAAGATTCGCCTTTCCTCACTGCATGGCTTTATCCAGATCCTGATTCAGAGAGTCAATCTGTCTACATCTCAGCTGGTGCGACGTAGATGCACCAATCGGCCGATCACTCGAAAACGAGGACACAAGCGTACTATCATCCGCAAAACTGAACACTTCGTTATCCGTTGTCTCCAACAAATCATTTATGTGAAGCAAGAACAAGGTTGGAGCCAAAATAGAACCTTGGGGCACCCCCGAATTAACAGGATACAGATCCGAAGACTCGCCGCCCACAACAACCCGGATCGATCGATTCTCGAGGAAGCTCCTCGTCCAGTCGCAAAGCTGTTGGGAAAGTCCATATGAACGAAGTTTGCTCAGCAATGCCCCGTGACAGACGCGGTCAAAAGCCTTGGAGATATTCAATGCGACCGCCCTTGACTCACCATGCCGTTCAATCGCAGATGTCCATATATCGGTTATAAGTGTCAAAAGGTCTCCTGTGGACCGCCTGCCATGGAATCCGTATTGACGACCATTCAGAAGCCCGTTGCACTCCAAATACTTAACCAACTCTGTATTGATGACTTTTCCCATTACCTTAGATAAAATAGACAGTAATGGTATCGGATGGTAATTTTGTGGGAGACACTTTTTTCCCGTCTTTGGGATTGGCTGAACTCGAGCTGGCCTAGCTGTGAGTATATTCTAACGCCCTACTCACAGGGCACCCCTGAATTAACAGGACACAGATGTGAAGCAAGAACAAGGTTGGAGCCAAAATAGAACCTTGGGGCACCCCCGAATTAACAGGATACAGATCCGAACACTCGCCGTCCACAACAACCCCGATCGATCGGTTCTCGAGGAAGGTCTTCGTCCAGTCGAAAAGCTGCTGGGAAAGTCCATATGAACGAAGCATGCTCAGCAATGTTCCGTGTCAGACGCCGTCAAAAGCCTTGGATATATCCAATGCGACCGCCCTTGACTCACCATGCCCCTCAATCGCAGATGTCCATATATAAAAGGGTCAAAAGGTCTCCCGCGGACCGCCTGCCACGGAATCCGTATTGACGATCATTCAGAAGTCCGTTGCACTCCAAATACGTAACTAGCTCAGCATTGATGACTTTTTCCATCATTATCATCATCATCATCGGCACTACAACCGGGGACCGGTCTTGGCCTTATTCAGCAAGTCCTGAGGGTTGTTAAATTTACCATAATGATTTGTTTTTTCGGGGCAAGGTTATTAGCCTTGCGCCAGAGGCTCCCCGGCGGGGACTCGGCCCCCGGTCTCTCGCGTGACAGGTGGGTATACTAACCACTATACTATCGAGGAGCCAACTTTTCATCACCTTAGATAAAATAGACTATCGGACGGTAATTCTGTGGGAGACACTTTTTTCCCGTCTTTGAGATTGGCTGAACTCGAGCGATTTTCCAGCAGGCAGGACAGGTCCTCCGTGCATAAGATAAGCGGAAGAGTCTGCCAAGAATCGGCGACAGTTCTGTAACACAGTTCTTAAGGACTATTGGTGGTATTCCGTCCGGCCCGGTTGCCTTCCTACAATCCAGTTCACGTAGAATGCGTTGAATAGTGCGCGGACCAAATCTCACATCTCGCATGGGTGACTGTACCGGCGCGATCACAGGTGGCTCCAAAAGACCGGGGTCGAGGTTTGAATTCGCGAACACATTAGCTTTACCCTTTGAATTCGTCACCAACGTCCCGCTGTCTGCCACAAACGGAGGGAAAGAGGAGGATGCGAAGTTACTGCTGACAGCTTTTGCCATTGACCAGAAGGAGCGCGAACCAGTTGGGAACCGAAGGAGTTTATTCATCACTTTGTCGTTGTGAGCTTTCTTCGCGGTATCAATCGCCTGGTTGCACGCGTTTCTGATTCTAACAAAATTCGTTCTGTTAACATCGGCGGGATTGGAGCCCCATTGTTTAAAAACTCTATTTTTTGCCGCTGCAATCAGCTCGCATTTTTTATCAAACCAAGGTTTATCAGACGAACTTCGTTTGATGGAATGTGGGATATACATCTCCATCCCCAGAAGTATAATCTCTGATACCGACTCCGCGCAAGCGTTAACATCGGAGTCTCCGAAGCACACCTCCGACCATGAAAAGGATGCGAAGAAATCTCGTAAATCGTCCCAGTTAGCAGCCCCATACTTCCCTATATGGCGAAGTTGTCTAGTGTGGTTATTCGCTTGAAATACAAGTGCTTCCGCGACGGATACCAAGCAGTGATCTGAGTTTCCCAGTGGCACAGAAACCTCTACGGTATAAATACTTGGTTTGGATGTTGTTCGCCTTCAGAGCACAGCCAGTTTAGATCCAGATTCACTTCTCGTTTAGATCCAGCATCTACCAATGACGGACCGCAGTTTGTACGTCGTACTCTTCGATGTCCAGATTTGTTCGCCTTCAGGGAACAGCCAGTTTAGATCCAGATTCGCTTCTCGTTTAGATCCAGCATCTACCAATGACGGACCACAGTTTGGTACGTCGTACTCTTCGATGTTTTTGCAAACGCCAGCAACAGAATTAGAAACCGGAACACATCAAAGAAAATGGCAAAGTTGAGGTATTTATGGTTTATTTATTTTGCACTGTGTGTTTTAAATCAAATCAACTTGAGCTCTAACTGCCACTTTGCATTTACTAACAGCAGCTGAAAAACTAAAAGAAGCTTGAACGGTTTTCCTCTTTAGCCGTTGGGATCATCAGATCTCGACCAACAAAAGCACCGGATCACAGAAAGAAATTACCGTAGAACAAATAAACTGTTCTATGGAACCAGTGCTTTTGTCAGCCACCGTTGACCTAGCGATCATCCCACTTTGAGTGCAGTGGAATGTGAGTGCAAACCATTTAGCACAGATGACAACCTATGGTGCGATCTCTCGTGCATACCCTTAGGTGGTAATATACATACGACGTGGTGGGTTTCGTCTGTTCTGATATTAGGTGAATTGATTTTTGAATATTCTGATGAATCGGTTCTCCTTTTGTTGTAGTGTTGAAAACTCGATTCATCCTTGGTCGTTATTGTTGCTCCTTGTGCTGCAACAGATGTCAAAAACAGATCCAGGGTGTTCGCATAATCGCCTCCACCAGTTGAGTCAAGTTGGGGTTAACAGCAAACATCTCCGCCACCCTCCCAGCCTTATCGGTTCTGTTAGAATGGACCAACCAGCCAGAATTGTGCACATTACAATCGCCAAGGACAACAATTTCAGGAGCTGGGTGATTGATCTGTATCCAGTCGACGGTATGTGAAAGATGTTAGAAAAATGTCGCCGGTCGATCTTCATTCGGAGGCGGTAAAGACGATTAAACGGAATTCCTTAGCACGACCCTCAACCATATGATGTCCATATTATTGGGTTCTAACGCCTCCATCCTCTGGGAAATCAGATCGCACTGCGCGGAGACGCAGACTGCACCCTTAAAACAGAATCTCGAATATAAGTCGTATCCTGAGTAACGAAGATATGTTGAATCAGTTGACGAATCGACCTGGGTCTCAGTTAGGGCAAGGATATCCGATTTCGTTGTTTGCAAATATTGGTGGACGGCGTTGACATTGGTATTGGTGAAACCGTTGCCCCTGATGTTACAAAATGCCGTCACCAGTCGAGCGTGGGCAGAGCCTCGAGACCGAGCCCGGTTATGCGTTGACGAACCTCTTAAAGTTCGGTCATTTAGCATGATAACTGCATGATGTTCCCCCTGACATAGTCCCCCCGGAGATCCGAATGGGACTAGTTTACCTCCGGAATTCTTTATATCAGAAGATACCATCATGACTTATCTCCGTGTCAGTCCGGGCCATCAGCCACACATCCGAAACAACGTCGAAGATTTCTCCCGTCGATATCGCGGAATGTACAGCGTGACGGGGTGGTCTCTCACCTTGGGACCGACTACCGGTCCATCAGCCAAGCTCCGAAAGATGGCCAGGGATTTCTCCCGACCATTTCACGGAGCCCAAAGCTTGATGGGGTGGTATTCCACCGGGCGACAGGGCGTTGGGACCTCGGCTACCACTCGGACTTTAGTTGCCTCTTAGGACAAGCCGGGCTAGCTGTGAGTAAATTCTAACGCCCTACTCACAGGGTAACTGCGTACAATTTGGTTTTTCTTCGACACCAATTCTATACCCCAACCGTACCTAACAGTACTTTGATATGGTGCCTCAATTTGCTCTTATTAGTTTTTTTTTTTTTGCCTAGTAGTAAAAAATGCAAGCGAAAGGGATATTTTGCCTGGAAACAAACCATCACCACAGTCTTTAATCGCGATTGTGAAGTAAACTACTGGTTAGTCTTTATTGAAATCTTCGTAAATTTGTTAGACTTGTGTTTTAGTGTTTGTTAGAAAAAAAAGCAATAAAAATAAAATTTTGTGAAAATGGGTCGTGGAGTACATTGCACTAGTTCCGATCGTGAATTGATAAAAAAAAAAAGAAATGACGGGAAAAAAATGGATGAAATAGCTAAGCTAATGAAGTGCTCTAAGAAAAAAATATTCACAGCTCTTCATTCAGGTCCTAAAATGGAAACCAGAGGCAGAAAAATAAAAACAACCTCACGTTTCGACAAACTGCTAATCCGACTATCCAAGAACAAGCCGTTCTTTTCTTCAACGGAATTAGAAAATGACTTAAACGCACCTTGTACAATTACAAACAGATTAATAGAAGCGGGTCTTACTGGAAGAAGCCCCAGAAAAGTTCCATACTTGAGCAAGAAAAATATAAAGTAGAGACTCGTTTTTGCCAAAAAACACCTCCACTGTGCGAATTGGAATAACATCTTATGGCCGGATGAAACCAAGATTAATTTGTTTGGTTCCGAAGGAAAAATGTACCAATGAACTCAGAATTCGATCCAAAGTATACGAAAAAGACAGTGAAACATGGTGGAGGCAATTTAATGAGTTGGGGGTGCTTTTCAGCATTTTTCTTATACTCGTAAAGGACAAAATGAGTGATAAAGACTATGTAGACATCTTAAACACCGTTATGCTACCATTTTCTGAAGAGGACGTGTCTGTTAAATTGGAGTTTATGCAGGATAATGACCCCAAGCACACCTCAAAATTGGCTAAAGAATGGTTTCTTCAAAACAAAGTCGATGTTATGGAGTGGCCATCGCAGTCCCCTGATCTTAACCCAATAGAACACCTGTGAAGTTAAAAGTTATGATGCCAAACACGGGCACTGTTTCACTTGAATACCCGACACTTGTTCCGCCGCTGTGAATGAAGATTGACGACCACTCGACTGACTCAATGATAATACTCGACACGTGTGTACGCGATGGTAGATGGAAATTAACTGATCCCAATCAGGGATGTAAATTCACTTTAGCCACACGATCAACCAATCTCGATCGCACTCTCATCCGTATTCTCTCCGCTCATCGAGGTGAATAACACCTGTGCATTCATTCGATAGTCGGTGGACATAGGACGAATGGGAGAATCGGAAAAGAGAGTGCGACGACCCCAAGGATGATTTTACTTCGCATGCATCGAAAGCAAAATCAATGGTGACCGCATGACCCAGTTTGATGCGGGATTGTTCTCAGAGTGCGATGCACTTTCGAGAAGGGGAAATGGAATGGGATGGAAAGTGGTTTGTGCTATTCACCTGACTAAAGAGTTTATTGATCCCCAGCGAATAGCGTGTCTGGGGGAAGTCGAAGGGACGCACCAATAGCTTGGAAATTATGAGCGTGAGAACCAAACTCGAAGAATTCGAAAATTACCCCAGCGGTTTTGCGATGATGCAACAGCATCGCTTGGTTAGACTTTGCGTTGCTAACCAAATCTTGAATTACGATTTCCGGTGGAAAACTAACATGGCTGTGATATGGTGTTACCGTATGGCAAGAAAGGGTTTGAATGCAATTATACATCATTTGTATAAATAATGAATTCAGTTATGCGTCCTTTTGGCATATATCTTTTTCAGGTGAAAAAGCCGACGGAAGGAATTGGGGTTGAGGTGGTGGGCGAATTGCGGGCGAAATTTGGTTAAAATTGTGGGTTGGTTCTCCGTGTAATGTAGAGAACCCCCACATACCGATGGAGCATTCTTAAGCGGAAGATCGGAGACTGCAAAGCCAAAAATAAGGAAGAACTTTGGTCCAACATAAAAGATGAATGGTACTCTATACCACTCGCGACTTGTACCAAGCTAGTCGATTCCATGGAACGAAGAGGCGAAGCAGTCATTAAAAACGAAGGTGCAACAACTAAGTATTAAAAGGATATGATACACTCTTACTGTAAATTAATTCTTTACAAAATACAAACAAAAAACTAATTTGTTTCTAATATTTTTTTTTTCAGGCAAATCCAAGGAAAACCGGAATCAATATTTGTTGTCACTATTTTTTTTATTAAAAATTTAGTATTTCTTTTATGCATTACACCAAATCTATTAGTATATTATTAATTCTTATTTTTCCCCAAATACATTTTTTCTTAACGATTAATGTCGAAGAACAAACTTGTTTCTATTATTTTTTCCACCACTGTATGCACTTGGGACACTGGATTTTAAATAAAAAATAAAATAAATAAAACAAGCATTTTTTGGCAAAGTTATACTATTCCCAAACATAGTTACCTTTGAGGGTGATGCACTTGGTATAGCGATTTTCCAACATTTCGATGCCCTTTCTCTAGTACGAAACGTCAAAGTCTTCGAAATACGCCTCGGTTTCTGCAATGACTTCCTTATTCGATTTGAATCTCTGTCGCTGGAGCCACCGCTTGAGGTTGGGAACAGATAATAGAGGCTAGGGGCCAAGTGTGCAAAAAGCGGTGAATGAGCAACCAATTTAAATCGTAATTGGTCCAATTTTTCCTTCGCTTTCAGGGACATGTGTGACCGTGTCTTATCATGGTGGTACAGAACCTTTTTCTTCGCCATATGTGACCGCTTTTTCTTTATTTTGTCATTCAGTTTGTCCAATCACGCTGCATAATACTCTCTTGTGACCGTTTTTCCCTTCTGCAATTAATCGATGGAGATTATTCCATGCGCATCCCAAAAAGCGGAGGCCTTAATCTTCCCGTCCGAGGGTTGGTCTTTTGGCCACCTTGGTCGGATTTCATGGCTTTCCAGGAACTCTGCAGACTGCCTATTGGGGTCAGGCGTATGGTAATAGGTCTACGTTTCATCCATCGCCACAAAACGTCAAAAGAACTGCGCTCGATTTCGCTGTAACAACGCCAAACCGGCTGTTACATTAACAACGCGCTGCTGTTTTAGGTCGACGGCCAACAAACGCGGCACCCATTGTGCCGCTAACGTTTTCATCTCCAAAAGATCGTGCAAAATGTATCCCGCCCATTCCTTTGATATGCCCACGGCCTCAGCTAACTCGCACCACTTCACTTTACAACCACTCAAAACGATTCGATGCACTTGCCTTACAATTTCCGCATTCATATCTTCTTTTTGACTTCCGCAGGGAGGCGCCACTTCGGAGCGTCAGTTCGAATCACACGATCTTCACTATCATCCCAAACGCTATACATCCAAGCTACTACTGTACAAGACCACGGTTTTACCAGTACTCATGTATGGATCCGAGACCTGGGTGCTCAATAAAGGCACTCTGAACTCTTAGCCTCGTTCGAGAGAAAGGTCTTAAGGAGAATTGTTGGCCCCGTATGTGAGGGGCGACGATTCCAGAGACGCTACAACCATGACTTGTACGCGATCTACCTTGAAGCCAATGTTGTAAGAAAAATCAAGCTTGGGAGACTCCGGTGGGCGGGACACCTAGCTCGAATGAGCGAAAAGGAGCCTGCCCAGAAAATCCGTTGTGGTAGGATATATGGAAGGCGACAGCGCAGCAGATCAGGAAGTCCAGAGCCTGGGACTGCCAAACTGGGTCACATCGTTCTGAAATCGGGACCGGTGGAGGGACTTGCTAAATAAGACCAAGACCGGACCCGGGTTGTGGTGCCGATGATGATGATAATGAAAACCCTGGAATAACGCAGAATCTTGTTCTATTCATTTACCAATTTCTCTGGCTCCATCGTCTGTTTTAATCTTCTCAATTCAACTATTTTCAACACAAACCCACACAACATACCTTCTACACTACCCGCGCCACACTGGTGACGGGCCCGACGGACCCATCTCCCGACTGCTGCAAAGTGTCAACTCCAAGTCATCCTGTTTTAACTTCAATATTAGTACCCATACTCTAAAACGTCGCCTCCTACATGTTTCCTTCTAACTTTTTTTCATCTCCCGCCCTATCCCTGACCACCGTAGTTAAGTTACTAATTAAGTTAGTTTGTAAGTTCGATTTAAGAATGTTTTTTCAATATTATCCTAAGCTTATAAACAGCTTCACTAAATTAAACTACAAACTTAGGGACGGGAAATGCGTTCATTACGATAGCTTTAAGCGCGGTAAATTGTGATGGTTCCCATGCTATGTTCCCAAATGGACGGCCGAACAAAAGATCCAAGATTGTATTTGATGAGGCTGGCTATTTGTATCGAAACAAATGCCCGCAATACTACGAGAGGCAAGATAAAGTGATTTCGAATCGTGACAATGCTCGATCTTATATTGAGAAAGTGATCAAGAGGTACTTAAAAATCTTGAAGAGGAAAGTCCTGCTTTACGCACCCTATTCTCCAGACGTTGCTCCCTCCGACTATCACTTGTTTCGATATACAGTATGCGGCCTGGGTGAGTAGTACCTTTGTCCTGGTGAAGAAGTAAAGATTTGGATCGATTGGGCGATTGCCCCAAGAGGTGACCAGGTTTTTAAAGGTTGGATACATGTGCAGCCATAAAGATAAGAAGAGTATTAGCTAGAGATGGACAATGCCTTGAATCATAACTGTATGGTGCCTTATTACAAGAAAGCCTCGAATTTCGGAGAAAAAACGATGGAAGCAAAGTTGTACACCTACCTTTTCGAGCTTCCACAGCCTCTTAAATTTGACTATTGTTTTTGCAACTTCATGTCTACCCTGTAAATGTTGATAGTATTAATTTATTAAAAACCCCATTAAACTCTGTTCTCCTTAAAAAAATTCAACACTGGCGTTTCAAGCATGTGTGGATTGGGAATTAGGACCATTAAGCGCGAAAGCCCTCATTTTGCGATTTTTTGGCATTAGCAGAAAGCTTGTGCAGAAGTCATGCACCTCTCAAAAAGTTGCTTTGAATAATTTTTACGCTTCTACTATATTAACAGTAGACAACTGGGTGAGTAAGTGGTAATAACAATAACCAAAAGTGTCCATAACAATCCGTTCCAGATCTACAGATAACTGTGTCACATCTGATTTACCGAAAGAGATGATGGTCTTGAATAATCAAATAATATGAAGCTCTTCTGAATATTGATGAAACGTCTGTCCATCTGCGTAAGTATGGTGTGGACGATCAGTTTAAGTTTGGTGCACATTTGTTGCCGGTCTTTTGGCTTCGATTGAGCAGTGGTAGATGTCAGTGACCGCCGAGGAAGGCACAAACGAAGTACAAGGACGAATGTTTCACTAGAGGTGTAAAGCAAAGACTGAAGTCGGAAGTGTGATTACATGCAACAACGATGTTGGAAGATTAAAATCTTTTCAACGGTTTTGACAGATGAAGACTAAGCCTTAATGCAGCACTTGTACACCTCTCGTGCTGGTATCTCTACCAAATTGGTTGGAATCGAGGATTAATTTACAACTCAAGTCGAGTTATTGTCAATATTATCATCGCCTCGTCACTGACCCTTGCACCGACCAATTCAGCTTTTAATTCATTTCAATATCGGTGAAACAGCGTTGCTTATCAAGGTGTACCTGTCGTATCTCTTCACCTTACGGTTAGACTTTCTCAAATTCACTTTCACCACTTTATGGAAGTCACCAAGTTCTGAAACTTGATCCGACTGAGCACCACACAATATATTGACTACTTAATTAATTATCCAATAGTTAAATTGGAATAAACGGATTTAAGTTAAACTCAGTTAAGATCCGTTTCGTGTGAAGTTTCTAAAATCTCAAACCACGTGCCATGGTCTTGAGTGCCAAACACCTCCCGAATACTGTAATGCGCTCGTAAATTACTTTCCAATATTCGTGCAGCTATGAATATTTCTATTTCGAAACCCGCTTGGAGAACTGGAAGACTAGACTCAATTCGCATGCCGCCTTCTTGAAGAGGTTTAAGTAAGAAGTCATTCTGACAGTTAGCTGTAGTTTAAGATGCCGAAGCCTGATTATCCGATGATTATTTATTTAGTGGCATCTAGGGGTTACGACTTGGCGTAGTGTATCTGGTTTAAATGTGCGTAGAACTCCTATATTTGTATACAATATATATAACACATTCTTAACGCCTCATTGTACCGCAAGGTAACGAGTGTCGTTGCCGGCGAGAATCGTTGAACCTTGAACCCGTTGCGTTCCGTGCGCATCTAGCTAACGTCGAATGTGGTTTGCGCAGCATTCGTTATTGTAGATAGTTTCATGCCATTCCAGTTATTCGTTACTACTTAGGCTGACGTTTATTTTTGCATAGCACCTAGCTAAATCGGATGAGTTGTGAGCAGCTAGTGAGGGCATCGTTGGCTTGAATGTCTGTCGCTGGAGATCGTAAATTATTGTACAATATTTACCACCTTTATAGCGATAATGTAATCGAATTTACAGTTCCTTACCTGGATTTACATAATTATATGTGAAAGTTGTATTTAAATAGCAGAAATCTGCATAGGAGATTATCTATCCTCTGGAATGACACCAAGTGGCTGTTTGTGTACGTCTTCTGGTTTATTGGTGTCATATTCGGTTAGGTTTGATTGTAAATAATGAGGTAATTAAGTAATGCTTGTAATCCACAAACCGTCTGTCTGATTGTTGTGGTTCTTATAAATATATATAGTTATCCTGAGCTAAAAGTTCTTTATTAATTTTATATCCGATCTACGATTATTTGAACTTATCGTACGAGAAGTTATAACTCAGATTGAAATCGATGTAGATTGATTTTTGAAAGAAAATAAGCTCCTAGCGGACATTACATACCAGTGTGTACAAATAATTTATTTATATTTCCAAATAAATTTCACTGCCTTCATCCCCATGTGATACAATACTCTTATCCGTTTCCGTTCTTCAAACCACTCACGTTCTTCAAAATACTTATTTAAGTCAATTTCTGAAATGACTGTCAAAGTGTGCACTTTCAACAACCAACAAAACATTTTCCGACAATCAAAAAGGACTTCACATTACTTCCCCTCAAAGGGCCAGTACATGCTTCACCCCTCCGTCGCTCTACAAGAACTTATCGTACCGCCTCACCATAAAAGTTGTTTGCGACATATTTATTGAGCAGGGAGTAATGGGATGTTTCCAACAGATTACATAGTGAAGACCACAGCACCAAAAGAGAATCGATATTCTAGTATACTAGTTCCACCCCCCCCCCTCCCCACCCCTCGGGGTTTCAACAACATCCCCACCCAACACTTCCCACCAACAGAGATTTTTATCACGACACAGCCAATTCCCTAAACCTGCTATCACGCCCTACCCCACTCCCACCCCTAAATCCATCAACCGGCCAATACATACCCCAAGTCTTGACGACACTTTTCGTATCGCCCGCCCCAAACCCACTATAGCCCCCTCCCGAACTAATCAACACAACTCTGATACCCCCAATAAGCGGAAAACCGATAACAACAACCTCTCTCGTAAAAAAACGTTTTACTCCAAACTTACCCGTAATAGCCTTTTTTTATTCCTAACCCCCACCCTTTACAACGCCTCAAAGCTCCTAAGCCACACTCCCCCTGCTCATCCCATACCACCTCTAGCCTCAATAACATCAAACAAATACCCCCAATTTCAAGCCTATTCTATTAATCCAACACACCAGTCATTTTCCAAGTCGTTTTACTATCTCAGCTCTATTCAACTATCTCCCCATATAATTCAAGCCACTCATCGCCCCCCCCACCCCCACCCCCGGACACCACCCTCCGCCAGCAGCCCTCGGTCTCAACGGTTTTGATCCCCCTTACCCTCCACAGTAAAAATCACACAACTTACCTCCCAAAAATCTGATTCTGTCTGCTATAGAGGCAAAACCAAAACCAGTGTCAAACCCTCTATTCAGCACGAAGGTTTACCCACTGACGTTCCCAGTCTCCACAAAGCATTCGTAAAACTCTACGTAATTTTCAATTTATCCCCTCATAAAGGGTCGAATGACCTAAAAGCTTTCGGCCGCTTCGTTCACACGTTCACACCAGAACATTATCACATCTTCAACGTAGTAAGGCCCTCCTCAACAAGTTTTTTCGTTTCTAAACTCTTACCCCCCCCCACCCCCCCCCCCCCCAAAACCGACAGTATAACTCCTGTTATCAGAATGTAAGAGATTTTCGTTCAAAGACCCAATCTATTCTGAAAAACTCCCATGCCCTACATGTCGACATTTTCGCTTTACGTGAAACGAACTTAATCCCCAGCATTCATAACCTGGAACTGTTTCCCCCCATGTTCACTATCTTCCGCGATGACCTTCTCAATCATACTACTAACTTTTTCCCCAGCAGGGGAGTGCTCATCGCTGTCCATAACAGCCTCGTTTCGTCACTTGTCGCTCTCCCTACCTCCTACAAGCTGGACTTTGTGGCTGTCAAAATCATCAACATTTCTATATGTTGCCACCTCAGTCTATTGAAGTTTACGAGCTAGCTCTTAATGCTATCTAGCATATAATCGAGGCGAGTAATTGCGAGGACGAAATCATCATCTTCTGAGATTTTAATCTTCCGGAACTCAATTGGGTTTTATCTGACGATCATTCACACTTCGTCTCACACCCCACCTCGGCCAAGGAATGTCTCTTCATTGATCGACTAGATGATTCTTGTCTCTGTCAGATCAGCAACGTTCGAAACCTCTTGGGTAGGCAGCTTGACCTCATCTTTACAACTGACCTTATTAATACACCTGTCTCACCCAGCCCCTTCGTTCTTACATCTATAGACCACCACACTCCTTTTCTCGTGACCTTCTTTCGAGCCCCCCCCCCCCATCCAATCACTACACGATTTCCATATAGCTAATTTTCGTCTCTTCAACGACTACATAGGCCGCCTTTCGTTCAACTACGATCACCTATCCGTTGAAGATGCCATCATCGAAATTCTTAACTCTATTTCCCTGTTCATTCCCTACTCTAGACAAAGAACATCAACATCTTCCCCCCCATGGTACAATCACAAGCTTCGCTCCTTGCGTAACAAAAGGAATAAGTTATGGGTCATATTCTCGCGGAATCGAACAATATCTGACTACCCCAACTTTCTTGGCTGTTACCTCTAACTCACGGAACTTTTCCACACTCTTTATCGCAAATATCATACCAAAACTCATCATCGGCACTACAGGGATCCGGTGTTGGCCTTATTTAGCAAGTCTCTCCACCTGTATCCGGTCCATATTCGAGACTTGTTAAATTGTCATTAATAATTTGTTTTTCCGGGCAAGGTTATCAGCCTTGCGCCAACCTTTCTCAGGATGTCGCTGCATGCATTGGTTCACTACTTGGAGTGTGCCAAAGTAGCTATCCAAGCGTGTCACGTGGAGACTGCATGTCAACTTGGATTGAACAGGGACAAGGATCGTCCTGGCCTTCGCCGGGTTGAAACCAATCAAAGTCTTTGCCCTGTATGTTCGCCTCTCACTCTCTTAAGGCATATTCCCTCACATTTGCAAAAACCTCCTTCATCACCCCCATCCATAAGAATGATCCCAAAAAGGATGTCGCGAACTACCTCCACATCGCTAAACTGTTCCACTTACCCAAGATTCTCGAAAGCATTCTATACGAATCTCTTAGTTTTCGGTGCAAATCTTTCATTTCATCAAGGCAACATGGTTTTCTCAATGGCTGATGAACTACAATTAACCTCGTTGAGTTCACTTCCTTTACACTCTCAGCACTAGAGCACGGTAACGAGGTTGATATGGTCTCAACCGACGTCAGTAAAGCATTTGACAAAATGTCCCACAATCTAATCGTCTTCAAATTGTCCGCTCTCCGCTTCGAACCCGACTTTATTCCGTTCGGTTCAGGTCCAAGATATCCAACACCTCCTTGTCGCATCTGGGGTCTCTCAAGGTAGCCACCTGGGTCCTCTCCTATTTATACTTGTCACTAATGACATCGATAAGGTCATTAAGAATTCCAGCTTGTCCCTATTCGCTGATGAGACCAAGTTATACCAGATTATCGAGTCACCTCTTTATTCTGCACTGCTGCAATCAGACCTTGACAGCTTCTCGACTTAATGTGACAAAAATTACTTTGCACTTAACATCGCCAAATGCCAATCTATAACCTTTTCCCGGAAGCGCATTCACTCATCCTCACGTTCCTATACCCTTCATAACTAACCCCTGGCCATTGTTCAATATATTCGAGATCTTGGGATCCTTTGTAACAGGGAGCTTAACTTCCTCTCTCACATTGATGAGACGATCCAAAAAAAAAAAAAAATTCCGGCCTCGGATTTCTGAAACGATGGTCTAAGGAATTCTCCGAACCATACGTTACTCGATCCCTTTACCTTACCCTCGTCCGTCCACGGATTGCATATGCTAGCCAGCTATGGTCTCTTTATCACAAAATCCATATCTGTAGAATCTAAGCTTCCTTCGGTTCTCTCTCCGAGGGCTAGGATGGGAAAACCCCTTAATCCTTCTCCCGTACATAAACCACCTCAAATTAATCAATCTCAGAAGCCTTGAGGAGGGCAGGGTCATGGCTGACATATTGTTCATTCATCGGCTCCTCTCCGGCTCGGTCGACTGCGCTTACCTCCTTAACTTAATTCCTCTGAACACAAACCCTCGAAATACGTGCGATCCTCGCCATCTCTACCCCCCCCCCCCCCCCCCCCCACCGCCCTTTCGCCGAGGCTGAGAAATGTCAACTCCAATTCCACTTTGTTTGAATTCGACCTCTCTACCCACACTCTCAAGCACCGCCTCCTAAACCAATCTCACTCCCAATCTTAAACGACGCTTCTACAGTTTACTATAACCTGCCCCACCTCTCGCCCCTACTCAATCTTTCTTAATTTGTCCTGGTTACCTTAGGTTAAACCTAATTAAGATAGTTCTTAAGCTCTCTAGTTTGTAACTTGTATATACTTTAGAAGTAGGTAATTATGTTGCTTGAATTAAACCAATAAATGGGGTGGTAGCCCCACTAAACTCTGATGATTTGTTTTCTGACTCTCTTTTGGTGCTGTATTCTTTACTATGGTTGAAGTTTGCAGTTTTGTCTATCTGGAAAGAAATGGCACCGTAATTAGTGAAGACATCATAGTGTCACAGGACGACCACATTCGATCGCATGTATTTACCAATTTCTCCCTCTTTTTTAGCGATTAAAGAGTAATCCTTTAGAGGTATCCCGTACAAATTATATCCCAGTTATTGTTATTGTTCGAAATTTTATAATTCTTTTAAAGAAAATGTCCTAGTGATGGGAAATTACATTTATTTCACAGCGCATTTTGTTGTCCTAACCCATAATCATATTGATCTTATAAATGTATTTTAATAACTTTTAGTTAGTACAGTTGTTCACAGCCAAACCTCTATGATATCACCTTCTGTTCCTTCTTCACGACATGTTTCTGCTTCGGCAAAAGTGTTACCAGAATCCCAATAAGTGCAGCAACACCAACTAGCACGTAGAAAAATGAATCGCAGTGTCGAAATATAACCCGACCCATTATATTGCTGCCAACAGCCGCTCCCAGCCGCCCCACCATCATCACAAGGCACATTCCCATTGCATTGACCTTCGTCGGAAAATATTCCACCGATATTGTACTTACAATACCACCACAACTACCAATAGCCATAATGAACGTCAGGAATATTGTAGTCCATCTAAAAGACTCCGTCCAATGCACTGCCACACAGCTACACGCGATCACGCCGAGCCAACCCACTGACAATAATAAATGTGAGCTAAATACATCCCTCCAAAGTGAATTCACAGAAAGACTTACATAGAAGATTGGTCTTTCCTACTATATTGATGATTAGCCCGAATATAAGGTAGATTCCAGTGAATCCCACTCCTATCAGGATTAAGCTCTGAAAAAGCAGAGAATTTATAGGTTGGCCGCATGTGTTCTCCACTGAAGTAGTATTTGCGCCAGAACTTAATTCCGACATAACCTGGCAGAACGTTTTATGTTCGAATCCCTTAGAGATGATGCTCAGAACCGATGGAAACCTGGAATATGTAAATATTGACTTCCACTTGGGAATTGCTTCAAAATGTGCTTACCATAAAAATAATCCTTGTGATATAAAGTAAATAACAAACATCAAGAAGCAAATGTTTAGTGTGTGGAGGCAGCGTTCTTTGTAAAACAGCGCAGCAGTTTGATCCCAGATTAGACGAAAGGCTCCTTTAACGCCCTGTATATTCTTCAGGTTAGCACCTATCACATCTGGTTGCAGTTGCTTTACGGGGTACTCACTAATAGGCTTTCCCGTGTTGAATTTGAATACCATTTGCAGAACTTCGAGAGACCTTCTAGGCATTTCTTGGCTGAGCAGATATTTCGGACTTTCGGGCATTGCCATTAAGCAGAAAAAGGTCACCAAAGGTAGTGAACTATTAGCGAGGATAACACAACGCCAGGATAAAAATTTGATACCCAGGATCACTGTATTTAATTCGATGGGAAGTATTGCCATGGCTACCGCTGAAATGAAAACGATTAATATAAATGAAGGAAAATCCTATAGAGTGTAGAAGCTCCACAATGCTAGGATATGCGATTGATATAACACGTACTTTGAATCAGTGAATATCTAATTACGGCTCTGTCAGTCAGTATCCTGAATTACCTGGCATGTACATGAGTCCCAGGGGCAAAAACACCGACAGGAAAGTAACGTGTTGTGTTCTTGTCCTGTGGCCATGGAATTCTCCGCAATAGCTAAAGACGCATGCTTGGCAACCCGCAATAGCCAATCCGTTTAGAAACCGAAAAACGATAAGCATCCAAATGTTAACTGAGAACGCCGATATTATATCAGCAATGAAGCCCGCTATCAGGGCTGTACGTAAAGTCTTTACCCGACCCCAAGTATCTGCTAAGAATCCACTAGCGTGGGAACTTAGTACTATACCCAGGAAGCCAGCAGACGCAAGAAGGCCTTGTTGCTCGATCGTTGGTTTAAATTCACATTTCATAAAAGGTATTACAAGGCCGACGCCCATTGTCCCGACCATCACCGACATAAAGCACATGCCACACACAAGAAGTAAAATATAGTGGAACTTTCCAGTCTCGGTTAGATCAACCGCTTGTCCAAACGAGTAAGTTGCACCTTCTGGATCTGGTCGTGTTTCTGTTGATTTGTCTGGAAGAATAAAGTAAATATATGATAACTTTCATGTATAAATTTTCAAGATTTGTAACAAATGAAAGAGTCCGAGAGTATTCCAAGATGTGTAAAGAATGACCCAAAATTTACGCAAGATTTAAATTTGGGGTAATTTGTGTCGAAAAAGGGTGCCAACCAAAATAAAGGGCCGCATGGCAACTGATAGTTCACGGCTGTTAAGTATATAGAGTTGTACGAAATAACAACCCTTCTGAGCAATATTTTGAAGATTCGGCAGTGACAGTGGTGATACAACTCCATCCAATCTCACGATATTAATTCAAAACTTCAGAAAGACTGAATCAATTACTGATCTTAAACATCTTAAAAAGTGTCCCAACATCCAACATCAGAGAGGTGTGTGAGGGTATCGCTGAAAGCCCAAGAATATTCATTCGCCACCATGATGAATATCGATGTGCTCTTTATAGCCTATTCTCACGAAGGACTTGCATCTTCGTGCGCGTAATTTATTTAAGAACTAAGGACTTCTGACCGCGGCAAACGAAGAGAGTTCACTAAATGGGTTATGAATTATGAAACAACAATAAATGAATGCTGATTTTTCGAACAAAATCACCTTCAACGATTTGGAATATTAAGAAATATAAATGAGACTCATTTTATTAACCGGCGCACCGAATTGACGAATTTTCGCTCTAGAAAATATCCAAGTGACTGTTAAGAAACAAATGCATCGACAACTTTTAAGCACAAACGTGTTTAGACTGGAGCAACATTCGAAGCATCATCATCATCATCATCGGCACTGCAACCGGGATCCGGTCTTGGCCTTATTTAGCAAGTCTCTCCACCGGTATCCGGTCCTCATGCGAGACTTGTTAAATTGTCCATAATAATTTGTTTTTCCGGGCAAGGTTATTAGCCTTGCGCCAACATTCGAAGCATACGTCTTTAAAAATGCCACTGATCAGGCAATAAGAACTAATGGTTTACCTTTTCCATTCCTAAATTGCAAGATATGGACTTTGTGGCGATGGCTATAGAGTACCCACACGGATGCGCAGTAAATAATATCACAATAAAAAAGAATCGAAAAAAACCATGGCGCCGTATACCATAATATTTATATAGCAATCACAGCTAATGTAGTGAGTTAAGAAATTCTTTCAAACACGCAGCTGCGGTCTGATGTGGCGGTGTTGTAGTGTTACATCGCCGCCATGGTACAACCGTACAATCCGCGCTCTTCGGAACAAGAGAAATAACTTGTGGAACATTTTCCTAAAAACGCGTTCCTTCCAAAACGACTCCAACTATCCCGGTTCCTTTTATAAATGGCCCGAGCTCTACAACTCCCTCTACTCCAACGACCTCACAAAAACACAATCCCCAAATCCCAAAATCTTTTTTCCACTTCATAAATTACAAACGTAAATCCGACGCATATCCTAACTCCCTTTCTAATGGCGCAACTACTTCAACCGACCCCCTAACTATTGCCAATCTATTCGCTTCGTTTTTCAATAAATCCTTCACAGACATCGCCTTCGAGTCTAACCCGTCTTACTTCAAAGACTTGCCCGAATTCTCCCTCGGCCCCTTCACCCCCCAAACTATTCAGCGTCACGTAGTTGAGGAGAAATTAAACTTACTCAAAGACGAGTTCAGCCCTGGACCTGATGGACTCCCAACTGTATTTTTAAAGAAATGTTCCACTTCTCTTTCTCTCCCGATATCAAAGATGTTCAATCTATCCCTTTCACAAGGGATCTTGTGGGGGTTCTCTACACCACACGGAGAACCAACCCACAACCCTAACCTGCAAAAATGCAAAAATCCAATCCGCAATATTATACATCTCGCCAATAGCATACATCTCCCAATCTGCAATTAAACATTTTCCAAACCTCCAACAGAATATAATTCAACCGAATATATTCTAATCATCCTCACATACGTTTTCCCAAAATTGCTTCGGTCAATTTTCCACTTAATTCATATTTCCTCTTCGTGACCAAGCAATCTTTATTTTCCCCGAAATTCATAACAAACGCATATCCAAATCCTCAACGGAACATTACCAACTAACCAAGCATACATTTCCCCGAAACGACTCCGGTTAATATTCTATCTAAACGATATTCCTTGCTTGCACCCAAGCATTTTCTATTCCCCGTCTTTGTCCAGCAACCCTCGAGCGCACATCCACTTTCCAACCCCCCCCCCCCCCCCCTCCCCCAGTCACGTTTTAACCACCGCCCGATCAAGGAGTCGCATGTCAACCACCGGGCGCGTACACCTAGGAGTTGTCCAGTGCGGGTTTTGCGAGCTTTGCTTCCCCCCTTTCCCCCTGCCGTTTCGCGTGGCGGTAAAGCCGATTCACCGAAATAAAGTTTGTGACAACGTATTAGACAATCCAGAAGGAACTCGGAGGTGCGCGTTACTATATGGGCACACGCGGCTTTAATAATAGTTTACCCAGAGAGAGCGATCCTGTGCAATCACCAACTTGTATTTTGCATCAAATAACCGTTAACCAAGGAAGAAATTCAGTTTAATAACAACTTAACGAAGAACGAGATTACGCGTAATCGCCAATTCATATCAAGAGCCCCCAGCAGCCGACAAACGATTTGGACTATGTGTATGTGCGGCAAAATTGAAATAAACGAAAACTAAGGAAACCTAAACCAACGTACAGTGTGTTTCATTTCCCCCTTTCTATAAGTGCACACGGCGCGACGGACCTTCCGCTTTCGGGGCAACATTCCGCGAACAATCTCCGGTGGCGCAATTCGTTGGTGGGTGAGAGTGAACCCCGCGCCATACGTTGGCGCCCAGACTTTCAACCCCCTACAATCTTCCCTAGTATCTGGAAAGCCTACTATGTCACCCCCATACATAAAAACGGACCTAAAAACGATATAAGAAACTACCGCCCCATCGCAAAACTGTCTCAAATCCCTAAACTGTTCGCAGGGATTCTTTACAACGCGTTATCTTTCCGTTGTAAATCCATCTCCTCACCCAACCAGCATGGTTTCCTTTCAGGTAGGTCGACCACAGCCAATCTGGTCGAATTCTCATCCCATACTCTCCGTGCCTTAGAGAATGGCAGCGAAGTCGATGTAATCACCACAAATTTCAGCAAGGCCTTTGACAAAATCGCCATTACTCTCATCCTTTTTAAGCTGTCCGCCCTAGGTTTCGAACCCCTATTGATTAAGTGATTATATTCTTATCTGAAAGATCGATCCTACCGTGTCAAATTCAGATCCTACCTTTCCAATCCTTTTCTTCCCACGTCAGGGGTTCCGCAAGGCAGTCATCTAGGTCCCCTCCTATTTGTCCTTACCATCAATGATGCTGACTCGATTATTAAATACTCATCCATCTCCCTCTATGCGGACGACGCCAAACTCTACAAAACGATCATCTCTCCTTTTGACTCCTCACTTCTCTAAACGGAACGCGACAGGTTCTCAACTTGGTGCCGTAATAGCTGCCTTGAACTCAACGCTGTCACATGTCACTCCATCACCTTCTCCCACAAACGCCACCCCCCCCCCCCCCCCGCGTTCCTACTTCCTGCTAAACCAGCAGATATCTGTATCCTCGATATGTGACCTTGGGATCTTATTTGACAGGGAGCTTAGCTTCATCCCGCATATTGATGATATTATTCTTAAGGCCAGCTCTGCCCTTGAGGTTGTGAAACGCTGGTCTAAAGAATTTTCTAATTCTTACGTTTCCCGTTCTCTCTACATAGCCTTCGTCCGCCCCCTTCTTGAATACGCCAGTCAGGTCTGATCTCCACACTACTCGTCCCATATCCGCAGAATCGAAGGTGTGCAATGTTGTTTTCTGCATTTTGCCCTCCGCGGACTGAACTGGGCGAATCCTCAAATTCTCCTCCCATACACAAGCCGGCTCCATCTGATCAACTTCAACACACTTGGGGAGCGCAGAACTCATGCCGATATCCTTTTCGTCCACCGTCTCCTTTCAGGCACAATCAACTGTCCAAGCTTGCTCTCCATTATTCCACTTCACACTAACCCCCGTAACCTGCGAAACACTCGTCTCTTCTATTTGCCCACCCACCACACTTCTTACGGCTCTAATGAACCCATTTCGCGAATTCTGCGGTGGGCAAACTCCTACCCTACCTCCTTCGATTTCAATTTTACCACTACTGCTCTCAAACTTCATTTCCTCTCTTTTCCCCCCTGACCACGCCCACTCCCCGCCTACACTCTTACAACCCGTACTAAGCTAACTAAATAAATGAGTAATAATTGATGGATAAACCCAGTAACCAACTCGCCAAACATACCCCCCCCCCCCCCTCTTTTTTCTCATTAACCATACTGTATAGACTAATGACCTTGCCCGGAAAAAAACAAATCATTATGGAAAATTTAACAAGCCGCAGGACTTGCTAAATAACGCCAAGACCGGTTCCCGGTTGTAGTGCCGATGATGATGATGATGATGATATTCTTTAGTTTTAGGATGGCTGTTAAGTTTTATCGCTTGTACTAAGCTTAATATATGCGGGTTCTGCCCTCACTAAATTAAATTAAATTACGCATAAAACCCTCCACACCTGAATATCTACCTCTTTGGAGCTAAGCTCCATCATTAATCGTGCATACATTAAATATCGCGATATCAATTCAATATCAAACAAATTGAACTACACGTTCAATTTGCCCATATTGAATTTAATTTGAATCCAAGACGTGTAAGAACGAACCATATGTTCAACTGAAGAACTTAAACATGAAAAAATACCTTTAGAAGTCGGCAAGATCAGTCAACAGGGAATTCAAGGGGAAGAATTGAGTCAAAAGGACTTGGCAACAAAAATATGTGAAAGTTCACCTCCAAAGTTGGTAAAGACATCGACGAAGCAAAACAACGGTTCCCCGACGACATTCCTCGGTCGGCGGAACACCAAAGATCTTGACCGACGACATTTCTCGCTTGGAAGAGATCATACGCTGTTTGACACTATGCGTAACGATGACGACAGTGGTGACGGCGGCGACGGCGACAACTTTCACAACGGTTCCCCGACGACATTCCTCGGTCGGCGGAACCCAAAGGATCTCGACCGACGACATTCCTCGGTCGGAAGAGATATAAAATCATCAGAAACCCCTGTTGCCGTGAACCAACCTATCGATGAACCAGTCACGATTGAAGAACTCATCGCTGCTCAGTTCGCGGCACAGGATCGCATCTCTGGAACCTTCCTCAGCGCACAGGACAAGGGACAACTAAGTCCAACAACAATCGAGGCAACCAAATGCGCACTCCGCGCCGAATGGGAAGACTTCTCCAAGCGGCACTACGCCATCTTCGTCACGGCGACACCGGACTATTTACAACACACGTACTTCGCGGAGGATTGTTTTGGCGAAACCGAAGAGATATACCTGGAGGAACAGACGAAGCTCCTCGAGGCTCAGTACGCGCTTGGTTCAGCCTCCCCAAGCATGGTCAACAACACCAATCGCCTCCACCCTAGTGAGCTGCCCCCAGTGCAGCTGCCAATGGCCGACGTCAAACCATTAGAAACGGAACCGCACCCCAGAACAGTGGATAAGAGTGAGCAGGGCGCCGACCAAAGTGCCGTCTGCCCAAAGCTCAATCCGACCAAGGTCCCGATGATCGACCCATTGCCGAAGCCCCCACAGAAGACGATGCCGCGCACGCATTGTGGGGCACAACATGACATAGCCGTTCCTCGTGGGTTGCGAACTTACAACTCCGACCCAGAGGAACTGGCTACCCTTACACCTACTCCAGAGCAAGCAGTGGGCACGGCGTACTTAAGATCCGTGCCAGAACTAACGCCAATGCCTCCCACAAAGGCGCCTTCAACTGGTCCAGCAACAGCAGCCTGCCCAATGACCAACCAGCCCAGTGTCCCGAGGCACACAACACCGCCGACACCCGTAAGGCAACAGGGCGCTTGCACATTCTGCAGGGCCTCACACACCATTTACGCTTGCGAGGGCTTCCGATCATTCACACCCGGCCATCGGAAGTCCTTCGCACAACAAAGGAACTTGTGCACCAACTGTTTGGGTCGCGACCGCCTACGCGACTGCCACTCCAGCAAGGCGTGCCGTCGATGCGAGCGGAGACATCACCCCTTGTTGCATGCCCGAGCTACCGCCATCGACGGGACAACATCACCACCGCAACGGGCCAAAGGATCCGCCCCCCGGATCGACCGTCAGGAAGGGGCCTGCGCACATACAATCAGCACCCCTTCACAGCTTTCCGCGTTGCTGCCAACAGCCAGAGTCATCGTGGCGTCGGAGAACAACCAGAGGATTGAAGTCCGTGCTCTGCTGGGCCCCTGCTCCAGCGGCACCTTCATTTCGGCATCACTCGCGCGAAGATTAAACCTCCGACGCCAAGCATCATCCGTCCCCACCCAGGGTGTCGGGGGCACTCGTGGCCTTGCCACCAGGACTCAGGCCGCCATCAGAATCACTTCTCGCGTCCACGGCTCGAGACAATGGACACTGAGGCCCTTCATCCTATCCGGGCTATCAGTGTATGAAGCACCATTACAATCTGCGACGAGGGATCTCTCGTTCGTGGCGGATCTGAACCTAGCCGATCCACACATCGCCTCCGCCGACAAGGTGGACATCATCCTTGGGGCAGACGTGTACCCCAACATCATCGAAACAGAAATTGCCGAACCACCAACAACAGTAAACAAACATGAGATGACAGTTTCTTGGCATTTGAGATGACTGTTGTTGGCATTTGTGGTGAATATGTGTCGGGGAGAGTACTAGACGATGGAATAGATTCTCCCCGAGCATATAATCATGAATCCGAAACACCCAGAATCCCCTGGATCCAAATCTGTGGACCAGATGACCAACTTTCAACTAAAGTTGTTGAGAAGCATAAATTGCACATCTGCAATTTTATGATCCTTTAAAGGTTTGTTTACCCAAACCATCTCCCACAAGGAAGATCCTTGTCGATTCGCCTAGAACAAACAACTTGCGCAATAAAACGAATCGCACGTCCGCCTTAGCGCCCAGCAACATAGAGGATCATACATGTGGATTAGCACGATCCTCTGTTGGTTTTTCCTTTGTGTTTCCTCTTTTGATCGCAAGCCGCGATAGATAAAGAAAGGAAATAGCGGCTGGCAAAAGGGCCAAGCAGAAAAAAAAACATATCCTTCGATCGATGGGAGAAAAGAAAAGTCTTCGTTCGAGGAGTTGGTTGGTACTAAGTGAAAATGAAACAAAAGACCTGTTAATAAATAAGATAGTTAGTAAACCAATATGTGCGTGTACTAAAAGAAAATGAAATAAAATACCTTTGTCGTATATTATTTCTACAACAATTGTATTTAATTCACAAAACTTATCCCGTGGTCGGCAGCTTCAATTTCCTGCTGCGATGAAATTTAGGACAGGGAGCACTAATTAACATATTAGCACAAAACGATTTTAGTTCAATGGATTAAACGATTTTAGTAGTTTCACATGAGGACAGGGAGTCTCGATGTGAATGTCCTTTCAATTGCGCATGCACATCGTATTTTATTTCACTTTCTTAAATATGGGAACTGAATAATTGAAACACACCCGTACGCGGCGACTGCTTAACCAAGAAGAAGGACTCATCTCGTGTGTTTTGCCACACATCCTATTTCGTTCCGCTTCCACGTTAGTGATTTCGAGGAAGCGGCCGAGATGGCTAATGGCTAATAGGGGGCGACTATGGCTACTACAAAGAAGATGACTATTGCTATGTGAATGGGGTTTTATATTGGTTTTACGTTTATTTAAATTAGATTCTATTGTAAAGGGGATATTCTATTGTAACGGTAAAGGGAAATTAGTAATTTGGAGGGAAGGGAAGGAGGGGAAGGATATATGTGAAGACACGAGATGTTAATCCTTCAAAGGGGGATGGATAATTAAGTGAGCTTTAATTATATAACACCTTTGAATAAATAAAAAGTTAACTGAAACAAAGTGAGTTTTTATTATCAAATATGTATGTGTGGTGTGCAAGGTGTATGGTGTGAAAGAAAAACAAAAATAGCTAAACAGTAGTTCATCCTTATTGCTATTTCTTCTTTTCCCAAGCACCACTAACCTTCAATAACCATAAAACCTTATGGCTGGTTTGTCATTTATTATATGTTATTTATTATATTATATTTTATATGTTATTTATTATATGTTGCACTCAGTTCCCATGTCCTCTCAGCAATTGACAGCTACCACCCACCGCTTCACTCCGCGATGGTATATCTAAAAAAACTGCCACGGGGGAACTGTAATAAATCGTCCTGGTGCACCACGGTGCTTCCGGTTCTCCGGGAAGAGTGGGCTACTGTTGTCGTCTTTAGTTTTCAAATAAAAAATCCTTTGAGTTTTCCACTTTTTTTTTTTTTTTATTTAATATTTTTATTTGTTCACTTGACGTTCGAACGGCAAAGGCGTTTTATATCGCGCTAATTAATAATTCGTTAGTTTACCGTATAGTGAAAGAAGGTTTTTATTTATCAAAGACCTATAGTCCTTTATTAGAAAATATGACTTAATCTATCTATCCTAGATTGTAAACTGCCTCTATTGAGTGAATTACATTAATATTTATACCTATCCCATCTGCAATCAGCCGCATTTTAGATAAAGCTAAGCAATTGGAATTGGATATTAAACAAACTTTCAAATACTCCGCAACTTACCCGCCATGGCTCCTAAATAATACTAATATTATAACAACACTCTCAACATTTAAAAAACCAAACTCAAACAAGGAAATATACGGTGCATTATTCTGGTCAGTCGCCTCAAAATATAAATCCAACCGATGGCGCTTTCTTTGGCTACTCGATAGTATAGCGGTTAGTATACCCGCCTGTCACGTGGAAGACCGAGGTTTGATTCCGCGTCGGGGATAGCCTCTGGCGCAAGACTAATGAGCTTGCCCGGAAAAAACAAATCATTATGGAAAATTTAACAAGGCTCAGACTTGTTAAACAAGGCCAAGACCGGATCCCGGTTGTAGTGCCGATGATGATGATGATGATGATGGCGCTTTCTGTACACAGATGGTTCCAAAACAACAAACTATACTTTCTTTGCGGTCACATCCGAAGAAGGTGCAGTAAAGAAAATCGGACTATTACCTGAATCTTGCTCCAATTTCACGGCGGAAGCCTTCGCGATGTTACAAGCTGTAACATTCGCCACCAACCACAGAGAAAAATATGTCATCTGCACCGACAACCGGACGGCACTCAACTCAATAAGAAACACGAACAACATTGATGATATAATTTCCAATATTCGGAAGAATGATATTCTTGCGAATATTGGAAATTGAATGATATACTGCAATAAAATAAAACTAATGTGGACTCCCAGTCACGTCGCCATCAGCGGTAAGAAGAATGCAGACGCTGGAGCCAATTCAGCCAGAACAACTCGAGTACATAAATTCAACACCTACACACGAGCCGATCTACCGTCAATTATCAGCAATCAACAAAAACAAATAAACCAAACAAACGGGGATACTCACCACCATGCCTATAAAATGGTAAACCCATTCAAAACTAACCCTTCTTACCCAACCAACTTGACCAAATCCAAAATCACAAACTTTGTGAGGCTGCGATTAGGCCATACAGCTGCTACCCACCTCCACCTGCTCCACCGAGCTACACCCCCAATCTGCCCAAAATACAACACAACACTTAAAATCACTCGCATTTTGAAAGACTGTCCTCACCTAAAACCCTTGAAAGACAAACTATTTCGCAATACAGATATTTATACAATTCTAGTAGATCTGTGGGGGTAAAAGTTGTTGTGCCTGACACGGGCACGGGTTCAACTAATATCCCACCGTGTTACGCCGAAAAAAAGTTCACAAAAATCCAGGCGCCAAGAAAAGGAAAAAATAAAATACCCTGGTGTTGATTAGTTGTTTAAGAGTTCTATTTTTATTTTTACTTATTTTTGGTATCAGCACATACACATAGTACACTCTGCTGGTGGATCTTAATATATATTGGTGATTCCACAGGATCACTTTCTTTATTAATATTGTTTATAAATTAAGCTCACAATCACTGACTACTTTACTATATCATTTGATGGTGATATTTTGTTAAATTCTTATTAAATACACATGAATCTTTGCCGATGTACTCCTTCAAGTTCTTTCAGAATCGTCTAATACATTACAACAAATTTCACTTCATTGATAATCGACTTTATCGCCTCATGAAACAGAAGGAAAACTCGACTGACTCGCACGTAAAATTCGCACTCAAAAAAACGTGTGTGTAGGCACCCCGGTGGTTAAAACTCGACCACTTTTTTGCAGTTTACCTCGAAACTCCCTTTCTCCACACGATCAACCAATCTTGATCGCACACTCATTCGCATGCTCCCATTTCCCCGCCCATCAAGGTGAATAAATTCTTGTTAATTTACCCAACAGTCAATTGACTAAGGGAGAATGGGAAAACTGAACGGAGAGCGTGATGATCTCAGAGTTGATTTGCTTTCGCATGCGACGAAAGCGAAACCAATAAGGTGACCGCATGGCCCAGTTTGGTATTGGATTGCTTTCAGAATGCAGCACAAAAAATGCACTCCGAGAAGGGGAAATGGGGTGGGTAGAAAAAGTATATTTTCCGTACTATTCACCTGACTCTGAGATTATTTATCTCCAGCGAATAGCCGTGTCCGGTGCAGGTCAAAGGACGTAGCGGTGGCTTGGGAAAATATCAGTATTTGCGAACAACAGGCGTTGAACGCAACTTCCACGAACAATGGAGATTGTTGTGGGCAAAAATATGGGTGTGTTCAACACGCTTTGAACACCTCACAAGATTGATGTTTGCAATCGAGCAGATGTGGTCACACACACGTGGTCTGGATTGTCCAAAGCAACGGCGAGCGCAACACTGATACCTGAAACCACCAATTGTTAATTAAAAGGGGAAAATGGAACCAAATACCTGCGATGAATTCCATCAGAAATCTCCAAAGCCAATCCTCCTTAAAAACTCGGTTGTTTATGTTTATTATGGTTTATGGTTATGTCCAGGGCGAATCCGCAACATTCCGCCCGCCTTCGCCATCATTGGCGAATCTTCTGGCTCCAGAGAGTAGTCGTCCGGAGCCTGGTCGGGGGGGTCTGATGAATGGTCCGGGAGGGGGCCTCTCCTCCAATGGAAGAATGCCGATTTTGGCGATGGTACTTGTGAGTGGGCTGGTAGCGGTCCGCCGTAGTCCACCTTTACGTCGATGGACACTTAGGAGAGAGTCGCCCGCCCTGAAAAGACGGAGGTGTCTTGGATGGCCCGGAGGGTTGATGATTACGGGATGGCCCCATTCGGTGCTGGAGGTCGTTATCGTTTGCGGTCACGGAACTGGCCATGCGATCTGGGTTGGAGTTGTAAGTTGGCAACCCACGATCGGTACCCACGTGATGGCTGGTGATTGGTCTCACCACCTCGAGACAAGTGGTGACGACGAGTGCTGCGTCCATTGGCACCTCTTCGAAGTTAGTCGCCGAAAAGATGCGGTCGTTTGCGGTTGAGGCCGTAGCGTTTAGTCGGATGCGGCGGTTGGGACTCGGTCGGTCCCTGGATCCTGGGGAGCGCCACCTGCCAGGCGGGGCACTGCGCGCTCCTTGGTCGATGGTGGTAGCTGGTTGCCTTGAAAGTTTTGAGTGCGAAGGCTCCTGGCTCGTCAATTGCCCGTTGTCCATGCGGCGGCGCAGCGGGCGAGGGGCATGCCGGGTAAATGGTCCAGGAGGAGGTCGGCGGTAGCTGGCTGCATGTACCACGTTCGGGGCCTCCGGTGTCGACGTCGACGATGTCTTCTCTTTGTCCTCTGATGGGATCTGTAATCAGCAGTCCTATGTTCGACCGGTTCCTCTAGGTCGGAGTTGTAACGTCGCAACCCACGAGGACCGGACAACTGGTGGCTGGTGACAGGACTAGGCACTTTTAAACTGGATGCTGTGGTGGATGCAGCTCCTGTTGGCACATGCAGCAAAGTATGATGTCTTCGCTTGCATCGCCGGCACACCCTCTTCGGGATGCAGTCGCGTATGAGGTGGCGACCCAAGCAGCTGAGGCACAGTTTCTTGGTGTGTGCGACATACTTACGCTGGACCGGTTTGAGTGATCTAAAACCCTCGCACACGTAGATATGGTGTTGTGCCTCACAGAACGCGCATGGCGTCTGTTGGTGGTCATTCTCTGGACTGGGATGTGATTGCGTCCTGGTTGCTGGGGAGCGCCGCCCGCCACGCGGGGCATTGCGCTCTTGGTGCGTTTTGCATACGCTGTTTGTGGTCGGTGCGCATTGTTCAGGGTGGACCAGTTCCTCTGGGTTGGAGTTGTAAATTCACAACCCACGAGGAACGGCCATATGATGTTGTGTTGCTCCGAACATCGAGACATGGGCTGATTTGATTTGTGGGCAGGCGGCACTCTGGTCGGCGGCCTACTGGTCCATACTCACTGGGAGTGTGTGCGGTTCTCGTCTATAGACTGTCGGACTGAGGACCGCTGATGTCACAGGGGACTGTCGTTGGGCGTCATTGCCTTGGTCGGCGTCGTTTGCCTTAATGGGGCAGACTGGGTCGAGCACGAACAAAGCCTCGAGCAGTCTCGGGAGTTGGGCATCAGTGCCTTGGTCGGCGTCGTTTGCCTTAATGGGGGAGACTGGGTCGAGCGCGAACGAAGCCTCGAGCAGTCTCGGTAGGTGGTCATCAGTGCCTTGCTCGGCGGGCTTCTCTGCAGCAGGCTCTTTTCCTGGGCTGGGTGCCTCAGAACTGTTGGCATCCGTCGTCGCTGGTGCTGGTGCACTGGCAGTGGCTGGTCCCTTCTTACTGAAATCAGCCTTCTTGTGTGGTGTCGCTTTAGCGGTGATGGATGGTGCTGCAGTTGGCACTTCTTTCACTGCGTCTGGATCCTTTTTGATGTGCTTGGGGTCGTTAGTTGCAAGGTTTGGAACAGTTTTCTTCTCGACTGTTCCTCCCTTGGCTGTCTTGCGCTCGGCAGCACCTGCCTTGGCTGGCTTTTCGAAGTCTGTCGTCACATCTTGGTTTGTCAGATGGCTTGTGGGTTCCGGGGGCATCATCCATGATGGTAGTCTGGATGGCTGGCCAGATGGCATACGCATGCCACGTGTGGAAGGAGTTCTCAGCCACCAAGGTGGTTGCGACATCAATGGCAGCAACCGACTGTTGGATGGATACAAGGTGTCCGTATCAGTCTTGTATGCGGCCTGACGTTCGGCTGTGAGGGCGTTCCTTGCCTCAACAAACTTTGTGACCTCGTCCAGATAGATCTTTTCGGCTTGATCTATGAATTGGTCCACGAAGTACCGGTGGCCGCTGGTCATCTCTGGAGTGGCCAGGCGTTCTATCTCTTCATGGTTCTTTCGGATGTCCTCCCATTCCATCTGGAGGTTGTGCTGGCGTATGTCCACCACGACCAACGTTGGCGGACCTCTCTTCTCGAGGTTGAGATAAGCACAGGACATCCGCTCCTGAGAGGCGAACTGGGCGCTGATGAGCTGTTCCGCCAATGTAGACTTTGTCATTCTAGACTTCTCTGACATTTGGGGCGCCCTCTGGTTGTTGACAACGGTGGGTATTTGCGTCTGGACTTGGTGTCCCGCGACCTTGACGTTGGTCGGCCCGTGAGCTGGGCCCTTTAGTATGCCGCAAACTTGGCGGGGGTGGCCGATACAGATCTGGATCCCGGGCTGCACCGCGAACTGGTGGTAGTTGATCCATAGATCTGCCCGCCATTGTGTCTCGAACTGGGCGCGATGTAGTGGTAGCTGCTGGAGTCAGCTTCTGTTTGGGCGGTTGTAAGTAGATGCACTGGCCAGCTCGTTGATGCGCCACTAAGTTGGTAGCTGTAGGTCCTTAGGCTGGACGGGGGCTGCTGGTCTGAGCAGCGGTAGTTTTAGCTGTCGTTGGGGCAGCTGGTTAATGCGCCAGTAATTTGGCGGCTTTTGGCCCTTAGGCTGGGCGGGGGCTGCGTTCTGAGCAACGGTTAATGCGCCACTTATCTGGCGGCTAGAGGTCCTTAGGCTGGACGGGGGCTGCGTTCTGGGCAGCGGTATCTTTAGCGGTAGTTGGTAGCTTTGGTTACTGCTACACGAACGGGCAGCAGTGGATTGGATCCACAGACTGGATCCGGCTCGAAGGACCAAAATGGTTGCGAACAACAGGCGTTGAACGCAACTTCCACGAACAATGCAGATTGTTGTGGGCAAAAATATGGGTGTGTTCAACACGCTTTGAACACCTCACAAGATTGATGTTTGCAATCGAACAGATGTGGTCACACACACGTGGTCTGGATTGTCCAAAGCAACGGCGACCGCAACACTGATACCTGAAACCACCAATCGTTAATTAAAAGGGGAAAATGGAACCAAATACCTGCGATGAATTCCATCAGAAATCTCCAAAGCCAATCCTCCTTAAAAACTCGGTTGTTTATGTTTATTATGGTTTATGGTTATGTCCAGGGCGAATCCGCAACATTCCGCCCGCCTTCGCCATCATTGGCGAATCTTCTGGCTCCAGAGAGTAGTCGTCCGGAGCCTGGTCGGGGGGGTCTGATGAATGGTCCGGGAGGGGGCCTCTCCTCCAATGGAAGAATGCCGATTTTGGCGATGGTACTTGTGAGTGGGCTGGTAGCGGTCCGCCGTAGTCCACCTTTACGTCGATGGACACTTAGGAGAGAGTCGCCCGCCCTGAAAAGACGGAGGTGTCTTGGATGGCCCGGAGGGTTGATGATTACGGGATGGCCCCATTCGGTGCTGGAGGTCGTTATCGTTTGCGGTCACGGAACTGGCCATGCGATCTGGGTTGGAGTTGTAAGTTGGCAACCCACGATCGGTACCCACGTGATGGCTGGTGATTGGTCTCACCACCTCGAGACAAGTGGTGACGACGAGTGCTGCGTCCATTGGCACCTCTTCGAAGTTAGTCGCCGAAAAGATGCGGTCGTTTGCGGTTGAGGCCGTAGCGTTTAGTCGGATGCGGCGGTTGGGACTCGGTCGGTCCCTGGATCCTGGGGAGCGCCACCTGCCAGGCGGGGCACTGCGCGCTCCTTGGTCGATGGTGGTAGCTGGTTGCCTTGAAAGTTTTGAGTGCGAAGGCTCCTGGCTCGTCAATTGCCCGTTGTCCATGCGGCGGCGCAGCGGGCGAGGGGCATGCCGGGTAAATGGTCCAGGAGGAGGTCGGCGGTAGCTGGCTGCATGTACCACGTTCGGGGCCTCCGGTGTCGACGTCGACGATGTCTTCTCTTTGTCCTCTGATGGGATCTGTAATCAGCAGTCCTATGTTCGACCGGTTCCTCTAGGTCGGAGTTGTAACGTCGCGACCCACGAGGACCGGACAACTGGTGGCTGGTGACAGGACTAGGCACTTTTAAACTGGATGCTGTGGTGGATGCAGCTCCTGTTGGCACATGCAGCAAAGTATGATGTCTTCGCTTGCATCGCCGGCACACCCTCTTCGGGATGCAGTCGCGTATGAGGTGGCGACCCAAGCAGCTGAGGCACAGTTTCTTGGTGTGTGCGACATACTTACGCTGGACCGGTTTGAGTGATCTAAAACCCTCGCACACGTAGATATGGTGTTGTGCCTCACAGAACGCGCATGGCGTCTGTTGGTGGTCATTCTCTGGACTGGGATGTGATTGCGTCCTGGTTGCTGGGGAGCGCCGCCCGCCACGCGGGGCATTGCGCTCTTGGTGCGTTTTGCATACGCTGTTTGTGGTCGGTGCGCATTGTTCAGGGTGGACCAGTTCCTCTGGGTTGGAGTTGTAAATTCACAACCCACGAGGAACGGCCATATGATGTTGTGTTGCTCCGAACATCGAGACATGGGCTGATTTGATTTGTGGGCAGGCGGCACTCTGGTCGGCGGCCTACTGGTCCATACTCACTGGGAGTGTGTGCGGTTCTCGTCTATAGACTGTCGGACTGAGGACCGCTGATGTCACAGGGGACTGTCGTTGGGCGTCATTGCCTTGGTCGGCGTCGTTTGCCTTAATGGGGCAGACTGGGTCGAGCACGAACAAAGCCTCGAGCAGTCTCGGGAGTTGGGCATCAGTGCCTTGGTCGGCGTCGTTTGCCTTAATGGGGGAGACTGGGTCGAGCGCGAACGAAGCCTCGAGCAGTCTCGGTAGGTGGTCATCAGTGCCTTGCTCGGCGGGCTTCTCTGCAGCAGGCTCTTTTCCTGGGCTGGGTGCCTCAGAACTGTTGGCATCCGTCGTCGCTGGTGCTGGTGCACTGGCAGTGGCTGGTCCCTTCTTACTGAAATCAGCCTTCTTGTGTGGTGTCGCTTTAGCGGTGATGGATGGTGCTGCAGTTGTCACTTCTTTCACTGCGTCTGGATCCTTTTTGATGTGCTTGGGGTCGTTAGTTGCAAGGTTTGGAACAGTTTTCTTCTCGACTGTTCCTCCCTTGGCTGTCTTGCGCTCGGCAGCACCTGCCTTGGCTGGCTTTTCGAAGTCTGTCGTCACATCTTGGTTTGTCAGATGGCTTGTGGGTTCCGGGGGCATCATCCATGATGGTAGTCTGGATGGCTGGCCAGATGGCATACGCATGCCACGTGTGGAAGGAGTTCTCAGCCACCAAGGTGGTTGCGACATCAATGGCAGCAACCGACTGTTGGATGGATACAAGGTGTCCGTATCAGTCTTGTATGCGGCCTGACGTTCGGCTGTGAGGGCGTTCCTTGCCTCAACAAACTTTGTGACCTCGTCCAGATAGATCTTTTCGGCTTGATCTATGAATTGGTCCACGAAGTACCGGTGGCCGCTGGTCATCTCTGGAGTGGCCAGGCGTTCTATCTCTTCATGGTTCTTTCGGATGTCCTCCCATTCCATCTGGAGGTTGTGCTGGCGTATGTCCACCACGACCAACGTTGGCGGACCTCTCTTCTCGAGGTTGAGATAAGCACAGGACATCCGCTCCTGAGAGGCGAACTGGGCGCTGATGAGCTGTTCCGCCAATGTAGACTTTGTCATTCTAGACTTCTCTGACATTTGGGGCGCCCTCTGGTTGTTGACAACGGTGGGTATTTGCGTCTGGACTTGGTGTCCCGCGACCTTGACGTTGGTCGGCCCGTGAGCTGGGCCCTTTAGTATGCCGCAAACTTGGCGGGGGTGGCCGATACAGATCTGGATCCCGGGCTGCACCGCGAACTGGTGGTAGTTGATCCATAGATCTGCCCGCCATTGTGTCTCGAACTGGGCGCGATGTAGTGGTAGCTGCTGGAGTCAGCTTCTGTTTGGGCGGTTGTAAGTAGATGCACTGGCCAGCTCGTTGATGCGCCACTAAGTTGGTAGCTGTAGGTCCTTAGGCTGGACGGGGGCTGCTGGTCTGAGCAGCGGTAGTTTTAGCTGTCGTTGGGGCAGCTGGTTAATGCGCCAGTAATTTGGCGGCTTTTGGCCCTTAGGCTGGGCGGGGGCTGCGTTCTGAGCAACGGTTAATGCGCCACTTATCTGGCGGCTAGAGGTCCTTAGGCTGGACGGGGGCTGCGTTCTGGGCAGCGGTATCTTTAGCGGTAGTTGGTAGCTTTGGTTACTGCTACACGAACGGGCAGCAGTGGATTGGATCCACAGACTGGATCCGGCTCGAAGGACCAAAATGGTTGCGAACAACAGGCGTTGAACGCAACTTCCACGAACAATGCAGATTGTTGTGGGCAAAAATATGGGTGTGTTCAACACGCTTTGAACACCTCACAAGATTGATGTTTGCAATCGAACAGATGTGGTCACACACACGTGGTCTGGATTGTCCAAAGCAACGGCGACCGCAACACTGATACCTGAAACCACCAATCGTTAATTAAAAGGGGAAAATGGAACCAAATACCTGCGATGAATTCCATCAGAAATCTCCAAAGCCAATCCTCCTTAAAAACTCGGTTGTTTATGTTTATTATGGTTTATGGTTATGTCCAGGGCGAATCCGCAACATTCCGCCCGCCTTCGCCATCATTGGCGAATCTTCTGGCTCCAGAGAGTAGTCGTCCGGAGCCTGGTCGGGGGGGTCTGATGAATGGTCCGGGAGGGGGCCTCTCCTCCAATGGAAGAATGCCGATTTTGGCGATGGTACTTGTGAGTGGGCTGGTAGCGGTCCGCCGTAGTCCACCTTTACGTCGATGGACACTTAGGAGAGAGTCGCCCGCCCTGAAAAGACGGAGGTGTCTTGGATGGCCCGGAGGGTTGATGATTACGGGATGGCCCCATTCGGTGCTGGAGGTCGTTATCGTTTGCGGTCACGGAACTGGCCATGCGATCTGGGTTGGAGTTGTAAGTTGGCAACCCACGATCGGTACCCACGTGATGGCTGGTGATTGGTCTCACCACCTCGAGACAAGTGGTGACGACGAGTGCTGCGTCCATTGGCACCTCTTCGAAGTTAGTCGCCGAAAAGATGCGGTCGTTTGCGGTTGAGGCCGTAGCGTTTAGTCGGATGCGGCGGTTGGGACTCGGTCGGTCCCTGGATCCTGGGGAGCGCCACCTGCCAGGCGGGGCACTGCGCGCTCCTTGGTCGATGGTGGTAGCTGGTTGCCTTGAAAGTTTTGAGTGCGAAGGCTCCTGGCTCGTCAATTGCCCGTTGTCCATGCGGCGGCGCAGCGGGCGAGGGGCATGCCGGGTAAATGGTCCAGGAGGAGGTCGGCGGTAGCTGGCTGCATGTACCACGTTCGGGGCCTCCGGTGTCGACGTCGACGATGTCTTCTCTTTGTCCTCTGATGGGATCTGTAATCAGCAGTCCTATGTTCGACCGGTTCCTCTAGGTCGGAGTTGTAACGTCGCGACCCACGAGGACCGGACAACTGGTGGCTGGTGACAGGACTAGGCACTTTTAAACTGGATGCTGTGGTGGATGCAGCTCCTGTTGGCACATGCAGCAAAGTATGATGTCTTCGCTTGCATCGCCGGCACACCCTCTTCGGGATGCAGTCGCGTATGAGGTGGCGACCCAAGCAGCTGAGGCACAGTTTCTTGGTGTGTGCGACATACTTACGCTGGACCGGTTTGAGTGATCTAAAACCCTCGCACACGTAGATATGGTGTTGTGCCTCACAGAACGCGCATGGCGTCTGTTGGTGGTCATTCTCTGGACTGGGATGTGATTGCGTCCTGGTTGCTGGGGAGCGCCGCCCGCCACGCGGGGCATTGCGCTCTTGGTGCGTTTTGCATACGCTGTTTGTGGTCGGTGCGCATTGTTCAGGGTGGACCAGTTCCTCTGGGTTGGAGTTGTAAATTCACAACCCACGAGGAACGGCCATATGATGTTGTGTTGCTCCGAACATCGAGACATGGGCTGATTTGATTTGTGGGCAGGCGGCACTCTGGTCGGCGGCCTACTGGTCCATACTCACTGGGAGTGTGTGCGGTTCTCGTCTATAGACTGTCGGACTGAGGACCGCTGATGTCACAGGGGACTGTCGTTGGGCGTCATTGCCTTGGTCGGCGTCGTTTGCCTTAATGGGGCAGACTGGGTCGAGCACGAACAAAGCCTCGAGCAGTCTCGGGAGTTGGGCATCAGTGCCTTGGTCGGCGTCGTTTGCCTTAATGGGGGAGACTGGGTCGAGCGCGAACGAAGCCTCGAGCAGTCTCGGTAGGTGGTCATCAGTGCCTTGCTCGGCGGGCTTCTCTGCAGCAGGCTCTTTTCCTGGGCTGGGTGCCTCAGAACTGTTGGCATCCGTCGTCGCTGGTGCTGGTGCACTGGCAGTGGCTGGTCCCTTCTTACTGAAATCAGCCTTCTTGTGTGGTGTCGCTTTAGCGGTGATGGATGGTGCTGCAGTTGTCACTTCTTTCACTGCGTCTGGATCCTTTTTGATGTGCTTGGGGTCGTTAGTTGCAAGGTTTGGAACAGTTTTCTTCTCGACTGTTCCTCCCTTGGCTGTCTTGCGCTCGGCAGCACCTGCCTTGGCTGGCTTTTCGAAGTCTGTCGTCACATCTTGGTTTGTCAGATGGCTTGTGGGTTCCGGGGGCATCATCCATGATGGTAGTCTGGATGGCTGGCCAGATGGCATACGCATGCCACGTGTGGAAGGAGTTCTCAGCCACCAAGGTGGTTGCGACATCAATGGCAGCAACCGACTGTTGGATGGATACAAGGTGTCCGTATCAGTCTTGTATGCGGCCTGACGTTCGGCTGTGAGGGCGTTCCTTGCCTCAACAAACTTTGTGACCTCGTCCAGATAGATCTTTTCGGCTTGATCTATGAATTGGTCCACGAAGTACCGGTGGCCGCTGGTCATCTCTGGAGTGGCCAGGCGTTCTATCTCTTCATGGTTCTTTCGGATGTCCTCCCATTCCATCTGGAGGTTGTGCTGGCGTATGTCCACCACGACCAACGTTGGCGGACCTCTCTTCTCGAGGTTGAGATAAGCACAGGACATCCGCTCCTGAGAGGCGAACTGGGCGCTGATGAGCTGTTCCGCCAATGTAGACTTTGTCATTCTAGACTTCTCTGACATTTGGGGCGCCCTCTGGTTGTTGACAACGGTGGGTATTTGCGTCTGGACTTGGTGTCCCGCGACCTTGACGTTGGTCGGCCCGTGAGCTGGGCCCTTTAGTATGCCGCAAACTTGGCGGGGGTGGCCGATACAGATCTGGATCCCGGGCTGCACCGCGAACTGGTGGTAGTTGATCCATAGATCTGCCCGCCATTGTGTCTCGAACTGGGCGCGATGTAGTGGTAGCTGCTGGAGTCAGCTTCTGTTTGGGCGGTTGTAAGTAGATGCACTGGCCAGCTCGTTGATGCGCCACTAAGTTGGTAGCTGTAGGTCCTTAGGCTGGACGGGGGCTGCTGGTCTGAGCAGCGGTAGTTTTAGCTGTCGTTGGGGCAGCTGGTTAATGCGCCAGTAATTTGGCGGCTTTTGGCCCTTAGGCTGGGCGGGGGCTGCGTTCTGAGCAACGGTTAATGCGCCACTTATCTGGCGGCTAGAGGTCCTTAGGCTGGACGGGGGCTGCGTTCTGGGCAGCGGTATCTTTAGCGGTAGTTGGTAGCTTTGGTTACTGCTACACGAACGGGCAGCAGTGGATTGGATCCACAGACTGGATCCGGCTCGAAGGACCAAAATGGTTGCGAACAACAGGCGTTGAACGCAACTTCCACGAACAATGCAGATTGTTGTGGGCAAAAATATGGGTGTGTTCAACACGCTTTGAACACCTCACAAGATTGATGTTTGCAATCGAACAGATGTGGTCACACACACGTGGTCTGGATTGTCCAAAGCAACGGCGACCGCAACACTGATACCTGAAACCACCAATCGTTAATTAAAAGGGGAAAATGGAACCGAATACCTGCGATGAATTCCATCAGAAATCTCCAAAGCGAATCCTCCTTAAATAGTCGGTTGTTTATGTTTATTAACTGTGAACTTTATTCAATTGATGAATGAGATTTTATGCGATTATCTGAGTAGTTGAACTTTTTTTGTCAAAGGTTTTACGAAGAAGAGGAAATGTCAGCAATGACGGCAGACGATTTAATTTTAATGTCAGCTGATTGTTGACATTGGTTAGGTTGGTGCCACGGGTAGCATTCGGTTGCGAATTCGCTGGTTGTGTCCAGGGCGAATCTGCAACAATCAGCGTGGGAAAAAATCTAAAAGAGTCGGCGATAACCCAAGTCGTTTCGCTATGAAGCAACAGCGTCGTTTGCCCACACTTTGCTGTTGCTAACCAGACATGAGACTTTTGATTTCCGATAGGAATTCTCATGTAGTTTATCAAATTATGTTGTCATTCGGTTATGCATTATCTGCAGAGAAGGATGAATTCAGTGTATGCGTCCTTTGGGAAGGTACCTTTTACAGGTGAAATAGGCCGACGAAAGTGATTGGGGTTGGCGTTGTGCGCGGTTAGTGGGCGAAATTGTGGTTGTAATTGTGGGTTGGTTCTCGGCGTAATATAGAGAACCCCCACAGATCCCACTACCGACAACATAGAAATTGTAAAAAAATTTGTAAATAGCATTAAGATGAAAGTGTAAATTAAAAATACAGAGCCAATAGTCCCCGCTGCAAGGCTCATTAAGTTAAGTTATTGATATATAATTTTACATTATCATCATCATCATCATCGGCACTACAACCGGGATCCGGTCTTGGCCTTATTTAACAAGTCTCTCCACCGGTATCCGGTGCTTATCCGAGACTTGTTAAATTGTCCATAATAATTTGTTTTTCCGGGCAAGGTTATTAGCCTTGCGCCGCGTAATTTTACATTACTAGTTGATAATACATAAAAAAATAAAAAAATATTTATACCTAAGGCTAGTTGATAATACATGAATAAATAAATAAATATTTATACCTACGGCTAAGTGCGGCTTATCTCGGTGTTCCCATGGTTAACTCTCCTCGGTGCTAAACAAGATCGTCCCGATTTTTCGCTTGGAGTCTTTGTAGGTCTTTATAATATGCCTCATTAAATTATTCAATTTTTTCTTGTTTCTTAAATTCTAAAATACATTTAGTAGGTTTACGAATGTTATAATTAGTACAATATATACAAAAATTATGATTGCACGTTTATTAATCTGGCAAATTAAGTTACCCAAATAATGTTCGCCATATTTCACTATAACATAATATTCCCTGCATAATGTTATCGTATTATCTGTTTTAATTTCGCCGTGTAGGAATCCTATTGGTGGGAGTTTGGATAATTCACATTATTCTTTGATTACTGGGTATTTGTAGACTGTAACGAAGCTGTCATCTATTTTTGCCATGCTAATATTCGAATATTCAAGTACATTGATTAATGGTAATAGTTCCGGACACAACACTGAGCAACGCCGCAAATTCAAGTTCAAAACACAGGATCAACACTGCACAGCAATAAACACACTGGTATTGTTATTTCGATGTATTTTTATTGTTTCCTGTTGGTATAGTTAGTTAACATTTATTAGTGATCACTTAAATACACGTTGGTGTGTAACAATTATAGACGTCTCAATGGATTACGCGCGTTTGTATAACACAATTATGGACGACTCAAGATACGCATTGCGGCTGGTTCAAACTCGACTGCGGGATGTGTACGCACCGTACCGGCGCCGGTAAGGTGGATGGGGAACGCGACCGGTTCGATCTGTGGTTGTAATCAGACTCCTCGAGGATGGAACTCTGACATGAATTCCATCCTAGGTTAGGGCTAAGAAAAAAAGGGAAGAGAGAGAAAAACTTTTCTCTTAAGGGTGCGGCCGCTGTAGTAAATGCTCTCTTTCAGTGCAATGGTGTGTGTGCATGGTTCTTTCATGGGTGAGATGAACCTAGAACAAAGAAAGGGCATAAGTGCATTCATAGGATACGATTTCGGTAGAGCAAATAAAACCGAAATCGTTGGATGCTAATGGGATCTTTGTTGGAACATGTGCGTCGCGGCTAAACAAAGAGACGACGATACGATGTGGAAATGTGCTAATTGGTTTTAGCTAGGTTGCTGGGAAATGATGTTTATGGCATCGCTAGTAAGGGTAGGTATTAAATTATTTGCGTATCGCCAGAATGCCTGATGTAGGACATCGATCTTTTGTTTACCCATGGTGTGAGTTAGGGAAATAGGCTTCAGCGTCGATTTCGCTAATTTAATGCGGCTGCTGGTATATTATTGCTGGGAGAAAAAGGTGAAGCTGAAAAATAGACAGCACAATGTTTATGGCCCCTGGTGAAGGTTACATTATATGTAATTCAAATTCTTTTGTTTACAGGAATTCGTCTAGGGAGATTTGCTTGACACCGAAGGTGCCGAATTAGTTTGAGATTCCTGATAAGGTAAGAAAGAAATCTTACAGGAATTGTATGCGAATAGATGCATGAAAAGGTCAGTTTTCTTTACAGAAGCCTTAAGATTATAGATTTGATCTAATTAATGCGTGCAGCATTTTCAGGTGCTTAATGCGATTGTATTAGCAGAACTTATGCGACTTGGGATGAGGTTATGGGGGTTTTTAAGTAAGTGTACCGTGGGGTTTGGCGACACCGCCACACCTCTATGAGCTATGTTATGAATATTTTCTATTATTTTCATTTACTGATTAATATCTGTTACATCTTCTAATTCGTTAGGAGTTAATACAGAAGTCGCTTCTTTTTAGGACTCGAGGAGTTATTGTTAATAACTTTTATAATTTAAATATTTTAAAAAAATACCATATATCCTTTAAATGATAATAAATATTATGCAAACATTTTTAAACAAATATATTCAACCATTTTAATAAAAAAATCGAGAAAAGGCTTCGTTTTTTAGCGCTCATGACTGAATATGCCCCGTTGAGGGTATATTATAAGTTCTTATCACACAATGAAACGATCAATAAGGTGGACTACCCACACGTTCAACGCTGTTTCTAGCAAGTAATCCAAAAAAAAAAACCAAAACGCCCGGAAATGCAGGGCTTTTGCACAACCATAATACACCAGTTCACACGGACTACAAACAAAACTATAACACCGCTCCAGCCTTCATATTCTCCAAATACGGCTCCGCATTGCTTCTTTTTGTTTCCAAAAAAATAGAAACATGAAAGGACTAAGTTTTACCACTGTTTTAGTAGAATCGTTGAAGAAGCTGGCAACACAAAAAAAATTAGTTCCAGGAGTGCTTACAAGACTCAATAGAAGTTGGACCAAGTATGTTATATCTGACGGGGATTATTTTAAAGGAGACACACACACTCGCCGATCGTTTATGCGGACAGACGTATTCATCGTGTGCTCGTTGACGAATAAAATTGAAAAATTGAATCCGTAGACGTTAATTCATCGACGACCGATTGCGTTCACCCCGAATCTTATTGGGTGATAAATTGCGGAAGTTATAGTTACAAAAAAAAAACCATACAAACACTCGCAAACACGTGTAATTTTCGCTGGATGTCGTAGTCGAAATCTGTCTTCATAGATGCCAGACAACGATCCGAGCGCTACCCGGGAATATTTATTGGAACGGAAGAGAAGAGTCATTGAAACTCTTCAAAACCCATCAAAGAAGACCACAAAAATGGAAAATCAAGCAAAAAACCACATTGACTACGAACAAAAATTCCACAAAGCCGTGGAATACATCCAACAGCTTACAACAGAGGTGAAACAACTCCGGGAGAAAATTCACTCTCTAAAGCACCCCAGCTAAAACAGCGACGATGCCAGTATGGAGATGACGCCTTCTCCCAGCTTAAACTAAAAAACGTCTCCACCCAAACAACTATCATCAGCCCATAAAGAAGCCACCAAACAAGCCAAGCCCAGCACAAAAATGTTAGCCCACCACCGATCTACATGAAAAACATGACCAGCATCAAGGAAACAATCCTAATAGTTGAAAATGCCCTAGGACACCGTAACTTCACCACAAACACTAAAGGCTCGTCTATCTCCATTGCAACAACAACTCTGGTTGATCACGATAGGACCGTTAAAAAACTTGCGGAACTATGACACCAATTTTTTACCTTCCAACACCATCAGCTCAAACCAGCGACATTCATCATTATGCACATTCACCCAACTTGGAGCAACGAAGAACTAGCGTCAGAGATCTTCAGGATTTGTCCAGAGCTGAAAATCCACAGGTTAGACTATTTACAAACTCCGTACATCCGAGAAAACCACATAAAGAACCTTCTGATTATCCAAATCCCTCCAAATGAAGACAACAACAAGCTCAAACAAATTAAGTATTTGTTTACGCATAAAATCAGCATCGAGGAGCCTCATAAACAAAGTATCCTTCATTGCAAGAGATGCCAAGGCTCGGGACACTTGGCGATGGCTTGCCACCTAAATATACGATGCGGCAGATGTGCCGAGGAACATCAACCAGGAGAATGTAAGGTCAATCCACGAGGTATGGAACCAGGAAAAATCCAAACCACAAACCCCGATGGATCCGTTACTACTAAGGAAATCGCTGTGACATGCTGTAACTGCGGAGGTCCACATCTAGCCAATTTCTCCCAGTGCCCGCATAAATTGAGAATTCTCCAAAGAAGAACAAAACCAGCAACAACCAACAAATCCGCACCAACCAAATCCACATCGCAGAACACATTACCACAACCTACAAGGCCAGGAACATCATATGCGGATGTCATCAAAAACAATCAAAACACGCCGACGTCAAACAACCCCAACTCCATTGGCCTCAACCTAGACATCATGGGCTACATCAAGAGTCTACAAACTATGCTTCCTACATTGAAGCATATGTCGGATATCGAAAAAAAGGTCAGATTCTCTCACTTATAACCTCCCATATTCTTTCCCTCAATGTCTGAATTAACTATAGTCGCCCTCAACGCTGAGTCTATATACTCCAACATCCGTAAGCAACACTTGTTGGTTGGTTGTTTGTTAAAACCTTCTCCCCAGACATCCTTCTCCTCTCAGAAACGTGGCTTAAGTCCAACTCCCGAGTATACATCCCCAATTATACATTTATTTCCAACCCCAGGACTACTGGATCCCATGGAAATACCGGCATCCTAATAAATAATAAACTTCAATTCACCGAAATCAGCTTCGCCAATGTTTTCAATATTGAATACACGGCAGTTAAACTTTTTTGTGAAAACAAAAAAGTAATCATAATAACATCCGTTTACATCCACCCAACACGAGAACCAGACTTTCCTGACTCTGACATATCTCAAATAATCAGACAGTCTCTCCCCGCACCATTCATAATCGGTGGAGACTGGAACGCTCGACATACAGCATTCAACGACATAAAGAATAACAAATACGGGTGCCAACTTTTGAACCTCCTCTCATCTCACCCATATACGTATATCGACAGTCCACTGCAGCCAACCCGTGTCACCAACTCGACGCGGTCAACAATTGACTTCTTTCTCAAGTCGGCTGATGTCTACTCAACCCCCCCCCCCCCCCCCCCCCCCCATCATTCCTCTTTCCCCCTGACCATGGTTCCGTTCACACCTCGATCAAAGTTCCCTCCTTCGAACTGCTCTACTCACACAGTCCTGTTCCGAACTTCTCCAAGACTAACTGGAAAAAGGTCAATAGAGACGTCGCCGAAAGGTTTTCTAATTTGCAAATCCCGGAATCTTCTAACCTAATCCCTGCTGATATCGATCGAGCAGCCCTAACAATTGAGCAGACCCTCAAGGATGCCCTCACCAGCAATACACCCACCACCATCCCTCATAATCATTTAGGAAAACCATTACCCAGCATCCTAACTAAATTGCTGCGCCTCAAAAAACAACTCCGCCGAAAACTTCATATAAGATTCTGCACCTTTATTAAAAGTCAGATCCAACTCCTGACCACCCTAATAAATGAACATTTAAAAAAGTTCGCGGATCAGACTTATACCTCTACACTTAATATTAAACCCAATCGTGATCTCTTCAAAAACATCAACCGACTAACTGGTCGGGAGTTTAAACCGCGAATCGATCACCTCATCAACCCATTCAACAATAATCTTATCCAATCCGACACGGACATAGCCAATTGCCTGGCTGATCACTTCTCAAAAATCCATCAACAAAATGATTCCCTCTCAGTCCCTAATTTTCGAAATACTGTCAACGAATATATTTCACACAGGTTACCCGCATCTCACGGCGTCTCATCCTTCACACACCACCACATTTTTAACCACAGATGAACTCATCAAGTTCATAAAATCACGACCCAACAAAAAATCTACCGGTATAGATGGAATACCACACCTTCTATTTAAAAGACTTCACCCGCCAAATCTACTTCCCATTCTAGTCCTTCTTAACCATATCTTAAATGCTTCACATTTCCCAGAGAACTGGAAAATTGCGGTAGTAATTCCCGTTAAAATATCCGGCAGTTCCAATAACACCTCCAACTATCGTCCGATATCCTTATTGAACACCCTAACCAAAATATTGGAATGTAAGATCTACCAAAACCTTCTCTCGTTTGCCAGTGATAACGCTCTTATCCCTAATTCTCAGTTTGGCTTTCGTGAGCGACACTCTACTTGCCATGCGCTACTAAAACTTACACACGATGTCACAACTGGTCTAGAAAACCAATGCCCTATATATGCAGATCTCTCGATATCTCCAAAGCATTTGATTGTGTCTGGATCTCAGGACTTCTTTATAAGCTGCACTGCTTATTTGGTCTGAATTCCAACATCACAACGCTCCTAGCATCTTATCTTTCTGGGAGGAAGTTCATGGTCAGAATAAATTCTTCCCTCTCACAAACTCACAACATAACCGCAGGAGTTCCCCAAGGATCCATTCTCGGACCACTTTTATATCTTCTATCATCATCATCGGCACTACAACCGGGGTCCGGTCTTGGCCTTATTTAACAAATCTCTCCGCCGGTCCCGATTTCGAGCCGATGTCATCCAGTTTAGCACTCCCAGGCTCCTCTTCGCTCATTCGAGCTAGGTGTCCCGCCCACCGGAGTCTACCGAGCTTGATTTTTCTTACAATATTAGCTTCAAGGTAGATTGCGTACAACTCATTGTTGTAGCGTCTCCGGAATCGTCCTCCCTCACATACGGGGCCAACAATTCTCCTCAAGACCTTTCTCTCGAACGCGGCCAAGAGTTCAGAGTGCCTTTTATTAAGCACCCAGGTCTCGGATCCATACATGAGTACTGGTAAGACCATGGTCTTGTACAGTAGTAGCTTGGATGTTCTGGATAAATTTCGGGATTTAAAGAGCCTTGATAACCATAGTAGGCTTTGTTGGATTTAATCAGTCGTTCGCGTATTTCTTCTTCCATATCGTTATCGGCTGATACTATTGACCCAAGGTAGTTAAAGAAACTACTTCAAATTCGTGCTCCACTACCCTGATAGTTTGACCAACGTTAGGTCTTCTCTTCGCAGAAGTTGCCACCATGTACTTAGTTTTTCCGTCATTAATGTGCAGTCCCAGTTTTTGTGCCGCCTGCTCGATCTGGGTGAAGGATTCCTGTACAGCCGATTCGGTTCTACCGATGATGTCGATGTCATCTGCGTAGGCAAGTATCTGGCTGGACTTGGTGACAATAGTCCCTCTTGTTGTAACGCCAGAGTTACGGATTGCTTTCTCCAACGCCAGGTTGAAGAGTAGGCAGGCCAGACCGTCCCCTTGTCGGAGTCCATTATAGATATTTATTGGTTTGGACAGCAATCCCGCTACTTTTACTTGACTAGTTACGTTGGTCATGGTCAACCTACAAAGTCGTATCAATTTGTTTGGAATGCCGAACTCTCTCATGGCATTATATAGTTCTACCCTGGCTATGCTGTCGTAGGCGGCCTTGAAGTCTATAAACAGATGATATAGTGGAATCTTAAATTCCAGACATTTTTCCATCGCCTGCCTAAGGGTGAATATCTTCTATACACATCCGATATTCCCCAACCTCCACCTAGTGTTGTAATGCTAAATTATGCTGACGATACTTTAATCTACTCTAGCAGTAGATTTGTCAAAGCGGCAAGAAACCGCGTTAAAAACTTCCTCCCGCTCATCTCAGAATACTTTAACAAATGGAAAATTCCCCTCAACCCAACCAAAACCCAGCTAACAGTGTTTAAGGCCAAAAACGCTCACTGCACAAACAGCACTAAACGTTGCCACAACAAAATTAAACTAAATCTTAATAACACACTCATAAAACCTTCCAAAACCCTAAAATATTTGGGAGTAACCCTTTCCAACAACTGGTCATTCTCAACCCACATCAAAAATTCTCTTCAAAAAGCCTCAATACAGCTTAACCTGTGCAGACGAGTGTTATGGAAACCTAAAGGCCTCTCTCTTAAGGTCAAACAGCTCATCTACAAACAGATAATTAGACCTACTCTTACATACGCCTGTCCATTATGGTACCACATCTCACCCCCCCAAATGGAGAAATTACGAGTGTTTGAACGAAAATGTTTCCGGTTTATCACTGTCTTACACCGCAAAACCAACTCATATAGATACCATTGTAACAACGACCTTTACAACACCGCAGGTATCGAACGACTGGATAAACGGATCCTAGAACTTTCGATAAATTTCATAGAAAACCTTCCTAACAATCCCAACCCGATAATAACGGACCTACCATCACCCTCCTCCAATACGGGAGCTCACTACCGTAATTGTCTCCAAATCAGGACCCTCTTCGCCGCAGGCAGACTGGCTAACGATCTAAACGAGATCGTGTGCCACAACACCGAAATGGCACCCAATCATTTCAAATACAGCAACATCCAACCATTCTCCAAGATCCTTACCTTTAACACAGAACCGAATGGCTCTCCCCTCCTTCAAGAACATACCTGATCCTATCCCTTACTACTCTCAATCACAATAAGAAATCCCACATCCATAACTAAAAATTGTAAATATTATTTTTAAGTCAAATTCGAATTGACACTATCATTGCAATATCAAATATTGTAAATTGTATATAAGATTCGATTAAGTTAGATTAAGTTATGTTAAGTAATTTTAAGTAGGCTAAGTTAAAATAAACAGAGTTCCTGGTTTTTTTTTTTTACCTTTTCCAGGAAAAACAAAATTACCAATATATATATTTCCCAGTAAATCTTAAGCACATATAAAAAGAATTGTTTGAAAAATGTTAACAAATAACATGTAAACACTTAATATGTAACAAATCTATTATAAGTTAGCTGTTTTACTTATTGTAACTATTCATTTTTAGTCAAATAAATACAGTTTTGAAAAAACAAAAATTAAAGGAGACAAAAATAATGTTAATAAAGAAATAAGAATTCATTGCAAAAAACAAAAACTCTTGTAATTTGGTCACACATCGTATGTCCTTAAAGCGATCACATTAAAAAAAAACATAATTTAGTCACGAAATTTCAAATATTTTGTTTTTAAGCTTTTTAGACATTTTAATAAGGAAATTTTAAGCATTTTAATGAAGAAATAAAAATTCATTACGAAAAAACAACAATGTTCATTAGTTTTTAATAATTTTTTTAATATTTTGTAATAATTTGACTAGAGAATTTAACCTCCAAATCCGTAAAGCGTGCGTCCTTGTCGCTTTAATGCGTACACGACATCCATCACAGTAACAGTTTTACGCTTAGCAGGTTCTGTATAAGTCACGGCATCACGAATAACATTCTCTAAAAACACTTTAAGAACACCTCGAGTTTGTTCGTAGATTAAACCAGAAATGCGCTTCACACCACCTTTACGCGTCAAACGTCGGATAGCTGGCTTGGTGATGCCTTGGATATTATCACGTAATACTTTGCGGCGACGCTTTGCTCCTCCTTTTCCCAAAACTCTGTATGTGTTTATGCATTGAAAAACATCATTTAGTCGCGAAATTTCATATATTTTGATTTCGGCATTTTAGGCGGACAGAAATTACGATCACGGAATTAGGTACGGAATTATTATCATAATGCAATGATCCCTCCTATCTCCAAAATGACTGACGTGTAGATTACAAAACTTTCTTTTCTCAACCGTTTTCACACCTTTTCTCAACTTCTCAACCTATTGCAAGGAAAAATGTGTAATAAAGTCACGATGTTCTCATCTGAAGTAGAGTCGTCGATAAATTGGTGATTGTTCTTTTATGTGATACGCACTTATCCATTGTGTCGCAAATTAATGAAAATTAACACAAATGTATTGTGAACTTGAGTAAACTCTCACTTATTAATAATTAGGAAACATTTTTAACTTGGTAATCAGTTTACATTTGTAAGCAGGTGCCCGAACTATAATTAGTAGAACGCTATGAACACTTTTCTTGATCACTCACCATCCACATCGCAATCTAATACGAAACCTATATTATCCATGTTTTTTCTCTTATGTCTGGCCTTAAAGGATTAATTTTTATAATTTGTATTCACCATAGAGTATCTTCTTTATACCAGAAATGATACTGAGGATCATTCCCAACCAGTTCAAGTTTTTATATACAATATAAATAAAGTCCCACTTTTTATACATCGTGAAACTTTTAATAACAACCCGTTTCCGAGTTCCATTAACAGTGCTATATCTTAACTACTCACTGCGATGATCCATAAACACATAAGTATCTTAATGTGGGGGAATAAAATGTAATTTAATTAATTACAAGCGATTTGTTGAGTGGGTTTATCTGCAACGACCAATGAACTCCCAGCCGATAAAATCGCGAATATCACACATCCAAGCTGTTAGTTGTTGTATGAAAGTTGTTTATTTTGATGCAGTTAATGAATTATAACGAGTATTCTTTTTTGTTTACACTCCTTGTAGGAGCTACTATTTTGTATAAAGTGTCTACCGAATTTTCGGAAATGTCTGTACGTACAAAGTCGTAATTATAATAATGAAATCGTAAATGTTTATTTCCGGTGTTGTTTTTTGAATCTCCATTAATGATCTCTGTTTAACGATAAGTTATTCGTTCTCATTTCATTACCAAGGAATACTTTCATGGTTTTTTTTTTTCTTGTCTAATGCCAATCTGTAAAATTGCAAACCTTGACAACTTTACTACACCGTCCTTTGCAAAGCGAATGTTAAAATTTTGATTTTAAATTATATATTTATTAAACTCGTGTCTTTTTTCTTCCTTCCGTGACTTAGTTTTCTCTATTTTACCTCTTTATCACCACCCTGAATAGTAGTACAAATTCCAGAGTGCACCAAAATATTAGAGAAATAAATATGTACTCCATACAGGCAAACACTCAATCCAGCAATCTTCGCATAAAAACTGCCACCGTAACGTATAATAAAAAAAAAAAGAGAAAAAAAAAAAACAAACGGGAAACGTTTATAATTTACTCATCGACGATGTTGTTTAAAATTATTTGTCATCGAAAAAAAAAAAAATGGACGCGCGCTCAGGCCGATCATCGAGGAGAATAACAGAGGCCTAAGCAGCAATCATGGTCGCCAGACAGGAATCCCAAATAGCTGAAGTGAGGCAAGGCTAGCGGAGCAAGGAGACGGAGCTCGAGGTATTGCATGCGGATTCGAGGACGGACAATGATGCCGGTGAAGAAGAATTTCATCACAGTCAGGTCAAATTGTATCTAAACTAAGTAAAGTATGCTGAATCGTGAGAAAGTGGAGAAGGTCGACATACTCAACTTAGCTCGGGCTATAGCCAAGCAGTCCCAAAAACCATCGATGATAGCTACGTCGAAGCATAGAATCGACCTGCCGCAGTTTAGCGTTTGCAGTGAGAAACTGTGGGTTTTCAGGAGACCTTTTGTGTGTACGTTTCTCTCTTTCACCCATGCGGAGAACTTGGCGTGTTTGCGAAGAACACTTCAAGAGAGAGCAAGAGATGCAGTAAGGCGTGTCATATTATTCACTCCTAAACCCAGTCGTAAATCAGCTCCCTTTAACACTAATCCCGTCCATCATGTAGTCCCAAACAAAACCCGTGAATCCATGGCAAATGCCCACGTTTAACTCTCTCCCTCTTTTCGCCTTCAAAACAGGAGCAAAATATCTCAATTTCATCAGCTCCCACTCTCCTAACCCTAAAATCTCGTTCCTTACCAGATCCTCCCACACGTCGGCTCGTCTGAGAGCATCTCCATCTCTTCTTATGTCAACATCTCACCCCACCTCAACTTCTAGATCCACTCGCCCAACATTCTACCCGCTTCTTCCCCCAGCGGTAAAAATCACTCAGCCAACTATTAACTCGTCGGACTGTCGCTACATTCTCTCTAAACAGAGAAATAAAAACACATGAAAATATTCGTCTCCTCCTGGCCTACCTCCATTACAAATTGGTCAGAGTCTGCTTCGAAGGAAAAACCAAAACCAGCGTTAAGGACGCCATTCAGCAAGAATCCTTAGCCAGTGATGTTGTGGCGTTTCTAACAGATACACACACAATATACAAGCAAATAGTGAAGAACACCGAAAGAAATTCGAATAACCAAAGCATCAGAGCCGTATACCAAGTAATAATATAGTATTTCCACATCAGTCGAATTACTTGAGCTTAGAAATCGAATTCGTACACGCGACCGTAGCCTGCTGCTTCATTGCTTCGCTTCTCCCTCTTTCCATCGTATGTTCAAATCATCATCATCATCATCATCATCATCATCGGCACTACAACCGGGAACCGGTCTTGGCCTTATTTAGCAAGTCCTGAGGCTTGTTAAATTTTCCATAATGATTTATTTTTTCTGGGCAAGGTCATTAGTATGTTCAAATCACCATCTTCATTATCCTTGCTTAACGCAACAACCCGATGTGATCTGTATACACAGCACACACTTCGTTCCTCGCTCCATTATTCGCACACGAAGCTGATCGTAACAAAGTTACTGAGGAGGGAGTAGTGTGGCGTTTCTAACAGATACACACACAATACACAAGCAAATAGTGAAGAATACCGAAAGGAAGTTCGAATAAGCAAAAAGCATCAGAGCCGTATACCATAGCGATAACATAACAATTCCACATCAGTTGACTGTACTTGAGTTTAGAAATCGAATTCGTACACGCGGCAGTGGTCTGACGCGTTAAGCTTTGGTTCTCTATTTTAGTGCTTTTAACCGTGATAGCGTCGGTTCGAATCACACGCTCTTCACTATCGTCGCAAACGCTTTAACTGGTGACCCTGACGTGATCTGTACACACAGCACACACTTTCCACTAGTAAACAGAACTTCACGGCACGATCACGACTTCCGCATAGAGCACCGGCACACTCGCCTGCTCCGACGTTCTCTCGCTCGCTCGTTCCTCGCTCCGTCGTTCGCACACAAAGTTGGTCGTAACAAAGTTACTGAGGAGGGAGTAGTCTGGTGTTTCTAATAGATACATACAATATGCAAGCAAATAGTGAAGAACGATGAACGGAAATTCCAATAAGCAAAGCATCAGAGCCGTATACCATAGCGATAACATAACAATTCCACATCAGTTGAGTGTATTTGAGTTTAGAAATCGAATTCGTGCATACGGTAGTGGCATGATGTGTTGAGTATTGGTTAAATTTTTAGTGATTCTAACCATCATAGCGTCAGTTCGAATCACACGTTCTTCACTACCGTCGTAAACGCTATAATGCCCCCAGACTTCGTAAACTTCCTCAAATTTCACGTAAACCTCAACTTACCACCACATAAAGTGTCTAAGAACACCCAGGCTTTCAGTAAATACGTTCACTCCATGTGCTTAAATCTTTAACGCAATAGAGCTGGCGTCATACATTTTTTAGAGCCTGAACTGTCACCGTATGCTCCCAGCACAACCCCTCATAATCTCCCTCTTACCTTCTATTAACAGAATGTGAGAGGTCTCCGTTATAAGTGTCGACAAATCTTGCAGATGATTCACCCCCCCCCCCCCCCCCCCCCCCCCCCCTTGAAATATACGTCCTAACTGAAGCCAATCTAATCCCTAGTGTTAAAAATCTACAGTTATTTCCTCCCTCTTTCACTGTATATCGCGATGACGTTGCTAATCTTCCTTCCATTGACTCCCCTTGCCGCTGAGTGCTCATAGCCATCCAAAGTAACCTTGACTCAATCCTCGTCGCTATATCCTCCTCCGTGAATAAAAATTACACTGCAAATCAATATATGTCATCTGATTCTACATCCATCCCAGCCCACATAAGCGACTCTCGGAATGATGTCGCTGTTTTTGGTGACTTTAATCTCCCACACCTACAATGGACTCAGATGACCATTCCTTTTACATCACCACCCCCTTTAGTGCTAAGGAATACCTTTTCATCGACCACCTAACTGATTCAAGCCTGTATCAAGCTTGTAATGTCGTAAACCACCTAGGCAGACAACTAGACCTGATTTTCACGACGGACTCTATTAATTGCTCAACAGTCTACTCTCCCCTTATTCTGTCTACCATCGACAATCACCACCTGCCTCTTACCCTGTCTTTTTTCCATAATTCTTGTTATTAAATTGACATTAGTTAACTATCACCCTCCCATAGAACGCATCTGAAATTCTTACCAGTCCGTATCCTTTCCCTAAATCAAACATCACATTAAAGGTACAATAGCATATTCCCACCAAGCAATCATCATCATCATCGGCACTACAACCGGGAACCGGTCTTGGCCTTATTTAGCAAGTCCTGAGGCTTTTTAAATTTTCCATAATGATTTATTTTTTCTGGGCAAGGTCATAAGTCTTGCGCCAGGGGCTCCCCGACGGGGAATCGAACCCCGGTCTCCCGGGTGACAGGCGGGTATACTAACCACTATACTATCGAGGAGCACCCACCAAGCAATAGGCACATTTAAATAAAAAATACATCCCTAGAAATACATAATCCCTATCCAAATAGATTAATATTTTGTTGGCCACATGTTCGTTGCAAAATCATGTAAACAATTTTCATTCCCCACGTTAATATGCAATTTATTCAAATGCCTACCCGAAAAGGCATTTATGAAATCTTTACGATAGGCCCGAAATATTATCCGTCAGGAGACAGCAACACTTCTCCCAAAAAGTTTTCTGTGTGGATTTACCGTTGGAAAACAACCCTCCACAATGGCATAATGATAGTTGCGATTCCTTATAGCCAGTGCAGAGGCGTAGCCATAACGGTAAATTGAAAATGAAGGAAACCAAAAAAGGATAATGGATTGGTGAGAGCCAAAATCAGGGTCGATTCCACTTGGACGAAACAGGTAGTCGTATGGGGGTTCTCAACATTACACGGAGAACCAACCCACAAATTCAACCCAATTTCGCCCGCTAACCGCTCACCACCTCAACACCAATCCCTTCCGTCGGCCTATTTCACCTGAAAAAGGTATACCCATAAGACCGCATAACCTGAATTCATTATTTATGCAGATAATGCATAATTGAAATCAGCCCTTTCTTGCTATAAGGCAACACTATTGCATAAACTACACGAGATTTCCACCGGAAATCACAATTTCATGTTTGGCTAGCAACAGCAGTGTCTGGGCAAGCGATGCTGTTGCTATATAGCGAAATCGCTGGGTAAATTTCAGATTCCTTGAATTTGGTTCTCACGCTCATATCTCCCAAGCCATCGTGGCGTCCCTTTGACCTCCCCCAGACACGCTATTCGCTGGTGATCAACAAACTCAGTGGTCGGGTGAATAGCACAAAAATATTTTTCATCCCACCCCATTTCCCCTTCTCAGAGTGCATTGGAAATTCGCATTTTACACATCCCCCTGCAAAGGAAAACACCGACCACGATAATGTCTGGCACTGGTACTATTACATGTGAGGAAGACAGCAGCGGAACAGCGGCCATCTGGACAATTGGAAATTCCCGCATGGAATGCAGAAGTGTCCAGCAGCTGGAAGGAATTGCCTATGCTAAGATCAGAGGAATTCATTTATACTGTTGTTATGCTCCGCCAAGGTGGGAAATAGGATATTTCAAATGCTTTCTAGACAGAATAACACAAGAAGCTAGAGATAAGAGCCCTCTTATAGTTGCTGGAGATTTCAACGCTTGGGCAGTAGAATGGGGAAGCACAAGGACCAACAATAGAGGCCAGGCACTACTTGAAGCCTTGACTTCGTCGATGCAAGTGCCGTTCATCGGCAGTGTATTTACTTTGGGGTTCGTTTGACGACAGGAGACAGCACTGAGTTTTTAAGCCATTGAACTCTACTCGGTCAGATACTCCCCATTGATATATCTTATTGAGGACGGAATTCAGTGTATTATGCATAACCTGCTGATTGGTATCTCTTCCCCCCTTTTTTCTTCTTCATATATATTGGGGCCGAGCACAACATCCTCACGGGTGTGGGTAATTCCGATTGTCCCAGGATGACCAGGCGCCAGAAACGCGATGAAGGACACATTTGTCGTTGTCTCGTTTAAATCGACCTCCCGCTACTCTTTTTTTATTGTGACTTCACTTCCTCCTCTGTTGTCATTCGAGGAGTCCCCCCCTTGTTATTCCAGTTTAATTTATACTGAAACATTGATTCGAGTAAAGTCGAGTCAATTCAAGTTAAGAAGACAAGTTAGTCATTTTAAATTCAGTTGAATTCGGTTCAGCTTGAAAACTCATTTAAAAAATATGATTACTGTTAAATAAATGTATTTTTGAATACTTACTTTTTTTATCTGGAAAGGCTCAGCCAGCTAGCGCTGGAATTATTATATAGGTTCAAGTGTGGAAAGGGGAAAGCGGAAATCATGCTATAGAAGCATTGGACAGTCTAAAAGTTTCACTCTAGGGAACAATAGCAAGCTATTCCTCTCTTTTTGACACTGATGTGGCACCGATAAGAATAATATGAAATAAGATCGGGAGTGCCTCAGGGCTCTGTTCTGGGACCAGTATAGGATTTTGAACGGAGATATTGAAGAGAATGCGATTTGAGTCAAGACGGAGGCAGTTTTAATAACCAGCTGAAAAGAAATTGAACACTTTGGTATAAAAATGGAGACAATCCCATCTAGTCCTTCTATAAAATATCTGATATTACCATAGACGAAGAGTATGCAGAGCTTCTACTATTAGTAGATCCCCTCCCACGCACCTTTTCAGATATCCCGAGGGCGAGCTTATCACTCTCATGTACGTGGGTGTTTCTGCTATCCGTAAGGCAGCCTTCAGGGAAAATGTTGGCAACTTGTTGTATTCCTTAATAGAATAGGACATTGTATTCTATATCTTTCCGACTTTTTTTCCGTTCCGTTTTTTAAGGCATCTTATAACCTGCTTTCACAGATACAGTTCAATGGAGCGATGTGTGGATGCTGCAAGACGCATTGACACTGTCAACATTTTCAGGTGGATTGTAAATATTGATTCGATGTCACATAATAAATATACCAAATATTGTTGATAGAATTTCATTGTTACTGTTGATACAGTTGAAAAATAGGTACTACAAATATCACGTTTTTTGAAATCTTATCAACACATATTTTTCATGACCTTTTGGATTAACCAAGCTAAAATACTTATAGCCAGCAAATGAGTTTTATAGACTTTATAACGGAAGTATAGATTCTAATTTTATAATGATACCACCAAGATTGTATAGGTAATATGTGATATGTTGCGTGCTGATATTCAAAACTTAAATTGTTGTTATATTGGTGGCGTTGGGAGATGAGATATTTTTATGGAGCTAATAGACAGTAAAGGTTTAGTTTCATTCTGACTGAAGAGTAGATCAGTTAAGAAAAGTAAAATAAAATCGTTTTTTTATAATGAGCAATGCCGACCGAACGTTAGAGAATAGTACGCGCGGTGAGTTTTGAAAACAAATTTTCAATTTCCCTTGAATTATGTATTTTACTAATTAAAAATTGGGGAAGAATACGAGTACACTACAGATAGTAAAAGTGAAAATGTGTAATTCGTCTTAAGGTTTATGGGAAGGTTTTTCAACATTTAATTATTCTTTTTAGTCTACCGTGAAAATTAAAATTATAAATTTGAAGGTCCCTTACTAATTTTAGAGCACGTTTATTATTTGTTTATTTTAACACATGACTATTTTTTTAAAAAAATCTTCGTGAGCTAAAACAAATGAGCTACAAGCCAATAGTAATAGTGCCTTTCGTAAAAAATTAAGCAAATACTTTTCAGAGGTGTGATTCAATGACCCATTCAGAAACCACTAGATCTCATCGAGTGGCTGAGTCTTTTATTCAGTAACACTTTAGGTGGAACAGAACAATACAACATTTGAATGATCTGCTCTGCGGTTGTGACCGATGGATAAATTTACCTGGCACCAAACTAATAACTTCCATGAAAAAGGGATCTAATAATTAGCTGTTCCTTTACGCATATACAAGATATTATGCACTGCATCCGTAATTGCCCAGACTTGGTTGTAACCGTCCTTATAAGTGGGTAGTTGCTTCGCCCAATTTTCGCCCGCTACGTTTTAGTTATTGAAAGTGCATCTCGTATCTACTCGTAAGTGGAGTGTAAACTAAATTCGTGAACACAATTGTTATTATTACCTCTTCTTTTTGCCGAGTCGGTGTTTTCCTGATGATTTGTTCCCTTATGGTAGTGTTGGCTCATCACACCTACGCCTACCGGGTTTTTTGTGAGATTGTTTTTTGTGTATTGATCATTCATTTCATTGGATCACTCTGGGGTTTCAAATGGTCCGCCATATCAGAGCCCCTCTTTGATATGGTAAGGTCTGCTTACTGCTCTGATTCGACCCGGTGTCAGAGAGGCGCCGTTATAATACAGCCGGTATACCCCTGGCAGCAAACCATCCAATGGGCACGGTGACGCGTAACACCCTGGATTAGGGGCGGTAGATCTTTGTGTGTTACTCCTCGCTAGCCTGTCTGACATGGGTGGCCCTACTGGAAGCGTATGCTTCCGTCAGCATAGCCTGAGCGATTCATCGTAGTTTAAGCCCCCGCACCACGTCAAGGTTTCTACCAAGCGGGGTAGAAACGCAACGCGAGTTGGCACGCAGTCAGTAAACTGCTGAAATCCAGACTGCTATCACGTAACATAAAGCTCCGTGTCTATAGAACCATAATCATGCCAATTGTTCTATATGGATGCGAAACATGGGCTCTCACAAAACGGGAAGAAAACAAATTCCGTCTATTCGAGAATAAAGTTTTGAGAGGCATCTTTGGAGGTAAATATGACGAGGAGGCAGGACAATGGAGGAGACTCCATAACCACGAATTGGAAGAACTATATCGCAAACCTACAATAGTGAGAGTAATCAAGTCGCGAAGATTAAGATGGGCCGGACACGTGGCGCGAATGGGGAACGATAGGACCGTGCATAGAATTCTTGACGGTAGACCAACGGGAAAGAGACCGGTAGGACGGCCGTGACGGAGATGGGAGGACAATGTTAGGTTTGACCTTGAGGAGATCGGATCGAATGGTGAAGCGTGGAAGGAGAGTGCCCAGGACAGGGAAGGATGGCGAAGCCGAGTCGGTGAGGTCATGAACTTCCGGGTTCCTACAGGCCAATAAATAATAATAATAATTGTTATTATTAAGGCTGTTAAATTGGCTGAAAAAACTGTTAACACTACACCAACATATAGATGTTTTTAGAGAGCATGTTATATTAATTCACAATTTAAATACAATATAGTAATGGAAGGGGTAAGTGAAGTGACTTACTTGTATGGACCGTGGAGCGGTCGTTGTGGCTGGTCACTGGTATGCAGGTTGCAGGGGGGCGTTGAGTTCTTGACTCCCCCTGTTCAGCTGGCTAGTTTGTTGATGGTGTTGATGTTGACAATTATTGATCCTAATTTTTGTAATGAATTGCAGTGGAACTGATACGCTGCAAGAACTGTTACAGCAGTTCTTCCAATAGGAGTATCTTTTGATCCTTTTTTGTTTTACTGGCAGAGAATATTCCAATTTGTTTCTCGGGCCTTCTATTTAGCCTTGTTTTCTGATATTCAATTCTTATCATTGATTACATTTTTGCCGTTGACGTTTCTATTTTTCGGCGCCGAGTTTTTTTTTTTAATTTTACTATTATACCAAGTAGATTTTGGATAAAGTAGTTAATGCAAATTAGCTACTTGACGATTTTTTTTCCTTTACAGGTAGAGAGGGGAAATTTGCGGAAATTAGTGGGTGTTGGGCGAGGACACGGACGCGGGGTCCGTAACAAGCATAACTCCTCTGGGATTGCAACACCTTTTTTCCAAGTACCGATATGGACAAAATACGTACTTGCAGAAGATCAAATTAGAAGTATTTCAAGAAAGACTGATATGTCTCATTAAAGGATTTCACCTGCAAAAGATGTCTTCTTTAACATGCACACGAAGTCTCTTACAGCAGTTTTCAAGAGATACATCTGACTGAAGAGTTGGTCATGTTTCATTGGAGGATATTCTAGAAACACTATAACGGTTTTTTTATATACATATATACTGCATTTATTTGACTGAAATTTTGATTGAAAGTTACAATAAGTAACACAGTAAACTTATAATAGATTGGTTATATAATAATTGTTTACATGTTAACATTTTCCAAACAGTTTTTTTTATGTGCTTAGGATTTAATGGGATTTAGATATATTGGTAATTTTATTTTTCTTGGAAAAGGTCAGAGAAAACCACGAACTCTGTTTATTTTAAGTTAGACTATTTAAAATTACTTGGGGGGTGGGAGCGAACATACAGGGCAAAGTGTAGAAATTCCGTTTTGTGGGCGCGTTAGTGTAGAATAAAAAATCGATCCGAACTCTGCCCAAAGCCTCAAACTAATATTGAAATAACAGACATCGTTTTCCTTCTTGGCTGCCTTATCACATTTTATTTTTTCAAAACGACGTTTATTACAATTAACTATTATTTATTGCTTTCAGAGAAAACCACCGCACCACCACGACCGGACGACATTATATACACATACGATGAAGCACTTGCTGTCACACAAACAGGAAAGTTTCACTACATGCATCTTTTGGTATGCGGCCTCTGCTTTGCAGCTACCATAGTAGAAACATTGGGACTCAGTTTATTAATGCTATCCATAAAGTGTGACTTCAAATCTACAACATCTCAGGATGGCATATTAGGGACTGCTGGATTCGTCGGGACCGTACTAGGTTCACACGCCAGTGGTTTGATTGCGGATACATGGGGAAGAGTGAAGACGTTACGGACAGCCGTACTGGGAGCGTTCATTTCAAACTTTATATCAGTGTTCTCGATCAACATTTGGATGTTAATAGTTTTGCGGTTACTTAACGGAATATTCATAGCCGGATGTCAGGCGTGTACTCTCAGCTATTGCGGAGAATTCCACTGTCAGAAAACCAGAACGAAATATACGACGTTGCTATCGGTATTTTTGACCATAGCGCTTATATACATATCAGGTAATCGAAAAAAAAAGTAATTATCATAATTTATATATCACTGTCAAAAGACAAAAATGTTCAGCTCAAAACGAACCCAATTAATCGTGTCTATGCCCTTCGCGGGAATTGGGAATCTTTCAAACCACCCTGTGGCAAATTTCGCGTAAAGATTTTGGCCTACATCCTTACAAGATCAAATTCACTAAAGAACTGAAGTCTTTTTATTATTGAATGCGCTCTCTACAAAAATTATGTTAAAAATTGTATAGGTATCCTTCAACATAGTCAGAAGCGTTTATAGATCGTATCATTGTATGCCGCTGAAGCTCATCAGCGTACGCGATTTATCGGTGAACTAATAATGCCTCTTCGGTGCCTTAGGTTGCAGTCGAAAAATAAGTAGTTTGTTTAACATAACCTCTAACACGAGAGTTTTTTTTCGATGAGTTAAATGATGTCTTGTTATAAAAGAGAGACTCTTTTGGACCTTATTCTAAAAGACAGTCGAATCGATCTTTTAAATGTAGATCCTAGCAGTGGAATCACCTGACTTGGGTCATTTTGAACTGAAGCACATATGGGAGCGATATTTTTCACACTTCGACCGATACACACAGCTTATCCGGTGGCAGTGAACACGCACAATGATCGTACCCTTCACCCCTTTCATCGCGGAATTCAACGAAACAAACAAAGCGTCTCATCCTCTGGATAATGCGACCTTCCTAACAGCAGACGAATTATCTGAATTTATAACATCACGCAATAACAAGAAGTCGACAGGCTTAGATGGAATTTCAAACCTTCTTTTCTCGTTCTTCTCAACCATATAATAAACGGATCACATTTCCCAGATAACTGGAAAACAACGGTTATAGTCCCTATCAGTAAGTCCAGTCCTTCCAACAACCCCAGCAACCATCGTCCGATTTCGTTATTAAACACATTAAGCATATTGGAATGCAAGATATATCGAAATCTCCTTTCATTTGCTAATGACAACGCTATTATCCCAAATTCCCAGTTTGGCTTTCGCTCACAACACTCCACCTGTCATGCTCTGTTAAAACTAACGCACGATGTCACAACTAATCTTCAAAACCAAAGCCCGACGGTCTGTATCTCTCTCGACATATCTAAAGCATTCGACTGTGTTTGGATCTCAGGACTGCTTTACAAGCTGCACTACATATTTGGATTAAACACCCATACTACCAAACTTCTTACTTCCTACCTCTCTGGTAGAAAGTTCATGGTCAAAATAAATTCTTCTATCTCCCAATCATATAATATAACCGCAGGGGTTCCGCAGGGTTAAATTCTTGGACCACTATTATACCTCCTGTATACTTCCGACATACCGCAGCCTCAATTACCCAATACCGTAATGTTGAAGTACGCCGATGACACCATAGCCTACTCCAGCAGCAAGTTTGTAAAAGAGGCAAGAAACCGCATTATTAACTTCCTCCCAAATCTATCAACATACTTCAATAAATGGAAAATTCGCCTAAATCCTGATAAAACCCAACTTATAGTCTTTAAGGGTAAAAATGAGCACTGCACAAACAACACAAGGCGCACCCACAACAAAATTAGACTCAAACTAAATAACACCCAGATAAAACCTTCTAAAACTTTAAAATATCTGGGAATAACCTTTTCCAATGACCTTTCATTCCCCACCCACATTAAAAATACTTTACGTAAAGCCACAATACAACTGAATCTCTGTAGAAGAGTGATGTGGAAACCCAACGGTCTCTCTCACAAAGTCAAACTGCTCATCTATAAACAAATAATCAGACCTACACTGACATATGCGTGTCCACTGTGGTATCGCCCAAATGGAGAAGCTACGCACTTTCGAAAGGAAATGCTTCAGGCTGGTCACTGGCCTCAACCGATAACCCAACTCTTACAAGTATTACAATAACAGCTTGCTATACAATGCCGCTAATATTGACCGTCTCGATAGACGCTTCCTAGAGCTGTCTATCAAATTTATTGAAAACCTCTCAAATAATCCCAACCCCATAATAACTTCACTACTACCAACTCCTCTAGATAACAGGGCTCACTATCTGAATTGTCTCCACACCAGAAGTCTCTTTACCTCTGGAAGATTGGTTAATGACTCCAACGAGGTAGTGTACCATAACACCGAGCTGGCACCCAATCAGTTCAAATACTGTAACATACAACCATTCTCCAACATTCTGCGATTTAACGAACAACTGGAAAGTGTTACCGCACCTGAGGCCACTAACTGACCATATCCCACCCCAACCTACTTCCTTAACCATCAATCCCTATATTCCCCAATTCACATTACATATTTAACTTATTATAAAATAAATTAGGTTAAGCTAGAATAAGTTAGAGTTAAGTTAAGTATTAGATTAGATTAAATTAAAAAATAAAAATCCTGGTTTTCTGACCTTTTCCAGGAAAACTGTTAATATTAAAACCTATAATACTCGAATAGTTATTCACACATTCAGTTATGTTTGAAAAATGTGTAATGTATGCATGTAAACAGTTGTATCACTAGAATTATAAGTTAGCTGTAGTACTTAATGTAAACATTGATTATTGGTCAAATAAATACAGTATGTTAAAAAAAAAAAAAGGTGGCAGTGAACATTACGACCGAAATAGGGAGTAAGCGCTTTCAAAGTTGCGACCATCGACTCAGAATTTCAATAGCAATTTTTAATAATTTCCAAACAGTGCCCTTTCGTAAGCTTCTCCATGATAAAATTTAAAATTTGGCTGACGATTTGACATTGACAGATATTGAAAAAATTTAAGGATGCATTCGTATTAAAACACAAAAGTGTAATATTCGTTTTGAAGAACTCCTTATACGGTCACATTATAAGCTCTCCGCTAAACTCTTTCAGTCGATCGTTGGACGTGAATGACATCGGTAGCATTGTTATTTGAGGATAATGTCGAGTTTTTCAATTATGAACATCACATTTAGACGGACGATATGTTTCCCACTGTGAAAAAAAGAATTTTATTGAATATAAAAATCAATTGCGAATAAATTCTACGTTATTGTGTATTGATCATTTGCCAAATCGAATCTACACAAAGTTTACAGTATTAGTTAACAGTTATTGCAATTTAAAAACGATCAGTATATTAATTGAAAGTATTAAATAAATGTCGTGAAGTGCGGCACTGAGTGAATCTGTGGGGGTTCTCTATATTACGCGGAGAACCAATCCACAATTACAACCCAATTTCGCCCGCTAAGAGCGCACCACGTCAATCCCAATCCCTTCCGTCGGCCTAATACACCGGTAAAAGGTATCTACCCAAAGGCCGCATAACCTGAATTCATTCTTCTATGCAGATAATGCATAACTGAATTCAGCCTTTTTTATGCCATAGGGCATCAAATATTTCATAAATCACATGCGATTTCTACCGGAAATGAAAAATCTCATGTTTGGTTAGCAACAGCAAAGCCTGGGCAAGCGACGCTGTTGCGACATAGCGAAACGGCTTGGGTTATATCGAATTCTTTTAGTTTTGTTCCCACGCTGATATCCCAAGCCATCGCGGCGTCCTTCGACCCGCCCCAGACACGGCTATTCGCTGGGGATCAATAAACTCAATAGTCAGGTGAATAATACGAAAAATATACTTTTCATCCCACCCCATTTCCCCTTCTCGGAGTGCATTTTTGGTTCTGCACTCTGAGAGCAATACAAATACCAATCTGGGTCATGCGGTCACCAGTTGGTTTTGCTTTCGTTGCATGAGAAAGCAAAGCAACCCCCAGATCATCACGCTCCCTGTTTCAGTTTCCCATTCTCTCTAAGTCCATTGCCTGTTGGGTAAATTCGCAAGAGTTTATTCACCTCGATGGGCGGGGAAATGGGAGAATGCAGATAAGTGTGCGATCAAAATTGGTTGATCGTGTGGGTAGAGTCGAACAGTCGAATTTTAACAATTGATGTGTGCACACCACAGGAGTCGAAAGTTTTAAGAAGAAGAGTAGCGAATTGTAGTCATTCGGGGTTGGATAGTTTTTGAGTTTTCTTGTGTGTAATCCTCGTGAACGGTCGAAAATAGTGAAGTTACGGAGTTGTATGTAAATATACAAAGTAATCAATAACCGGATACGTGAATTTAACTTCGATAGAGTCGAATAAATGACACTCGAACCTAGTGAAATTAAGCAGTTGTATCTTAAATGAATAAACATAATCAATAAGCGCAAAAGTGAATTTCACTCAGATAGAGTTAAATAAATGACACTAGAACCTAGTGAAATTACAGTGTGGGATGTCATATAAATAAATGTAAACTAATTAACATTAAGTGAAATAAATAATTTCAAAGAACAAGAGACAAAGTAATTTTTGATTTGGTGGTGATCGGTTTAAAATAAAAATCCGTGAGTTGAAATCCCAACACGGTGTTTTTCCTTTTTCTTTTGATGAACGGCGATGGGATATTAGAGAACCTGTGCCCGTGTCTGCACCTCAGCTAATACAATTCCCCACAAATCGACCTAAATAAAAAATAATAAAAAAAAGACAAAGACAACGCAGTCAAAACCAAGAAACTTAAAGTCAAACAAACAAAACAAAACATATAATAAACGTATAAACAGTGCGGTGAAGTGCGAAAAGTAATATAATTCACAACTAAAAGAAGTAAAATATATCACCTTGGTCGCAAGTGTGAAAATAATAACTAACAATATATTGCTCGTTAAGCAGTTCGTTTTTAAAGCATCATTTAGCGCAAGTGTAAGGTGACTGACTATTAGTCGGCGGATAGGCGAGTTCAAGTCAGGTTACGGAGAAACCGAGTTACGTCGAGGTTCGTATGGCAGGTCGCCTTTGTTTTTTTTTTTTAAATGAAAACAAACTGGAAAGTACCAGCATTATCATGGACGAAGAAAAAAACGCGACAACACACAAGAGAAAAGGTGCTCCGAAAAATACCATTGTGACGCGAAGTAAAGCCGCGAAACTAACAATGGAGGAAAAGCAGCAAATGGAGGCGGTCAGTGAGCGCCCCCCCCCCCCCCCCACCAACCCTTTTCCAACTTTAACATGTAGGGGGCAAACAACTCATTTGCTTCTCTTGCATCCTTAGAGTCTGAGCATGAAGAAGGGGAGATAGGCGAATGGGGGGCGAAACTTGCGGAGGCATGACCCCGATTAGAAGAGGGACGCCGGGAGGAAAAATAGCGGCGCTCTAGCAGGAAAAAACCACCCAACAACAACAAAAGCCGAAGCCAAATGTCGGCCAACAGCAACAATATCAGCAGCAACAGCAACAGCAACAGCAACATCAACATCAATATCAATATCAACATCAACATCAACATCAACATCAACATCAACATCAACATCAACATCAACGTCAACAGCAACAGCAACATCAACAGCAACATCAGCAGCAACTACCAACACCAAATCGCCCATAGAAACAACAAGCAGCACAGCAGCAGCAAATCAACAACAACAGAAAAATAAAGATGACACCAATCAACACCATAGATATTGAATGTAAGGAATTGGTAAGTCTCTGTAAGCTAGCTATAGGAAACAATTTTGTAGTTAAAAGACTGGCAGGTAACAGGCATTCCATTCAAACCTATGCGGTGGCAGACCATGACAAAATTCAAGAGGTTTTAAAAAGAGCCACCGCGGAATTTTACTCGTTCACGCCCAAACAAACGAAGAGCGTAACGGTTCTATTAAAGGGTGTCAGCCCTGAAATGAAACCGGAGGCTCTGCTCGAAATGCTTCAAAAGCTGAAGCATGAAGATCTCGAGTTTACCGCGGTAAAATTGTTCATCGCAACCAAGGTAAGAAGGGAAAACTGGAAGCTACCCTTCTTGCTGGTGCAATTAACACCGAGCAGTAGAATTGGTGGTCTAAGAAAAATTACAGTCTTGGATCATCAAATGGTCACATGGGACAAATTAAAAAAAGACATCCGGCAATGTGTCCGCTGCCAAAGGTTTAGTCGCGCAGCGGCGAACTGTGAAATGTAGCATCCTTGCATAAAATGCGGAATCTTTATTAGAAAAGGAGTCCATCGTAAAGTAATATATAGTGGAGAAGTGCGCAGGTTCCGGGTGCTGGAAGCCTGTATCGTATGCATACCCCTTCAGCAAGGAAGGGGTTTGTACGCGATTGCGGTCTATGCACCTGAGGAGCGTCAACATAACCACTTTATAGCAGAGCTCGATGCTTATAATTGCACCTGGACAAAAACTACTTTATCCTAGGTGGAGATATGAACGCCAAGCATAGAAATTGGAGAAATTATATATCGAATCCCACAGGAAATTAGCTGGCTGGTTGGTTAGATCTGTATCATGTAGAATATAGAACTGAACTACTAGCTACGGAATATCCATCGTTCTCTAGAGGTAGATCGTTCTTAGATATTTTGCTCATTGACTCACGACTGAGACTACTTAACACCAATAGGCGAAACAGACTCTGTTTATGGACATTTGACTACGACTGTGACCATTGTGCATCCACGGGAGTATTAGAGCTTCCGAACGATCTGGCAGATCTGGAGGAATTCGTGATCCCGCAACCCTACAACAACGAGGCAATGCGATGGCCACGGTTCATCAGATCATTAAGAAGAGAACTTCGTTCGTATGAATTGAATCTGCCAATAAACAGAAACCTGACAAATGACGAAATCGACAAATACATTTAACAAATGAACGAAACCGTAAAACGAACAATGGACAAAAGAATTTCCAAAACAGCAGTTACAGATCACATAAACATGTACAGAAACACAATAATAAACGCACTCCACAAGATAAAGAGCAGACTGCTATCGAAACTAAAACAATTACACAGACAGTTTACTGACAGACAAGACCAGGAGATACTATCATTGAAATCCCGACAAAAATACCTCCAACAATTACTTAAAGCTAGCTATAGATTAGCAACAAATTTGTATTGGAATAACAGAATTCGGGCTATAAAAACTAATAACCCGAATATGGTCCCACAAATAAATAAAATATTGAGAAGAAATGATCAAAACGAGATTCAGTGTCTCCAGATTTCACGTATCGACACTGACATAGATACTGAGAACGCGATCCTCAATAGTGAACTCTTCGTGATTGAAGATCCTCTGGAAAAGGCGAACGCTGTGGGCGCTGTCTTTCAGGAAATGCACAAGGTGAATGGAAGCATTCACCGAAATCACGACTTGGAGGACAGAGTTCTACTGAATCACCTGCACCTCCGAAATGAAATTTCACTTTGGCAATCGGAGAATCCCGGTTTAACCGAATTTATTGGCGATAATCTGTCAATTGACAATAATGCCAATGGTGGGGCTAATAGTCTTTTAATTTCGAGGGAAGGAATCCAAAAAGTCAGTGGGAATAGATGGAGTGCCTAATATCGTACTCAAGAACCGGCCCGCAATGGCAATAGATATATACACGGTTCTGTTTAACAACGCGTTGAATAATGCATATTTTTCCGCGCGTTGGAAAACGGCAATCATACAGACCATCCCAAAAAAGGGCAAATACTGTACAAACCCAATTAACATGCGTTCGATAAGCTTACTCCCAAACATCAGTAAACTATTTGAAAAGACTATTAACAAAGCTGGGTTGGGGTGGGGTGAGGGCGGGTTTCTTCTGAGACGTCGTTTGAGGGCAGGAGTGGAGAGGTTGAAATCAAAGGAAGTGGGGAAAGAGTTGGCATGTCGTAGCATACGCGAGATGGGCTCGTTAACGCTGTAAGAAGTGTGATAAGCGGGCACGTAAAACAGACGAGGGTTCCGCACATTACGGGGGTTTATATAAAATGATAATGTGGAGAGCAAGCTTGGGCAATTGACTGAGCCTGACAGAAGGTGATGTATAAAGATGATGTCAGCATGGATTCTGTGCTCCTCAAGTGTGTTAAGATTGATTAGAAGGAGCCGGCCTATGTAACGTGGTAGAATGAGTGGGTTTTCCCAGTTCAATCCACGGAGGGCAAAGCGCAAGAAACGACGTTGAACGCCCTCGATCCTACGAATGTGAGACTGTTGATACGGGGACCAGACATGACTATCATATTCGAGTATGGCGAAAAAGTGTTGGACTGCATGTTCCGATAACATGTGTCCTGTGAATGCCCCGGCTTACCACAGGTTTGGCAGACTATTCGATTAAATCTAGGATTTTCATTATAGTGATATGACCTGGGAGAGTTATCCATTCGAGCAGCATGCACTACTACGTGGGCAATCGACTGTTTTAAACTGTTTCCCCCATGGACTTTAGCTATTATTTTTAGTTGTTCGTTCTTTAATCCGTCCTCAAATATTTGTACGGCCAATTTTGTGTTTTCTTCCATCAAGAATTCCCTAACTACCGCGTCTGCTGTTCAGTTTCAGTTTTTCCTTTATATCTTCCCACTTAGCGATTTTGCTATACCTAATAAGATCATATGCAGGCCCCTCTAGTCTATTTTTGACTAGCTCTAAAAATGTTTCATATATATCAGGGTCTGCCTTTTTTATGGATCTAAATAAAACATCTCCCCCGGAAATAAATTTGTCTAGGTCGCAGGGTTTCCCGTCAAAGGTAGGGACGATCCTGAAAACATCTGAAATTCCGACAGAGAGAGCCATTTCAGGGAGTTTATTGTGTATCAGTTGAGAGTGGATTTGTTCTTCCCCCTGCCTAGCCGCCTGTCTCGTATAGCAAGGACTCGAAATTGTGAAAATTTGAGAGAATGTATGGCGAAAATTTGTTATCACTTCTTAAAAATATGGTTATGAAAAAAGGCCTTTATTTTATTATTCAATACATATATGTGGAAAAGAAAAATTGATGTCCCAAAAGCTGTAAAGGAAGAAATTTTTCGAAGAGAATACTACTACTAAAAGTTGATTGAAGTCTTGTTCGTCACTTATTTGTTGTCTTTCTTGTGTCTTTCCAACCAGTGTTGTAGTCGTTGAGTTCTTCTTTTTTTTCTTTCACTTTTTTTTTTATTTTTTATTTTTTTTTATAGCCAGGCAGACTTCACGCCCTAGAAGTTGAATATCCTGGTCTGCTTACAAAAATTTTTTTTTCTTGATTTTTTTTTTTTTTTAAATTTTTGTTTTAGTTTTTTTTCTATTTTAGTTTATTTTATTTATTTATTTATGGGATCCTTCGGTTGGACGAAAATCAAAGAGCCAAACCCATACGAAATAAAAATGTATCCAAACACAACAAAATCCCTCTTATATATTGTCACTACTTTGCCGCTTGACATAGGAGACGAATCCATACTTGAACAAACTCTTATAAAAATTCGTAAGTATTGTATAAAAGAAAAGGTAAACCACATCGATATTTGTATCTCAAAACAAGAGCCAATAAACCCTCGCCTCAAAAATGCCATTATACAATTATTCGCCCAAACCAAGATCATCTTGTATCTCTACTCAGACAAAAGAATCCATATCAAAGACCGACAGAACATCGATAACATTCTCCGTGACTTCCAAAATTCACCGTTTGGAGGGCACCAGGGAATCTCCCGCACAATTAAACGTCTTCGAACAAGGTACATTTGGCCAACCTTCGTAAAAGATACAAAGAATTCATTCGAAAATGCGAATCATGTCAAAGAAACAAACTAACATTAAATAGGAAAATCCCCATGAAAATTACTACAACCAGTACAATCCCCTTCGAACGCGTAGCTTTGGATACTGTCGGCCCACTCCCAACTAGCTATGAAGATAATAAGTACATCTTAACCTTCCAAGATGAGCTAAGTAAGTTCACTGAAGCTATGCCGCTACCTAATGCGGAAGCACCCATCATAGCTCGTAGTTTTGTGGAGAAAATTATATGCCGTTTTGAAGTACCCGACGCGGTATTAACTGACCAAGGCACCAACTTCCTGAGCCACCTTTTTAAGGAAGTATGTAAGATTCTAAAAATCAAAAAGATACAGACAACACCTTATCGTCCCCAAACAAATGGAGCTTTAGAACGTAGCCACCGAACGTTGGCCGAATATCTCAGACACTACGTTAACAAGGACCAACTTTCATGGGATACCTGGCTACCATATTCAATGTTTGTGTATAATACCACACCTCACAGTAGTACCGCATTTATCCCTTTTGAATTACTTTATGGTTTTCCTGCACGAATACCGAATTCTATCAGCACAAATCCACAAACCTCATACAACTATGACAACTACGCTAACGAGCTAAAAGCCCGCCTACAGTACGGGTACAAGATCGCTAAAAATATATTGCAGGACAAAAAGGAAAAAGCTAAAGCGTGTTACGACAAAGGAACAAGCCATAAAACATTCAACATTGGTGACAAGGTCCTCATAAAAAACCATACACAAAAAAATAAGCTTGCTTCGTATCCGATGAGAACTCGGAAATCAAAATTGGAAATAAATTTAAAATTCTACACAATAATAATATAAAACTATTTTCGGAATAAATAAATAACACATACACACAACGTAACCAAATTTTTAACAATTATCTTAGCAATTGGCTCAAAACGATTTTGGAAAATTTTTCATAAATTTAAAGAAAAGGTACACACCTAACAAATGGCTTTTGTTTTTTTTATTCAATATATATGAAAAAATCAAACAATTGTAGGAAATAAAGGAAATGAAAAAAAAAAAGTTCAAGAAGGGGAAGAAAGAAAGAAAATTTTTGAGTTAATATATATATTAGAATTTTTAGAGTTAATACATATATTGAATTTTAACGAGTTATATATATTCGAAATTTGAAATATATATTCGAACGAAAAAGAGAATTTTGAAACATAACTTTTTTTAAAGTATTAAAATTTTTTGGATAAGAAAAGAAAAGGTTCCAAGGAGAAATATTTAAATTTAGTTAATATATAATGTAAATAGACAATTTTTCTAGTGTTAAGAACTTTTTGAAATTTAATTATTGTAACCTTTGATGGAAGATTAATTTTGAAAACCATTGTAATTGAACGAAAACCCAAGTCCTTAATTAAGCTACAGTTACGAAGAAAATTATTCTCTTCAAGGATAATTTTCTTTTTCGAAGAAGGGTGGGATGTAGTATTCCAGAATACTACTGTCCTTATTAGCTTTAACACTGAATCTCATTACTTATCTAACACATCCTTAAAACTTTCTCCTTACATATCTAACATTCTCATTTAATACATATTGTAGCGAGCTTAGGGTTCGCTGGATTAATTATTTTAAAATAAATAAGAGCCGTTAAATCGATTCTGAATTAATGTGACATTTTATTAGTCCGTAATAACAATCGTTACTTTTTAACGTACACTTAACGTTTTCTTTATTATCGCTTCCGTAATTATCGCGTATTTTACTGCTTACTTCTCGCTCGAGACTTATCGCTTGTTTCACGTTCTACTTCTTACTCATCACTATGCTCTATGTGCGGCGTATTAATACTGTTTCAGCGTTTCGTTTCCGTCCGTTCCAATGCCTTGAATGTTCTACTGTTCCTTGTCTCCAGTTTTCCATTACTTTATAGAATATTCTAGTACTATGTTTCGGACTCTCTAAAATATTCTAGTACTGATTGTCATATGCGTCACAATATCATAAATAAACATACACAATATTCTATATCAAGCCAGTTACAGTACATTTCATAAGATGCCCCCTTTTCATAACATGCACCTTTTTTTATTTGAAACATGGCTCGTTCAAAGTTTGTTCAAAATTAAAAAGTCACAGAGAGTAAGTAATACTTTGAGAAAATGGTTTTTGTTCAAATTATAATTTACAGTGAATTAGAACTCAATGTTCTATAAGAAGAGAGAAAAATGAATTGTAAAGACAGTTGAGATTGGGAAGTTGAGAAAAGTAAGTCGAGAAGAAAATGTTGCTGAATTTGCCATGGCATTATTCGACACATGAACTACATGAAAACGCTAACGTTAAACCGGTAGAGTTCCTTATTGACAAAATCAATCGAAATTTCTTCGTCAATTGTTCTTTTTCTGACAATGTTCTCGTTTCCCGTCTTGCGTTATCCTAAATCACTACATATGTACTCTGTCTATGAAAATTATATCGAGGTCATTACTATATAAAATAACCGGAAGCTCGTGCAATATTAGTCTTAAGATTCAAATAAGGGTTTTCTCTTGTAGTTTTCCCTTAATTTATTATTTGTTATTCATTAAAATTGTTCTATTGTCATTACATAGATTTAAGATTATAGTTGTAAAGGAATTGCTATCCTAAATCTCTTAAGTACTAGTTGTAAAATATACCATAAATGTAATTATCTACCAAATAAAAAATTGAATTGAATTACGGAACCGATAAGTAAAGAAAACGTTAAGTGTACGGTGAAAAGTAACGATTGTTATTAACGGACTAATAAAATGTCACATTAATTCAGAATCGATTTAACGGCTTTTATTTATTCAAAATAATTAATCCAGCGAACCCTAAGCTCGCTACAATATCAAAAAGCATTTTCGAAATTGGTAGACTTGACATTTCAAAAACCAATGACCCGATCTTTCTAAACCTTATTTTAGATAAAATTTACTAGGGGGATTTTTTGTTTCAATGATTAGAGCTTGATTTACAAAAAAAAAAAACATCGATTTTTACATTTTTTTAATAAAAAATAACCAGTTAGCCCCCAAATGATAATAAACATTATGCACACGTTTTTGAATAAATGTATTCAACCGATTTAGAAACAAAAAATGGAGGGAAGCCATCTTTTTTCGCCCTAACGACCTATGCCCCCTTAAATTAATCTTAGCAGATTTAACATCTAATTGTATCCTTCTCTTGAAGTCAACTATCCACTAAACTGTACTAATTGCCGTTGCAGCTATCGCTTGGATTATCCTTCCCCTGCACTTGGACGCTATAATTATGGGTATAAAATTCTCATCATGGAGATACGTACTCCTGGGAAACAGCGTTATAACTTTCATGGCTTTCATCTGTTTATTGCTGTTGCCAGAAAGTCCCAAGTACACTCTCCTCCGAGGGTTTCCTGAAAAGACCATCGAGATTTTGGCGATGATATTCAGGCTAAATACAGGAAAGCCGAACAGTGAATATCCAGTCAAAAAACTACACCCAGACATTCCAGGAGGCAATTTAAGGACAGTGCGTGGGATCACGGATGCCGTTCAATTGGTGTGGCTCCAAACTGGTGATTTATTCTGCAGAAAACGGTGTCTTCACACCCTCAACATCTGCTTTTTACTATTTATTTTTTACTTTATCGCCCATGGTTTGTTTTTATGGTAAGAGCCTCACCAATCTAACTGAAGTATTATTCCAATGTCAACCTGAACATTGCAGGTTCCCAACAATGTTAACCAAAATGCACCATGGCCTTGAAGGAGGATCCACGTTTTGTCAGGCCCTAAACACAGTAAACGTCACAACAACAAGTTCTTCTGTTTCTAATGATCCATGTGATGCACCGGTGGATACCGTTTCGCTGGAGAACATGACCTACAATGGAGTAGTGTTCACGGGTGCCTATATCGTATTAAACCTCATGGTCGATTGGGTGGGGAAAGTTAATCTTATATGTAAGATTTAATTTTACTTCTAAAAACGTTTTCAGTAAACTTTATTATCATTCACAGTGGTTTGGCTAGTGGTTACAATTGCTTGTTGTTTGGCGCTACATTGGGTAAACTCCTTCATTGTGGCCAACATTCTACTGCTCTGTATAATGACTAATGCCAACAGTGCAGGAATAACATCTGCTATAGCCGTGGAATATTTTCCAACAAAAGTTAATGCCACGGCAATGTGTCTGGTGCTGATGGTGGGTCGATTAGGAGCAGCTGCTGGCAGCTACATACTGAGCTACGTACTCTTCACGCATTGTGATATGGTCTTCTACATATTGGCAGGAGTTCTTTTGCTAGTAGCGATTCCAATTAAGCTGTTACCAGAGCTTAAAAAACCATGGCGAACGTAGAAACCTTTCACCATCACAACCGTTACGTGACTTCGCCGAACAATTAGAAATTTAGTGGAACAACGATTTTAGTTGATTTGTCGAGTAATAAGAAAACGTCATTTTTTCTACGTGTTCAAATTCACCGCCGTGCTTCCTCGCCACGACCTAGGGAAGAGCGTGAACGATATTCTAATTTAATTAAATTGATTTAATAGTTGATAAACAGTATCGTTAATATTTTATTTAATGATACTAACATAAACAATATTTAAATTTTAACACAAAAACAGATACTTAGTACTTTATTAAATAACATAAACAACAATATTTAAATTTTAAGTAATAACAGATAGCCACCAGACGTCCGCACACGTCTGCGGTTTTTATTCTTCTCTCACTAAGCAACACATGCTTCGTCTTCGAAATTGTAATTCTTACTGCTTTAAGAAAGTACAAAACTTTCCTATTACATTTCCTTCTGTTTGCATGAACGAAATTACCGTTAGTTTTCTTATGTCGTTTTCGCTTGTGCGATTATATTTATTTACTCTATGTACATGGGGATGATTCAGGGTTCATCATGTTAAGCAAAAACTATTGCACCTGCTTATGTACTTAGGATAACAATTTTTAGGAAATCGTTTAGGAAAGTGTGATGATGGTTGGGATAGGTATTATGTATTATTATATTAGAAATCGTTTAAGTTAATTGGCTATGTGTATGTTATATGAGGACATGGATCTTTGCATATTGTTATTAATTAATGATGAAGTTATTAAGTAATGATGAAATATATTTATAATATAAATGGTTTTGATTAATATGTAGATAAATCGAATATAGGAAATATATATATAATATGGGAAATGGGTATATTGGGATTGTGGGAGGATGGCAGGGCACCCGGAGCACAACATATGGCAGAACATATGGTACACTAAAATAAAAAAGCGACTGTGAAACAAAAACTATCCGTTCAAAATGGCTGAAATTTTGGGAAGTAACAGTAAAAAGATGCACTCACTAGCTTTTATTGACGAGTGCTGCTATCTTCACGTTGAGGTCGGAAACTTTTGAGCCCACACTCGTATATAGACGGTGTTTTCTGAATGTGCCTTTACTTATGAAAATTCATTTTGATGATGGAATTTCTCTGTGAAAAAGTTTAACAACGTAATGAGTAGAAGTACAATCAATATACTGCTTTTAACCGTTACTTACAGCGTTTTGCAAAGCATTGGAGAACGTGATTCGAATCCACTCTACGAAAGTTAGACCCAAGCGCTGACGCAACAGACTACGGCCGCGTGTTCGCGGGGATGTCTCTACTCTTTATATAAGCTATGTCATTATTGCGTTAATGTTCTTGTAAGCGCTGATAAGTTTTTTTTTCGATTCCTGTTTTTCGTTGCTAGCGAAAACCACGGTTGAGCATGCGTAACGGAATTGACACACCCTCGCTTTAAATTGACTATTATGATAGCAGTCTCTTTTGATTAGAACGTATTTCCCACCATCATTTAGGAGTTCTGCATTTAGCGTGGCGAGGACTTCGAGTAGTGTCTAGCCTTTACTGTTTCTTTTAGTGCTTCCCCATTGTACTGTCCATGTATTGAAGTCAAGAGCAATTATAAAGAAGTTCTTTGCTTTGATATCTTCAGTTGCTCGGTCTAGGAATACTTTGAATGCCACTGTTGCACACTGTAGTGGGGCGTAGCAACCTTAGATGTGAATTCCTTTGACTTTAGCATAGGTAAATCTTTCCTGGCGCTTGTCGAGTCTGCTTTCTATGGGGGAATTTCCTGTTGTCCAGAAGGTTGCCCGTTGTCTTCTTCCCATATGTTTGTGCTGCTACCAGACTGCCCCATGTAAATTGTATTACGTCTTCGCTGTTTCTTATTCTTTTGTGGAAGTAGATCTCGTGCGGTTTCACTATATTTATTTGTGTGCGCTTGAATCCTTTTTATTTAATAGAGTGGGCATCGAATCTTTGAATGCCTAGCCATTGTAATTCCCTGTTTGATGTGACTTCCGATAATCGCGCTCTGACTCGCGTAAATACATTTGGATTTTGCTTGCCACCTCTTCGCTTTATGCAGCTTAGCGCTGCATTTCAGACAGATATTCGAATGATCTACTCTACAATTGCAGTATTTTGCCACATCTGAAGTATCATATTTTCTCGCAATCTATTCACCCGTCTCACACAAACGTTTTTAATATACCAGCCTTTTCTCTTGATAGACTAATCTTACTGAATGCCATCAAGCGTTTTCCTTAAACTCTTTATCGCTTCGTTTAGAGTCGCATTCAGTGCAGGGAATTCTTTGGTGATCGCTGTCAGAATTTGCTCAACTGTGGTAACCTGATCCAAATCTCGGCTCTCGATCATCGTTTTCTGGATCATTGTTTTCAATCAATCTTTCTTCTGTAAAGCCACTCGCACTTGCTGTATCTTAGAGTTTCAGTGGTGACTTCTGGTCGGCGTTTCATTCCTTACAGCAGCTTTGCGTACTTCATTAAAGCTGTTCCATTTATTATAGTTCAGACTTGAACTTCATAAACTTTAGCAAATCCGCATATGCCTTTTGCCCATTTTTCTTATTATGAGGGTACGCTGAAAAGTAATGCACCCATGCTTGCAGATCGTAAATGAAATGACCTTCAGAAGCGCATTTACCGACAAATAGATGTAACATTCCCTTAACATTCTCTTACATTTCTCGCTCTGTAACGGAACGAGTTCTGATACAGGGATTTTCGCGCCGTCGGGAGATGAACAGCAAATTGGTGCGATTCGTCGGATTGTATTGTGGAGCGCGTATAAACCGAATTTCGCGGAACTATACCGCGAATCTCGAAGAACAATACCCGTGATAAGATCTGTAAAACAGACAGTAGTCAGCTACGCGCCTTCGATGTGATAACGGCTGTATTCCCGACGTTAGCGCCGTGTCCCCGATCAACACTGATCGTTCGTCTTTGTATGCTCTCAAGTAGGTCGAAGGTATGTTTAGGAGCGGAGCTCCAAACATGGGATCAATATTCGAGGACCGCTCTAATTTTGAATCTATACAGGAGCAGAAGTTGGGCCATCTAGAGGTGGATCTGGGGATGTTCGATACATGTTTATGCCGCAATACATTCCCACAGACCGTGACACCGCGCAATTTCATTCTTTATCCAGATCCCGATTCAGGGAGTCGATCTGGCCACATCTCAATTAGTGCAACGCTGATGCCGATGATGGCCGATCACTCGAAAAAGAGGAGACAAACATACTATCATTCGCGAAACTGAACACCCTGTAAGCGTCGTCTCCAACAAATCATTTATGTACAGCAAAAACAATGTTGGAGCCAAAATAGAACCTTGAGGTACCCCGGAGTTAACAGGATACCGATCCGAACACTCACCGGCCACAACAAATCGGATTGATCGATTTTTGAGGAAGCTCTTCATCCAATCGGAAAGTTGCAGGGAAAGTCCATATGAGCGAAGGTTGCTCAGCAGTGCCCCATGCCAGACGCGGTCAAAAGCCTTGGAGATATCCAACGCGACCGCCCTTGACTCACCATGCCCTTCAGTCGAATCGCATATCTCCATATATCAGTTATAAGGCTCAAAAAGTCTCCGGTGGACCGGCTGCAACGGAATCCCTATTAACGATCATTCAGAAGTCCGTTGCATACCAAGTATTTAATTAACTCGGCCTTGATGACCTTTTCCGTCACCTTAGATAACATAAACAGTAATGCTATCGGCCCGTAATTTTGTGGGAGAGATTTTTTCCCCTCTTTGGGACTGGCTGAACTCGAGCGATTTTCCAGCAGGTATAAAATGTCCTCCATGCAAAAGATACGCGACAGGGTCTGCCAAGAATCGGCGATTGTTCTGGAGCACAGTTCTTAAGAACTATTGCTGGTATTCTGTCGGGCGGTTGCCTTCTTACCGTCCAATCCACGTTGAATAGCATACAGGCGAAACTTCACATCCCGTATCGCCGACCGAACGGCCGCGATCACGGGTGGCTCCAAAAGACCCGCATCGAGGCTTGAATTCACGGAGAGTAATTTCGCAAACACATTAGCTTTATCTTTTGAATTTGTGACAGACGTCCCGCTGGCCGTCAATAAAACGGAGGAAAAGAGGAGAAGCGAAGTTAGTGCTCACAGCCCTTGCCGTTGGCCAGAAGGGAAGCGAACCAGTTGAGCACTCAAGGAATTTATTAGTCACTCTGTCGTTCTAACCCCTTTTCACTGTATCAATTGCCTGGTTGCACGCGTTTCTGATTCGAACAAAATTCGTTTTGTTGATCTCGATGGGATTGGAGCGTCATTGCTTAGAAGCTCACCTTTTTGCCACCCACGCTTGCTCGCATTTGTTATCAAACCAAGGTTTATCAGATAAATTTCGTTTGATGGAATGCGGAATATAAATCTCCACCCCACGAATTATAATCTCCGTGATCGATTCCGTGCATGCGTTAAAATCGAAGTCTCTAAAGCACACCTCCAACCACTCGAAGAATGCGAAGGAATTTCGCAAATCGTCCCAGTTAGCAGCTCTAAACCTCCATATATGGCAAAGCTGCTTACATCGGTTATTCGGATGAAATGCAAGTTGCTATGCAACTGATACCAATCAGTGATCTGAGTTTCCCAGTGGAGCAGCGATCCCCACGGTATAAATGTTCGGCTCGGATGTCAAAAGCAGATCCAGGCTGTTTGCATAATCACCTCGGGTAGCCGGCACTCGCGTAGGTTCCTCCACGAGTTCAGCCAAATGGTGGCTAACAGCAAACATCTCCGCTACCCTCCCAGCCTGGCCGGCTCTGTTAGAATGTATCAGCCAGCCGGAATTGTGTACATTAAAATCCCCCGAGGACGACAACTTCCAAAATCTTCTTCTTAAAATCCTGATAAACGAATCAAATACTCGTTTCAAACCAATTAACAACTCTTTCACCCAACTAATTCACAAATCCATTCTCCCGATCTAACAAAATTTCTGATAAACGAATCAAATGTTTCGTTTATCGCCCATACAACCAAGTCCCCATAATCCCCAATTTAAAACAAACGCATGGTAAGTGGAAGTAGATGTTCAATCATCATACCCTAATCACAGTGCATATCTTCATACGCCCTGCATATACGAAATTTCCAGGATTTCGCTTAACGGAATCCCTGCACAACTTCCCAGTACTCGACTCCAGCCGAAGTACTTTTCGAAATTTTGCATACGTTTCGGTACATCCGCGATGTAAAATCTCGATAAGATTTTGTATATAAAGGGGTATGCATTGTGATCTCGACAAGCAGTATCACAAAATCAATATCCCTGGAGGGAGTATCCCGGGAGAACAAATCTAAGTGTATAAATAAAATAAAGTAGTCGTTTTAAATAGTGTGTTTTTCTTGTTTCCAACACAGGCGTGAACCGGGGGGCGAGAATTTCTTGCTGACAATTGGTGAGTAGAGTCGTGGTATACGCACAAAACATACTTGTAGCTTTGCCGCTTCCGAGCATCATTTGCCCCACGGCAGTCGCTGGGTTGCTCTACGCAGGGACGCTATTCCCCGAACGACCGGTCGTTACTCTTCCCGGTTAACTCCGGAAGTAACGCTACAACATATTGTCATTCAAATTTAACAGAATTCCTCAACACGATTCTTAACCATATGATGTCCAAGTTATTGGGCTCTAACTCCTCTATCACTTAGGGCAAGGATGTCAGGTTTCGGTGTTTGCAAAAATTGATGGAGGGCGTTTACATTCGTATTGGTGAAACCGATGTGTCTGATGTTACAAAATGCTGTTACCAGTCGAGCGTCGACAGAGCCTCGAGAGCGAACCCGATTATCAGATGACGAATTTCTTAAAGTTCGGTTATTTATCAAAACATTTGAATAATGTTCATTTTGACATAGTCCCCCCGGAGATCCAAACGGAAAACTAGTTTGCCTCCGGAATTCCCTATCTCAGAAGATACCGTCATGACTTACCTCCATGTCAGTCCGGACCATCAGCCATACATCCGAAACATAGTCGAAGATTTCTCCGGACGGTATCGCGGGATGTACACGGGGTGGTATCTCACCAGGGACCGACTTACCACCTAAACAAACATTTTCTCGAACAGCTCCGACAGAAGGCCAAGGATTTTTCCCGACCATTTTACGAAGCATATGGCTTGCTAGGATGCTATTTCACTGGGCGACAGGGCGTTGGGAGCCCACCTAACACTCGGGAAATTCTACCTACCATTACTGAAATTTATATTCATCTAAAGAGTGTTTATGGCGACGATGCTGTTGATAGGTGTACTGTAATCGACGGGCCATCAAATTTCGTGGCTGCGAAACTCAAAAACCCGTAACTGTTGATGGGACACGCAGTGGACGTCCGATCACTGCCGCAGACGATAATCATCGGAAACTCGTCAAGGATTTGATTCAAAATGAGCGGAAAATCACACAAAGTCATATTGCAAGCCATATTGGAATATCTAAGGAACGTGTCGGCTTTATTATTGAATAATTCGGATACCGTAAAATTTGTGCTCGATGGGTTTCACGCCGTCTAACAGACGAAAACGTGCGAAGAATTCTTGACGGGCGACCAACGGGAAGACAATGTAAGGCGCAATCTTGAGGAAATTGAGAGAGCGAAGTGTGGAAAGAGAATGCACAAGACAGGAAACGATGGCGCAGCCGAGTCAGGGAGGTCATGAACTTCTGAGTTTCTACAGACCAGTAAATAGGAGTAAAGAAATATTTAAGAGAAACCTCTAGGGAAATCATTGCATCTCGGACAATATGGTGAGGCCCCCTGTCAAGTCCATATGAAAAAAGTCTACGGGAATTTTCAGTGACGGAATAAAAAAAAAGAGTAGAAATGTGTTTGCCTCAACGATGACCGGGTTGAACAATAAAGATATGATTTTGAAACATAAGAATTTTAACCTCCCCCTTCTCCAGTGGACATTGGCTGACGATCAAGCCTTCTACTTCTCAAACCCCACAAGTTACAAGGAACGTATTTTTATAAACGGTCTCACCCACTCATGCCTTCGTCAAATCAGCAATGTCCCAAATCATATGGGAAGGCAACTGGACCTCGTGTTCACAGCGGACACACACAGGTCCTCAGTTCTCTCTAGTCCACACGCCATCTCTACCATTGACAATTACCACCCCCCGCTTCTCTTATCCATATATCTTGATCCGCCTTCTCTACCTCATGGTAGCTTTTCCTACAATTTCCATAAAGCTAACTTCTGCCTTCTAAATGAGCATCTTAGCAAAATAGCGTTTCGCTTTGATCATCTGGGGGTAGAAGAAGCTACTGCAACTCTCTATAAGGAGATCTACTCTGCCATCGGCCTGTATGTCCCCTATTCTCGTCACAGGTCATCGGTTTTTATTGAACCCACGGTACAACCCCACACTCCGCACTCTTCGGAACAAGAGAAATAACTTGTGGAACATTTTCCTAAAAACGCGTTCCTTCCAAAACTACTCCAACTATCTCGGTTTCTTTTGTAAATTTACCGAGCTCTACAACTCCCCCTACTCCAACTACTTCACAAAAACACAATCCAATTTAATCAATGACCCCAAATCTTTTTTCTACTTTATAAATTACAAACATAAATCCGACGCATATCCTAACTCCCTTTCATATGACGCGACTACTTCAACCGACCCCCTAACTATTGCCAATCTATTCGCTTCGTTCTTCAATAAATCCTTCACGGACACCTCCTTCGAGCCTAACCCGTCTTACTTCAAAGACTTGCCCGAATTCTCCGTTGGCCCCTTCACCCCCCAAATTATTCACCATCACGTAGTTGAGGAGAAATTAAACTTTCTTAAAGACGAGTTCAGACCTGGACCTGGTGGACTCCCGGTTGTCCCTTTAAGGAAATGTTCCTCTTCTCTTTTTCTCCCGCTATCAAAAATCTTCTATCTATCCATACATAAAAAGGGACCTAAAAACGATATAAGCAACTACCGCTCCATCGCCAAACTGTCTCATATCCCTAAACTGTTCGAAGAAATTCTTTACAACGCGTTATCTTTCGGTTGTAAATCCATCATCTCATCCAAGCAGCATGGTTTTCTTTCGGGTAAGTCGGCCACAACGAATCTGGTCGAGTTCTCATCCCATACTCTCCGTGCGTTAGACAATGGCAACGAAGTCGATGTAATCACCACAGATTTCAGCAAGGCCTTTGACAAAATCTCCCATAACCTCATCCTTTTTAAGCTGTCCTCCCTGGGTTTCGAACTCCTATTGATTAAGTGGTTATCTTCTTAACTGAAAGATCGATCCTACCGTGTCAAATTCAGATCCACCCTTTCCAATCCTTTTCTCCCGACGTCAGGGGTTCCCCAAAGTAGTCATCTAGGTATCTCGTATTTATCCTTACCATCAATGGCGTTGACACCATTATTAAATACTCATCCATCTCGCTCTATGCAGACGACACCAAACTCTAAAAAACGATCATCTCTCCTCTTGACTCCTCACTTCTCCAAACGGACCTCGACAGTTTCTCAACTTGGTGCCGTAATAACTGTCTCGAACTCAACGTTGTCAAATGTCACTCCATCACCTTCTACCGCACCCCAAAAAGAGAGGGTCAAGTATTCCTCCGTTTAAAGTTCACGACAAGTTGTTTATTTCTTCAGTGGAGAAATCGAACCTACTTGCTAACACGTTTCGTAAGAACCACTCCATATCTATGCATCTAAGCGACGCGCATGCTGAAGCTGAAGTTGCTAACACTATCCATGTACTTTCTCAAACACCAGCTGAAAGTACTTACGCAACTAATATCAGCAAAGTTAAAGAATTGATAAAAAAATCGAAATCAAAAAAGGCTGCGGGTCTCGATAATATTAACAACAAATTAATCAAAGCACTTCCACCTGCTGCAAGTAACTATTTAACGTTCATTTTCAACGCTTGTCTTAAGAATTGTTATTTTCCGGACTGTTGGAAAACAGCAAAAGTAATACCTATCCCGAAATCCGGCAAACCGAAAAACAGCCCCGAAAGCTACAGACCTATTAGTCTACTTAGCTGTCTAAGTAAGCTCTTAGAAAAAACCATTAAGGAAAGGATTGATCGTTTTGTGGAAGACAATAACATCTTACCAAACTTTCAGTTCGGTTTCCGTAGTGGTCACAGCACAATCCATCAAGTCTTGCGCATTAAAAACCACATAGCTGGTAAATTCATCGACAAGGAGTCAACGGGACTGGTTCTTCTAGACATCGAAAAGCTACTGAAGCTTAAGCTGCCTATGCCGCTTATCAAAATTATCCAGAGCTTTCTTCGTTCGAGAAAATATGTTGTGAGTATAGGAACCGACATATCCTCTACTCACCAAATCCACTATGGTGTACCCCAAGGCTCGGTCCTTGGTCCCATATTATTCACATTGTTTGTCGCAGATTTACCATGTCTAGGTGAAAACATTCAGGTAGCTGTTTGCCGATGATACGGCCATTTTCTCTTCGGGTGCCTTATCCATTAATGTCTACAACTCTTTGCAAGCAGCTCTTGACAAACTAGCAGTATACTACAGGAAATGGAAAATAAAAATAAATGGTAATAAAACACAAGCTGTCTGGTTTTCGAGATGTAGGAAACACTGCTACCTACCAAATGGCACTAAACTCAGTATGTGTGCAGTTGATATTGACTGGTCCGAAGACTGTAGATATCTAGGTATTATTCTAGATAAAAAACTTATCTTTCAAAAACACATCACTACCACAATTGACAAAATAAACAAAGTCGTAAGAGATATGTATCCATTAGTGTGTAGAAAGTCAAAGCTTAGCAACGAAAATAAAATTATAATATTTAAAACCATTTTTCAAGCGATACTCCTGTACGGGGCCCCTGTATGGTGTAATTGTGCTCGCACACACAAAATAAAGCGCAAAGGTGTCAAAATAAAATATTGAAAATGTTGCTGAATTTGCCATGACATTATTCGACACATGAACTACATGAAAACGCTAACGTTAAACCGGTAGAGTTCCTTATTGACAAAATCAATCGAAATTTCTTCGTCAATTGTTCTTTTTCTGACAATGTTCTCGTTTCCCGTCTTGCGTTATCCTAAATCACTACATATGTACTCTGTCTATGAAAATTATATCGAGGTCATTACTATATAAAATAACCGGAAGCTCGTGCAATATTAGTCTTAAGATTCAAATAAGGGTTTTCTCTTGTAGTTTTCCCTTAATTTATTATTTGTTATTCATTAAAATTGTTCTATTGTCATTACATAGATTTAAGATTATAGTTGTAAAGGAATTGCTATCCTAAATCTCTTAAGTACTAGTTGTAAAATATACCATAAATGTAATTATCTACCAAATAAAATCGAATTGAATTGAATTGAATATTTTTTTTTAATTACTACTTTAGTTCGTCTATAAGGTATTATATTATATTAATTTAAGCTTGGATTAAGCCTAATAAATAAATAAATATAACAGCATCTGGACACAACATTCTTTTCTTATTGAGGGCTTTACAAACTCCGTTTTAAGGGGCGTCTTCACTCTTGGGTTTCGATGCCCTTTTCTCTTCTTTTTGCAAAATTGCGGACCATGTTATTCGGTTATTTTGCTCTGGATTCTTGCTCTCATCTAGGGTCATCTTTTTCTCTTTGTTGGCTGTGGTCTGTATATATTGTAGCGAGCTTAGGCTTCGCTGGATTAATTATTTTTAATAAATAAGAGCCGTTAAATCGGTTTTGAATTAATCTAACACTGTATTAGTCCGATAATAACAACCGTTACTTTTACCGTACACTTAACGATTTCTTTACTTATCGCTTCCGTACTTATCGCGTCTTTGACTGCTTACTTCTCACTTATTAGTTTCTACTACTTGTCTCCATGATCTGTGTGCGACGTATTTATACCGTTTCGTCACATTCTGATTCCGTGTTTCGTTTCCGTCCGTTCCATAGCCTCGAATGTTCTATTGTTCATGGTCCCCAATTTTCCAGTACTTTATAGAATATTCCACCACCCCGCCTCGGAGCCTGTCGAACGTTCCAGTACTGATTGTCATATGCGTCACAATATTTTCATTCTAGTTTATCTACCCTCGGGTGTTGACAAAATGAGCCATTGACAAAAAAGCGCTTGTGGGGTTAAGCCGCGATGTGGTGTGTTGAGTACAGCTATGGTGTAATTCAGGAGCACTAATTACTGTGAATTCAGTTTGTCTTGTCTTTTTTTATTTTAATTATCCTTTAATGTTTCAGGAAGTGTTAATATTACAACTACAGCAAAATCGAATACGCTTTGTTGTTTACGCACTTAAGAGTTTAATTTGATAACAGGCAAATCGGCTTATTCGAAAATTAGTAAACATTCCGCATATGAGCGGTGGGTGGATTCGACTGAAAGAGAGTAACCACACCAGAATACCAGCTTAAAACTGGACACAGGACTTATGAAGACAAAATATTTCCTTTCTGTTATAAAACCGTTCACATTCAGCCCACCTCGAAGAAAGGAAAAAATTAACTCTAACGAAATTACTTGCCAAAACCCTTAATGTCCACGTTGTCCAATGTGATGGAAATAAATTTTCAATTCTGGATAAATTAGATATTTCGAATTTAACGAACTGTTAAAACAGATTCTTCAGTCGGTGACTCACCAGAAATTTTTGAGCTTGGTAACAAACATTTAAATATCAACAATCAAAAGAACATGGTGAGTGAAGAGCGGTTGCATCGGATATCTCCAAGACTATTGAGTCCGCCCGGCACCCGTGTTACTAAGTAAACTTCTCGATTGTGCTCTTTTCTCCAACTAAACGACTTGATAAATAAAAATTCCATCGAAAATCCATAAATTGGGGTTGTTTATGTAATAACAGTATAAAATCGATACCTGAATACCCTCTGATGGAATTACTTGCATCTAAATAGGTCCCATTATCCTTTGTTCACAAAGGAGCAATTTTTGACCCAGACCACTTGCTTCCTGGTATGGTTCTAAGACAATGGATTATGGGACCCCACAACAGTGTACCATGAAACAAGTTGCAATGGCATAGCTTCACTAAACAGGGAAGCGATCAGAAATGAATATGTATTATCTTGTTCCCACGCTTCAGCACCTCTAATTTCCAGTAGAAAATATATACGATTTATACATCATTACTTAAGTATTCGAGTTTAAACGACACGAAGTTTTTCGGACATTCGCTCGTTTACGACTTAACATTATGAGGGCACGGTAATGTAGAACGTACAAATTACGATCTTTTTTTATGTAATATCTCGCAGACAGTAATTTTATCATTCACATAATTCTTTATAAACTTAGTGACAGTTTTGCATCTTAACAGTTGTGATTTTTAGAAAAGCACATACGGAAGCATTTACAAAAACCTATTCGTTAAGTGTTATGTCTTTTAAGACTTATTATTTTATTCGCTCAGCATTTGGTATTGGGGACACAGTTTTAAAATTACCTCAGAGAATTACAATTGAGGTAACACAGCAATTACCATTCTTTTTATTTACGGATGATTTAAACGAGACTTAGCTATGAAGTAAGTAATCCATAACTTTACCTGGGTCTCAACGGCTAAGTAGTTTTCCCTTATTTACACAAACGCACGCACCAAAGGGGATTTTCAGATTCCCATCCAAAGCATGGGGCATATAATATTGTGACGCATATGACAATCAGTACTGGAATCTTCGAGAAAGTCCGAAACTAAATACTAGATTATTTTAGGAAGTACTGGAAAACTGGAATAGAAAAGTCGAGATTATGGAACGGGCGGAAACGAAACGCCAAATCAGCATGAGGGAACGGTATAAATACGTCGCACACAGATCATGAAGACGAGTAATAAGTAAGAAAGTGAAGCAAGCGATAAGTTAAGAATAAGTCAAGAAATCGTTAAGTGTACGGTAAAAGTAACGGTTGTTATTAACGGACTAATAAATACTTTTGCCGTACACTTAACGATTTCTTGACTTATCACTTCCGCACTTATCGCGTCTTTGACTGCTCACTTATCGCTTGCTTCACTTTCTTACTTATTACTTTCTACTTGTCTCCATGATCTGTGTGTGACGTATTTATACTGTTTCCTCACATTCTGATTCGGTGTTTCGTTTCCGCCCATTCCATATTCTTGAATGTCCTATTATTTATAGTCTCCAGTTTTCCAGTACTTCCTACAATATTCTAGTACTTTGTTTCGGACTTTCTCGAATATTCTAGTACTGATTGTCATATGCGTCACACTACCCTCGCCTAGATTAGTTCGGCGGGAACTAAGTTCACTGGTCTCCTGGGTTAACAAAACGTCACCAGTCGGTCCACTGTACCACTTTCATCTTGGCGCTCGGTCTTCGCCGAATCCTATAGACAACGTCGTTAATTCTTGTGAGAATCTTATACGGTCCTTCCCAATGATGCTGCAACTTCGGAGACCTTCCTTTTTGCCGATGAGGGTTATAAAGCCACACGTTATCGCCTGCATTAAATCCGGATGGGTTGGCTCGAACGTCGTACCTTGTTTTCATCCTGTCACTGGATACCTTGATTTGCTTTCGAACCAAATGATGAATCTGATCGAGACGATTTCTCCATTCGGCTACGTAGTCTTCGGTCTTATCTATGGCGTCTGGAGGTATTCCGAATCGCAGATCGGCTGGTAATCGTATCTCTCGTCCAAATATAATTCTTGCTGGAGAATGGCCCGTCGTATCGTGATTAGCCGATCTATAGCTCATGAGAAAGGTTTGTACATATTTGTCCCAATCTCGTTGGTGATCATTAACGACCTTCGATAAGTACTCTTTCATTATTCGGTTGAACCTCTCGACCATTTCGTCTGACTGCGGATGTAAGGCTGTGGTCCTGGTTTTCCTTACGCCCAGTGCCGCACAGATGCCTTGAAATATCTGTGATTCGAAGTTCCTTGATCAGAATGCAGCTCATAGGGAACTCCATATCTGCTGATCCAATTATTGATAAGCTGCTCAATGATGGTTGTTGCTTCTTGGTTTGGAATTGGAAGGACTTCCACCCACTTGCTGAAGTAATCCATGACGACCAACATGTATTTGTTGTTGTCGTTGGTTTTTGGAAATGGTCCTGAGATATCAATCGCAATTCGCTCGAAAGGGGCACCCACGTTGTACTGCTTCATAGCGCACCTTGGTTTTGCTGTTGGTCCTTTGCTCGCAGTGCAAGTTGTGCACTTCCTACACCAAGATTCGACGTCATCTCTCATGTGAAGCCAGTAGAATCGAGATCGTAATTTTGAAATTGTCTTATTAACTCCCAGATGTCCATCGGAGGCACCGTCGTGCATTTCTGTTAGTACATCCTTCACTTTTGATGGTGGGACTAGAATCTGCATTCGATGGGATTTTCCGTCCGCGGCTTCCCATTTACGCTTAAGAATACCATCTTCCACCAGCCAGGAATTCCATTGTGCCCAATATGCCTTAAATGTTCCTCTCTTGTCGGAAATATTGTTCCAAGTTGGTTGCTCGTTCTTTTCTTTGTGTTCCAAGATTAGCGACATATCTTTATCCTGAAGTTGAGCTGCGCGTATAGCATCATTCGTCCACCCATCTAGTACTTCTACTTGTACCTTTTGCAGGCGCTTTCCCTTGACGGTGGGAAATTTGGAAATCGTATGTTTGAAGTCGTTTGATCCATCGAGCTATTTGTCCTTCCGGATTCTTAAAATTTAACAACCATTTCAGGGCGGCATGATCCGTCCGAAGGTGGAATCGACGTCCATAGAGGTACTTATGGAAATTCTTAACGGCTTCTACTACAGCCAGCAGTTCCTTTCTTGTTGCGCAGTAGTTTCTCTCTGGCTTAGATAGAACTCGACTATAATATGCGACAACTCTCTATTTACCATCGACTTCCTGTGACAACACTGCGCCGATTCCTGTGTTACTTCCATCAGTATCCAATATAAATGGGCGATCCGAACTTGGGAATACCAATGTTGGTGTCTTACATAACTCGGCCTTCAACGTGTTGAATGCTGCCTCACACTTTTCTGTCTAATTGAATTTCTTGTCTTTACCCGTTAGTTCGTGTAGGGTTTTAGCCACATTGGCGAAACCTTTAACAAACCGTCGGTAATATGTGGCTAATCCCATAAAGCTTCTCAACTGTTGCATGTCTTCTGGAGTAGGCCACTCTCGGACGGCTGCTATCTTATCAGGATCCGTTTGAACTCCTGCAGGTGAAACGATGTGTCCCAGGAATTTTACTCTCCTTTGGAAGAGTTCACATTTCTTCGAATTGAGCTATAAGTTGGCCTGTCTTAGTCGTTCGAAGACGGAGCGCAAATTATTGATGTGTTCTGGTAAATTCCTTCCAACAACGATGATATCGTCCAAGTACACAAGACACCTCTTCCATGTAAGTCCCCGTAGAACACTTTCCATTAGTCGTTCAAACGTTGCTGGAGCATTACACAATCCAAAAGGCATCACGTTGAATTGATAAAGTCCGTTTCCGGTAGTAAACGCTGTCTTCTCCTTGTCCTCCTCCTTCACTTCCACTTGCCAGTAACCGCTTTTTAGGTCCAATGTTGAGAACCACTGAGCTCCAGAAAGGGTATCTAGTGTGTCGTAGATTCGAGGAAGTGGGTAACTGTCTTTCTTTGTAACGTCGTTTAACCGGCGGCAGTCGACACAAAATCTAGTTGTCCCATTCTTCTCCTTGACGAGAACTACCGGCGAAGCCCATGGGCTCGATGATTTTTCGATGACTCCTTGCTCTTCCATCTATCGAATCATGTTGCCTACTTCTGATTGTTTGGCCAACGGTAGTCGACGAGGTGGCTGCCTTATAGGTCTTGACTCACCCGTGTCAGTGCGATGTTTAACTATGCCGGTGCGTCCGAATTTATCATTTCCTATCTGTTAATTCGATTTTCTGGGACATCAACTTATTAACCATAGAGGATGCACCCGCGGGCTGTTGAATTGAATGGTCCTCTCTCCTTGTCTGAATTGAGCTTATCATTGACACGGGTGCACATTCTGCGATTACCTCTCCTTTTCTTATTGCGATCGGCTCCTCGGACGCATTTTCTGACGGGTACGATGTGCTTCTTCGCATCGATAAGGGCTTTTCCAACAAGGATGTTCCCCTTACGCTGTTTTTGTACAGCTTCGGTGATGTAAAATCGATTGTCACCGGGATCACTCTCGAGACTGGTCCAAATTACCGAGTCTGAACGAGGTGGGATCTCATCCTCCTCACGCACATAACATGTCAGTCTTCGCAATTGTTCGTCCTGCAGTGTAATAGCAACCTCCAAGTTACCAATTCGCAGTGTTCTTTGACCGATATCTAGAACGACTTGATGCTCCTTCATGAAATCCATTCCAAGAATGCATTCGTCCGTAATATCGGCAACCAAAAATTGGTGGGAGATGGAAATATTGCCCAGCACTATTATGCTCTCGACTTCTCCGTAGACTGTAGAACATTCTCCTGTGGCAGTCCTCAAAGCGTATCTTCTATTTTTATTAAGGGTTATTTTGCCGACGACATCCGGCCGAATTATGGATCTCGTTGCTCCAGTGTCGATTGTCACTGTTGTTGTCCTTGCATTAACAATCGTAGTTATAACCAAACTTTGGTTATCCCGTTGGAGTTGTGATACAGTTACGATGCTGGGGCTGCACAATCCACCAGGCGACTTTCGCCCCGTAAAGTCTGCCCTTAAAAGTTTCCCGAGCTATTGACCTCAGATTGGTCCGTTGATAGTCTCCTATTATGATTAGTGCATAAACAACAATTCTCAATTGGTGTTTCATTCATTCGTCGACGTTTCCTACAGTCAACAGAGATGTGGCCGACTTCGCCGCATGTCCCACACCTCGTATCAGGTCTTGGGGTTCTCCGTTGTACATGCCCGATTCTTTGGCAGGAACATTCCTCGACGGACGTTTCTCGGACTCTATATGTACTCCTGGTAGCTAGTTTAGCAGATTCATATGCCAATGCGAACGCCAGTATTTCATTAGTCTTCTTTCCGCCAAACGAACGGCCTGTTGCAAGTCCCGATCTTGGAGTGCGTTTATAAATGCATCCATTGCTACCTCGTTCAGAAATTCCTTAGTCATATTTGAATAAGACAAGTTTGCCAATCGCTCAATATCTGCCTGTAACTGTTGAAGATTTTCTCCAGGTTTCTGCGTTCTGCTCCGCAGTCGCATACGGTAGACCTGCTGCATGTGGTTGTCTCCATACCTAGCTTCAAGGCCATCTCTTACCGCTTGGAAATCTGTTTGCTTCTCTGCTGGTATGGTTTGTAGCAATTCTGCAGCCGCCCCGCGGAGTGACACGATTAGTGATGTTGACTTTTGCTCATCCGACCATTTATTATAATTGACCGCGGCGTCACACTGACGTATAAATACGGAGAAGGGTCCCGTTCCATCGAAGGTTGGCGGTTGTATCCTTGTATCTTTGTAGTCATGTTGGTTGCTAGGCGATGTCTTATTTCTCTCAACACACTCAAGTCTCTTTTCGATTCGCATTATTTCATCGGTGACTTTTAGATCCAGATTTTCTACTTCGTTTCGGATTTTAGACTGAATGTCTTCCTTAAAGTGTTGAAAATTACATTTCATCCATTGCGTTTGGGCATCCAATTTTGCATTCAGGTCTGCAGCTTGTGCGTCGAATTTTGAATTTTGGGCATCCAACTTTGCATTAATCATCATCATCATTCTGAACATCTCCGAAATGTCCAACTGTGCCGAACTTTTCTCCGTCACGTTGGCACCATCTTGACTCGCTGTTTCTTCCCCATCCGGATAGTCTGGCCCAATCGTAAAAACATATGTGTCGACATCAATACCCTCTTTTTCCATTGCTGCTTGCAGACGCTGTCGAAGAATTTGTTTCTGTCCTCTGCTATCCAGATTCCGGTCCTCAAGTTCCTTCCTCAACTCAGGAACGCGAAGATCCTCCAAATGTCGATCTAACATCGTCACAACACACTTTCACAGACTTATTTACTTCACCAATAATTAATCCCACTTCTGACACCAATTGTAGCGAGCTTAGGGTTCGCTAGATTAATTATGTTGAATAAATAAGAGCCGTTAAATCGATTTTGAATTAATATAACACTTTATTAGTCCGTTAATAACAACCGTTACTTTTACCGTACACTTAACAATTTCTTGACTTATCACTTCCGTACTTATCGCGTCTTTGGCTGCTTACTTATCGCTTGCTTCACTTGCTTACTTATAACTTTCTACTTGTCTCCATGAGCTGTGTGCGACGTATTTATACTCACATTCTGATTCGGTGTTTCGTTTCCGTCCATTCCATATTCTTGAATGTTCTATTATTTATAGTCTCCAGTACTTCCTACAATATTCTAGTACTTTGTTTCGGACTTTATCGAATATTCTAGTACTGATTGTCATATGCGTCACAATATAATATAATATAATGTAATACAATATAATATAATATAATATAATATTATATTATATTATATTATATTATATTATATTATATTATATTATATTATATTATATTATATTATATTATATTATATTATATTATATTATATTATATTATATTATATTATATTATATTATATTATATTATATTATATTATATTATATTATATTATATTATATTATATTATATTATATTATATTATATTATATTATATTATATTATATTATATTATATTATATTATATTATATTATATTATATTATATTATATTATATTATATTATATTATATTATATTATATTATATTATATTATATTATATTATATTATATTATATTATATTATATTATATTATATTATATTATATTATATTATATTATATTATATTATATTATATTATATTATATTATATTATATTATATTATATTATATTATATTATATTATATTATATTATATTATATTATATTATATTATATTATATTATATTATATTATATTATATTATATTATATTATATTATATTATATTATATTATATTATATTATATTATATTATATTATATTATATTATATTATATTATATTATATTATATTATATTATATTATATTATATTATATTATATTATATTATATTATATTATATTATATTATATTATATTATATTATATTATATTATATTATATTATATTATATTATATTATATTATATTATATTATATTATATTATATTATATTATATTATATTATATTATATTATATTATATTATATTATATTATATTATATTATATTATATTATATTATATTATATTATATTATATTATATTATATTATATTATATTATATTATATTATATTATATTATATTATATTATATTATATTATATTATATTATATTATATTATATTATATTATATTATATTATATTATATTATATTATATTATATTATATTATATTATATTATATTATATTATATTATATTATATTATATTATATTATATTATATTATATTATATTATATTATATTATATTATATTATATTATATTATATTATATTATATTATATTATATTATATTATATTATATTATATTATATTATATTATATTATATTATATTATATTATATTATATTATATTATATTATATTATATTATATTATATTATATTATATTATATTATATTATATTATATTATATTATATTATATTATATTATATTATATTATATTATATTATATTATATTATGTTATATTATAAAGAAAAGAACTGTCGAATACTTTAGTCTTGAATACGTATCTTAATATTACAACAACGAGAAAACTATCAGAGAAAGCATTCTGCATTCGTGTGGTACGACTAAAGGATGATCCTCTGTGTTTATTCGTATGCTAAAACACTGAGACGCACTTTTTGATGACCAGTTTTTACGGAAAAAGCGGAGCAACTGTGATAATCATCATCATCATCATCATCGGCACTACAACCCGGAACCGGTCTTGGCCTTATTTAGTAAGTATTGAGACTTGTTAAATTTTTCATAGTGATTTGTTTTTTCCGGGCAAGGTCATTAGTCTTGCGCCAGAGTCTTCCCGACGGGGAATTGAACCCGGTCTCCCGCTTGACAGGCGGGTATACTAACCACTATACCATCGAGGACCGTGATAATAAAAGTGTTTAATAAAGACTGACATTACTGTCGGTGTATGGGAATACATACCATTAACGCCATATTGTGATATATACCAGAAAGAAGGAAAAAATTGCTGTAAACATACCAAGATTGGCGGCTATAGCACTAACGATCTCGCGTGAACCGCGCGATAAAGTACACATGTAAAATTTCGTCTCTAAAATTTAGTGGTGTTTTACGTTACATACTATACTATATATTGGCTTGTAGGATCCCGAAAGCTCATAACCTCACTGACTTGACTCCGCGATTGTTCCCTGTCCTGTGCGCTCTCCTTCCACGTTCGACCATCCGATCCGATCTTCTCGAGGTCCAACCTAACATTGTCCTCCCATCTCCGTCGCGGCCGCCCTGTCGGTCTCTTTCCCGTTGGCTTACCGTCAAGAATTCTACGCACGGTCCTATCGTTGCCCATTCGCGCCACATGTTAGGCCCATCTTAATCTTCGCGACTTGATTACTCTCACTGTTGTAGGTTTGCGGTATAGCTCTTCCAATTCGTGGTTGTGGGGTTTCCTCCATTGTCCTACCTCCTCGTCATATTTACTTCCAAAGATACTCCTTAAAACTTTATTCTCGTATACGCGAAATTTGTTTTGTTCCCGTTTTGTGATAGCCCATGTTTCGAATCCGTATAGAACAATCGGCATGATTATGGTTCTATAGACACAGAGCTTTATGTTACGTCATAGCAGTTTGGATTTCAGCACTTTACTGACTGCGTGCCACCTAGCGTTACCGGAGTGTAGTCTTTTGTTAATTTCCTTCGACATTTCATTACTGGCCGTCAGTATCGTTCCCAGGTATTTAAATTCTTTAACTTTTTCAAATATCTTGCCTCTGGCGTTTATATGTGTTCCCTGAGGTCCACCTGCTCTCGCCGTAATCATGTATTTTGTTTTCTCTTCATTTATTTCTAGGGGCACCTCTTCTGCCGCTTGCATGATGATTTCACTGCTTTTACTTACAGTTTCTAGATTACCGCCCAAAACGACGATGTCATCCGCATATGCACTTGTGTGACCCCGTCCAGGGATGATCCGGCTATGTTGTCGTCTTTTACCTTTCTGCTGACATACTCGTGCACAAGGTTAAAGAGGCACGGTGAGAGGCCACCGCCCTGTTTTAGTCCGTCGCGGATTTCAAATGGTTCTGAGAGATGGTTTTCTATTTAAACTCGCCCTTTATTTTAGTTCGACTGTAAACAATATGTAAACAATTCCCAAATTCAATTCGCTTTATCAATTGTTATCTCGAATATGTAAACACTAGTTGTTGTCTCGAGTTGAAATAGTTTTTAAGTGAAAATGAAGATGCAGTCGTCCAGTAACCTTCGGTCGGAGATAGTTTAAAATAAAGTAAACTTAGTTTTAAGTATATACAGTTATTTAAAATAAAGTAAATTAAGAACAAAAATAAAAGTTGTGTTTTTGTGGAATAATTTATAAAACCCACATTTATCTCGCGCCAACCGTGGGCCTACACTCCACTTCCTCTGTGATGAGATTGCCGCCAAGGTTTGAAGATAATTATAATTATAATTTTTGCGCCGATCAGTCCCCATTTACAATTTTCGGAAAACGAGACAATTTGGCATCTCCACAATGTTTTTGGGGACACAAGGACAGAGTACCCGAAAACGGGACGTATGTGTCACCTTTGTCATGAGGCCGATTCATGTAGCACCACTGTGATCGGGTAATAGAACAACCAGAACTTACAGATTTCAGCGACTTCGTGGAAATAGATCAGGCATATGTGTTGACTTTGCTCCGCCCGATGAATCCTGAGAGCTGACAAGGAACCATCATCGAAATAATCAACCGAAAACGAAAAGGGGTATGGCTAGGAGGACTATGAGTGCCATTCAGGAGACAAAGGTAAAACGCCCCACGAAACAGGGGTAAAACGGCGTACCCAGTATCCCAAGTTTAAGAAAGTCAGTATTAATAGCAAATGGGAACTAGCAAAGAAGTAGAGGCTCTACTTCAAGTGTCTTTGTTATTGGCATACAAGATCGGTCGATAGGATGCCAACGTGTGCGGCATATTCAACGTGGTCTCACACAATCCACACCACCGATGAGGGTACATCTACAAAGTCGCATGGAACAGTCAATAAGCCGTCAAAGCATACTCCACTTAAGTGACACACAAAGGGATCCAAGAAGGGGAATTCCCGTTTCCGTACGCACCATCTGGAGTAGTGGCAGAGCTTATGTTAGCGCCGCAGCATTGAATTCTCCGAAGGACGACATAGACCACAACGTCCCAATTCCCGGAAGAGACTGTAATCCCCAGCCTGTCAATTTCTTGGAAAATTCCTCAAGCCACAGTGTATGAAATTGGTTGAAGACGCGACAAACATCAGCGTGTCAATTTTACAGACATTTTTAGAAGATGTCAGAAGACAGCGTAGTAATTCAAGGAAGCATACATAAGAGCAGCACACACTCGACACCAGTACCAGCGCCACAGCCTACAAAAAGAGAACATGGTTGCATGGTGACTTCACTGGCACAAATACACACACACCGAACAAATCACAGATTATCAGACGCCAAAGACGTAATCTGGGGTTACTACCCCATTCAGGACCTTGTATGATTTCTTTCTCACCATCCCTCCATCCAAGTACTTAGAGACCATTTGAACTAACCCTGAAGGCACTATCCTTAGATATCTCTTCCCCCCTTTTTTATTCTTCAGATATCTTGAGACCGAGCCCAACATCCTCACGGATGTGGGTAATTCCGATTGTCCCAGGATGACCAGACGGCAGAAACGCGATGAAGGACACATTTGTCCTTGTCCCATTTAAATCGGCCTCCCGCTACTCTTTTTTTATTGTGACTTCACTTCCTCCTCCGTTGTGAATCGAGGAGTTCCTCCCTTGTCATTCCAGTTCAATTTATACTGAAACATTGGTTCGAGTCAATTCAAGTTAAGGAGACAAGTTAGTCAGGTTAAATTCAGTTGAATTCGGATCAGCTTGAAAACTCATTTAAAATATTGTAGCGAGCTTAGGGTTCGCTGGATTAATTATTTTGAATAAATAAGAGCCGTTGAATCGATTTTGAATTAATGTGACACTTTATTAGTCCGTTAATAACAACCGTTACTTTTTACCGTACACAACGACGATTTCTTCACTTATCGCTTCCGTACTTATCGCTTCCACACTTATTACTTCTTAATCATTACTTATCGCTTGCTTGACCTTCTACTTCTTACTTATAACTCATCTCCCCATCTGCGTGCGACGTATTTATACTGTTTCAGCGTTTCGTTTCCGTCCGTTCCATTGCCTTGAATGTTCTACTGTTCCTAGTCTCCAGTTTTCCATTACTTTATAGAATATTCTAGTACTCTGTTTCGGACTCTCTAGAATATTCTAGTACTGATTGTCATATGCGTCACAAAATGTTGAAAACTCATTTAAAAAATATGAGTGCTGTTTAATAAATGTGTGGGGAACGATGTCGTGATGCCTGCATGGGCGAGGGTTCTACCTCGTCCCCACAACCCATTGACACAGTTCCGCTGCTGATCGTTCTCCAAGAGCAAGCAACACAAACGAAAAGAAACGCACTGGTTTGGTTTAGAAATGGTTTTTATAAATGCTATTTTATTTATCTTATTTGTGTTCATGTTTCGTTTTTAATTAATGCGGTTTATAAAACAAATTAACGTTAAGTGTACACTTGAACTTTGGGATTCTAACTATTACACGGAATTTTTTACTTTTTTATTTATATGTTTTTTTTATTAGCTTATAAAAGAAGCGAATGGAATAGAGCAGATCGACGCACACATTTCGCGGTTGAATGAAAATTTATTTTCTGTTGAGCACTTAGCAGTTTGTCGATATATCTTCTTTAATTTGCGACATTTGCACTAATAAGACGACTAAAGGTTTAAGCTCTGAATACAACCCGACTACGACTCTTGGATTAATACGACTTTATACGCGTTATGTTCGCGTCCCCGTGCGCACCGGGGAGCTGGACAGCACGACCGAGGTGGTCGGCGGATGTAATTGGACTCAATGATTCAACCCTCGTTTGGGGTGAGTTTGGTGGTAGATATCCTTTCCACTAAGGATATGTTTTACTTACCACAAGAGAGGCGTAAAGTCTCCCTCTGTGGAACAGAAAACCAGATCTTGTAATAAAGATCATGGTGGTACACATGTATGTGTGTACATTGGTTCATTAATGGGACAAAGCCATGAGAACGAAACTGAAACAAAGAAAGGTCATAATGTGCATTCATGAGATCTGAGTTTGGTTAAGCATACAAGCCGAATCTCATTGGATGCTAATTGGGTTTGTGCTTGCTTATGTGAGCAGGTCAAGGGTAAACGGATCCAGGAATATGTAGGACAAAGGGACCGTTGATGATCGTTGTCTACAATATGCATAGCAGCTGTATTGACAGCCGCAATGCATCATGAACATTGTACTAATTGATTTTAGCTTGATTACCGGGAAATGATTTTTATGGCATCGCTGGTACGGGTAGGTATTCAATTCCTATTTGCATTTGCCTATGCTGTAGGATTTAATTGATGCCTTAAGACGCAAGATGCGTATATTTGTTTTTGTCCCTTGGGTATAGGTCGCCAGCCAATGTGCATGTAGGTAGTTTTTATTGTACACATGTTGAGGCTGGGATAAGCCAGCTCATGGGTAAGATTCCCTGATTATGCGGTTGTATTGTATGTGAACCGATGAATTTTCTTTCAGGGAATTTATGATAAGTTTGGAGAGAATTCCTATAGGGGATTTTAAATGCGAAGTTATGCATGCAGGTAAGAATTCTCTTCTGGGGGCTTTTAGCTAAATAAACTTGATCAATTTGATGCGTGAAGCATTTAAGGTGCTAATGCGATTGCATTAGCGAACTTATATAGACTGGGTTGTAGGGGTGGGGGTTCTTTAGGTAAGTATTCAGTGGGGTTTGGCAGAACCGCCACAAATGTATTTTTGAGTTACTTTTATATCTGGAAAGGCTCAGCCAGCTAGCGCTGGAATTAGTATATAGGTTCAAGTATGGAAAGGGGAGAGCGGAAATCATGCTATAGAAGCATTGGACAGTCTAAAAGTTTCAGTCTAGGGAACAATAGCAAGTTATTTCTCTCTTTTTGACACTGATGTGGAGCCGATAGAAATATGAAATAAGATCGGGAGTGACTCAGGGCTCTGTTCTGGGACCACTATAGTATTTTGAACGGAGATATTGCAGAGAATGCGATTCGAGTCAGTTTTAATAACCAGCTGAAAAGAAATTGAACAGTTGGTTATAAAAAGTCTAGTCCTTCTATAAAATATCTGCTATTACCATAGACGAAGAGTATGCAGAGCTTCTACTGTCAGTAGATCCCCTCCCCCGCGCCTTTTCAGATACCCCGAGGCCGAGCTTATCACTCTCATGTACGTGGGCGATTCTGGTATCCGTAAGGCAATCAAAAAAAAAAAAAGAGATCGATGTGGGATATACCCGTCCTTCAGGGAAAATGTTGGCAACTTGTTGTATTCCTTAATAGAATAGGACATTGTATTCTATATCTTTACGACCTTTTTTTCCTTCCGTTTTTTAAGGCATCATATAACCTGCTAGTGCAGGATATTTTTCTTTCTTTCACATATACAGTTCAATGGAGCTGCAAGACGCCGTTCACCCACAACAGTGTATTCAGCATTGTCAACATTTTCAGGTGGATTGTAAATATTAATTCAATGTCACATAATAAATATACCAAATATTGTTGATAGAATTTCATTGTTACTGTTGATACAGTTGGAAAATAAGTTGTTTTTTGAAATATTGGCTTCTAAGACATATAAATCAGTACAGATTTTTCATGAGTTTTTGGATTAACCAAGTTAAAATACATATAGCCACCAAATGTTTTATCATCATCATCATCATCATCGGCACTAAAACCGGGAGCCGGTCTTGGCCTTATTTAGCAAGTCCTGAAGCTTGTTAAATTTTCCATAATGATTTGTTTTTTCCGGGCAAAGTCATTAGTCTTATAGACTTTATAAAACCTAGTATCAAAAAATTTGACTGATCCATCGAAAATGTCTTAGTTTAAGGTATATATGTAAAGTTGGTTCCCAGGAAGTAGTTTGTAATTTTTGAATGTTTTTTTTTGTTTTGTTTTGTTGTGTCTAAAGTTAAACATACCGTGAGTTTAGACTGACCTTATAAATTAGTTCAAATATGATTTGACTGTGTCAAGTGTTTGATAAAGACTTATTGTTTTAATTAATTGGTATATTGAGTTCCACTTAAGAGGGTAAAGATGATGAAAATGATGCTACGTAGTAGTAGTGCTCAAACTGCGGTGCATCTTTTAACTGCAGTTAAAGGCATTTATACAGCAGAAGCTGAAAGCTCAAACGGAAGTGTAGATTCTAATTTTAGGATACCACCAAGATTGTATAGGTAATTTGTGATAAGTTGTGTGCGGATATGCAAGGCTTAAATTGTTGTTATATTGGTGGTGTTGAGAGGTGAGATATTTTTATGGAGCTAATAGACAGTAAAGCTTTAGTTTTATTCTGACTGAAAAGTAGATCAGTTAAGAAAAGTAGCTTCCGAAATCAAAACGTTTTTTTTGATAATGAGCAATATCGGCCGAACGTTAGACAGTGGTACAAACGGTGAGTTTTGAAAACATATTTTCAATTTCCCTTGAATTATGTATCTTGCTAATTAAAAATTATGGAAAAATACGAGTACAGTGCAGATAGTAAAAGAGAAAATGTGTAATTCGTCTTAAGGTTTATGGGAAGGTTTTTCAACATTTAATTATTCTTTTTGGTCTACCGTGAAAATTAAAACTATAAATTTGAAGGTCCCTTACTAATTTCAGAGCACGTTTATTACTTGTCTATTTTAACACATGACCATTTTTTAAAAATAATCTTCGCGATCTAAAACACAGAGCTGCAAGACAACAGTAATAGTGCCTTTCGTAAAAAATTAAGCAAATACGGATCTCTTTCCAGAGGTGTGATTCAATGACCCATTCAGAAACCACTAGATCTCATCCAGTGGCTGAGTCTTTTATTCAAGAACACTTTAGGTGGAACAGATTTTTTTATTTACCTGAACCAAACTAATAACTTCCCTAAAAAGGGATCTAATAATTAGCTGTTCCTTCACGCATATACAAGATATTATGCACTGCATCTGTAATTGCCCAGACTTGGTTGTAACCGTCCTTATAAGCGGGCAGTTGATTCGCCCAATTTGCGTCCGCTACGCTTTAGTTATTGAAAGTGCATCTCGTATCTACTCGTAAGTGGAGTGTAAACTAAATTCGTGAACACAATTGTTATTATTAAGGCTGTTAAATTGGCTGAAAAAACTGTTAACACTACACCAACTTATATAGGTCTTTAGAGAGCATGTTATATTAATTCACAATTTAAATACCATATAGTAATGGAAAGGGTAAATAAAGTGACTTACTTGTACGGACCGTGGAGCGGTCGTTGTTGCTGGTCACTGGTATGCAGGTTGCAGGGGGGCGTTAAGTTCTTGACTTACCCTGTTCAGCTGGCTAGTTTGTTGATGGTGTTGATGTTATCAATTATTGACCCTGATTTTTATAATGAATTGCAGTGGAACTGATACGCTGCACTTCGAATACTTATGTGCCCAACTGTTACAGCAGTTCTTCCAATAGGAGTATCTTTTGCTCCTTTTTTGTTTTGCTGGCAGAGAATATTCCAATTTGTTTCTCTGTCCTTCTGTTTAGCCTTGTTTTCTGATATTCAATTCTTATCATTCGTTATATTTTTGCCGTTGACGTTTCTATTTTTCATTCGGCGCCAACGCCTTTTTTTTAATTATATTTACTGCCAAGTAGAATTTGCATAAAGTAGTAAATGCAAATAGCTACTTGACGATTTTTTTTTCCTTTACATGTAGAGAGGGGAAATTTGCGGAAATTAGGGGGTGTTGGGCGAGGACACGGACGCGGGGTCCGTAACAAGCATAACTCCTCTGGGATTGTAACACTTTTTCCCAAGTACCGATATGGACAAAATACATACTTGCAGAAGATCAAATTAGAAGTATTTCAAGAAAGACTGATATGTCTCATTAGAGGATTCCATCTGCAAACGATGTCTCCCTTATCATACACACGAAGTCTCTTACAGCAGTTTTCAAAAGATAAATTTGACTGAAGAGTTGGTCATGTTTCATTGGAGCATATTCTAGAAACACTATAACGGTTTTTTTATATACATATATGTGGCGGATCAGCACAATCCACAACCTCCACGCAGTCGCCGTAAGCAAAGACTCACACCGAGAGTAGCTTTCGACACTCTCGGTCACCCTCACACACAAAGGAGAGTCACGGCTGAATTGGCGTGGAGTCGACGCGGTACTACGTTGGTCTCGCTCACACGTAGAACGAGAACCGACGCCGGATCTTTCCCGCCAATTTCATTTGACACGTACCACATGTGTGGACAATTGGCGCGAATACTTCACTTCGCCATCAACCGCCGCCGTGACCGGACGCCCGCCTACGTGCAGATCAACCGCCACCAGGGACTCCATCGACTGCAGCCTCTTCAATAACCAATTCTCGACGACTAGGACGATTTGGGGATCGAAACACCAAAGTGGTGACCCCGTAACTTGCAAGCAGTACAGTTTGGGAATGTACAATATTACATTCTGGAATAAATGACATGGAACGAGTTAATAATTGTAAAGTCTAGTGCGCTGGTATTGTAGTACAGGAACTATCGTGAAATTGCCATACTTCATAAACTTCATGGTGCCCTAATATTTCAACTTATTGTGCAATATCTTTGAAAAGTGTCCTCTTGGTTTGGAACAATCTTGAAAAAAAAGCATTCTTGTTTAGTGATATTGGTTAAAGCGCTTAAACACTAAAGCAAATTTAAATCGCCTTTACGTGAAATATATATGCAATCTGAACAACGATAGTCATCTGGCGCATTATAGAAATAAAATAAATTAATAAAAAAGAAAACGAATGTCTATGACGTGATACGATTATATGAATTTGTTCCTCAGTTCAGAGTTCAAAACGGAATCGTACGATACCAGAGATTACGATAACCTACCCCTTTAGTTACCATTGGAGAATTTACAACCGAAGAAAAGGAAATTAAAGCGAATCACATAAAAATCGTGTACTGTATTTAAGACAAAAATAAAGAAAACAACAAACACACCAACACGGAGCTTCGAGGAAGAAAGATCGAAGACAGCAGCATCGAAACCTGTACCCTCCTAGACGCTACTGCCCACCATCGGACCGACGCGATGCCAAAGGTAAAATTAATACCTTTCTGGCGCAACCACCCCCATGCGTGGTTAATTCAAGCTGAGGGAATGCACACAATGTATGGCATCGATGACGACAGCCAAAAGTTCTTCCTGGTCATGGGCGCCCTCGACACCGACACGATCGTCGAGCTTGCCGACGTCTTGGCCAGCCCAACAGCAGCGGACAAATACAGGACGCTTAAGGAAAGTATCCTACGTCGCACAACAGACTCTGAAGAAAAGAAGCTCCACACAGTGCTCACAGAGCTCCAACTCGGCGATCTGAAACCGTCCCAACTGTGGCGAAAAATGAAGGCTCTCGCCGGAACGCGGATCGACGAAAGGGTGCTGTTGGTAAAATGGAGATCGCTCCTACCGCAAAACGCCCAAAACACATTGAGGATATTCAAGCCTCAAACCACGGAGGACCTGGTCTCCGCGGCGGACGAGATCGTCGACAATCCTCTGGAGGACATCATGGTGGTCGGCGACAAGAAAAGGTCTGAGGACACAATCGCCCAGCGGATCTACGCCCTGGAGGCGGCCATCGTACAGCTAACCATCAGCAGTCAGGCACCCAACCTGGATAACCCCAACGGGCGCAGCAGCAAAGTCACCCGAGACCAAGGCCAGGACACAGGACACACAACAGATACGAGACCGGAACCCAGGAGCAATGGTGCTGGTATCATCGGGAATTCGACGCCGACGCGGGCACCTGTAGACCACCTTGCGCATTCGCCAGGTCGGGAAACTAAGTCGCTCACCCCGAATGCAGGTAACGGAGGTGGGCCCCCACGATGAGCCTCGCCTGCTCCTGTACGACCGGCTCTCACAGATCAGGCTTCTCGTCGACACGGGCTCGGTCGTCTCGCTGCTACCCCGGCGGGCTAAAAGGACCGAATTCTGTACGCGGCTAACTCGACGCCCATATCCACGTACGGACACCAACGACGCACATTGGACCTGGGTTTGCAACGGCGCCTCGAATGCGACTTCATCATCGCCGACGTCCCCCACGCCATCCTGGGGGGGGACTTCCTGGCGAAATACGGACTTATGGTCGACATAAAAAACAAACGCCTAACCGATCCACTCACCGAAGTGGCGTCACGCGGGGCGATCGCCCCAACAGCACTGCACTCAGTCTCCACTATTGCCGGCCCGTTCGACAATCACAAAATAGCACAACGATACACGAAATTACTGGCAGAATTCCGTGACGTTTTCACCCCTAATGCCGGCCCCGTCCAGATCCCCGGACTAAAGATAAAGCACGCCATCTGCACCACAGGCCCACCGGTCTTCGAACGCCCACGCAGGCTGAGCGGCGACAAGCTCGAGGCCGCCAAGGCGACCTTCGCGGACCTCCTCGAGGAGGGCATCGTTCTGCCCTCCGCCAGCCAATGGGCAAGCCCACTCCACATGGTCGGCAAACCAGACGGATCCTGGCGAGTAACAGGTAACTACCGCCGCCTCAACGCGTGCACCATCCCGGACCGCTACACGCTCCCAGTCATTGAGGACTTGCTCCAGGAGAGCCACGGAAAACCTTCTCGACGGTGGACCCGCGCATAGCATTCTATCAGGTGCCAATCACCGAGGAAGATATCGAAAAAACGGCCGTCACAACGCCCTTCCGGCTCTTCGAATTCGTGGGCACATCGCTAGGTCTGAGGAACGCACCGCGGTCAATGCAGCGGGCCCTCAACCACGTTCTTCGCAAACTGCAGTTCGTCAGAGGATACATCGACGACATCCTCGTCGTATCAGACGGACACGACCAACACCTCGAACACCTGCGGGAACTGCTAATCGCCCTCCGAGGAGCCGGTCTGCGCATCAACGGCGAAAAATGCGCTATCGGCTAGCCCCAGGTAACCTACTTGGGGTACCAAATTTCGGAGAAAGGCTTTCGACCGCCCTCGGCAAAGGTAGACGCCATCAGGACTTTCCCCAAACCAACCACTTCAACAGAGCTCCGTCGTTTTCTCGGCATTACGAACTACTACCGGCGGTGCGTCCCGCATGCCGCCAACCTACAAGCACCACTCCAGGATCTACTTAACGGCCTTGCCAAAAGGGCAACCCTAACGTGGACGCCCGAAGCAGACTGGGCCTTCCATCTCTGCAAGCAGGCCATCGCCGACGCAGCTTGTACCACCTTCTTCCGCCCGAGTAGGAACTTAGCGCTAGAGCAACAACAACCTGACGACACATGGCGACCTCTAGGCTTGCGTTACAGTACCTATGACAGAGAGCTTTTGGCAATATACGCAGCGGTAAAACACTTCGAGAGAATACTCGAAGGCCGAGAATTCACGATATTCACCGACCACAAGCCCCTAGTCTACGCCCCGACCCAGCGAGCACACAAGGCAACGCCGCGCCAAGCCAGACAGCTCGAGTATGTGCTGCGTTTCAACGCCAAACTGGAGCATGCTCGAGGCGCAGACAACGTAGTAGCCGACGGTCTTTCCAGGACCCACCCCGACGATCCGCCAACAGTCACAGACAACGACGCAACAAACAGCAACGCACCGACTGACGACCGCGCCATCGCTACTGGCGCGCCACCTACCACCGAGGCGGACACCGCGCCAGACGCGCTGGAAATCTCAATGCCCACAACGCTGAGTGCGGACATAATCGCCGAAGCGCAAGCCGTCGACCCAAACCTTTCGCACTTGAAGGACTCCGCCCTACAACGGAAGCTGCTCTCAATCGACGGCCACAACATTTATTGCGACACAAAGGAAAACATCACTCGACCGTACCTGCCAGAGCCCCTGCGACGCCAGGCCTTCAGCATCATTCACAGCTTGTCCCACCCAAGTGGCAGAGCGACCGCCAAAGCACTGGCGCGGAAATTCGTGTGGCCCGGCGTTCGCAAGGACGCCATCGCTTGGGCACGTCACTGCGAGGACTGTCAACGCTCCAAGGTAGGGCGTCATAACAGGGAGGCCCTGGGAAAATTCAAAGAGCCGGACAATCGCTTCGAGCACGTCCACGTAGACCTCATCAAGATGCCACTAATGCAAGGGATGCAGTACTGCCTGACCATCATCGATAGATTCTCGCGATGGCCCGTGGCGGTGCCCCTGCCCAACATCAAAACATCCACAATGTGGACCACTGGGTCAGTAACTATGGAACTCCACTTCACATCACGTCAGACAGAGGGCCACAATTCGAGGCAGAGCTATTCACAGAGCTCGCCAAATGCATCGGCGCGCAGATGATCCACACAACGCCGTACCATCCGCGCTCTAACGGAATGGTGGAGAGATTCCACCGAACTCTCAAAGCCGCCCTAAGATGCTGCCCACATTCCTGGCTGGATAGTCTGCCCACAGTTTTGCTCGGCCTCATGACGGCGTACAAAGAGGATCTCGAAGCCTCCCCAGCCGAAATGATCTACGGCACAACCATTCGAATCCCCGAAGAATTCGTCGCATCGGAACCGGCACAGGCAAACAAAACCAACTTCGTCGCGAGCCTACGCCGGCTTTTCAAAGCCAGCCGCCCTGTCCCAGCAACCCGGCACACCACAGGGCACCCGTTCATCCACAAGGATCTGCAGACTTGCACCCATGTCTTCAGACGACTCGACAGCATCCGCAAGCCCCTCGAAGCGCCCTACACAGGCCCGCATCGCGTCATCCGACGCACGGAATACAGAACGATCATCATCGACATCAATGGCCAGGAGAAAACCGTCTCAACCGACCAAGTCAAACCAGCCTACCTGGAAAGGGCAGAGTCGGCCCACACCAACCAACCAATCCAGCCCCAGCTGCCCACACCACAAGCCGGCACCCCTGCTCAGGAGGCCACCCAGCCACAAGGCAGCGCGCACCCCCACCCCACAGCCACACTGCAGCAGAAATCTCACTCCCCGCGCAACCTGCGCCGGTCACGGGGGGGGGGGGGGGTGGTTGTGGTGGATCAGCACAATCCACAACCTCCACGCAGTCGCCGTAAGCAAAGACTCACACCGAGAGTACCTTTCAACTAATTAAGTCAAGCCCACTCTCGCTCACCCTCACACACAAAGGAGAGTCACAGCTGAATTGGCGTGGAGTCGACGCGGTACTACGTTGGTGTCGCTCACACGTAGAACGAGAACCGACGCCGGATCTTTCCCGCCAATTTCATTTGACACATACCACATGTGTGGACAATTGGCGCGAATACTTCACTTAGCCATCAACCGCCGCCGTGACCGGACGCCCGCCGACGTGCAGATCAACCGCCACCAGGGACTCCATCGACTGCAACCTCTTCAATAACCAACTCTCGGCGACTAGGACGATTTGGGGATCGAAACCCCAAATATATACTGCATTTATTTGACCGAAAATTGAAAATTACAATAAGTAACACAGTTAACTTATAATAGATTGGTTATATAATAATTGTTTACATGTTATTTGCTAATTTTTTCCAAACAGTTTTCTTTATGTGCTTAGGATTTAATGGAATTTAGATATATTGGTAATTTTATTTTTCGTCGAAAAGGTCGGAGAAAAACCACGGACTCTGTTTATTTTAACTTAGCCTATTTAAAATTACTTGCGGGGTGGGAGCGAACATACAGTCTCCACGTGACACCCCTGGAGCCAGTGCATGCAGCGACATCCGGAGAAAGTTTGGCGCACGGCTGCCCGGAAAAACAAATTATTATGGACAATTTAACAAATCTCGGATATGGACCGGATGCCGGTGGAGAAATTTGTTAAATAAGGCCAAGATCGGATACCGGTTGTAATGCCGATGATGATGATGATTTAAAAATACCTAATATAACTTAATCTAACTTAATCCAACTTAATCTAATTTTATTTACAATTGATGCAGAAGCAACAACCTAACATTTGCACAACAATTTGCATCAAGTAATTTAATTAAGTAAATCAAACAAATTCATTTGACTCGGCGAAGTTCCACACTTACAACGCCTGAAAGTGGACAATTGCAAAATCATTCGTAATTAGCCATGCCATTGAATGCTTCTCGAAGTGCTCGCTGATTGCGGAGAAAATTCAGCTGGCTGATAGCAGGCCCCGTTACTGGAATCGCTGAGTCTGAAAAAGAGATTAACATAATCGTGCAGCGGATGAGATTTTTTTCTGTTGCTCTGGTGGCTGGTTCTGACAGAAAAAACAGAAGTGACGGAATTAAGGTGCAGTTTTTTCGCGTTTCAATATTCGGTAAAATTAAGTTGTTCGGTACTGCTTTTCGTATGGGTATAATGACAGTTTTTTTTTTTGAATTGATTAGCTCTGAAAGTTGTAACAAAAAGGTGAATTCGTTTCAATGAAAAAAAAGATTTGAATTTAAAACTAATTACATTGTTTTTTGTCTCTTTGCTGAATCCATCACCACTATTTAATTTTGCTGGGCTTTAACGGCGTCCATGGTCCTTCGAGCCGGATTTATACAATCCGAGGAATTGAGATACCAGGGATTTACGATCCGAGATACAAAAAAGGATTGACTACAAAGCATATTCGGCTTTGAATCAAACATCCAAATCAGTGCACATGAATGAGGCACGTTTACGGAATTTGGAGCATTTCTTTGAGGAAGCAAAGGGACGGCACCAAAAAATTATAGCTAGGAGCCGCTAGCATACGAGATCAAAACGAAATACACGGAAGAACTCCACTTCCATAAGCTGAAGGAACTGTATTACAGTTATTCCTCAGAACTCAGGTCGCAATTGTAGTAAGTCGATACTCACCCGCTGGGGCACAACTCATTCAACAACTCAATGGGAGGAATAAAGGCGCCAACGGTGGAACTGAAGTTGCCCCCCATTAAAATACCTACCTTTTCCGGTTCTTACCAGACGTGGCCGGAATTCAAAAATCTATTTGAGAGCCTCATCATCAGAAATACCTCTATATCTGATGTACAACGGCTACATTACCTAAAGGCAAACCTGAGTGGAGAAGCAGAACGTCTGCTGAGGAACTTGCTGTTCAGTCAACCTTCGCTGGGCCATGAGTCGGCCGATGGGATTAGGTCTCTAGTGGATACCACAAGTGAGGCCAAACAATCATTACAGAACCTAGGAATCCCGATCACATCGTGGAAGGACGTATTAATTTTCCACACAATCCAGAAGCTCCCCTTTAAAACACGAGGTTTGTGGGAATCTCACATTTCATCGTATGTGGATTACCCAACTTACGATGTACGAGAGGAGTTTCTACTCACAAGGATTAGAACCTTGGATGTCATGGGACAAAAAAACGTCCAGTATTCCTCGCGGGAAGCCCAGGGGAACACCTTTTGCAGTCCGTGTCCACAATTCGACCTTCCACAGGTGCTCAATGTGCTCAGACTCACATTTCATTCGCAATTGCTTCAATTTTCAAGCACTCAGCCCACATAGCAACCAAGCGCCATTTGTGTGTCAACTGTCTGCCAAATACGCACAGGATTCAAGAGTGCACAAACAGGCATAGCTGTATGCACTGTAATCCGTTGTTGCGCACGGACGATATCCACCATTCCATGCCCAGAAGTGACTCTGCTACGACGATGACTCCATCTGGAACATCTGCTGACCAAACTCATCAGGCACAATCAACGGAGGATTCAGTGGTCTCTGCCAGATCCTCAGTATTCAACGCCTGCATTGTCGAAAACAACAATGTTCAGACTGTTCTTCTGGCTACGGCTCTCATCAGGGTCTACAGGCTGAGGGACAGCCTCTGACGCTACGAGCTCTCCTGGATCCTGGGTCTGGAGCGTCTTTCATTACCGAGTCAGCATCACGGTTGTTAAGGCTCAAAAGAGAGAAAGACCACGTGTCCGTCTATGGTACGAGGGTTGCCTCTTATGTTTCGGGATTTGGCAACCCTAGTGTTGCAATCCGGCAATTGACAGCTCTGTTGTAAAGTTGGACATTTTTGAGGTTATACGCACTCAGAACGTTTTGACATACGAGCGCTATTTGTGTTGTTTACAGTAACTTAAAAGATTCATCTCGGCCCAAAAATGGAATTAAATCGTCAACATTTTCGCGCGATTATTTTTTACAACTTTCGGCGTGGATTAACTCAGCAACAGTGCATGGATGAACTTAATTCAATTTTTGGCGATGAAGCTCCATCAAGGACCAGTGTTTATCGATGGTATGGTGAATTCAATCGTGGTCGTAGTTCACTCCAAGATGAATTTCGTGAAGGTCGTCCAAAATCAGTCGTTGTTCCGAAAACCATTGATGCTGTGCGCGAACTGATATTGGAAGATCGTCATGTAACCTATCGTGAGATTGAGACAACCTTAGGCGTTAGTGGGACTGTGGGGGTCCTCTACATCACACAGAACCAACCCACAACCCTAACCTGCAAACATGCAAAAACCAAATCTGCACCAGCATATATTCCCAAATATGCAATAAAATATTCCCCCAAACCTCCAAGAGAATATAATTCAACCGAATATATTCTAATCACCACCACATGCATTTTCCCAAAATTGCGTTACTCAATTATCCATATTTCCTCAACGCAACCAAACAACCCACATTTCCCCGAAACTCGTATGCCATAGCAAACGCATATTCAATCCTCAACGGAACATCAGCAAGCATACCCAGCCGCACACATTTCTCCGAAGTTCATATGCCTTAACAAAGCATATACCCAATCCTCAACGGAACACTACCAACCAAATAAACCGCGCACATTTCCCCGAAATTATTTCGGTTAACATTTCTATCTAAACGATACCCCTTGCTTGCACCCAAGCCATTCCAATTTCCCCCGAAAATGCATGCCCATACTCGCTCGCGTCGCCAAACCAATTCCCGGTACACCCAACCAACGAAGTCAACCCAGCCTGTACGGCCAGAATTCGTTGGAACTGAATTCCTATGCGAGCATAGCAACTCGTCCACAATTCCTCGTAATTGGCAGCGAGCCTAACTCTGCTATGACGCACCGCCACGACGCAGTGAATGAATTATTTTCATTCATGAGTCAGTCGAGATCCAACCACCACCGGGGCCACAACACAAAAGTCGAGATCCAACCACCACCGGGGCCACAACACAAAAGTCGAGTCTTAACCACCATTGAGCTGGGCTGCGCACACGGTTAAGTCAAGTTTTTCTTCCGTTTTATGAGGCGAAAAGGCCCAGTTTCGACCATAGTGGAGTGCGGGTTTAATTTAAAATTGGATAACTTCCAATTGGTCCATACTATCATTTATTGTAAAATCGAACGGTCGAGTGTCAGTTAAACGTGGGCGTGGTTAAGAACACTAAAAATCAGCCGGACGCTGAATCTGTTAAAAGGCGAACTCGTTTCAGAAAGTGCGATTTCTAAACGTTGGACGAATATTCGTGCTAAATAATAAAGAAACATTAACATTAAAATCAAGCCAACGTGTTTTCTTTCGTGGCCGATCCACTCTGGTGAACAGTTCTCTCTTGTTGTCGCGGTGGAACGATCCTTGTGCGAAAAATCGTCGGTGCGACCTCAGTGAATCCGGTGCCGTGCGCCGGCACACAATACGAGTCCCCCACACTGGTGACCCCGTAAAAACGCGCAACCCCCGAACATTAGCGACCGGAGAGCAAACACGCACCATTAAACACCGACTTACCCTTTACCAAACCAAAAAAACTAGAACAGTGACAGTGCTAGCAACCAAGTCCCTCAAAAAAACAATTAACATTCAGTGAAAAATAAAAACAGACCAATTCCAGTGAATCAACAAGCAAAGGAAGAAACAAAAAGTTTGCCATATTTTCTAATAAAATTAAAAAGCCTTCATTTACAGTATTATAGTAAATTATATAGACTATTACAGTAAATTAATAAGTTTACATTTTGTACATGCCGTCTCGGGGAAAATAATTGTGTGTAACCATCAGATCGTTCTATAAACTAACAACCGCAACATCCCGTGAAATCATTCCAACTTCGTCATCTAAACGCCGAACATGTCCCTGTTGACCCTTTAGAAATACAACCATTGAATTCACATGCTTCCATGTTGTACTATACATTCAATTCTATAGTTATACGGGACATTACCACTTGGATCAATAATATTTCACAAAAAGTTGCAGCCTAATATAAGTCCATCTCCATGTTTGGGTGAAACTCGAGGCAAAACCTTGGCACAAAGAAAAGTATCTCAACCAAACGAACAACACAATCACCGTTACACCAATTAAAGACGAAGTACCCGAACCCGTAGAATCATCAGGTTCCTCATCCAGCACTGATCGACACAAATTTACGAAAGGAGTGCAGCCTCACCCGGCAGCTTACCCCCACCTGTAACACCACAGCGAAGCCACAACACCTCATCAAGGGATCTGAAGCTGCAGCACCGGCATCGACACAACAGCCCCGGATAATCAGGTCTGCCTTTCTTTTATTATACCAAGTGTCATTTCTCCTCGCGACGAGCTCCTTCTGAGCCACCAAAAATAATTTTTTAAATAATATTCCAAAATTTAACGAAATTGTGAACTTTAAACTAAAATTTAAAAATAAGTTAAAATTGTCAATAGAAACGCAAACTAAAGTTTTATGCTAAAGACAGCAGTAAGAAACCAAATTATTCCCAGTCCCCTACTTTTTCTGGCACATATTTCTTATATTCCGTTTTTAATTTATAATGACCTCAGTGCCCAAGTAATCACACATCTATTCAAGAACATTGTTACTAATATTTAAAGAAGCATAATTAAATAATTACAAAAGAACACAATTAATTTAAACGACACAGACTCATGACTAAATAATTAAAGCTAAATAATTACAAAATTGATATCTTTCCGTACACACGCACAGTAAAGAGAAACGAGTCGCCAAACACCAATTTTACCAATCATTAAGCCTTACTAAGAATACCTAAAACCTTTTAAACAAAAACAGCAAAATATTAAAACAAACATACAAACATAATTCGTTACAATAGAAAAATAGGATATATATAACCAAACACACTCACTATCGTATCAAACATCCAAAGTACTAATAAAAAGCGTACCACACAACATTAAAGATCAAAAAGAAAAAAGCGAAAGAACAATCAAAATTTTTTTTTTTTTTTCTTTTTCGCAAACATAAAACCGACCAAACAAAACATAAGCATTTCCCTTTTAACAATAAAAATTATAAATTTATCGATCAAAAACTAAAATAACAATCGGCAAACCCGAAAATATTAAAACCAAATTAGGCGAAACAATTCCACCAAAATTACAAACTATTGTAAGTCCCCTTCCGGGTCCGAACCAAAAACAAGATCACGATTGAACCATACTTCAAAACCACCGTGTCATAATCATAACAAGCAAAAAAAAACCAAAAATATCAAACTAAACTAGGCCCAAGAACCCTATCAAATTATAAACTGTCGCGCACCCCTTCTGGGTACAATCCACGCACACTAAACATAGAAGCAACTAAAGTAAAAACCGCGACAATATCCACGACTCCACTGGACCTTACGCGACTCTCGTTTGACTCCCCTCGACTCACGCGTCCGCTCCACGCCCCTTGGCTTCATCCACAGACACACCCCGTCCCTCCTCAATCCCGGCTACCCTTCCCGACTCCGGCACCACTATGCCCACCACACGAGCCGGTACTACCCAGCAGGAACAACCGCGATCCAACTCCCCCGCGTTTCAGGACGCTTCCGGCGTCGAATTCTCACCCCTTACCCAAAATATAAAGCTCCCCCCGTTCGACGAGGAGGATCCAGAGCTTTGGTTCGCTACAGCCGAACGTTTTTTCCGGTTCGCCAACATCCACGATGAAGAACATCGTGCTATAGAATTGCTGCGGGCGCTGGATGGGACACAGCGGACGCATATCGCGCACGCAATCAGGTCACCAGGCCCCAACCCATACAGCAACATGCGGGAGACGCTCCTCAACGCCTTGGACCAACCCATCAGCATCAAACAGCAACGACTGGCGAATGAGACCAATTTCTCGGGTATCAGACCATCCCTTTTCCTGACCCATTTACGCTCGATAGCGGGGACCAGGATCTCGGATGATCTAATTAGGCCACATTTTCTGAGGAATTTACCTCAACATGCCCGCTCGGCACTATTGGCCCAACCTAATCAAAGTTTGGCCTATTTATCAAAGGTGGCTGATTCGATTATGGAAACCTTGGACCCACAGTCTGAGCTACCACCATATCAAGTCGCGGCGGTTAGTCAACACGCCGCACTGCCTACACGGCACCCTCAGCCGTCTCAAACTGCACCTCGAACCGCTCTGGTAGCGTCGACTCAGCTACCCCCCCCCATCCTCTAGAAGGCACACTGGCCTTAACACGAATTCAACCCAACAAACCCTCGACCATATTATCGGCGATCCCCAGCCAGACAACCCCCCTACTCAGGTCACTACGGCCGACCTACTCGCGCTTCAGGCCTCATTCCGCCGCGAACTGGATCAAGTTTGTGCGAGGTTCCAAAACACACAACGAAGCGTTCAGAACCGCCCAACGAACCGGCGGCAACCTCCACAAAATACATCCCAGCGGACTTCTTTTCGTCGCCCACCTCCACGGCCCCCTCGTGACGAACCCGCCAACACGCAAAATCCGCCCAACAATATCGTCACACGCGCTTGGTGCGCCAACCACCAACGATACGGGGATCGTACAATTAATTGTAGGGCACCCTGCGGGTGGACTCGACCACCCAACAACCCGCCCCAGCCTTTAAACTAATTCTGCCGACCGACACCCCCGCGCAACCGGCCGGCACCGCATCCATAAGACGCCTCACAATCAGGGACCCGAAACTAAATATCAATTTTACCATCGACACCGGCGCTGATATCTCGGTCCTTCCGCGCTCGTTCGCCCCACCCAACCGCGTGCCCACCGCCTTACAATTGTCAGCAGCAAACAATTCTCCGATACGCACGTACGGAAGGAAAAAGCTGACACTCCACCTGGGTCTCCGACATCCAATCACACACCAGTTTGTGATAGCTGATGTTAACGAACCCCTAATAGGTTCCGACCTATTAGGAAAACACAACCTGTTGGTCGATTCGACACACAACAGGCTAGTAGCCCACACCGCACCTTCCTCGCCCTTGTCGGCACCTCCAGCGGTAATACCCAGGGCCACACCGTGTACAGACCCCATCCAAGCTATGGTACAGGAATTCGCCAATACGACAATTCCTCTACCTAACCAGCGACGACATAAGGCAAATGTGTTTCATCACATCGAGACACGGGGCCCTCCAGTAAGCCAACGCGCACGTCGCCTGGCTCCAGAAAAACTACGCGCGGCACGCGCCGAGTTTGATGAAATGATAGCACAAGGTATCTGCCAACCATCAGACAGCCCTTGGGCAAGCCCACTCCATTTAGTTAAGAAACGTTCCGGGGAGTGGCGCCCATGCGGGGATTACAGACTGCTGAATGCAGCAACAGTCCCCGACAGATACCCCATTGCACACCTATATGATTATTCATATAAATTACGAGGGTGCAAAGTCTTCACCACCCTGGATCTCACCAGGGCTTACCACCAAATCCCGGTGGCACCCGAAGACATCCCAAAAACGGCAGTCATTACTCCTTTCGGACTCTTCGAGTTCAAAGTAATGACTTTCGGTCTCAGAAATGCCGCGCAGACATTTCAGAGATACATCGACTCGGCTTTACGTGGTCTCAATTGCTGCCATGCTTACCTCGATGACATTCTCATCGCCTCACGAGACCACGCGGAACACAAGCGCCATCTACGAGAGGTCCTCGAGCGCCTCCGCGAATTCGGCCTCGTCATCAACCCAGATAAGTGTCAATATGCCAAAGAGCAAATCACATACCTGGGCTACATTGTTGACGATCGGGGCATCCGCCCACTTCCAGACCGTGTAGAGGCCCTCACCCAATATCCACGTCCAACCAACATAAGCGAGCTCCGACGTTTCCTCGGCATGCTCAATTTTTACAGACCCACCCTTAAAGACGCCGCCCAAACCCAGGCTCCTCTGACTGAATTTCTAAAAGGAGCGAAGCGCAACGACAAGCGCCCAATTCCATGGACAGAAGCTTCGGACCGTGCGTTCCAACTGTCCAAGGAGCAACTGGCCAACGCCACACTACTCCGATATCCCTTAGAGGGAGCGGTTTTGTCTATCCAATGCGATGCATCGGATTCCGCAATCGGAGCAGTTCTCCAACAAGATTTTGAAGGCCAACCGGAACCGCTCGGTTTCTTTTCCAGGAAACTGAGTCCCACAGAGCGGCGATACAGCGCCTATGACCGGGAATTACTGGCGATCTATAGCGCCATTAAATATTTCCGTCACATGGTAGAGGGTCGGCCGCTCTCCGTGTATACAGACCACAAACCTCTGGTCTTCGCGTTCCGGAAAAAGTCGGGAAATGCCTCCCCCCGACAAGAACGTCAACTCGACCTCATCGGCCAATACACTACCGAAATTAAACATATCCCCGGTCCACAGAACATCTCGGCGGACGCCTTTTCTCGAATCGATACGATTCATTTGCGCGCCACTCTGAACAACGTCGACCTAGCCCTGGCCCAACAGGAGGACAGCCAGCTCGAATCTCTTCTAACTGCTGATACAGCACTCGAGCTACGCAAAATCACCCTCCGCGACCCTTTGGGCGAAATCTGGTGCGATGTTTCAACTGGAACCGCCAGGCCCTATATCCCCGAGAAGCTTCGTAGGGGCGTGTTCCAGGTCTACCATGATCCAGCCCACCCCAGCGGCCGCGCAACCGCTGCCGCCGTCCGTAAGAAATTCATTTGGCCCCGAATGAGCAAAGACCTCACCACCTGGGCCCGCGCTTGCCTCCAATGCCAGCGCTGCAAAGTAGCGCGGCATAATGTATTAGAACCTGCACAATTTAAGCTACCCACGGCACGCTTCGCCCATGTCCATATTGACATAGTGGGACCGCTTACTCCATCAAGAGGATTTTCCTACATCCTCACCATGATGGACCGCTTCACGCGATGGCCAGAGGCGACCCCCCTCAGAGCAGTTACTGCCGAATCTGTCGCCAAAGCCTTCTACTCAACCTGGGTCACACGTTTTGGCGTGCCCGCTACCATTACCTCCGACCGAGGACCGCAATTCGAAGCAACAATCTTCAGACAGCTGACAGACCTCCTCGGCTGCCAACGAAGCCGTACGACGGCCTACCATCCCCAATCCAACGGCATGATCGAACGCTGGCACAGGTCTCTCAAGGCCTCCCTCATGTGTCATAACGACACCAAATGGTTTGACGCCCTACCTACCGTACCCCTCGGTCTGAGGACTAGTTTTAAGGAGGACCTAGGCGCGTCCGCTGCGGAACTCACCTATGGCACCAACCTCCTACTACCAGGCGAACTGTTCGTGGATGGTGATACGCCACACAACCAGTCGCAGGGTGTGGGCCACCTCCGCGACCTTCTTCGTAAGGTTAGAGCATCGCCCGTGACCAGGCATGGTTCTAAAAAACTGTTCGTTCACCCTGAACTGCACAGCTGCACGCACGTCTTTGTCAGGGTGGATAAGGTCAAAAAACCCTTGGACCCCCCATACGACGGCCCCTTCAGAGTCTCCAACCGCATGAGCGACCGTGTCTTCGAGATCGACATCCGAGGCAAACGATCCACGGTCAGTGTCGAGAGACTCAAACCTTGTTTCCTGGAGGCTTCAGCCCCAGACCCTCAACCCGCACCAATACCCGATCCCACCAGCAACCACCAGCCGCCCCAACCACCACGTACCCGTAGCCAAGCGCGCCCCCCTGGACAAACCAAACCCACCGGACCCCTAGCTACCTAACACCCCTCCCGCCACACGCCAACCTACTCCCTTCGCCCTACCCTTATTTCGTGACTGCGTCACTGGGCGGGGAGTGCTGTGGGGGTCCTCTACATCACACAGAACCAACCCACAACCCTAACCTGCAAACATGCAAAAACCAAATCTGCACCAGCATATATTCCCAAATATGCAATAAAATATTCCCCCAAACCTCCAAGAGAATATAATTCAACCGAATATATTCTAATCACCACCACATGCATTTTCCCAAAATTGCGTTACTCAATTATCCATATTTCCTCAACGCAACCAAACAACCCACATTTCCCCGAAACTCGTATGCCATAGCAAACGCATATTCAATCCTCAACGGAACATCAGCAAGCATACCCAGCCGCACACATTTCTCCGAAGTTCATATGCCTTAACAAAGCATATACCCAATCCTCAACGGAACACTACCAACCAAATAAACCGCGCACATTTCCCCGAAATTATTTCGGTTAACATTTCTATCTAAACGATACCCCTTGCTTGCACCCAAGCCATTCCAATTTCCCCCGAAAATGCATGCCCATACTCGCTCGCGTCGCCAAACCAATTCCCGGTACACCCAACCAACGAAGTCAACCCAGCCTGTACGGCCAGAATTCGTTGGAACTGAATTCCTATGCGAGCATAGCAACTCGTCCACAATTCCTCGTAATTGGCAGCGAGCCTAACTCTGCTATGACGCACCGCCACGACGCAGTGAATGAATTATTTTCATTCATGAGTCAGTCGAGATCCAACCACCACCGGGGCCACAACACAAAAGTCGAGTCTTAACCACCATTGAGCTGGGCTGCGCACACGGTTAAGTCAAGTTTTTCTTCCGTTTTATGAGGCGAAAAGGCCCAGTTTCGACCATAGTGGAGTGCGGGTTTAATTTAAAATTGGATAACTTCCAATTGGTCCATACTATCATTTATTGTAAAATCGAACGGTCGAGTGTCAGTTAAACGTGGGCGTGGTTAAGAACACTAAAAATCAGCCGGACGCTGAATCTGTTAAAAGGCGAACTCGTTTCAGAAAGTGCGATTTCTAAACGTTGGACGAATATTCGTGCTAAATAATAAAGAAACATTAACATTAAAATCAAGCCAACGTGTTTTCTTTCGTGGCCGATCCACTCTGGTGAACAGTTCTCTCTTGTTGTCGCGGTGGAACGATCCTTGTGCGAAAAATCGTCGGTGCGACCTCAGTGAATCCGGTGCCGTGCGCCGGCACACAATACGAGTCCCCCACAGGACCAGCATACATTCAATATTGCATAAACATTTGACTGTCAACTGTTCGCGTTGGATCCCACACAATTTGTCAATCGCCCAAAAAAAAGGCTCGTGTCAATTGGTCGAAAGAAATGCTCAAAAAATACGGTCGCGGTGCTTCGAAACACGTCTATGACATCGTGACAGGTGATGAATCGTGGATTTACGCGTATGAGCCCGAAAGTAAACAGCAGTCGACTGTCTGGGTGTTTCAAGATGAGCCAAATCCAACAAAAGTTGTTCGCGCACGAAGCACTTCCACGCAAATGGTCGCCTGTTTTTTCGGAAAAACTGGACATGTCGCAACCGTACCACTAGAACAACGCAGAACAGTCAATTCTGAGTGGTACACAACCATTTGTTTGCCAGTTGTCTTTCAAGAAATCAGGAAAACCAACCGCCGAAGACGGATCACTCTTCACCACGACAATGCGAGCTCTCACACATCGGCTGCGACAACTGCATTTTTGAGCACCCAAAACATCGATTTGATGGGTCATCCGCCGTATAGTCCTGACTTGGCACCGAATGACTTCTTTTTATTCCCGTACGTAAAAAAACAAACTGAGAGGTCAACGTTTTTCGACACCTGAAGAAGCGGTTGCTGCATTCAGAATGTATGTGTTGGAGATACCTCAATCAGAGTGGCAAAAGTGCTTCGACAATTGGTTCGAATGCATGCAAAAGTGTATAGATCTTCATGGGGAATATTTTGAAAACCAATAAAGTGATTTTCGATGATCAATATTTGTTTTGTTCTCTAATCCCGAAATATAAAAGGCAACCGTCGTATAGGAGAAGCAAGGATGAGTGCATCGGCGCAAAAGGCATCACTCATCATACACTTTAAGGTCAACGAACCCTTCACATTGCAGGTTCAAGCCTATGTTTTGCCCAAACTCACCGCGGTACTTCCCATGGGCAATCTTCAACGCGTTAACTGGGACCATCTAAAAGGTATCGAGCTGGCTGTTCCGACTTATTACAGGCCAAGCAAGATTGACATCCTTCTTGGGGGCGATCTTTATCCGCGTGCCCGGCTCCTTACAATTGTCAGGGGCATCACCGATTCTCCAATACTAACTTATGGACCATCCCATCACATGGCACTTCGTCATTGCGGATGTGAATGAACCCCTGATAGGCTCCGACCTACTACGACGCCACGACCTGTTGGTCGATGCAACCCACAACAGGCTAGTGGGCCTCACCGCACCCCCCTGCCCCCTCTGCCTCTCCCATTACGGGCCCAGGCCCAGCCAGGGTACAGGTATTCGTCAACACGACAGTTCCCCTACCTAACCAGCGCGCTTACCGAGACAACCAGGGCCACCTACACCTCCAAGCACCAAGCCCCCTTCTAGCACCGCACCAGCCGCCTACACTCCCCTATTTATTTCGCGACTACGTCACTAGGGGCGGGGGGTGTTGTGCGGATTCCTTAAAACTGCGCAAGCAACCACCCACAATTCCAACTACAATTCCACCCATAATTCCAACCACCATTCCACCCACAAGTCCAGCCACAATTTCAAACCCAACCCCTTCACCAGGCATCATATCAAATTCCCTGAAAAGAATTCATCATTTCATTCATTTAATGCATCACCACATTTTTCGGGCTTGTCCACAGTCACACCAACTTTTGTCCAACCGACAAAAGCAGTTCACGCATCTCGCGTCTAGCCGCCAAGAATCGAATTCTCCAGCATGTAAACATGCACACAAAGAATTCGACCGTTTCCACCGGCATCGATACCGTGCACAATCATCATTGTGCAAGTATCTCATTTGCTTGTGGCACAAGTTTCCCTAATGGCATGCAGACTATTTACGCAGCTGCATGCACACCACCAACGATGCCCTTTGTCTCATTTCCTTTTTTCTCGTTTCCGTTTGCCCATGACCTGGCAACATGGACAAGCGATATAATCCCGCCACGATCAACGCAAAGAGATCCCCTGCCATTGATCGCCACAGGGAGAAACTTCACGTTTCTCTCGAAAACCAAAACCCACCTCTAACCAAGGAACGACTCTGCACGAGTCAGTTCAATGAGTCGAGTTTAATCCAATGGCGAGTGTGCACAAGTCGTGAATCAACGGGGTTAGTAAAACAAATTGACTAAGTATAAATGTAGGTGTACGTGTGCTTAAATTGTAAACTATTATTTAATGAACAATGCAAACTCTGTGTGCTAAATAGTTAAACAGTTTGTCTACAACAATTAATTGATGTGTCTTTCACAGAACTTACCCCTGTTTGTACTTGTCGGTGATTAGGTCACTAATAAGAACTCGTTTTTTTTTCTTCTTTATATTTCCAGGTATATTTATTTAAAATCAGTCTATTTTTATTTGAACTTTACACAGATATATTTATTTACAAATCGGTTTACTTTTATTTGAACGATAAAGTTTTCCTTATCTTTTTCAATCGCACGAATTATGTTTTCCTAAACTCCACTTGAGTGAAATGAAGGACAACACTTTTAAATAAAATTTATATTTTATTCAATTTCGAATTTAACAAACGTCTGCTCTTCAGAGTGCCGTTTTGTAAACTTAACTTACTCTAACATAAAATCTTATATCTAGGTTTGTTTCTCTACGTTGCAATATAATATCTTTATCACAATGGATATTATATTGGAATTAGTGTAATATTCATTTTCGTGTTTCCACGAGTTCTTGCTAATTATCTTTGAGTTTGTTCATCTGGATGAAATGTGCAATTAGGTAACATATGTTGTGATATACATTATATTCTAATTTGGTTATTCCCTATTTTACGTTTCTTTGAATTTTTGTAGTTAGTAACCTTTTGAGTTTTGTTCTTAATAATATTTCTGTCTAGACAAAATGTGTAATTAGGTTACACATTTTGGTTGATGGGTTTTTGTGTCGTCAAGGATTCTTTGACGTAACACACGCGCACACGACTAATTTTCTCACAACTATCTTTTTTTCGTTTCCTGGAGCGACCGACTACTCGCCATGAACTCACGAATTAAACAAGAACGAATCTCGTGTCTTTCGTTTTCACATCCTTTTGTGTTCCGCTTCCACGATTGTTACTTCTAGGAAGCGGAATTGGCTAATAGGGGGCTTGGCTATGGACGGTAGGGAGACTATGTCTAAATAGGGAGGAAATCGCTATGTACAATAGGATTGAGGTTTTAAAATAGGGGTTTTACTTTATTTAAATTATTCAACTATTGTGTTTGGGGATATTCTATTGTAATGGGAAATAGGTGATTTGGAGGGAAGGGAAGGATATGCACGTGAAGACACGAGATGTTAATTATTCATAAGGGGGGTGATAATTAATTGAACTTAATTATATAACAGAGGAGGGCTGAACGCTTGGAGAACAAGGTGGCCCTGCGTACTTCGGGAGGCGCTGTAATTGTTAAGGGAACTGTCGTGATGACAAATTCCTGGTTATGGTTTGGGTCTGTGTCGATAAATATGGTGGACTCGGTTGTTACCGCGTTGATGCCGTCAAGGGCAAGGGTGGTCCAATGGCCTGTTATGGGTCGCTTGGACCAACAGGTTTATCGTCCGAGTAGGTCGGAACCTATCGGAAATCCGCCTGCATCCGCAGTGACGAAGTGGCGTGTGCGAGATGGGGGGGACTTGTCCCAGGATTAATCGCATCCGCAGAGACGGGTTGCCGTGTGCGGGATGGAAAGGAGACCCGAGTCCAGAGCCGGTGTCTTTCGTCCATACGTTTGTATGGCGAATTTTTTGCCGCTGGGACTGGTGAAAGGGGCGGGCACTCAGTTGCGCGGCTTACCGATCGAGGGAGGACCGGTACATCGGCGCCAATGTAGCGGTAGCTGCGACCTCGACCGAACGGCAACTTGTGGTGAGTAGTTGCTTGTGTCCAACCTCAGGGTGCCCTAGGATAATGGATGCGAGCTCCGAGGCGGCGTAGAGGGGCGTGCATTGCCTTGGGTTGCCGTTTAATTGGGCCATGGTGGCTTATGACTGAAGTACCTATATGAGGTGTTCCAAGGTGAGGCTAGGTAGAGACACCTGTGTAAGGTGTTCTAAATAGGGTTTCAGACCGGTGGAATCGGTTTGATTTTCCGACCGGTGTAGATGGGATGCATGGGCGGCGTAGCGAGGAGCCGAAGCCGTGAATGAAGGGTGTCGCGCAGAAGTAGGCAGAGTCACATAAAACTGCCTTTGGCGAGTATGGGCACCAATATTTGTGGACGCGGCGGAAAAGGTTTGACGAGGGCGTCAAAAGGGGTCAAGCAAAGGCGAGCTAAGTCGCATGAACTCAGATGCTGGGGATGGTGGCCGATGGTAAGAGAAGGGCCAGACGGGTGTTGAAATGAGCCGTGTGAGGAGAAACCGGGCCTCTTACTAATTGCTTGCTATGCGTAGTAGATAATGTGTAGAAACTCGTTAACCAATAAAGAACATTCAACACAATAGACTCAAAAAGTGCGTGTCAATTATTTACTTCTGGTGGTGCCGATCGGTTAATGTGGACAACGACGTTTTGTTCTTCCCCTAGGTGACATTTTGCTGTGTTTCTTTCGGTTGTTTTCGGCGAACAATTTGTGGCGGAACATAAATAAAGTGAATGTTGGGGATGCGAAGAGAATCAGTGCCGTACGCCGGTGTACAGTGCTTCGCTCCCTACAGTGGTAACCCCGACGTGATTGGATGGGATTTATGGGGGTTTTTTAGGTAAGTGAACCGTGGAGTTTGGCGGAACCGCCACACATCGATACCTCCTTTCCTTGTCCACTTCCTCTCCATCCGCTCGAACTGTGCTTTGACATTTAAGGGTACTTCAAAATTCCGTTTTGTGGGCGCGTTAGAAAAAAAAGTCGATCCGAACTCTGCCCAAAGCCTCAAACTAATATTGAAATAACAGACATAGTTTTCCTTCTTGACTGCCTTGTCACATTTTATTTTTTCAAAACGACGTTTATTAAAATTGACTATTATTTATTGCTTTCAGAGAAAACCACGACACAACCACGACCGGACGACATTATATACACATACGATGAAGCACTGGCTGTCACACAAACAGGAAAGTTTCACTACATGCATCTTTTGGTATGCGGCCTCTGCTTTGCAGCTACCATAGTAGAAACATTGGGACTCAGTTTATTAATGCTATCCATAAAGTGTGACTTCAAATCTACATCTCAGGATGGCATATTAGGGACTGTTGGATTCGTCGGGACCGTACTAGGTTCACACGCTAGTGGTTTGATTGCGGATACATGGGGAAGAGTGAAGACGTTACGGACAGCCGTACTGGGAGCGTTCATTTCAAACTTTATATCAGTGTTCTCGATCAACATTTGGATGTTAATAGTTTTCCGGTTACTTAACGGAATATTCATAGCCGGATGTCAGGCGTGTACTCTCAGCTATTGCGGAGAATTCCACTGTCAGAAAACTAGAACGAAATATACGACGTTGCTATCGGTATTTTTGACCATAGCGATTATATACATGTCAGGTAATCGAAAAAAAAAGTAATTATCATAATTTATATATCACTGTCAAAAGACTAAAATGTTCAGCTCAAAACGAACCCAATTAATCGTGTCTATGCCCTTCGCGGGAATTGGGAATCTTTCAAACCACCCTGTGGCAAATTTCGCGTAAAGATTTTGGCCTACATCCTTACAAGATCAAATTCACTAAAGAACTGAAGTCTTTTTATTATTTAATGGGCTCTCTACAAAAATGATGTTATGTTGGTATTAAAAAATCGTATAGGTATCCTTCTACATAGTCAGAAGCGTTTATAGATTGTATCATTGTATGCCTCTGAAGCTCATCAGCGTGCACGATTTATCGGTGTACTAACCATGCCTCTTCGGTGCCTTAAGTTGCAGTCGAAAAATAAGTAGTTTGTTTAACGTAACCTCTAACACGAGAGATTTTTTTCGATTGGTTGCAGTCAAATGATGTCTTCTTATGAAAAAGAGACTCTTTTGGACCTTATTCTAAAAGACTGTCGAATCGATTTTTTTAAATTTAGATCTTAGTAGTGGAATCATCTGACTTGGGTCATTTTGAACTGAAGCACATATGGGAGCGATATTTTTCACACTTGAACCGATGCACACAGCTTATCCGGTGGCAGTGAACATTACGACCGAAATAGGGAGTAAGCGCTTTCAAAGTTTCGACCATCGACTCAGAATTTCAGTAGTAATTTTTAATAAAATCCAAACAGTGCCCTTTCGTGAGCTTCTCCATGATAAAATTTAAAATTTGGCCGACTATTTGACATTGACAGATATTGAAAAAAGTTTAAGGATGCATTCGTATTAAAACACAAAAGTATTATATTCGTTTTGAAGAACTCCTTATAACAATGACATTATAGGCCCTCCGGTAAATTCTTTCTGCACTATCTATTATCCTTCACAGACAGGATACATTTCTATGACTCCTTTTTTCCCAGCTGAATTTGTTTTTCGAATGTTCTGAATTCTTTGATTCCTCCCTCCACTCCTCTGAAGTGCAATTGTATTAAGAGTGCTACAGAGTACAGCACAGGTACATACATTTAGTCATCAACTTGCACTTAGAATAGATGTTGCTTTCTATATAATTGTTGACTAAGGAGCCAGCTGTTCCAACGACAATACTTGTGATTTGGGTTAGTTTTTCACTGTCTTCTGATACTCCTAGCTCCGGTTCAGAAGTTAAGGGGGCATATATAGTCATCATTTAAAAAAAACGACTTGTTCGACATTTTTTTATGAGAGTACAACATCTCAGAAATATTCATCGGAAATTTTGAACTGGATCGAAGCAAATGATAATGAAGAGCCTTTCCGATAGGCTCCTATTTTTATTGAACCTTAAACGCGTTTATTTCAAACAGCATTCAAAATTTGAAAAAATTAATTGTAACATCTCATAGATGTTGTCCCGAAATTTTAGATCGATTAGATAAAAATTGAAAGAGATGGACTATTTTCAAGCCCCGCCCTTCTGACCGGCTTCCATCCCTTTTGAAAACTTTAAGCGCATTTATATCAAAAAACCATTTTCGAAATTGGTAGACTTGACATTTCAAAAAATAATGACCCGATCTTTCTAAACCTTATTTTAGATAAAATTTACTAGGGGGATTTTTTGTTTCACTGATTAGAGCTTGATTTACAAAAAAAAAAAAACATCGATTTTTTCAATAAAAATCGTGATTTTGAATTTAAAGTTGTTTAAAAATCCACAGTTTAATTTATTTAGTTTTTCAAAATCCTTCGTCCACCCGTGAGAATGAGTAATCTGTTGCTTCGCTCTTTGATTCAGACAATCCGGTCTTGATTTATTATGTTCGTGAGAGGTCACTTTTTTTTTAACTCGAGGGATGTTTTGTGATTATTAACATTTTTTTAATAAAAAAATAACCAATGATAATAAACATTATGCACACGTTTTTGAATAAATGTATTCAACCGATTTAGAAACAAAAAATGGAGAGAAGGCATCTTTTTTCGCCCTAACGACCTATGCCCCCTTAAATTAATCTTAGCAGATTTAACATCTAATTGTATCCTTCTCTTAAAGTCAAGTATCCACTAAACTGTACTAATTGCCGTTGCAGCTATCGCTTGGATTATCCTTCCCCTGCACTTGGACGCTATAATTATGGGTATAAAATTCTCATCATGGAGATACGTACTCCTGGGAAACAGCGTTATAACTTTCACGGCTTTCATCTGTTTATTGCTGTTGCCAGAAAGTCCCAAGTACACTCTCCTCCGAGGGTTTCCTGAAAAGACCATCGAGATTTTGGCGATGATATTCAGGCTAAATACAGGAAAGCCGAACAGTGAATATCCAGTCAAAAAACTACACCCAGACATTCCAGGAGGCAATTTAAGGACAGTGCGTGGGATCACGGATGCCGTTCAATTGGTGTGGCTCCAAACTGGTGATTTATTCTGCAGAAAACGGTGTCTTCACACCCTCAACATCTGCTTTTTACTATTTATTTTTTACTTTATCGCCCATGGTTTGTTTTTATGGTAAGAGCCTCACCAATCTAACTGAAGTATTATTCCAATGTCAACCTGAACATTGCAGGTTCCCAACAATGTTAACCAAAATGCACCATGGCCTTGAAGGAGGATCCACGTTTTGTCAGGCCCTAAACACAGTAAACGTCACAACAACAAGTTCTTCTGTTTCTAATGATCCATGTGATGCACCGGTGGATACCGTTTCGCTGGAGAACATGACCTACAATGGAGTAGTGTTCACGGGTGCCTATATCGTATTAAACCTCATGGTCGATTGGGTGGGGAAAGTTAATCTTATATGTAAGATTTAATTTTACTTCTAAAAACGTTTTCAGTAAACTTTATTATCATTCACAGTGGTTTGGCTAGTGGTTACAATTGCTTGTTGTTTGGCGCTACATTGGGTAAACTCCTTCATTGTGGCCAACATTCTACTGCTCTGTATAATGACTATTGCCAACAGTGCAGGAATAACATCTGCTATAGCCGTGGAATATTTTCCAACAAAAGTTAATGCCACGGCAATGTGTCTGGTGCTGATGGTGGGTCGATTAGGAGCAGCTGCTGGCAGCTACATACTGAGCTACGTACTCTTCACGCATTGTGATATGGTCTTCTACATATTGGCAGGAGTTCTTTTGCTAGTAGCGATTCCAATTAAGCTGTTACCGGAGCTTAAAAAACCATGGCGAACGTAGAAACCTTTCAACATCACAAACGTTACGTGACTTCGCCGAACAATTAGAAATTTAGTGGAACTACGATTTTAGTTGATTTGTCGAGTAATAAAAAAAAACATCATTTTTTTCTACGGCAGAACATATGGTACACTAAAATAAAATAATAAGAAACTCAGCTATACATCATCATCATCGGCACTACAACCGGGAACCGGTCTTGGCCTTATTTAGCAAGTCCTGAGGCTCGTTAAATTTTCCATAATGATTTGTTTTTTCCGGGCAAGGTCATTAGTCTTGCGCCAGAGGCTCCCCGACGGGGAATCGAACTCCGGTCTCCGCGTGTACCCGCGTGACAGGCGGGTATACTAACCACTATACTATCGAGTAGCTATACATGGGTGGCCCGAAAAGTATCCGACCTCAAAGTGAAGATAGCGGCACTCGTCAATACTAGCTAGCGAATGTAGTTGTGCATCTTTTGACAGTTACTCACCAAAATTTCAGCCATTTTGAACGGGTAGTTTTTATTTGACAGTCGTTTGAGTGAGTCGATGTGAGTGTTTTTGTGAAAATGGACAAAATTGATAATCGAGCTGTCATGAAATTTTTGTTTATGAAAGGCAATACCCCTACGCAATTCAAAGATGAGTTGAACTCTGTGTATGGGGACTCTGCACCACAGTGAAATTTTGGGCAGCTGAATTGAAACGTGGCCGTGAGAGCTTGGGAGGTGATGAACCTCCAGGACGTTCAAAAACTACAACAACTGAAGATAACATCCTTAAAGCTCACCAAATGGTGCTAGACGACCGCCGAATTAAAGTGAGAGAGATGGCAGAGGCTATGAAAATGTGATACTGACATACTGAGCTACGTACTCTTCACGCATTGTGATATGGTCTTCTACATATTGGCAGGAGTTCTTTTGCTAGTAGCGATTCCAATTAAGCTGTTACCAGAGCTTAAAAAACCATGGCGAACGTAGAAACCTTTCAACATCACAACCGTTACGTGACTTCACCGAACAATTAGAAATTTAGTGGAACAACGATTTTAGTTGATTTGTCGAGTAATAAGAAAACGTCATTTTTTCTACATGTTCAAATTCACCGCCGTGCTTCCTCGCCACGACTTAGGGAAGAGCGTGAACGATATTCTAATTTAATTAAATTGATTTAATGGTCGATAAACAGTATCGTTAATATTTTATTTAATTATACTAACATAAACAATATTTAAATTTTAACACAAAAACAGATAGTTAGTACTTTATTAAATAACATAAACAACAATATTTAAATTTTAAGTAATAACAGATAGCCACCAGACGTCCGCTCACATCTGTGGTTTTTATTCTTCTCTCACTAAGCAACACATGCTTCGTCTTCGAAATTGTAATTCTTACTGCTTTAAGAAAGTACAAAACTTTCCTATTACATTTCCTTCTGTTTGCATGAACGAAATTACCGTTAGTTTTCTGATGTCGTTTTCGCTTGTGCGATTATATTTATTTACTCTATGTACATGGGGATGATTCAGGGTTCATCATGTTAAGCAAAAACGATTGCACCTGCTTATGTACTTAGGATAACAATTTTTAGGAAATCGTTTAGGAAAGTGTGATGATGGTTGGGATAGGTATTATGTATTATTATATTAGAAATCGTTTAAGTTAATTGGCTATGTGTATGTTATATGAGGACATGGATCTTTGCATATTGTTATTAATTAATGATGAAGTTATTAAGTAATGATGAAATATATTTATAATATAAATGGTTTTGATTAATATGTAGATAAATCGAATACTCGTATAGGAAATATATATATAATATGGGAAATGGGTATATTGGGATTGTGGGAGGATGGTAGGGCACCCGGAGCACAACATATGGCAGAACATATGGTACACCAAAATAAAATAATAAGAAACTCAGCTATACATGGGTGGCCTGAAAAGTTTCCGACCTCAACGTGAAAATAGCAGCGACTGTGAAACAAAAACCATCCGTTCAAAATGGCTGAAATTTTGGCAAGTAACAGTAAAAAGATGCACTCACTAGCTTTTATTGACGAGTGCTGCTATCTTCACGTTGAGGTCGGAAACTTTTCAGTCCACACTCGTATATAGACGGTGTTTCCTGAATGTGCCTTTACTTATGAAAATTCATTTTGATGATGGAATTTCTCTGTGAAAAAGTTTAACAACGTAATGAGTAGAAGTACAATCAATATACTGCTTTTAACCGTTACTTACAGCGTTTTGCAAAGCATTGGAGAACGTGATTCGAATCCACTCTACGAAAGTTAGACCCAAGCGCTGACGCAACAGACTACGGCCGCGTGTTCGCGGGGATGTCTCTACTCTTTATATAAGCTATGTCATTATTGCGTTAATGTTCTTGTAAGCGCTGATAAGTTTTTTTTTCGATTCCTGTTTTTCGTTGCTAGCGAAAACCACGGTTGAGCATGCGTAACGGAATTGACACACCCTCGCTTTAAATTGACTATTATGATAGCAGTCTCTTTTGATTAGAACGTATTTCCCACCATCATTTAGGAGTTCTGCATTTAGCGTGGCGAGGACTTCGAGTAGTGTCTAGCCTTTACAGTTTCTTTTAGTGCTTCCCCATGGTACTGTCCATGTATTGAAGTCAAGAGCAATTATAAAGAAGTTCTTTGCTTTGATATCTTCAGTTGCTCGGTCTAGGAATACTTTGAATGTCACTGTTGCACACTGTAGTGGGGCGTAGCAACCTTAGATGTGAATTCCTTTGACTTTACCGTAGGTAAATCTTTCCTGGCGCTTGTCGAGTCTGCTTTCTATAGGGGAATTTCCTGTTGTCCAGAAGGCTGCCCGTTGTCTTCTTTCCATATGTTTGTGCTGCTACCAGACTGGCCCATGTAAAGTGTATTACGTCTTCGCTGTTTCTTATTCTTTTGTGGAAGTAGATCTCGTGCGGTTTCACTATATTTATTTGTATGCGCTTGAATCCTTTTTATTTAATAGAGTGGGCATCGAATCTTTGAATGCCTAGCCATTGTAATTCCCTGTTTGATGTGACTTGCGATAATCGCGCTCTGACTCGCGTAAATACATTTGGATTTTGCTTGCCACCTCTTCGCTTTATGCAGCTTGGCGCTGCATTTCAGACAGATATTCGAATGATCTACTCTACAATTGCAGTATTTTGCCACATCTGAAGTATCATATTTTCTCGCAATCTATTCACCCGTCTCACACAAACGTTGTTAATATACCAGCCTTTTCTCTTGATAGACTAATCTTACTGAATGCCATCAAGCGTTTTCCTTAAACTCTTTATCGCTTCGTTTAGAGTCGCATTCAGTGCAGGGAATTCTTTGGTGATCGCTGTCAGAATTTGCTCAACTGTGGTAACCTGATCCAAATCTCGGCTCTCGATCATCGTTTTCTGGATCATTGTTTTCAATCAATCTTTCTTCTGTAAAGCCACTCGCACTTGCTGTATCTTAGAGTTTCAGTGGTGACTTCTGGTCGGCGTTTCATTCCTTACAGCAGCTTTGCGTACTTCATTAAAGTTGTTCCATTTATTATAGTTCAGACTTGAACTTCATAAACTTTAGCAAATCCGCATATGCCTTTTGTCCATTTTTCTTATTATGAGGGTACGCTGAAAAGTAATGCACCCATGCTTGCAGACCGTAAATGAAATGACCTTCAGAAGCGCACTTACCGACAAATAGATGTAACATTCCCTTAACATTCTCTTACATTTCTCGCTCTGTAACGGAACGAGTTCTGATACAGGGATTTTCGCGCCGTCGGGAGATGAACAGCAAATTGGTGCGATTCGTCGGATTGTATTGTGGAGCGCGTATAAACCGAATTGCGCGGAATTATACCGCGAATCTCGAAGAACAATACCCGTGATAAGATCTGTAAAACAGACAGTAGTCAGCTACGCGCCTTCGATGTGATAACGGCTGTATTCCCGACGTTAGCGCCGTGTCCCTGATCAACACTGATCGTTGGTCTTTGTATGCTCTCAAGTAGGTCGAAGGTATGTTTAGGAGCGGAGCTCCAAACATGGGATCAATATTCGAGGACCGCTCTAATTTTGAACCTATACAGGAGCAGAAGTTGGGCCATCTAGAGGTGGATCTGGGGATGTTCCATACATGTTTATGCCGCAATACATTCCCACAGACCGTGACACCGCGCAATTTCATTCTTTCCCTAGATACGAGGCCTGGCCATTCATCACCAGCTGTGGTACCGATGGCCACTTTTTTGTGAATGTTGTATGTTGTGTCTTTGTTGCATTGAATTCGACGTGATTGGCCTTTCCCCACTGCAGGACTTTATCCAGATCCCGATTCAGGGAGTCGATCTGGCCACATCTCAATTAGTGCAACGCTGATGCCGATGATGGCCGATCACTCGAAAAAGAGGAGACAAACATACTATCATTCGCGAAACTGAACACCCTGTAAGCGTCGTCTCCAACAAATCATTTATGTACAGCAAAAACAATGTTGGAGCCAAAATAGAACCTTGAGGTACCCCGGAGTTAACAGAATACCGATCCGAACACTCACCGGCCCCAACAAATCGGATTGATCGATTTTTGAGGAAGGTCTTCGTGCAATCGGAAAGTTGCAGGGAAAGTCCATATGAGCGAAGGTTGCTCAGCAGTGCCCCATGCCAGACGCGGTCAAAAGCCTTGGAGATATCCGACGCGACCGCCCTTGACTCACCATGCCCTTCAGTCGAATCGCAAATCTCCATATATCAGTTATAACGCTCAAAAAGTCTCCGGTGGACCGGCTGCAACGGAATCCCTATTAACGATCATTCAGAAGTCCGTTGCATACCAAGTATTTAATTAACTCGGCCTTGATGACCTTTTCCGTCACCTTAGATAACATAAACAGTAATGATATCGGCCCGTAATTTTGTGGGAGAGATTTTTTCCCCTCTTTGGGACTGGCTGAACTCGAGCGATTTTCCAGCAGGTATAAAATGTATACCCGCCTGTCACGCGGGAGACCGCGGTTCGATTCCCCGTCGGGGAGCCTCTGGCGCAAGACTAATGACCTTGCCCGGAAAAAACAAATCATTATGGAAAATTTAGCAATGCCTCAGGACTTGCTTAAATAAGGCCAAGACCGGTTCCCGGTTGTAGTGCCGATGATGATGATGATGATGATAAAATGTCCTCCATGCAGAAGATACGCGAAAGGGTCTGCCAAGAATCGCCGATTGTTCTGGAGCACAGTTCTTAAGAACTATTGCTGGTATTCTGTAGGGCGGTTGCCTTCTTACCGTCCAATCCACGTTGAATGGTACACAGGCGAAACTTCACATCCCGCATCGCCGACCGAACGGCCGCGACCACGGGTGGCTCCAAAAGACCCGCATCGAGGTTTGAATTCACGGAGAGTAATTTCGCAAACACATTAGCTTTATCTTTTGAATTTGTGACAGACGTCCCGCTGGCCGTCAATAAAACGGAGGAAAAGAGGAGAAGCGAAGTTAGTGCTCACAGCCCTTGCCGTTGGCCAGAAGTGAAGCGAACCAGTTGAGCACTCAAGAAATTTATTAGTCACTCTGTCGTTCTAACCCTTTTTCACTGTATCAATTGCCTGGTTGCACGCGTTTCTGATTCGAACAAAATTCGTTTTGTTGATCTCGATGGGATTGGACCGTCATTGCTTAGAAGCTCACCTTTTTGCCACCCACACTTGCTCGCATTTGTTATCAAACCAAGGTTTATCAGATAAATTTCGTTTGATGGAATGCGGAATATAAATCTCCACCCCACGAATTATAATCTCCGTGATCGATTCCGTGCATGCGTTAAAATCGAAGTCTCTAAAGCACACCTCCAACCACTCGAAGAATGCGAAGGAATTTCGCAAATCGTCCCAGTTAGCAGCTCCAAACCTCCATATATGGCAAAGCTGCTTACATCGGTTATTCGGATGAAATGCAAGTTGCTGTGCAACTGATACCAATCAGTGATCTGAGTTTCCCAGTGGAGCAGCGATCCCCACGGTATAAATGTTCGGCTCGGATGTCAAAAGCAGATCCAGGCTGTTTGCATAATCACCTCGGGTAGCCGGCACTCGCGTAGGTGCCTCCACGAGTTCAGCCAAATTGTGGCTAACAGCAAACATCTCCGCTACCCTCCCAGCATCGTCGGTTCTGTTAGAATGTATCAGCCAGCCGGAATTGAGTACATTAAAATCCCCCGAGGACGACAACTTCCAAAATCTTCTTCTTAAAATCCTGATAAACGAATCAAATACTCGTTTCAAACCAATTAACAACTCTTTCACCCAACTAATTCACAAATCCATTCTCCCGATCTAACAAAATTTCTGATAAACGAATCAAATGTTTCGTTTATCGCCCATACAACCAAGTCCCCATAATCCCCAATTTAAAACAAACGCATGGTAAGTGGAAGTAGATGTTCAATCATCATACCCTAATCACAGTGCATATCTTCATACGCCCTGCATATACGAAATTTCCAGGATTTCGCTTAACGGAATCCCTGCACAACTTCCCAGTACTCGACTCCAGCCGAAGTACTTTTCGAAATTTTGCATACGTTTCGGTACATCCGCGATGTAAAATCTCGATAAGATTTTGTATATAAAGGGGTATGCATTGTGATCTCGACAAGCAGTATCACAAAATCAATATCCCTGGAGGGAGTATCCCGGGAGAACAAATCTAAGTGTATAAATAAAATAAAGTAGTCGTTTTAAATAGTGTGTTTTTCTTGTTTCCAACACAGGCGTGAACCAGGGGGCGAGAATTTCTTGCTGACAATTGGTGAGTAGAGTCGTGGTATACGCACAAAACATACTTGTAGCTTTGCCGCTTCCGAGCATCATTTGCCCCACGGCAGTCGCTGGGTTGCTCTACGCAGGGACGCTATTCCCCGAACGACCGGTCGTTACTCTTCCCGGTTAACTCCGGAAGTAACGCTACAACATATTGTCATTCAAATTTAACAGAATTCCTCAACACGATTCTTAACCATATGATGTCCAAGTTATTGGGCTCTAACTCCTCTATCACTTAGGGCAAGGATGTCAGGTTTCGGTGTTTGCAAAAATTGATGGAGGGCGTTTACATTCGTATTGGTGAAACCGATGTGTCTGATGTTACAAAATGCTGTTACCAGTCGAGCGTCGACAGAGCCTCGAGAGCGAACCCAATTATCAGATGACGAATTTCTTAAAGTTCGGTTATTTATCAAAACATTTGAATAATGTTCATTTTGACATAGTCCCCCCGGAGATCCATACGGAAAACTAGTTTGCCTCCAGAATTCCCTATCTCAGAAGATACCGTCATGATTTACCTCCATGTCAGTCCGGACCATCAGCCATACATCCGAAACATAGTTGAAGATTTCTCCAGATAGTATCGCGGGATGTACAGAGTAACGGGGTGGTATCTCCCCTGGGGCCGACTTACCACCTAAACAAACATTTTCTCGAACAGCTCCGACAGAAGGCCAAGGATTTCTCCCGACCATTTTACGAAGCATATGGCTTGCTAAGATGCTTTTTCACTGGGCGACAGGGCGTTGGGAGCCTGTAGCGGTTCTTTAATACATTCCCAAAGAACCGTCCATCCTCTTAATTGAACCACCTTCCAAACCCACCATACCTACCTGCAATTTTGGGCAGCGTAAGCTACCCTTCATTCTGTTTCACCTGAAAGTGCCTCATTAAGGCATGCATCACATTGAATTTTTCTGTTTATGAACCGTACCATATCTCCATCGGGTCGGCTTGTCAGCAATTATAAAAGATAAATACTAGCTGGCCAGCGTAATTGTTGACATAGCCGCAGCCGATGGTTTCTTGCTACGGTTCATATCCATTTATTGTCCCAGTCCCAAGGTTCGCAACACTTGCGACCAATTTCCTTTGTCGGTTATCTACCGATCATGGGATTTGGACACTAGTATGATTGACGTTAGACAATCATACCCCAGATAATGTCGAACGATGCTCCGGCCTGTAAAACAAACAAAAGCTACCATAGCCTAGGCCATAGGCAAACAAACCATCGGTTTGCTTATCGCCACGAAAAATCTAAAGCCTACAATGGCATTACCCATGCACGCCTAAGTAAACACGATGTGCAGATCATCGTGACCCTTGAAATTGCGTTTTTGTGTATCTTGAAGCAAAAACCTATTTCGTTCTCAGGCGCAGGTCATCTAAGATCTATGACCCTCGAAATAGCGTTTCTGTTTATTTAAGACACAACCTATTTCTTCCTTCGGCGATTTTTCGCCATCGCTTATCTCAACGATGCCTGCAGCTCCCAATACCAATTCATTACACCAGCCCATGTTTATTTAGGACACAGGAACCTATTTCTCCCTTCGGCGACTACGCTATCGCGTACCTCATATTGCCTGCTATTTATTCCATGTGTATTCAGGTCTTTCTCGTCGTTGCCGATGTCCAGGCTGAAGGGCAACGTACTTGTGCTATACGCACACATACACAATCCTCCCCTATTGATGAAATTCGCGGGCATCGAACTGATAAATGTAAATTACATTGGAGTCAGATATCATCGTCACGAGAGTGCACACGCACTATACGCGCCTATTCAGGTTTTCCACAATATACAACGTCGAGTTTGTAATCGAGTACACCTTAATGTAAAAGCATATCGGTTGTTATGATTAACGGAACTAATAAAGAAAATTTCAAATATTTAATAAGGAAACTCGTGCGTTTTATTTCCCCGGTAATCGTTGTGAAGGATTAATCCAGTGTGTTTGGTTTTGCTCCTTTTCCTCGCGTAACAATTTAGTGCACCGTCTATCGCTGTGGGGTATTTCGCTTAACCCGCGTCCGTGCTGACGCTCCTGGTAAATACCACCCACAAGCCCACCTAACACTCGGGAAATTCTACCTACCATTACTGAAATTTATATTCATCTGAAGAGTGTTTATGGCGACGATGCTGTTGATAGGTGTACTGTAATCGACGGGCCATCAAATTTCGTGGCTGCGAACCTCAAAAACCCGTAACTGTTGATGGGACACCCAGTGGACGTCCGATCACCGCCGCAGACGATAATCATCGGAAACTCGTCAAGGATTTGATTCAAAATGAGCGGAAAATCACACAAAGCCATATTGCAAGCCATATTGGAATATCCAAGGAACGTGTCGGCTTTATTATTGAATAATTGGGATACCGTAAAATCTGTGCTCGATGGGTTTCACGCCGTCTAACAAACGAAAACGTGCGAAGAATTCTTGACGGGCGACCAACGGGAAGACAGTGTAAGGCGCAATCTTGAGGAAATTGAGAGAGCGAAGTGTGGAAAGAGAATGCACAAGACAGGAAACGATGGCGCAGCCGAGTCAGGGAGGTCATGAACTTCTGAGTTTCTACAGACCAGTAAATAGGAGTAGAGAAATATTTAAGAGAAACCTCTAGGGAAATCATTGCATCTCGGACAATATGGTGAGGCCCCCTGTCAACTCCATACGAAAAAAGTCTAAGGGAATTTTCAGTGACGGAATAAAAAAAAAGAGTAGAAATGTGTTTGCCTCAACGATGACCGGGTTGAACAATAAAGATATGATTTTGAAACATAAGAATTTTAACCTCCCCCTTCTCCAGTGGACATTGGCTGACGATCAAGCCTTCTACTTCTCAAACCCCACAAGTTACAAGGAACGTATTTTTATAAACGGTCTCACCCACTCATGCCTTCGTCAAATCAGCAATGTCCCAAATCATATGGGAAGGCAACTGGACCTCGTGTTCACAGCGGACACACACAGGTCCTCAGTTCTCTCTAGTCCACACGCCATCTCTACCATTGACAATTACCACCCCCCGCTTCTCTTATCCATATATCTTGATCCGCCTTCTCTACCTCATGGTAGCTTTTCCTACAATTTCCATAAAGCTAACTTCTGCCTTCTAAATGAGCATCTTAGCAAAATAGCGTTTCGCTTTGATCATCTGGGGGTAGAAGAAGCTACTGCAACTCTCTATAAGGAGATCTACTCTGCCATCGGCCTGTATGTCCCCTATTCTCGTCACAGGTCATCGGTTTTTATTGAACCCACGGTACAACCCCACACTCCGCACTCTTCGGAACAAGAGAAATAACTTGTGGAACATTTTCCTAAAAACGCGTTCCTTCCAAAACTACTCCAACTATCTCGGTTTCTTTTGTAAATTTACCGAGCTCTACAACTCCCCCTACTCCAACTACTTCACAAAAACACAATCCAATTTAATCAATGACCCCGAATCTTTTTTCTACTTTATAAATTACAAACATAAATCCGACGCATATCCTAACTCCCTTTCATATGACGCGACTACTTCAACCGACCCCCTAACTATTGCCAATCTATTCGCTTCGTTCTTCAATAAATCCTTCTCCTTCGAGCCTAACCCGTCTTACTTCAAAGACTTGCCCGAATTCTCCGTTGGCCCCTTCACCCCCCAAATTATTCACCATCACGTAGTTGACGAGAAATTCAACTTTCTTAAAGACGAATTCAGACCTGGACCTGATGGACTCCCGGTTGTCCCTTTAAGGAAATGTTCCTCTTCTCTTTTTCTCCCGCTATCAAAAATCTTCTATCTATCCATACATAAAAAGGGACCTAAAAACGATATAAGCAACTACCGCTCCATCGCCAAACTGTCTCATATCCCTAAACTGTTCGAAGAAATTCTTTACAACGCGTTATCTTTCCGTTGTAAATCCATCATCTCATCCAAGCAGCATGGTTTTCTTTCGGGTAAGTCGGCCACAACGAATCTGGTCGAGTTCTCATCCCATACTCTCCGTGCGTTAGACAATGGCAACGAAGTCGATTTAATCACCACAGATTTCAGCAAGGCCTTTGACAAAATCTCCCATAACCTCATCCTTTTTAAGCTGTCCTCCCTGGGTTTCGAACTCCTATTGATTAAGTGGTTATCTTCTTAACTGAAAGATCGATCCTACCGTGTCAAATTCAGATCCACCCTTTCCAATCCTTTTCTTCCGACGTCAGGGGTTCCCCAAAGTAGTCATCTAGGTATCTCGTATTTATCCTTACCATCAATGGCGTTGACACCATTATTAAATACTCATCCATCTCGCTCTATGCAGACGACACCAAACTTTAAAAAACGATCATCTCTCCTCTTGACTCCTCACTTCTCCAAACGGACCTCGACAGTTTCTCAACTTGGTGCCGTAACAACTGTCTCGCACTCAACGTTGTCAAATGTCACTCCATCACCTTCTACCGCACCCCAAAAAGAGAGGGTCAATCGATAATATCAGCAAAGTTAAAGAATTGATAAAAAAATCGAAATCAAAAAAGGCTGCGGGTCTCGATAATATTAACAACAAATTAATCAAAGCACTTCCACCTGCTGCAAGTAACTATTTAACGTTCATTTTTAACGCTTGTCTTAAGAATTGTTATTTTCCGGACTGTTGGAAAACAGCAAAAGTAATACCTATCCCGAAACCCGGCAAACCGAAGAACAGCCCCGAAAGCCACAGACCTATTAGTCTACTTAGCTGTCTAAGTAAGCTCTTAGAAAAAACCATTAAGGAAAGGATTGATCGTTTTGTGGAAGACAATAACATCTTACCAAACTTTCAGTTCGGTTTCCGTAGTGGTCACAGCACAATCCACCAAGTCTTGCGCATTAAACACCACATAGCTGGTAAATTCATCGACAAGGAGTCAACGGGACTGGTTCTTCTAGACATCGAAAAAGCCTTTGATACGGTATGGCACGATGCCTTGATTTATAAGCTACTGAAGCTTAAGCTGCCTATGCCGCTTATCAAAATTATCCAGAGCTTTCTTTGTTCGAGAAAATATGTTGTGAGTATAGGAACCGATATATCCTCTACTCACCAAATCCACTATGGTGTACCCCAAGGCTCGGTCCTTGGTCCCATATTATTCACATTGTTTGTCGCAGATTTACCATGTCTAGGTGAAAACATTCAGGTAGCTGTTTGCCGATGATACGGCCATTTTCTCTTCGGGTGCCTTATCCATTAATGTCTACAACTCTTTGCAAGCAGCTCTTGACAAACTAGCAGTATACTACAGGAAATGGAAAATAAAAATAAATGGTAATAAAACACAAGCTGTCTGGTTTTCGAGATGTAGGAAACACTGCTACCTACCAAATGGCACTAAACTCAGTATATGTGCAGTTGATATTGATTGGTCCGAAGACTGTAGATATCTAGGTATTATTCTAGATAAAAAACTTATCTTTCAAAAACACATCACTACCACAATTGACAAAATAAACAAAGTCGTAAGAGATATGTATCCATTAGTGTGTAGAAAGTCAAAGCTTAGCATCGAAAATAAAATTATAATATTTAAAACCATTTTTCAAGCGATACTCCTGTATGGTATAATTGTATGGTATAATTGTGCTCGCACACACAAAATAAAATTGCAAAGGTGTCAAAATAAAATATTGAAAATGTTGCTGAATTTGCCATGGCATCATTCGACACATGAAATACATGAAAACGCTAACGTTGACAAAATCAATCGAAATTTCTTCGTCAATTGTTCTTTTTCTGACAATGTTCTCGTTTCCCGTCTTGCGTTATCCTAAATCACTACATATGTACTCTGTCTATGAAAATTATATCGAGGTCATTACTATATAAAATAACCGGAAGCTCGTGCAATATTAGTCTTAAGATTCAAATCAGGGTTTTCTCTTGTAGTTTTCCCTTAATTTATTATTTGTTATTCATTAAAATTGTGCTATTGTCATTACATAGATTTAAGATTATAGTTGTAAAGGAATTGCTATCCTAAATCTCTTAAGTACTAGTTGTAAAATATACCATAAATGTAATTATTTACCAAATAAAATTGAATTGAATTGAATATTTTTTTTTAATTACTACTTTAGTTCGTCTAGGTATTATATTATATTAATTTAAGCTTAGATTAAGCCTAATAAATAAATAAATATAACAGCATCTGGACACAACATTCTTTTCTTATTGAGGGCTTTACAAACTCCGTTTTAAGAGGCGTCTTCACTCTTGGGTTTCGATGCCCTTTTCTCTTCTTTTTGCAAAATTGCGGACCATGTTATTCGGTTATTTTGCTCTGGATTCTTGTTCTCATCTAGGGTCATCTTTTTCTTTTTGTTGGCTGTGGTCTGTATATATTGTAGTGAGCTTAGGCTTCGCTGGATTAATTATTTTTAATAAATAAGAGCCGTTAAATCGGTTTTGAATTAATCTAACACTTTATTAGCCCGATAATAACAACCGTTACTTTTACCGTACACTTAACGATTTCTTTACTTATCGCTTCCGTACTTATCGCGTCTTTGACTGCTTACTTCTCACTTATTACTTTCTACTACTTGTCTCCATGATCTGTGTGCGACGTATTTATACCGTTTCCTCACATTCTGATTCCGTGTTTCGTTTCCGTCCGTTCCATAGCCTCGAATGTTCTACTGTTCATGGTCCCCAATTTTCCAGTACTTTATAGAATATTCCACTACCCCGCCTCGGACCCTGTCGAACGTTCCAGTACTGATTGTCATATGCGTCACAATATTTTCATTCTAGTTTATCTACCCTCGGGTGTTGACCAAATGAGCCATTGACAAAAAAGCGCTTGTGGGGTTAAGCCGCGATGTGGTGTGTTGAGTACAGCTATGGTGTAATTCAGGAGCACTAATTACTGTGAATTCAGTTTGTCTTGTCTTTTTTTATTTTAATTATCCTTTAGTGTTTCAGGAAGTGTTAATATTACAACTACACCAAAATCGAATACGCCTTGTTGTTTACGCACTTAAGAGTTTAATTTGATAACAGGCAAATCGGCTTATTCGAAAATGAGTAAACATTCCGCATATGAGCGGTGGGTGGATTCGACTGAAAGAGAGTAACCACACCAGAATACCAGCTTAAAACTGGACACAGGACTTATGAAGACAAAATATTTCCTTTCTGTTATAAAACCGTTCACATTCAGCCCACCTCGAAGAAAGGAAAAAATTAACTCTAACGAAATTACTTGCCAAAACCCTTAATGTCCACGTTGTCCAATGTGATGGAAATAAATTTTCAATTCTGGATAAATTAGATATTTCGAATTTAACGAACTGTTAAAACAGATTCTTCAGTCGGTGACTCACCAGAAATTTTTGAGCTTGGTAACAAACATTTAAATATCAACAATCAAAAGAACATGGTGAGTGAAGAGCGGTTGCATCGGATATCTCCAAGACTATTGAGTCCGCCCGGCACCCGTGTTACTAAGTAAACTTCTCGATTGTGCTCTTTTCTCCAACTAAACGACTTGATAAATAAAAATTCCATCGAAAATCCATAAATTGGGGTTGTTTATGTAATAACAGTATAAAATCGATACCTGAATACCCTCTGATGGAATTACTTGCATCTAAATAGGTCCCATTATCCTTTGTTCACAAAGGAGCAATTTTTGACCCAGACCACTTGCTTCCTGGTATGGTTCTAAGACAATGGATTATGGGACCCCACAACAGTGTACCATGAAACAAGTTGCAATGGCATAGCTTCACTAAACAGGGAAGCGATCAGAAATGAATATGTATTATCTTGTTCCCACGCTTCAGCACCTCTAATTTCCAGTAGAAAATATATACGATTTATACATCATTACTTAAGTATTCGAGTTTAAACGACACGAAGTTTTTCGGACATTCGCTCGTTTACGACTTAACATTATGAGGGCACGGTAATGTAGAACGTACAAATTACGATCTTTTTTATGTAATATCTCGCAGACAGTAATTTTTTCATTCACATAATTCTTTATAAACTTAGTGACAGTTTTGCATCTTAACAGATGTGATTTTTAGAAAAGCACATACGGAAGCATTTACAAAAACCTATTCGTTAAGTGTTATGTCTTTTAAGACTTATTATTTTATTCGCTCAGCATTTGGTATTGGGGACACAGTTTTAAAATTACCTCAGAGAATTACAATTGAGGTAACACACCAATTACCATTCTTTTTATTTACGGATGATTTAAACGAGACTTAGCTATGAAGGAAGTAATCCATAACTTTACCTGGGTCTCAACGGCTAAGTAGTTTTCCTTTATTTACACAAACGCACGCACAAAAGGGGATTTTCAAATTCCCATCCAAAGCATGGGGCATATAATATTGTGACGCATATGACAATCAGTACTGGAATCTTCGAGAAAGTCCGAAACAAAGTACTAGATTATTTTAGGAAGTACTGGAAAACTGGAATAGAAAAGTCGAGATTATGGAACGGACGGAAACGATTCGCCAAATCAGCATGAGGGAACGGTATAAATACGTCGCACACAGATCATGGAGACGAGTAATAAGTAAGAAAGTGAAGCAAGCGATAAGTTAAGAATAAGTCAAGAAATCGTTAAGTGTACGGTAAAAGTAACGGTTGTTATTAACTGACTAATAAATACTTTTACCGTACACTTAACGATTTCTTGACTTATCACTTCCGCACTTATCGCGTCTTTGACTGCTCACTTATCGCTTGCTTCACTTTCTTACTTATTGCCTTCTACTTGTCTCCATGATCTATGTGCGACGTATTTATACTGTTTCCTCACATTCTGATTCGGTGTTTCGTTTCCGTCCATTCCACATTCTTGAATGTTCTATTATTTATAGTCTCCAGTTTTCCAGTACTTCCTACAATATTCTAGTACTTTGTTTCAGACTTTCTCGAATATTCTAGTACTGATTGTCATATGCGTCACACTACCCTCGCCTAGATTAGTTCGTCGCGAACTAAGTTCACTGGTCTCCTGGGTTAACAAAAAGTCGCCAGTCGGTCACAATGTACCACTTTCATCTTGGCGCTCGGTCTTCGCCGAATCCTATAGACAACGTCGTTAATTCTTGTGAGAATCTTATACGGTCTATGGGTCTTTGTAGTTTAATGTTACGTGGCGTGTCAATCAGGGTGCCACAGGGGCACAGGTTAACCACGTAACCCCACTGGTTCAGTTTGTATCCGACTCCAAAAATTAAAACGCCTTATTCGAAATTTATTTATTCATGTAAGTGTAACTTAGGAAAACAATATACTTCAAAAACACTGTAGATATTCACAGGTAACTTAGGCAGACAATGTACTTCGGATAAAAAAACAAGGTAACTATATATTATATGTTCGTAATTCTTATTCACAGGTAATTTAGGCAGACAATGTAATGTAACTTAGGCAGACAATGTACTTCGGATAAAAAAACAAGGTAACTATATATTATATGTTCGTCATTCTTATTCACAGGTAACTTAGGCAGACAATGTACTTCGGGTAAAAAATAACACTGTGTAGATATAAGTTATATTCACAATATGGCGCACCACATCAGTCTTAGCCCGAACGGTTTTACTGACTCTTTTCAAATCTTCTCAACGACTAATTTCTTAATTCATACTAATTCACAAGGGTTACCTCATATGCAATCCTTTCTTCTTTTTCTCTCCCTTTGCACACACAGCGCTAGAGCCCAAAACAAATCCCGACCATTGCCTCGACTACCATATATGGTGCGCTTTTAGCTTTGGCCAGGAGAACAAGAAAAAAAAAGGAAAGGGTGAAAACATACACACGATAATCGCGTCTGCCGCTTACGTGTGTATCCCCTAGCATGCAGACATGGGACATGAATTTACATGATTGCAAGTTCATACAGGGGTTGAAATGTGTACACGATCACGGCTGGGTAAAGCATTATTGCTGATCGTGCACATTTCGCTTGGTGAATCTTACATATGAACGACGAACGTTTATACGATCGCGACCACACTTAGGATCGCCGTAGATCGCATATCGATCGTTGTGCAATTGGTGCAGGTGGCTAATCCTTGTGTTGGTTTCTCTTGTAGGCAAGCATGTTGTTACTTGCCTGTAGGTTGGTTTTTGCTACCGAAATGCCTGCCGTGTTTCGCCGATGAAAAGTGGGCAGGCTGCTTGTGTGTGACGGTGCTGGATCGAAGATATTCTTGTCCGCATATCTCGATTGATCCGTTGGTTGAGGATGCGACCGTTTTCTGCACTCGAGAAGGGGTGCATGTTGGCGGGAACCAAAATTGGAATATTTCCGTTGGCCGTCGGCGTCGGTTGGAAATTCCCCGGTGGTGCTGCTGGTGGGCAAATCCCATCGGGTCTTCATGTTGTGCTACGCACAAACAAGCTATTCTTCCTTACAGGAAATTTTGCTCTTATTCCCAATAGAATTTGATGCTTTTCGACGACCAGGTTTTTGTTGTTTCCGCCCCCAATGGTGTGGCACGAAAACCACGATCCCTAGCGTATCAACCGCATGCCCGATAAATTCGGACAATGCCCCTCTTATGGGGTGCACCCGTTGAAAATGTGAGGCGGGCAGTGGCGTCGGGGGAAACCGCCACAGGTCCTTCCCAATGATGCTGCAACTTCGGAGACCCTCCTTTTTGCCGATGAGGGTTATAAAGCCATACGTTATCGCCTGCATTAAATCCGGATGCGTTGGCTCGAACGTCGTACCTTGTTTTCATCCTGTCACTGGATACCTTGATTTGCTTTCGAACCAAATGATGAATCTGATCGAGACGATTTCTCCATTCGGCTACGTAGTCTTCGATCTTGTCTATGGCGTCCGGAGGTATTCCGAATCGCAGATCGGCTGGTAATCGTATCTCTCGTCCAAATATAATTCTTGCTGGAGAATGGCCTGTCGTATCGTGATTAGCCGATCTATAGCTCATGAGAAAAGTTTGTACATATTTGTCCCAATCTCGTTGGTGATCACTAACGACCTTCGATAAGTGCTCTTTCATTGTTCGGTTGAACCTTTCGACCATTCCGTCTGACTGCGGATGTAAGGGCGTGGTCCTGGTTTTCCTTACGCCCAGTGCCGCACAGATGCCTTGAAATATCTGTGATTCGAAATTTCGGCCTTGATCGGAATGAAGCTCACAGGGAACTCCATATCTGCTGATCCAATTATTGATAAGCTGCTCAATGACGGTTGTTGCTTCTTGGTTTGGAATTGGAAGGACTTCCGCCCACTTGCTTAGGTCATCCATGATGACCAACATGTATTTGTTGTTGTCGTTGGTTTTTGGAAATGGTCCTGAGATATCAATCGCAATTCGCCCGAAAGGGGCACCCACGTTGTAATGCTTCATAGGGCTCCTTGATTTTGCTGTTGGTCCTTTGGTCGCAGTGCAAGTTGTGCACTTCCTACACCAAGATTCGACGTCATCTCTCATGTGAAGCCAGTAGAATCGAGATCGTAATTTTGAAATTGTCTTATTAACTCCCAGATGTCCACCGGAGGCACCGTCGTGCATTTCTGTTAGTACATCCTTCACTTTTGATGGTGGGACTAGAATCGGCATTCGATGGGATTTTCCGTCCGCGGCTTCCCATTTACGCTTAAGAATACCATCTTCCACCAGGAAGGAATTCCATTGTGCCCAATATGCCGTAAATGCTCGTCTCTTGTCAAAAATATTGTTCCAAGTTAGTTGCTCGTTCTTTTCTTTGTGTTCCAAGATTACCGACATATCTTCTCCCTGAAGTTGAGCTGCGCGTACGAGGGTTGCGTCTTATGTTTCGGGATCTGGCAACCCTAGTGTTGCAATCCGGCAATTGACAGCTTTGTCGTAAAGTTGGACATTTTTGAGGTTATACGCACTCAGAACGTTTTGACATACGAGCGCTATTTGTGTTGTTTACAGTAACTTAAAAGATTCATCTCGGCCCAAAAATGGAATTAAATCGTCAACATTTTCGTGCGATTATTTTTTACAACTTTCGGCGTGGATTAACTCAGCAACAGTGCATGGATGAACTTAATTCAATTTTTGGCGATGAAGCTCCATCAAGGACCAGTGTTTATCGATGGTATGGTGAATTCAATCGTGGTCGTAGTTCACTCCAAGATGAATTTCGTGAAGGTCATCCAAAATCAGTTGTTGTTCCGAAAACCATTGATGCTGTGCGCGAACTGATATTGGAAGATCGTCATGTGACCTATCGTGAGATTGAGACAACCTTAGGCGTTAGTGGGACCAGCATACATTCAATATTGCATAAACATTTGACTGTCAAAACAATTTGTTCGCGTTGGATCCCACACAATTTGTCAATCGCCCAAAAAAAGGCTCGTGTCAATTGGTCGAAAGAAATGCTCAAAAAATACGGTCGCGGTGCTTCGAAACACGTCTATGACATCGTGACAGGTGATGAATCGTGGATTTACGCGTATGTGCCCGAAAGTAAACAGCAGTCGACTGTCTGGGTGTTTCAAGATGAGCCAAATCCAACAAAAGTTGTTCGCGTACGAAGCACTTCCAAGCAAATCGTCGCCTATTTTTTCGGAAAAACTGGACATGTCGCAACCGTACCACTAGCACAACGCAGAACAGTCAATTCTGAATGGTACACAACCATTTGTTTTCCAGTTGTCTTCCAAGAAATCAGGAAAACCAACCGCCGAAGACGGATCACTCTTCACCACGACAATGCGAGCTCTCACACATCGGCTGCGACAACTGCATTTTTGAGCACCCAAAACATCGATTTGATGGGTCATCCGCCGTATAGTCCTGACTTGGCACCGAATGACTTCTTTTTATTCCCGTACGTAAAAAACAAACTGAGAGGTCAACGTTTTTCGACACCTGAAGAAGCGGTTGCTGCATTCAGAATGCATGTGTTGGAGATACCTCAATCAGAGTGGCAAAAGTGCTTCGACAATTGGTTCAAATGCATGCAAAAGTGTATAGATCTTCATGGGGAATATTTTGAAAAACAATAAAGTGATTTTCAATAATCAATATTTGGTTTTGTTCTCTAATCCCGAAATATAAAAGGCAACCCTCGTAGAACAATCGGCATGATTATGGTTCTATAGACACACGGCTTTATGTTACGTCATAGCAGTTTGGATTTCAGCACTTTACTGACTGCGTGCCAACTAGCGTTACCGGAGTGCAGTCTTTTGTTAATTTCCTTCGACATTCCATTACTGGCCGTCAGTATCGTTCCCAGGTATTTAAATTCTTTAAGTTTTTCAAATATCTTGCCTCTGACGTTTATATGTGTTCCCTGAGGTCCACCTGCTCTCGCCGTGATCCTGTATTTTGTTTTCTCTTCATTTATTTCTAGGGGCACCTCTTCTGCCGCTTGCATGGTGATTTCACTGCTTTTACTTACGGTTTCTAGATTACCGCCCAAAACGACGATGTCATCCGCATATGCACTTGTGTGACCCCGTCCAGGGATGATCCGGCTATGTTGTCGTCTTTTACCTTTCTGCTGACATACTCCAGCACAAGGTTAAAAAGACACGGTGAGAGGCCACCCCCCTGTTTTAGTCCGTCGCGGATTTCAAATGGTTCTGAGAGATGGTTTTCTATTTAAACTCGCCCTTTATTTTAGTTCGACTGTAAACAATATGTAAACAATACCCAAATTCAATTCGCTTTATCAATTGTTATCTCGAATATGTAAACACTAGTTGTTGTTTCGAGTTGAAATAGTTTTTAAGTGAAAATGAAGATGCAGTCGTCCAGTAACCTCCGGTCGGAGATAGATTAAAATAAAGTAAACTTAGTTTTAAGTATATACAGTTATTTAAAATAAAGTAAATTAAGAACAAAAATAAAAGTTGTGTTTTTGTGGAATAATTTATAAAACCCACATTTATCTCGCGCCCACCGTGGGCCTCCACTCCACTTCCTCTGTGATGAGATTGCCGCCAAGGTTTGAAGATAATTATAATTATAATTTTTGCGCCGATCAGTCCCCATTTACAATTTTCGGAAAACGAGACAATTTGGCATCTCCACAATGTTTTTGGGGACACAAGGACAGAGTACCCGAAAACGGGACGTATGTGTCACCTTTGTCATGAGGCCGATTCATGTAGCACCACTGTGATCGGATAATAGAACAACCAGAACTTACAGATTTCAGCGACTTCGTGGAAATAGATCAGGCATATGTGTTGACTTTGCTCCGCCCGATGAATCCTGAGAGCTGACAAGGAACCATCATCGAAATAATCAACCGAAAACGAAAAGGGGTATGGCTAGGAGGACTATGAGTGCCATTCAGAAGACAAAGGTAAAACGCCCCACGAAACAGGGGTAAAACGGCGTACCGAGTATCCCAAGTTTAAGAAAGTCAGTATTAATAGCAAATGGGAACTAGCAAAGAAGTAGAGGCTCTACTATAAGTGTCTTTGTTATTGGCATACAAGATCGGTCGATAGGATGCCAACGTGTGCGGCATATTCAACGTGGTCTCACACAATCCACACCACCGATGAGGCTACATCTACAAAGTCGCATGGAACAGTCAATAAGCCGTCAAAGCATACTCCACTTAAGTGACACACAAAGGGATCCAAGAAGGGGAATTCCCGTTTCCGTACGCACCATCTGGAGTAGTGGCAGAGCTTATGTTAGGGCCGCAGCATTGAATTCTCCGGAGGACGACATAGACCATAACGTCCCAATTCCCGGAAGAGACTGTAATCCTCAGCCTGTCGATTTCTTGGAAAATTCCTCAAGCCACAGTATATCAAATTGGTTGAAGACGCGACAAACATCAGCGTGTCAATTTTACAGAAATTTTTAGAAGAGGTCAGAAGACAGCGTACTAATTCAAGGAAGCATACATAGGAGCAGCACACACTCGACACCACTGCCAGCGCCATAGCCTACAAAAAGAGAACATGGTTGCATGGTGACTTCACTGGCACAAATACACACACACCGAACAAATCACAGATTATCAGACGCCAAAGACCTAATCTGGGGTTACTACCACATTCAGGACCTTGTATGATTTCTTTCTCACCATCCCTCCATCCAAGTACTTAGAGACCATTTGAACTAACCCTGAGGGCACTATCCTTAGATATCTCTTCCCCCCTTTTTTATTCTTCAGATATCTTGAGACCGAGCCCAACATCCTCACGGATGTGGGTAATTCCGATTGTCCCAGGATGACCAGACGGCAGAAACGCGATGAAGGACACATTTGTCCTTGTCCCATTTAAATCGGCCTCCCGCTACTCTTTTTTTATTGTGACTTCACTTCCTCCTCCGTTGTGAATCGAGGAGTTCCTCCCTTGTCATTCCAGTTCAATTTATACTGAAACATTGGTTCGAGTCAATTCAAGTTAAGGAGACAAGTTAGTCAGGTTAAATTCAGTTGAATTCGGATCAGCTTGAAAACTCATTTAAAATATTGTAGCGAGCTTAGGGTTCGCTGGATTAATTATTTTGAATAAATAAGAGCCGTTGAATCGATTTTGAATTAATGTGACACTTTATTAGTCCGTTAATAACAACCGTTACTTTTTACCGTACACAACGACGATTTCTTCACTTATCGCTTCCGTACTTATCGCTTCCACACTTATTACTTCTTAATCATTACTTATCGCTTGCTTGACCTTCTACTTCTTACTTATAACTCATCTCCCCATCTGCGTGCGACGTATTTATACTGTTTCAGCGTTTCGTTTCCGTCCGTTCCATTGCCTTGAATGTTCTACTGTTCCTAGTCTCCAGTTTTCCATTACTTTATAGAATATTCTAGTACTCTGTTTCGGACTCTCTAGAATATTCTAGTACTGATTGTCATATGCGTCACAAAATGTTGAAAACTCATTTAAAAAATATGAGTGCTGTTTAATAAATGTGTGGGGAACGATGTCGTGATGCCTGCATGGGCGAGGGTTCTACCTCGTCCCCACAACCCATTGACACAGTTCCGCTGCTGATCGTTCTCCAAGAGCAAGCAACACAAACGAAAAGAAACGCACTGGTTTGGTTTAGAAATGGTTTTTATAAATGCTATTTTATTTATCTTATTTGTGTTCATGTTTCGTTTTTAATTAATGCGGTTTATAAAACAAATTAACGTTAAGTGTACACTTGAACTTTGGGATTCTAACTATTACACGGAATTTTTTACTTTCTTATTTATATGTTTTTTTTTATTAGCTTATAAAAGAAGCGAATGGAATAGAGCAGATCGACGCACACATTTCGCGGTTGAATGAAAATTTATTTTCTGTTGAGCACTTAGCAGTTTGTCGATATATCTTCTTTAATTTGCGACATTTGCACTAATAAGACGACTAAAGGTTTAAGCTCTGAATGCAACCCGACTACGACTCTTGGATTAATACGACTTTATACAGCACGACCGTGGTGGTCGGGGGATGTAATTGGACTCAATGATTCAACCCTTGTTTGGGGTGAGTTTGGTGGTAGATATCCTTCCCACTAAGGATATGTTTTACTTACCACAAGAGAGACGTAAAGTCTCCCTCTGTGGAACAGAAAACCAGATCTTGTAATAAAGATCATGGTGGTACACATGTATGTGTGTACATTGGTTCATTAATGGGACAAAGCCATGAGAACGAAACTGAAACAAAGTAAGGTCATAATTTCCATTCATGAGATGTGAATTTAGTTAAGCATACAAGCCGAATCTCATTGGATGCTAATTGGGTTTGTGCTTGCTTATGTGAGCAGGTCAAGGGTAAACGGATCCAGGAATATGTAGGACAAAGGGACCGTTGATGATCGTTGTCTACAATATGCATAGCAGCTGTATTGACAGCCGCACTGCATCATGAACATTGTACTAAATGATTTTAGCTTGATTACCGGGAAATGATTTTTATGGCATCGCTGGTACGGGTAGGTATTCAATTCCTATTTGCATTTGCCTATGCTGTAGGATTTAATTGATGCCTTAAGACGCAAGATGCGTATATTTGTTTTTGTCCCTTGGGTATAGGTCGCCAGCCAATGTGCATGTAGGTAGTTTTTATTGTACACATGTTGAGGCTGGGATAAGCCAGCTCATGGGTAAGATTCCCTGATTATGCGGTTGTATTGTATGTGAACCGATGAATTTTCTTTCAGGGAATTTATGATAAGTTTGGAGAGAATTCCTATAGGGGATTTTAAATGCGAAGTTATGCATGCAGGCAAGAATTCTCTTCTGGGAGCTTTTAGCTAAATAAACTTGATCAATTTGATGCGTGAAGCATTTAAGGTGCTAATGCGATTGCATTAGCGAACTCATATAGACTAGGTTGTAGGGATGGGGGTTCTTTAGGTAAGTAGTCAGTGGGGTTTGGCAGAACCGCCACAAATGTATTTTTGAGTTACGTTTTTATCTGGAAAGGCTCAGCCAGCTAGCGCTGGAATTAGTATATAGGTTCAAGTATGGAAAGGGGAGAGCGGAAATCATGCTATAGAAGCATTGGACAGTCTAAAAGTTTCACTCTAGGGAACAATAGCAAGTTATTTCTCTCTTTTTGACACTGATGTGGAGCCGATAGGAATATGAAATAAGATCGGGAGTGACTCAGGGCTCTGTTCTGGGACCACTATAGTATTTTGAACGGAGATATTGAAGAGAATGCGATTCGAGTCAGTTTTAATAACCAGCTGAAAAGAAATTGAACAGTTGGTTATAAAAAGTCTAGTCCTTCTATAAAATATCTGCTATTACCATAGACGAAGAGTATGCAGAGCTTCTACTGTCAGTAGATCCCCTCCCCCGCGCCTTTTCAGATACCCCGAGGCCGAGCTTATCACTCTCATGTACGTGGGCGATTCTGGTATCCGTAAGGCAATCAAAAAAAAAAAAAGAGATCGATGTGGGATATACCCGTCCTTCAGGGAAAATGTTGGCAACTTGTTGTATTCCTTAATAGAATAGGACATTGTATTCTATATCTTTACGACCTTTTTTTCCTTCCGTTTTTTAAGGCATCATATAACCTGCTAGTGCAGGATATTTTTCTTTCTTTCACATATACAGTTCAATGGAGCTGCAAGACGCCGTTCACCCACAACAGTGTATTCAGCATTGTCAACATTTTCAGGTGGATTGTAAATATTAATTCAATGTCACATAATAAATATACCAAATATTGTTGATAGAATTTCATTGTTACTGTTGATACAGTTGGAAAATAAGTTGTTTTTTGAAATATTGGCTTCTAAGACATATAAATCAGTACAGATTTTTCATGAGTTTTTGGATTAACCAAGTTAAAATACATATAGCCACCAAATGTTTTATCATCATCATCATCATCATCGGCACTAAAACCGGGAGCCGGTCTTGGCCTTATTTAGCAAGTCCTGAAGCTTGTTAAATTTTCCATAATGATTTGTTTTTTCCGGGCAAGGTCATTAGTCTTATAGACTTTATAAAACCTAGTATCAAAATTTGACTGATCCATTGAAAATGTCTTAGTTTAAGGTATATATGTAAAGTTGGTTCCCAGGAAGTAGTTTGTAATTTTTGAATGTTTTTTTTTGTTTTGTTTTGTTGTGTCTAAAGTTAAACATACCGTGAGTTTAGACTGACCTTATAAATTAGTTCAAATATGATTTGACTGTGTCAAGCGTTTGATAAAGACTTATTGTTTTAATTAATTGGTATATTGAGTTCCACTTAAGAGGGTAAAGATGATGAAAATGATGCTACGTAGTAGTAGTGGCTAAAGCGGTGCATCTTTTAACTGCAGTTAAAGGCATTTATACAGCAGAAGCTGAAAGCTCAAACGGAAGTGTAGATTCTAATTTTAGGATACCACCAAGATTGTATAGGTAATTTGTGATAAGTTGTGTGCGGATATGCAAGGCTTAAATTGTTGTTATATTGGTGGTGTTGAGAGGTGAGATATTTTTATGGAGCTAATAGACAGTAAAGCTTTAGTTTTATTCTGACTGAAAAGTAGATCAGTTAAGAAAAGTAGCTTCCGAAATCAAAACGTTTTTTTTGATAATGAGCAATATCGGCCGAACGTTAGACAGTGGTACAAACGGTGAGTTTTGAAAACATATTTTCAATTTCCCTTGAATTATGTATCTTGCTAATTAAAAATTATGGAAAAATACGAGTACAGTGCAGATAGTAAAAGAGAAAATGTGTAATTCGTCTTAAGGTTTATGGGAAGGTTTTTCAACATTTAATTATTCTTTTTGGTCTACCGTGAAAATTAAAACTATAAATTTGAAGGTCCCTTACTAATTTCAGAGCACGTTTATTACTTGTCTATTTTAACACATGACCATTTTTTAAAAATAATCTTCGCGATCTAAAACACAGAGCTGCAAGACAACAGTAATAGTGCCTTTCGTAAAAAATTAAGCAAATACGGATCTCTTTCCAGAGGTGTGATTCAATGACCCATTCAGAAACCACTAGATCTCATCCAGTGGCTGAGTCTTTTATTCAAGAACACTTTAGGTGGAACAGATTTTTTTATTTACCTGAACCAAACTAATAACTTCCCTAAAAAGGGATCTAATAATTAGCTGTTCCTTCACGCATATACAAGATATTATGCACTGCATCTGTAATTGCCCAGACTTGGTTGTAACCGTCCTTATAAGTGGGCAGTTGATTCGCCCAATTTGCGTCCGCTACGCTTTAGTTATTGAAAGTGCATCTCGTATCTACTCGTAAGTGGAGTGTAAACTAAATTCGTGAACACAATTGTTACTATTAAGGCTGTTAAATTGGCTGAAAAAACTGTTAACACTACACCAACTTATATAGGTCTTTAGAGAGCATGTTATATTAATTCACAATTTAAATACCATATAGTAAGGGAAGGGGTAAATAAAGTGACTTACTTGTATGGACCGTGGAGCGGTCGTTGTGGCTGGTCACTGGTATGCAGGTTGCAGGGGGGCGTTAAGTTCTTGACTTACCCTGTTCAGCTGGCTAGTTTGTTGATGGTGTTGATGTTATCAATTATTGACCCTGATTTTTATAATGAATTGCAGTGGAACTGATACGCTGCACTTCGAATACTTATGTGCCCAACTGTTACAGCAGTTCTTCCAATAGGAGTATCTTTTGCTCCTTTTTTGTTTTGCTGGCAGAGAATATTCCAATTTGTTTCTCTGTCCTTCTGTTTAGCCTTGTTTTCTGATATTCAATTCTTATCATTCGTTATATTTTTGCCGTTGACTTTTCTATTTTTCATTCGGCGCCAACGCCTTTTTTTTATTATATTTACTGCCAACTAGAATTTGCATAAAGTAGTAAATGCAAATAGCTACTTGACGATTTTTCTTTCCTTTACATGTAGGAGGGGAAGTTTGCTGAAATTAGTGGGTGTTGGGCGAGGACACGGACGCGGGGTCCGTAACAAGCATAACTCCTCTGGGATTGTAACACTTTTTCCCAAGTACCGATATGGACAAAATACATATTTGCAGAAGATCAAATTAGAAGTATTTCAAGAAAGACTGATATGTCTCATTAGAGGATTCCATCTGCAAACGATGTCTCCCTTAACATACACACGAAGTCTCTTACAGCAGTTTTCAAAAGATAAATTTGACTGAAGAGTTGATCATGTTTCATTGGAGCATATTATAGAAACACTATAACGGTTTTTTTATATACATATATGTGGCGGATCAGCACAATCCACAACCTCCACGCAGTCGCCGTAAGCAAAGACTCACGCCGAGAGTAGCTTTCAACACTCTCGGTCACCCTCACACACAAAGGAGAGTCACGGCTGAATTGGCGTGGAGTCGACGCGGTACTACGTTGGTCTCACTCACACGTAGAACGAGAACCGACGCCGGATCTTTCCCGCCAATTTCATTTGACACATACCACATGTGTGGACAATTGGCGCGAATACTTCACTTCGCCATTAACCACCGCCGTGACCGGACGCCCGCCGACGTGCAGATCAACCGCCACCAGGGACTCCATCGACTGCAGCCTCTTCAATAACCAATTCTCGACGACTAGGGCGATTTGGGGATCGAAACCCCAAAGTGGTGACCCCGTAGCTTGCAAGCAGTACAGTTTAGGAATGTACAAAATTATATTCTGGAATAAATGACTTGCAACGAGTTAATAATTGTAAAGTCTAGTGTGCTGCTATTGTAGTACAGGAACTATCGTGAAATTGCCATACTTCATAAACTTCATGGTGCCCTAATATTTCAACTTATTGTGCAATATCTTTGAAAAGTGTCCTCTTGGTTTGGAACAATCTTGAAAAAAAAGCATTCTTGTTTTGTGATATTGGTTAAAGCGCTTAAACACTAAAGCAAATTTACATCGTCTTCACGTGAAATATATATGCAATCTGAACAACGATAGTCATCTGGCGCATTATAGAAATAAAATAAATTAATAAAAAAGAAAACGAATGTGTATGACGTGATACGATTATATGAATTTGTTCCTCAGTTCAGAGTTCAAAACGGAATCGTACGATACCAGAGATTACGATAACCTACCCCTTTAGTTACCATTGGAGAATTTACAACCGAAGAAAAGGAAATTAAAGCGAATCACATAAAAATCAAATCCGCTGTAGGAAATTCTGAACAAAACTTTAAAACGCGTGTATTTGTTCTTAACCTGTGAAGTCCTGTCGGTTAAAAGATTCACGTGGATTAAACATGTACTGTATTTAAGACAAAAATAAAGAAAACAACAAACACGCCAACACGGAGCTTCGAGGAAGAAAGATCAAAGACAGCAGCATCGAAACCTGTACCCTCCTAGACGCTACTGCCCACCATCGGACCGACGCGATGCCAAAGGTAAAATTAATACCTTTCTGGCGCAACCACCCCCATGCGTGGTTCATTCAAGCTGAGGGAATGCTCACAATGCATGGCATCGATGACGACAGCCAAAAGTTCTTCCTGGTCATGGGCGCCCTCGACACCGACACGATCGTCGAGCTTGCCGACGTCTTGGCCAGCCCAACAGCAGCGGACAAATACAGGACGCTTAAGGAAAGTATCCTACGTCGCACAACAGACTCTGAAGAAAAGAAGCTCCACACAGTGCTCACAGAGCTCCAACTCGGCGATCTGAAACCGTCCCAACTGTGGCGAAAAATGAAGGCTCTCGCCGGAACGCGGATCGACGAAAGGGTGCTGTTGGTAAAATGGAGATCGCTCCTACCGCAAAACGCCCAAAACACATTGAGGATATTCAAGCCTCAAACCACGGAGGACCTGGTCTCCGCGGCGGACGAGATCGTCGACAATCCTCTGGAGGACATCATGGTGGTCGGCGACAAGAAAAGGTCTGAGGACACAATCGCCCAGCGGATCTACGCCCTGGAGGCGGCCATCGTACAGCTAACCATCAGCAGTCAGGCACCCAACCTGGATAACCCCAACGGGCGCAGCAGCAAAGTCACCCGAGACCAAGGCCAGGACACAGGACACACAACAGATACGAGACCGGAACCCAGGAGCAATGGTGCTGGTATCATCGGGAATTCGACGCCGACGCGGGCACCTGTAGACCACCTTGCGCATTCGCCAGGTCGGGAAACTAAGTCGCTCACCCCGAATGCAGGTAACGGAGGTGGGCCCCCACGATGAGCCTCGCCTGCTCCTGTACGACCGGCTCTCACAGATCAGGCTTCTCGTCGACACGGGCTCGGTCGTCTCGCTGCTACCCCGGCGGGCTAAAAGGACCGAATTCTGTACGCGGCTAACTCGACGCCCATATCCACGTACGGACACCAACGACGCACATTGGACCTGGGTTTGCAACGGCGCCTCGAATGCGACTTCATCATCGCCGACGTCCCCCACGCCATCCTGGGGGGGGACTTCCTGGCGAAATACGGACTTATGGTCGACATAAAAAACAAACGCCTAACCGATCCACTCACCGAAGTGGCGTCACGCGGGGCGATCGCCCCAACAGCACTGCACTCAGTCTCCACTATTGCCGGCCCGTTCGACAATCACAAAATAGCACAACGATACACGAAATTACTGGCGGAATTCCGTGACGTTTTCACCCCTAATGCCGGCCCCGTCCAGATCCCCGGACTAAAGATAAAGCACGCCATCTGCACCACAGGCCCACCGGTCTTCGAACGCCCACGCAGGCTGAGCGGCGACAAGCTCGAGGCCGCCAAGGCGACCTTCGCGGACCTCCTCGAGGAGGGCATCGTTCTGCCCTCCGCCAGCCAATGGGCAAGCCCACTCCACATGGTCGGCAAACCAGACGGATCCTGGCGAGTAACAGGTAACTACCGCCGCCTCAACGCGTGCACCATCCCGGACCGCTACACGCTCCCAGTCATTGAGGACTTGCTCCAGGAGAGCCACGGAAAACCTTCTCGACGGTGGACCCGCGCATAGCATTCTATCAGGTGCCAATCACCGAGGAAGATATCGAAAAAACGGCCGTCACAACGCCCTTCCGGCTCTTCGAATTCGTGGGCACATCGCTAGGTCTGAGGAACGCACCGCGGTCAATGCAGCGGGCCCTCAACCACGTTCTTCGCAAACTGCAGTTCGTCAGAGGATACATCGACGACATCCTCGTCGTATCAGACGGACACGACCAACACCTCGAACACCTGCGGGAACTGCTAATCGCCCTCCGAGGAGCCGGTCTGCGCATCAACGGCGAAAAATGCGCTATCGGCTAGCCCCAGGTAACCTACTTGGGGTACCAAATTTCGGAGAAAGGCTTTCGACCGCCCTCGGCAAAGGTAGACGCCATCAGGACCTTCCCCAAACCAACCACTTCAACAGAGCTCCGTCGTTTTCTCGGCATTACGAACTACTACCGGCGGTGCGTCCCGCATGCCGCCAACCCACAAGCACCATTCCACGATCTACTCAATGGCCTTGCCAAAAGGGCAACCCTAACGTGGACGCCCGAAGCAGACCGGGCCTTCCACCTGTGCAAGCAGGCCATCGCCGACGCAGCTTGTACCACCTTCTTCCGCCTGGGTAGGAACTTAGCGCCGAGAACAGACGCCTCCGACACCGCAATAGGGGCCGCGCTAGATCAACAACAACCTGACGACACATGGCGGCCTCTAGGCTTCTTCTCCCAAAAGCTCTCGGATACCCAAGAGCGTTACAGCACCTATGACAGAGAGCTTTTGGCAATATACGCAGCGGTAAAACACTTCGAGAGAATACTCGAAGGCCGAGAATTCACGATACTCACCGACCACAAGCCCCTAGTCTACGCCCCGGCCCAGCGAGCACACAAAGCATCGCCGCGCCAAGGCAGGCACCTCGAGTATGTGCTGCGTTTCAACGCCAAGCTGGAGCATGCTCGAGGCGCAGACAACGTAGTAGCCGACGCTCTCTCGAGGACCCACCCCGACGATCCGCCAACAGTCACCGACAACGACGCAACAAACAGCAACGCACCGACTGACGACCCCGCCATCGCTACTGGCGCGCCACATACCACCGAAACGGACACCGCGCCAGACGCGCTGGAAATCTCAATGCCCACAACGCTGAGTGCGGACATAATCGCCGAAGCGCAAGCCGTCGACCCAAACCTTTCGCACTTGATGGACTCCGCTCTACAACTGCAGCTGCTCTCAATCGACGGCCACAACATTTACTGCGACACAAAGGAAAACATCATCCGACCGTACCTCCCAGAGCCCCTGCGACGCCAGGCCTTCAACATCATTCACAGCTTGTCTCACCCAAGTGGCAGAGCGACAGCCAAAGCACTGGCGCGGAAATTCGTGTGGCGCGGCGTTCGCAAGAACGCCATCGCTTGGGCACGTCACTGCGAGGACTGTCAACGCTCCAAGGTAGGGCGTCATAACAGGGAGGCCTTGGGAAAATTCAAAGAGCCGGACAATCGCTTCGAGCACGCCCACATAGACCTCATCAAGATGCCACTAATGTAAGGGATGCAGTACTGCCTGACCATCATCGATAGATTCTCGCGATGGCCCGTGGCGGTACCCTTGCCCAACATCAAAACATCCACAATCGCCAAGGCATTCATGGACCACTGGGTCAGTAACTATGGAACTCCACTTCACATCACGTCAGACAGAGGGCCACAATTCGAAGCAGGGCTATTCACAGAGCTCGCCAAATGCATCGGTGCGCAGATGATCCACACAACGCCGTACCATCCGCGCTCTAACGGAATGGTGGAGAGATTCCACCGAACTCTCAAAGCCGCCCTAAGATGCTGCCCACATTCCTGGCTGGATAGTCTGCCCACAGTTTTGCTCGGCCTCATGACGGCGTACAAAGAGGATCTCGAAGCCTCCCCAGCCGAAATGATCTACGGCACAACCATTCGAATCCCCGAAGAATTCGTCGCATCGGAACCGGCACAGGCAAACAAAACCAACTTCGTCGCGAGCCTACGCCGGCTTTTCAAAGCCAGCCGCCCTGTCCCAGCAACCCGGCACACCACAGGGCACTCGTTCATCCACAAGGATCTGCAGACTTGCACCCATGTCTTCAGACGACTCGACAGCATCCGCAAGCCCCTCGAAGCGCCCTACACAGGCCCGCATCGCGTCATCCGACGCACGGAATACAGAACGATCATCATCGACATCAATGGCCAGGAGAAAACCGTCTCAACCGACCAAGTCAAACCAGCCTACCTGGAAAGGGCAGAGTCGGCCCACACCAACCAACCAATCCAGCCCCAGCTGCCCACACCACAAGCCGGCACCCCTGCTCAGGAGGCCACCCAGCCACAAGGCAGCGCGCACCCCCACCCCACAGCCACACTGCAGCAGAAATCTCACTCCCCGCGCAACCTGCGCCGGTCACGGGGGGGGGGGGGTGGTTGTGGTGGATCAGCACAATCCACAACCTCCACGCAGTCGCCGTAAGCAAAGACTCACACCGAGAGTACCTTTCAACTAATTAAGTCAAGCCCACTCTCGCTCACCCTCACACACAAAGGAGAGTCACAGCTGAATTGGCGTGGAGTCGACGCGGTACTACGTTGGTGTCGCTCACACGTAGAACGAGAACCGACGCCGGATCTTTCCCGCCAATTTCATTTGACACATACCACATGTGTGGACAATTGGCGCGAATACTTCACTTAGCCATCAACCGCCGCCGTGACCGGACGCCCGCCGACGTGCAGATCAACCGCCACCAGGGACTCCATCGACTGCAACCTCTTCAATAACCAACTCTCGGCGACTAGGACGATTTGGGGATCGAAACCCCAAATATATACTGCATTTATTTGACCGAAAATTGAAAATTACAATAAGTAACACAGTTAACTTATAATAGATTGGTTATATAATAATTGTTTACATGTTATTTGCTAATTTTTTCCAAACAGTTTTCTTTATGTGCTTAGGATTTAATGGAATTTAGATATATTGGTAATTTTATTTTTCGTCGAAAAGGTCGGAGAAAAACCACGGACTCTGTTTATTTTAACTTAGCCTATTTAAAATTACTTGCGGGGTGGGAGCGAACATACAGTCTCCACGTGACACCCCTGGAGCCAGTGCATGCAGCGACATCCGGAGAAAGTTTGGCGCACGGCTGCCCGGAAAAACAAATTATTATGGACAATTTAACAAATCTCGGATATGGACCGGATGCCGGTGGAGAAATTTGTTAAATAAGGCCAAGATCGGATACCGGTTGTAATGCCGATGATGATGATGATTTAAAAATACCTAATATAACTTAATCTAACTTAATCCAACTTAATCTAATTTTATTTACAATTGATGCAGAAGCAACAACCTAACATTTGCACAACAATTTGCATCAAGTAATTTAATTAAGTAAATCAAACAAATTCATTTGACTCGGCGAAGTTCCACACTTACAACGCCTGAAAGTGGACAATTGCAAAATCATTCGTAATTAGCCATGCCATTGAATGCTTCTCGAAGTGCTCGCTGATTGCGGACAAAATTCAGCTGGCTGATAGCAGGCCCCGTTACTGGAATCGCTGAGTCTGAAAAAGAGATTAACATAATCGTGCAGCGGATGAGATTTTTTTCTGTTGCTCTGGTGGCTGGTTCTGACAGAAAAAACAGAAGTGACGGAATTAAGGTGCAGTTTTTTCGCGTTTCAATATTCGGTAAAATTAAGTTGTTCGGTACTGCTTTTCGTATGGGTATAATGACAGTTTTTTTTTTTGAATTGATTAGCTCTGAAAGTTGTAACAAAAAGGTGAATTCGTTTCAATGAAAAAAAAGATTTGAATTTAAAACTAATTACATTGTTTTTTGTCTCTTTGCTGAATCCATCACCACTATTTAATTTTGCTGGGCTTTAACGGCGTCCATGGTCCTTCGAGCCGGATTTATACAATCCGAGGAATTGAGATACCAGGGATTTACGATCCGAGATACAAAAAAGGATTGACTACAAAGCATATTCGGCTTTGAATCAAACATCCAAATCAGTGCACATGAATGAGGCACGTTTACGGAATTTGGAGCATTTCTTTGAGGAAGCAAAGGGACGGCACCAAAAAATTATAGCTAGGAGCCGCTAGCATACGAGATCAAAACGAAATACACGGAAGAACTCCACTTCCATAAGCTGAAGGAACTGTATTACAGTTATTCCTCAGAACTCAGGTCGCAATTGTAGTAAGTCGATACTCACCCGCTGGGGCACAACTCATTCAACAACTCAATGGGAGGAATAAAGGCGCCAACGGTGGAACTGAAGTTGCCCCCCATTAAAATACCTACCTTTTCCGGTTCTTACCAGACGTGGCCGGAATTCAAAAATCTATTTGAGAGCCTCATCATCAGAAATACCTCTATATCTGATGTACAACGGCTACATTACCTAAAGGCAAACCTGAGTGGAGAAGCAGAACGTCTGCTGAGGAACTTGCTGTTCAGTCAACCTTCGCTGGGCCATGAGTCGGCCGATGGGATTAGGTCTCTAGTGGATACCACAAGTGAGGCCAAACAATCATTACAGAACCTAGGAATCCCGATCACATCGTGGAAGGACGTATTAATTTTCCACACAATCCAGAAGCTCCCCTTTAAAACACGAGGTTTGTGGGAATCTCACATTTCATCGTATGTGGATTACCCAACTTACGATGTACGAGAGGAGTTTCTACTCACAAGGATTAGAACCTTGGATGTCATGGGACAAAAAAACGTCCAGTATTCCTCGCGGGAAGCCCAGGGGAACACCTTTTGCAGTCCGTGTCCACAATTCGACCTTCCACAGGTGCTCAATGTGCTCAGACTCACATTTCATTCGCAATTGCTTCAATTTTCAAGCACTCAGCCCACATAGCAACCAAGCGCCATTTGTGTGTCAACTGTCTGCCAAATACGCACAGGATTCAAGAGTGCACAAACAGGCATAGCTGTATGCACTGTAATCCGTTGTTGCGCACGGACGATATCCACCATTCCATGCCCAGAAGTGACTCTGCTACGACGATGACTCCATCTGGAACATCTGCTGACCAAACTCATCAGGCACAATCAACGGAGGATTCAGTGGTCTCTGCCAGATCCTCAGTATTCAACGCCTGCATTATCGAAAACAACAATGTTCAGACTGTTCTTCTGGCTACGGCTCTCATCAGGGTCTACAGGCTGAGCGACAGCCTCTGACGCTACGAGCTCTCCTGGATCCTGGGTCTGGAGCGTCTTTCATTACCGAGTCAGCATCACGGTTGTTAAGGCTCAAAAGAGAGAAAGACCACGTGTCCGTCTATGGTACGAGGGTTGCCTCTTATGTTTCGGGATTTGGCAACCCTAGTGTTGCAATCCGGCAATTGACAGCTCTGTTGTAAAGTTGGACATTTTTGAGGTTATACGCACTCAGAACGTTTTGACATACGAGCGCTATTTGTGTTGTTTACAGTAACTTAAAAGATTCATCTCGGCCCAAAAATGGAATTAAATCGTCAACATTTTCGTGCGATTACTTTTTACAACTTTCGGCGTGGATTAACTCAGCAACAGTGCATGGATGAACTTAATTCAATTTTTGGCGATGAAGCTCCATCAAGGACCAGTGTTTATCGATGGTATGGTGAATTCAATCGTGGTCGTAGTTCACTCCAAGATGAATTTCGTGAAGGTCGTCCAAAATCAGTCGTTGTTCCGAAAACCATTGATGCTGTGCGCGAACTGATATTGGAAGATCGTCATGTAACCTATCGTGAGATTGAGACAACCTTAGGCGTTAGTGGGACCAGCATACATTCAATATTGCATAAACATTTGACTGTCAAAACAATTTGTTCGCGTTGGATCCCACACAATTTGTCAATCGCCCAAAAAAAAGGCTCGTGTCAATTGGTCGAAAGAAATGCTCAAAAAATACGGTCGCGGTGCTTCGAAACACGTCTATGACATCGTGACAGGTGATGAATCGTGGATTTACGCGTATGAGCCCGAAAGTAAACAGCAGTCGACTGTCTGGGTGTTTCAAGATGAGCCAAATCCAACAAAAGTTGTTCGCGCACGAAGCACTTCCACGCAAATGGTCGCCTGTTTTTTCGGAAAAACTGGACATGTCGCAACCGTACCACTAGAACAACGCAGAACAGTCAATTCTGAGTGGTACACAACCATTTGTTTGCCAGTTGTCTTCCAAGAAATCAGGAAAACCAACCGCCGAAGACGGATCACTCTTCACCACGACAATGCGAGCTCTCACACATCGGCTGCGACAACTGCATTTTTGAGCACCCAAAACATCGATTTGATGGGTCATCCGCCGTATAGTCCTGACTTGGCACCGAATGACTTCTTTTTATTCCCGTACGTAAAAAACAAACTGAGAGGTCAACGTTTTTCGACACCTGAAGAAGCGGTTGCTGCATTCAGAATGCATGTGTTGGAGATACCTCAATCAGAGTGGCAAAAGTGCTTCGACAATTGGTTCAAATGCATGCAAAAGTGTATAGATCTTCATGGGGAATATTTTGAAAACCAATAAAGTGATTTTCGATGAGCAATATTTGTTTTGTTCTCTAATCCCGAAATATAAAAGGCAACCGTCGTATAGGAGAAGCAAGGATGAATGCATCAGCGCAAAAGGCATCACTCATCATACACTCTAAGGTCAACGAACCCTTCACATTGCAGGTTCAAGCCTATGTTTTGCCCAAACTCGCCGCGGTACTTCCCATGGGCAATCTTCAACGCGTTAACTGGGACCATCTAAAAGGTATCGAGCTGGCTGTTCCGACTTATTACAGGCCAAGCAAGATTGACATCCTTCTTGGGGGCGATCTTTATCCGCGTGCCCGGCTCCTTACAATTGTCAGCGGCATCACCGATTCTCCAATACTAACTTATGGACCATCCCATCACATGGGACTTCGTCATTGCGGATGTGAATGAACCCCCGATAGGCTCCGACCTACTACGACGGCACGACCTGTTGGTCGATGCAACCCACAACAGGCCAGTGGGCCTCACCGCACCCCCTTGCCCCCTCTGCCTCTCCCATTACGGGCCCAGGCCCAGCCAGGGTACAGGTATTCGTCAACACGACAGTTCCCCTACCTAACCAGCGCGCTTACCGAGACAACCAGGGCCACCTACACCTCCAAGAACCAAGCCCCCTTCTAGCACCGCACCAGCCGCCTACACTCCCCTATTTATTTCGTGACTACGTCACTAGGGGGGGTGTTGTGCGAATTCCTTAAAACTGCGCAAGCAACCACCCACAATTCCAACTACAATTCCACCCATAATTCCAACCACCATTCCGCCCACAAGTCCAGCCACAATTTCAAACCCAACCCCTTCACCAGGCATCATATCAAATTCCCTGAAAAGAATTCATCATTTCATTCATTTAATGCATCACCACATTTTTCAGGCTTGTCCACAGTCACACAAACTTTTGTCCAACCGACAAAAGCAGTTCACGCATCTCGCGTCTAGCCGCCAAGAATCGAATTCTCCAGCATGTAAACATGCACACAAAGAATTCGACCGTTTCCACCGGCATCGATACCGTGCACAATCATCATTGTGCAAGTATCTCATTTGCTTGTGGCACAAGTTTCCCTAATGGCATGCAGACTATTTACGCAGCTGCATGCACACCACCAACGATGCCCTTTGTCTCATTTCCTTTTTTCTCGTTTCCGTTTGCCCATGACCTGGCAACATGGACAAGCGATATAATCCCGCCACGATCAACGCAAAGAGATCCCCTGCCATTGATCGCCACAGGGAGAAACTTCACGTTTCTCTCGAAAACCAAAACCCACCTCTAACCAAGGAAGGATTCTGCACTAGTCAGTTCAATGAGTCGAGTTTAATCCAATGGCGAGTGCGCACAAGTCGTGAATCAACGGGGTTAGTAAAACAAATTGACTAAGTATAAATGTATGTGTACGTGTGCTTAAATTGTAAACTATTATTTAATGAACAATGCAAACTCTGTGTGCAAAATAGTTAAACAGTTTGTCTACAACAATTAATTGATGTGTCTGTCACAGAACTTACCCCTGTTTGTACTTGTCGGTCATTAGGTCACTAATAAGAATTCCTTTTTTTCTTCTTTATATTTCCAGGTATATTTATTTGCAATCAGTCTATTTTTATTTGAACTTTACACAGATATATTTATTTACAAATCGGTTTACTTTTATTTGAACGATAAAGTTTTCCTTATCTTTTTCAATCGCACGAATTATGTTTTCCTAAACTCCACTTGAGTGAAATGAAGGACAACACTTTTAAATAAAATTTATATTTTATTCAATTTCGAATTTAACAAACGTCTGCTCTTCAGAGTGCCGTTTTGTAAACTTAACTTACTCTAACATAAAATCTTATATCTAGGTTTGTTTCTCTACGTTGCAATATAATATCTTTATCACAATGGATATTATATTGGAATTAGTGTAATATTCATTTTCGTGTTTCCACGAGTTCTTGCTAATTATCTTTGAGTTTGTTCATCTGGATGAAATGTGCAATTAGGTAACATATGTTGTGATATACATTATATTCTAATTTGGTTATTCCCTATTTTACGTTTCTTTGAATTTTTGTAGTTAGTAACCTTTTGAGTTTTGTTCTTAATAATATTTCTGTCTAGACAAAATGTGTAATTAGGTTACACATTTTGGTTGATGGGTTTTTGTGTCGTCAAGGATTCTTTGACGTAACACACGCGCACACGACTAATTTTCTCACAACTATCTTTTTTTCGTTTCCTGGAGCGACCGACTACTCGCCATGAACTCACGAATTAAACAAGAACGAATCTCGTGTCTTTCGTTTTCACATCCTTTTGTGTTCCGCTTCCACGATTGTTACTTCTAGGAAGCGGAATTGGCTAATAGGGGGCTTGGCTATGGACGGTAGGGAGACTATGTCTAAATAGGGAGGAAATCGCTATGTACAATAGGATTGAGGTTTTAAAATAGGGGTTTTACTTTATTTAAATTATTCAACTATTGTGTTTGGGGATATTCTATTGTAATGGGAAATAGGTGATTTGGAGGGAAGGGAAGGATATGCACGTGAAGACACGAGATGTTAATTATTCATAAGGGGGGTGATAATTAATTGAACTTAATTATATAACAGAGGAGGGCTGAACGCTTGGAGAACCAGGTGGCCCTGCGTACTTCGGGAGACGCTGTAATTGTTAAAGGAACTGTCGTGATGACAAATTCCTGGTTATGGTTTGGGTCTGTATTGATAAATATGGTGGACTCGGTTGTTACCGCGTTGATGCCGTCAAGGGCAAGGGTGGTCCAATGGCCTGTTATGGGGCGCTTGGACCAACAGGTTTATCGTCCGCGTAGGTCGGAACCTATCGGAAATCCGCCCGCATCCGCAGTGACGAAGTGGCGTGTGCGGGATGGGGGGGGACTTGTGAGACTTGAGACTGGTGAAAGGGGCGGGCACTCAGTTGCGCGGCTTACCGATCGAGTGAGGACCGGTACATCGGCGCCAATGTAGCGGTAGCTGCGACCTCGACCGAACGGCAACTTGTGGTGAGTAGTTGCTTGTGGCCAACCTCAGGGTGCCCTAGGATAATGGATGCGCGCTCCGAAGGGTGGTTGATGCACCTGTGTGTGAGGCGGCGTAGAGGGGCGTGTATTGCCTTGGGTTGCCGTTTAATTGGGCCATGGTGGCTTATGACTGAAGTACCTATATGAGGTGTTCCAGGGTGAGGCTAGGTAGAGACACCTGTGTAAGGTGTTCTAAATAGGGTTTCAGACCGGTGGAATCGGTTTGATTTTCCGACCGGTGTAGGTGGGATGAATGGGCGGCGTAGCGAGGAGCCGAAGCCATGAATGAAGGGTGTCGAGCAGAGGTAGGCAGAGTCGCATAAAACTGCCTTTGGCGAGTATGGGCACCAATATTTGTAGACGCGGCGGAAAAGGTTTAACGAGGGCGTCAAAAGGGGTCAAGCAAAGGCGAGCTAAGTCGCATGAACTCAGATGCTGGGCATGGTGGCCGATGGTAAGAGAAGGGCCAGACGGGTATTGAAATGAGCCGTGTGAGTAGAAACCGGGCCTCTTACTAATTGTTTGCTATGCGTAGTAGCTAATGTGTAGAAACTCGTTAACCAATAAAGAACATTCAATACAATAGACTCAAAAAGTGCGTGTCAATTATTTACTTCTGGTGGTGCCGATCGGTTAATGTGGACAACGACGTTTTGTTCTTCCCCTAGGTGACATTTTGCTGTGTTTCTTTCGGTTGTTTTCGGCGAACAATTTGTGGCGGAACATAAATAAAGTGAATGTTGGGGATGCGGAGAGAATCAGTGCCGTACGCCGGTGTACAGTGCTTCGCTCCCTACAGTGGTAACCCCGACGTGATTGGATGGGAGTTATGGGGGTTTTTTAGGTAAGTGAACCGTGGAGTTTGGCGGAACCGCCACACATCGATACCTCCTTTCCTTGTCCACTTCCTCTCCATCCGCTCGAACTGTGCTTTGACATTTAAGGGTACTTCAAAATTCCGTTTTGTGGGCGCGTTAGAAAAAAAAGTCGATCCAAACTCTGCCCAAAGCCTCAAACTAATATTGAAATAACAGACATAGTTTTCCTTCTTGGCTGCCTTATCACATTTTATTTTTTCAAAACGACGTTTATTAAAATTGACTATTATTTATTGCTTTCAGAGAAAACCACGACACAACCACGACCGGACGACATTATATACACATACGATGAAGCACTGGCTGTCACACAAACAGGAAAGTTTCACTACATGCATCTTTTGGTATGCGGCCTCTGCTTTGCAGCTACCATAGTAGAAACATTGGGACTCAGTTTATTAATGCTATCCATAAAGTGTGACTTCAAATCTACATCTCAGGATGGCATATTAGGGACTGTTGGATTCGTCGGGACCGTACTAGGTTCACACGCCAGTGGTTTGATTGCGGATACATGGGGAAGAGTGAAGACGTTACGGACAGCCGTACTGGGAGCGTTCATTTCAAACTTTATATCAGTGTTCTCGATCAACATTTGGATGTTAATAGTTTTCCGGTTACTTAACGGAATATTCATAGCCGGATGTCAGGCGTGTACTCTCAGCTATTGCGGAGAATTCCACTGTCAGAAAACTAGAACGAAATATACGACGTTGCTATCGGTATTTTTGACCATAGCGATTATATACATGTCAGGTAATCGAAAAAAAAAGTAATTATCATAACTTATATATCACTGTCAAAAGACTAAAATGTTCAGCTCAAAACGAACCCAATTAATCGTGTCTATGCCCTTCGCGGGAATTGGGAATCTTTCAAACCATCCTGTGACAAATTTCGCGTAAAGATTTTGGCCTACATCCTTACAAGATCAAATTCACTAAAGAACTGAAGTCTTTTTATTATTTAATGGGCTCTCTACAAAAATGATGTTATGTTGGTATTAAAAAATCGTATAGGTATCCTTCTACAAAGTCAGAAGCGTTTATAGATTGTATCATTGTATGCCTCTGAAGCTCATCAGCGTGCACGATTTATCGGTGTACTAACCATGCCTCTTCGGTGCCTTAAGTTGCAGTCGAAAAATAAGTAGTTTGTTTAACGTAACCTCTAACACGAGAGATTTTTTTCGATTGGTTGCAGTCAAATGATGTCTTCTTATGAAAAAGAGACTCTTTTGGACCTTATTCTAAAAGACTGTCGAATCGATTTTTTTAAATTTAGATCTTAGTAGTGGAATCATCTGACTTGGGTCATTTTGAACTGAAGCACATATGGGAGCGATATTTTTCACACTTGAACCGATGCACACAGCTTATCCGGTGGCAGTGAACATTACGACCGAAATAGGGAGTAAGCGCTTTCAAAGTTTCGACCATCGACTCAGAATTTCAGTAGTAATTTTTAATAAAATCCAAACAGTGCCCTTTCGTGAGCTTCTCCATGATAAAATTTAAAATTTGGCCGACTATTTGACATTGACAGATATTGAAAAAAGTTTAAGGATGCATTCGTATTAAAACACAAAAGTATTATATTCGTTTTGAAGAACTCCTTATAACGATGACATTATAGGCCCTCCGGTAAACTCTTTCTGCACTATCTATTATCCTTCACAGACAGGATGCATTTCTATGACTCCTTTTTTCCCAGCTGAATTTGTTTTTCGAATGTTCTGAATTCTTTGATTCCTTCCTCCACTCCTCTGAAGTGCAATTGTATTGAGAGTGCTACAGAGTACAGCACAGGTACATACATTTAGTCATCAACTTGCACTTAGAATAGATGTTGCTTTCTATATAATTGTTGACTAAGGAGCCAGCTGTTCCAACGACAATACTTGTGATTTGGGTTAGTTTTTCACTGTCTTCTGATACTCCTAGCTCCGGTTCAGAAGTTAAGGGGGCATATATAGTCATCATTTAAAAAAAACGACTTGTTCGACATTTTTTTATGAGAGTACAACATCTCAGAAATATTCATCGGAAATTTTGAACTGGATCGAAGCAAATGATAATGAAGAGCCTTTCCGATAGGCTCCTATTTTTATTGAACCTTAAACGCGTTTATTTCAAACAGCATTCAAAATTTGAAAAAATTAATTGCAACATCTCATAGATGTTGTCCCGAAATTTTAGATCGATTAGATAAAAATTGAAAGAGATGGACCATTTTCAAGCCCCGCCCTTCTGACCGGCTTCCATCCTTTTTGAAAACTTTAAGCGCATTTATATCAAAAAACCATTTTCGAAATTGGTAGACGACATTTCAAAAAATAATGACCCGATCTTTCTAAACCTTATTTTAGATAAAATTTACTAGGGGGATTTTTTGTTTCAATGATTAGAGCTTGATTTACAAAAAAAAAAACATCGATTTTTTCAATAAAAATCGTGATTTTGAATTTAAAGTTGTTTAAAAATCCACAGTTTAATTTTTTTTTTTTTCAAAATCCTTCGTCCACCCGTGAGAATGAGTAATCTGTTGCTTCGCTCTTTGATTCAGACAATCCGGTCTTGATTTATTATGTTCGTGAGAGGTCACTTTTTTTTTAACTGGAGGGATGTTTTGTGATTATTAACATTTTTTTAATAAAAAAATAACCAATGATAATAAACATTATGCACACGTTTTTGAATAAATGTATTCAACCGATTTAGAAACAAAAAATGGAGAGAAGGCATCTTTTTTCGCCCTAACGACCTATGCCCCCTTAAATTAATCTTAGCAGATTTAACATCTAATTGTATCCTTCTCTTAAAGTCAAGTATCCACTAAACTGTACTAATTGCCGTTGCAGCTATCGCTTGGATTATCCTTCCCCTGCACTTGAACGCTATAATTATGGGTATAAAATTCTCATCATGGAGATACGTACTCCTGGGAAACAGCGTTATAACTTTCACGGCTTTCATCTGTTTATTGCTGTTGCCAGAAAGTCCCAAGTACACTCTCCTCCGAGGGTTTCCTGAAAAGACCATCGAGATTTTGGCGATGATATTCAGGCTAAATACAGGAAAGCCGAACAGTGAATATCCAGTCAAAAAACTACACCCAGACATTCCAGGAGGCAATTTAAGGACAGTGCGTGGGATCACGGATGCCGTTCAATTGGTGTGGCTCCAAACTGGTGATTTATTCTGCAGAAAACGGTGTCTTCACACCCTCAACATCTGCTTTTTACTATTTATTTTTTACTTTATCGCCCATGGTTTGTTTTTATGGTAAGAGCCTCACCAATCTAACTGAAGTATTATTCCAATGTCAACCTGAACATTGCAGGTTCCCAACAATGTTAACCAAAATGCACCATGGCCTTGAAGGAGGATCCACGTTTTGTCAGGCCCTAAACACAGTAAACGTCACAACAACAAGTTCTTCTGTTTCTAATGATCCATGTGATGCACCGGTGGATACCGTTTCGCTGGAGAACATGACCTACAATGGAGTAGTGTTCACGGGTGCCTATATCGTATTAAACCTCATGGTCGATTGGGTGGGGAAAGTTAATCTTATATGTAAGATTTAATTTTACTTCTAAAAACGTTTTCAGTAAACTTTATTATCATTCACAGTGGTTTGGCTAGTGGTTACAATTGCTTGTTGTTTGGCGCTACATTGGGTAAACTCCTTCATTGTGGCCAACATTCTACTGCTCTGTATAATGACTATTGCCAACAGTGCAGGAATAACATCTGCTATAGCCGTGGAATATTTTCCAACAAAAGTTAATGCCACGGCAATGTGTCTGGTGCTGATGGTGGGTCGATTAGGAGCAGCTGCTGGCAGCTACATACTGAGCTACGTACTCTTCACGCATTGTGATATGGTCTTCTACATATTGGCAGGAGTTCTTTTGCTAGTAGCGATTCCAATTAAGCTGTTACCGGAGCTTAAAAAACCATGGCGAACGTAGAAACCTTTCAACATCACAAACGTTACGTGACTTCGCCGAACAATTAGAAATTTAGTGGAACTACGATTTTAGTTGATTTGTCGAGTAATAAAAAAAAACATCATTTTTTTCTACGGCAGAACATATGGTACACTAAAATAAAATAATAAGAAACTCAGCTATACATCATCATCATCGGCACTACAACCGGGAACCGGTCTTGGCCTTATTTAGCAAGTCCTGAGGCTCGTTAAATTTTCCATAATGATTTGTTTTTTCCGGGCAAGGTCATTAGTCTTGCGCCAGAGGCTCCCCGACGGGGAATCGAACTCCGGTCTCCGCGTGTACCCGCGTGACAGGCGGGTATACTAACCACTATACTATCGAGTAGCTATACATGGGTGGCCCGAAAAGTATCCGACCTCAAAGTGAAGATAGCGGCACTCGTCAATACTAGCTAGCGAATGTAGTTGTGCATCTTTTGACAGTTACTCACCAAAATTTCAGCCATTTTGAACGGGTAGTTTTTATTTGACAGTCGTTTGAGTGAGTCGATGTGAGTGTTTTTGTGAAAATGGACAAAATTGATAATCGAGCTGTCATGAAATTTTTGTTTATGAAAGGCAATACCCCTACGCAATTCAAAGATGAGTTGAACTCTGTGTATGGGGACTCTGCACCACAGTGAAATTTTGGGCAGCTGAATTGAAACGTGGCCGTGAGAGCTTGGGAGGTGATGAACCTCCAGGACGTTCAAAAACTACAACAACTGAAGATAACATCCTTAAAGCTCACCAAATGGTGCTAGACGACCGCCGAATTAAAGTGAGAGAGATGGCAGAGGCTATGAAAATGTGATACTGACATACTGAGCTACGTACTCTTCACGCATTGTGATATGGTCTTCTACATATTGGCAGGAGTTCTTTTGCTAGTAGCGATTCCAATTAAGCTGTTACCAGAGCTTAAAAAACCATGGCGAACGTAGAAACCTTTCAACATCACAACCGTTACGTGACTTCACCGAACAATTAGAAATTTAGTGGAACAACGATTTTAGTTGATTTGTCGAGTAATAAGAAAACGTCATTTTTTCTACATGTTCAAATTCACCGCCGTGCTTCCTCGCCACGACTTAGGGAAGAGCGTGAACGATATTCTAATTTAATTAAATTGATTTAATGGTCGATAAACAGTATCGTTAATATTTTATTTAATTATACTAACATAAACAATATTTAAATTTTAACACAAAAACAGATAGTTAGTACTTTATTAAATAACATAAACAACAATATTTAAATTTTAAGTAATAACAGATAGCCACCAGACGTCCGCTCACATCTGTGGTTTTTATTCTTCTCTCACTAAGCAACACATGCTTCGTCTTCGAAATTGTAATTCTTACTGCTTTAAGAAAGTACAAAACTTTCCTATTACATTTCCTTCTGTTTGCATGAACGAAATTACCGTTAGTTTTCTGATGTCGTTTTCGCTTGTGCGATTATATTTATTTACTCTATGTACATGGGGATGATTCAGGGTTCATCATGTTAAGCAAAAACGATTGCACCTGCTTATGTACTTAGGATAACAATTTTTAGGAAATCGTTTAGGAAAGTGTGATGATGGTTGGGATAGGTATTATGTATTATTATATTAGAAATCGTTTAAGTTAATTGGCTATGTGTATGTTATATGAGGACATGGATCTTTGCATATTGTTATTAATTAATGATGAAGTTATTAAGTAATGATGAAATATATTTATAATATAAATGGTTTTGATTAATATGTAGATAAATCGAATACTCGTATAGGAAATATATATATAATATGGGAAATGGGTATATTGGGATTGTGGGAGGATGGTAGGGCACCCGGAGCACAACATATGGCAGAACATATGGTACACCAAAATAAAATAATAAGAAACTCAGCTATACATGGGTGGCCTGAAAAGTTTCCGACCTCAACGTGAAAATAGCAGCGACTGTGAAACAAAAACCATCCGTTCAAAATGGCTGAAATTTTGGCAAGTAACAGTAAAAAGATGCACTCACTAGCTTTTATTGACGAGTGCTGCTATCTTCACGTTGAGGTCGGAAACTTTTCAGTCCACACTCGTATATAGACGGTGTTTCCTGAATGTGCCTTTACTTATGAAAATTCATTTTGATGATGGAATTTCTCTGTGAAAAAGTTTAACAACGTAATGAGTAGAAGTACAATCAATATACTGCTTTTAACCGTTACTTACAGCGTTTTGCAAAGCATTGGAGAACGTGATTCGAATCCACTCTACGAAAGTTAGACCCAAGCGCTGACGCAACAGACTACGGCCGCGTGTTCGCGGGGATGTCTCTACTCTTTATATAAGCTATGTCATTATTGCGTTAATGTTCTTGTAAGCGCTGATAAGTTTTTTTTTCGATTCCTGTTTTTCGTTGCTAGCGAAAACCACGGTTGAGCATGCGTAACGGAATTGACACACCCTCGCTTTAAATTGACTATTATGATAGCAGTCTCTTTTGATTAGAACGTATTTCCCACCATCATTTAGGAGTTCTGCATTTAGCGTGGCGAGGACTTCGAGTAGTGTCTAGCCTTTACAGTTTCTTTTAGTGCTTCCCCATGGTACTGTCCATGTATTGAAGTCAAGAGCAATTATAAAGAAGTTCTTTGCTTTGATATCTTCAGTTGCTCGGTCTAGGAATACTTTGAATGTCACTGTTGCACACTGTAGTGGGGCGTAGCAACCTTAGATGTGAATTCCTTTGACTTTACCGTAGGTAAATCTTTCCTGGCGCTTGTCGAGTCTGCTTTCTATAGGGGAATTTCCTGTTGTCCAGAAGGCTGCCCGTTGTCTTCTTTCCATATGTTTGTGCTGCTACCAGACTGGCCCATGTAAAGTGTATTACGTCTTCGCTGTTTCTTATTCTTTTGTGGAAGTAGATCTCGTGCGGTTTCACTATATTTATTTGTATGCGCTTGAATCCTTTTTATTTAATAGAGTGGGCATCGAATCTTTGAATGCCTAGCCATTGTAATTCCCTGTTTGATGTGACTTGCGATAATCGCGCTCTGACTCGCGTAAATACATTTGGATTTTGCTTGCCACCTCTTCGCTTTATGCAGCTTGGCGCTGCATTTCAGACAGATATTCGAATGATCTACTCTACAATTGCAGTATTTTGCCACATCTGAAGTATCATATTTTCTCGCAATCTATTCACCCGTCTCACACAAACGTTGTTAATATACCAGCCTTTTCTCTTGATAGACTAATCTTACTGAATGCCATCAAGCGTTTTCCTTAAACTCTTTATCGCTTCGTTTAGAGTCGCATTCAGTGCAGGGAATTCTTTGGTGATCGCTGTCAGAATTTGCTCAACTGTGGTAACCTGATCCAAATCTCGGCTCTCGATCATCGTTTTCTGGATCATTGTTTTCAATCAATCTTTCTTCTGTAAAGCCACTCGCACTTGCTGTATCTTAGAGTTTCAGTGGTGACTTCTGGTCGGCGTTTCATTCCTTACAGCAGCTTTGCGTACTTCATTAAAGTTGTTCCATTTATTATAGTTCAGACTTGAACTTCATAAACTTTAGCAAATCCGCATATGCCTTTTGTCCATTTTTCTTATTATGAGGGTACGCTGAAAAGTAATGCACCCATGCTTGCAGACCGTAAATGAAATGACCTTCAGAAGCGCACTTACCGACAAATAGATGTAACATTCCCTTAACATTCTCTTACATTTCTCGCTCTGTAACGGAACGAGTTCTGATACAGGGATTTTCGCGCCGTCGGGAGATGAACAGCAAATTGGTGCGATTCGTCGGATTGTATTGTGGAGCGCGTATAAACCGAATTGCGCGGAATTATACCGCGAATCTCGAAGAACAATACCCGTGATAAGATCTGTAAAACAGACAGTAGTCAGCTACGCGCCTTCGATGTGATAACGGCTGTATTCCCGACGTTAGCGCCGTGTCCCTGATCAACACTGATCGTTGGTCTTTGTATGCTCTCAAGTAGGTCGAAGGTATGTTTAGGAGCGGAGCTCCAAACATGGGATCAATATTCGAGGACCGCTCTAATTTTGAACCTATACAGGAGCAGAAGTTGGGCCATCTAGAGGTGGATCCGGGGATGTTCCATACATGTTTATGCCGCAATACATTCCCACAGACCGTGACACCGCGCAATTTCATTCTTTCCCTAGATACGAGGCCTGGCCATTCATCACCAGCTGTGGTACCGATGGCCACTTTTTTGTGAATGTTGTATGTTGTGTCTTTGTTGCATTGAATTCGACGTGATTGGCCTTTCCCCACTGCAGGACTTTATCCAGATCCCGATTCAGGGAGTCGATCTGGCCACATCTCAATTAGTGCAACGCTGATGCCGATGATGGCCGATCACTCGAAAAAGAGGAGACAAACATACTATCATTCGCGAAACTGAACACCCTGTAAGCGTCGTCTCCAACAAATCATTTATGTACAGCAAAAACAATGTTGGAGCCAAAATAGAACCTTGAGGTACCCCGGAGTTAACAGAATACCGATCCGAACACTCACCGGCCCCAACAAATCGGATTGATCGATTTTTGAGGAAGGTCTTCGTGCAATCGGAAAGTTGCAGGGAAAGTCCATATGAGCGAAGGTTGCTCAGCAGTGCCCCATGCCAGACGCGGTCAAAAGCCTTGGAGATATCCGACGCGACCGCCCTTGACTCACCATGCCCTTCAGTCGAATCGCAAATCTCCATATATCAGTTATAACGCTCAAAAAGTCTCCGGTGGACCGGCTGCAACGGAATCCCTATTAACGATCATTCAGAAGTCCGTTGCATACCAAGTATTTAATTAACTCGGCCTTGATGACCTTTTCCGTCACCTTAGATAACATAAACAGTAATGATATCGGCCCGTAATTTTGTGGGAGAGATTTTTTCCCCTCTTTGGGACTGGCTGAACTCGAGCGATTTTCCAGCAGGTATAAAATGTATACCCGCCTGTCACGCGGGAGACCGGGGTTCGATTCCCCGTCGGGGAGCCTCTGGCGCAAGACTAATGACCTTGCCCGGAAAAAACAAATCATTATGGAAAATTTAGCAATGCCTCAGGACTTGCTTAAATAAGGCCAAGACCGGTTCCCGGTTGTAGTGCCGATGATGATGATGATGATGATAAAATGTCCTCCATGCAGAAGATACGCGAAAGGGTCTGCCAAGAATCGCCGATTGTTCTGGAGCACAGTTCTTAAGAACTATTGCTGGTATTCTGTCGGGCGGTTGCCTTCTTACCGTCCAATCCACGTTGAATGGTACACAGGCGAAACTTCACATCCCGCATCGCCGACCGAACGGCCGCGACCACGGGTGGCTCCAAAAGACCCGCATCGAGGTTCGAATTCACGGAGAGTAATTTCGCAAACACATTAGCTTTATCTTTTGAATTTGTGACAGACGTCCCGCTGGCCGTCAATAAAACGGAGGAAAAGAGGAGAAGCGAAGTTAGTGCTCACAGCCCTTGCCGTTGGCCAGAAGTGAAGCGAACCAGTTGAGCACTCAAGAAATTTATTAGTCACTCTGTCGTTCTAACCCTTTTTCACTGTATCAATTGCCTGGTTGCACGCGTTTCTGATTCGAACAAAATTCGTTTTGTTGATCTCGATGGGATTGGACCGTCATTGCTTAGAAGCTCACCTTTTTGCCACCCACACTTGCTCGCATTTGTTATCAAACCAAGGTTTATCAGATAAATTTCGTTTGATGGAATGCGGAATATAAATCTCCACCCCACGAATTATAATCTCCGTGATCGATTCCGTGCATGCGTTAAAATCGAAGTCTCTAAAGCACACCTCCAACCACTCGAAGAATGCGAAGGAATTTCGCAAATCGTCCCAGTTAGCAGCTCCAAACCTCCATATATGGCAAAGCTGCTTACATCGGTTATTCGGATGAAATGCAAGTTGCTGTGCAACTGATACCAATCAGTGATCTGAGTTTCCCAGTGGAGCAGCGATCCCCACGGTATAAATGTTCGGCTCGGATGTCAAAAGCAGATCCAGGCTGTTTGCATAATCACCTCGGGTAGCCGGCACTCGCGTAGGTGCCTCCACGAGTTCAGCCAAACTGTGGCTAACAGCAAACATCTCCGCTACCCTCCCAGCATCGTCGGTTCTGTTAGAATGTATCAGCCAGCCGGAATTGAGTACATTAAAATCCCCCGAGGACGACAACTTCCAAAGCCAGGTGGTTGATCTGTATCCAGTCGATGGTACGTGAAAGATGTTCGAAAAATGTCGGAAGTCTATTTGTAGTCCTCTGAGAAGTGCTACCGTCTTCTTCCCCCACACATACATCTAAATCCCGACACCTAAACTTAAAATCCTGATAAACGAATCAAATACTCGTTTCAAACCAATTAACAACTCTTTCACCCAACTAATTCACAAATCCATTCTCCCGATCTAACAAAATTTCTGATAAACGAATCAAATGTTTCGTTTATCGCCCATACAACCAAGTCCCCATAATCCCCAATTTAAAACAAACGCATGGTAAGTGGAAGTAGATGTTCAATCACCATACCCTAATCACAGTGCATATCTTCATACGCCCTACCAAATTTCCAGGATTTCGCTTAACGGAATCCCTACACAACTTCCCAGTACTCGACTCCAGCCGAAGTACTTTTCGAGATTTTGCATACGTTTCAATACATCCGCGATGTAAAATCTCGATAAGATTTTGTATATAAAGGGGTATGCATTGTGATCTCGACAAGCAGTATCACAAAATCAATATCCCTGGAGGGAGTATCCCGGGAGAACAAATCTAAGTGTATAAATAAAATAAAGTAGTCGTTTTAAATAGTGTGTTTTTCTTGTTTCCAACACAGGCGTGAACCGGGGGGCGAGAATTTCTTGCTGACAATTGGTGAGTAGAGTCGTGGTATACCCACAAAACATACTTGTAGCTTTGCCGCTTCCGAGCATCATTTGCCCCACGGCAGTCGCTGGGTTGCTCTACGCAGGGACGCTATTCCCCGAACGACCGGTCGTTACTCTTCCCGGTTAACTCCGGAAGTAACGCTACAACATATTGTCATTCAAATTTAACAGAATTCCTCAACACGATTCTTAACCATATGATGTCCAAGTTATTGGGCTCTAACTCCTCTATCACTTAGGGCAAGGATGTCAGGTTTCGGTGTTTGCAAAAATTTATGGAGGGCGTTTACATTCGTATTGGTGAAACCGATGTGTCTGATGTTACAAAATGCTGTTACCAGTCGAGCGTCGACAGAGCCTCGAGAGCGAACCCAATTATCAGATGACGAATTTCTTAAAGTTCGGTTATTTATCAAAACATTTGAATAATGTTCATTTTGACATAGTCCCCCCGGAGATCCAAACGGAAAACTAGTTTGCCTCCAGAATTCCCTATCTCAGAAGATACCGTCATGATTTACCTCCATGTCAGTCCGGACCATCAGCCATACATCCGAAACATAGTTGAAGATTTCTCCAGATAGTATCGCGGGATGTACAGAGTAACGGGGTGGTATCTCCCCTGGGGCCGACTTACCACCTAAACAAACATTTTCTCGAACAGCTCCGACAGAAGGCCAAGGATTTCTCCCGACCATTTTACGAAGCATATGGCTTGCTAAGATGCTTTTTCACTGGGCGACAGGGCGTTGGGAGCCTGTAGCGGTTCTTTAATACATTCCCAAAGAACCGTCCATCCTCTTAATTGAACCACCTTCCAAACCCACCATACCTACCTGCAATTTTGGGCAGCGTAAGCTACCCTTCATTCTGTTTCACCTGAAAGTGCCTCATTAAGGCATGCATCACATTGAATTTTTCTGTTTATGAACCGTACCATATCTCCATCGGGTCGGCTTGTCAGCAATTATAAAAGATAAATACTAGCTGGCCAGCGTAATTGTTGACATAGCCGCAGCCGATGGTTTCTTGCTACGGTTCATATCCATTTATTGTCCCAGTCCCAAGGTTCGCAACACTTGCGACCAATTTCCTTTGTCGGTTATCTACCGATCATGGGATTTGGACACTAGTATGATTGACGTTAGACAATCATACCCCAGATAATGTCGAACGATGCTCCGGCCTGTAAAACAAACAAAAGCTACCATAGCCTAGGCCATAGGCGAACAAACCATCGGTTTGCTTATCGCCACGAAAAATCTAAAGCCTACAATGGCATTACCCATGCACGCCTAAGTAAACACGATGTGCAGATCATCGTGACCCTTGAAATTGCGTTTTTGTGTATCTTGAAGCAAAAACCTATTTCGTTCTCAGGCGCAGGTCATCTAAGATCTATGACCCTCGAAATAGCGTTTCTGTTTATTTAAGACACAACCTATTTCTTCCTTCGGCGATTTTTCGCCATCGCTTATCTCAACGATGCCTGCAGCTCCCAATACCAATTCATTACACCAGCCCATGTTTATTTAGGACACAGGAACCTATTTCTCCCTTCGGCGACTACGCTATCGCGTACCTCATATTGCCTGCTATTTATTCCATGTGTATTCAGGTCTTTCTCGTCGTTGCCGATGTCCAGGCTGAAGGGCAACGTACTTGTGCTATACGCACACATACACAATCCTCCCCTATTGATGAAATTCGCGGCCATCGAACTGATAAATGTAAATTACATTGGAGTCAGATATCATCGTCACGAGAGTGCACACGCGCTATACGCGCCTATTCAGGTTTTCCACAATATACAACGTCGAGTTTGTAATCGAGTACACCTTAATGTAAAAGCATATCGGTTGTTATGATTAACGGAACTAATAAAGAAAATTTCAAATATTTAATAAGGAAACTCGTGCGTTTTATTTCCCCGGTAATCGTTGTGAAGGATTAATCCAGTGTGTTCGGTTTTGCTCCTTTTCCTCGCGTAACAATTTAGTGCACCGTCTATCGCTGTGGGGTATTTCGCTTAACCCGCGCCCGTGCTGACGCTCCTGGTAAATACCACCCACAAGCCCACCTAACACTCGGGAAATTCTACCTACCATTACTGAAATTTATATTCATCTGAAGAGTGTTTATGGCGACGATGCTGTTGATAGGTGTACTGTAATCGACGGGCCATCAAATTTCGTGGCTGCGAACCTCAAAAACCCGTAACTGTTGATGGGACACCCAGTGGACGTCCGATCACCGCCGCAGACGATAATCATCGGAAACTCGTCAAGGATTTGATTCAAAATGAGCGGAAAATCACACAAAGCCATATTGCAAGCCATATTGGAATATCCAAGGAACGTGTCGGCTTTATTATTGAATAATTGGGATACCGTAAAATCTGTGCTCGATGGGTTTCACGCCGTCTAACAGACGAAAACGTGCGAAGAATTCTTGACGGGCGACCAACGGGAAGACAGTGTAAGGCGCAATCTTGAGGAAATTGAGAGAGCGAAGTGTGGAAAGAGAATGCACAAGACAGGAAACGATGGCGCAGCCGAGTCAGGGAGGTCATGAACTTCTGAGTTTCTACAGACCAGTAAATAGGAGTAAAGAAATATTTAAGAGAAACCTCTAGGGAAATCATTGCATCTCGGACAATATGGTGAGGCCCCCTGTCAACTCCATACGAAAAAAGTCTAAGGGAATTTTCAGTGACGGAATAAAAAAAAAGAGTAGAAATGTGTTTGCCTCAACGATGACCGGGTTGAACAATAAAGATATGATTTTGAAACATAAGAATTTTAACCTCCCCCTTCTCCAGTGGACATTGGCTGACGATCAAGCCTTCTACTTCTCAAACCCCACAAGTTACAAGGAACGTATTTTTATAAACGGTCTCACCCACTCATGCCTTCGTCAAATCAGCAATGTCCCAAATCATATGGGAAGGCAACTGGACCTCGTGTTCACAGCGGACACACACAGGTCCTCAGTTCTCTCTAGTCCACACGCCATCTCTACCATTGACAATTACCACCCCCCGCTTCTCTTATCCATATATCTTGATCCGCCTTCTCTACCTCATGGTAGCTTTTCCTACAATTTCCATAAAGCTAACTTCTGCCTTCTAAATGAGCATCTTAGCAAAATAGCGTTTCGCTTTGATCATCTGGGGGTAGAAGAAGCTACTGCAACTCTCTATAAGGAGATCTACTCTGCCATCGGCCTGTATGTCCCCTATTCTCGTCACAGGTCATCGGTTTTTATTGAACCCACGGTACAACCCCACACTCCGCACTCTTCGGAACAAGAGAAATAACTTGTGGAACATTTTCCTAAAAACGCGTTCCTTCCAAAACTACTCCAACTATCTCGGTTTCTTTTGTAAATTTACCGAGCTCTACAACTCCCCCTACTCCAACTACTTCACAAAAACACAATCCAATTTAATCAATGACCCCAAATCTTTTTTCTACTTTATAAATTACAAACATAAATCCGACGCATATCCTAACTCCCTTTCATATGACGCGACTACTTCAACCGACCCCCTAACTATTGCCAATCTATTCGCTTCGTTCTTCAATAAATCCTTCTCCTTCGAGCCTAACCCGTCTTACTTCAAAGACTTGCCCGAATTCTCCGTTGGCCCCTTCACCCCCCAAATTATTCACCATCACGTAGTTGACGAGAAATTCAACTTTCTTAAAGACGAATTCAGACCTGGACCTGATGGACTCCCGGTTGTCCCTTTAAGGAAATGTTCCTCTTCTCTTTTTCTCCCGCTATCAAAAATCTTCTATCTATCCATACATAAAAAGGGACCTAAAAACGATATAAGCAACTACCGCTCCATCGCCAAACTGTCTCATATCCCTAAACTGTTCGAAGAAATTCTTTACAACGCGTTATCTTTCCGTTGTAAATCCATCATCTCATCCAAGCAGCATGGTTTTCTTTCGGGTAAGTCGGCCACAACGAATCTGGTCGAGTTCTCATCCCATACTCTCCGTGCGTTAGACAATGGCAACGAAGTCGATTTAATCACCACAGATTTCAGCAAGGCCTTTGACAAAATCTCCCATAACCTCATCCTTTTTAAGCTGTCCTCCCTGGGTTTCGAACTCCTATTGATTAAGTGGTTATCTTCTTAACTGAAAGATCGATCCTACCGTGTCAAATTCAGATCCACCCTTTCCAATCCTTTTCTTCCGACGTCAGGGGTTCCCCAAAGTAGTCATCTAGGTATCTCGTATTTATCCTTACCATCAATGGCGTTGACACCATTATTAAATACTCATCCATCTCGCTCTATGCAGACGACACCAAACTCTAAAAAACGATCATCTCTCCTCTTGACTCCTCACTTCTCCAAACGGACCTCGACAGTTTCTCAACTTGGTGCCGTAACAACTGTCTCGCACTCAACGTTGTCAAATGTCACTCCATCACCTTCTACCGCACCCCAAAAAGAGAGGGTCAATCGATAATATCAGCAAAGTTAAAGAATTGATAAAAAAATCGAAATCAAAAAAGGCTGCGGGTCTCGATAATATTAACAACAAATTAATCAAAGCACTTCCACCTGCTGCAAGTAACTATTTAACGTTCATTTTTAACGCTTGTCTTAAGAATTGTTATTTTCCGGACTGTTGGAAAACAGCAAAAGTAATACCTATCCCGAAACCCGGCAAACCGAAGAACAGCCCCGAAAGCCACAGACCTATTAGTCTACTTAGCTGTCTAAGTAAGCTCTTAGAAAAAACCATTAAGGAAAGGATTGATCGTTTTGTGGAAGACAATGACATCTTACCAAACTTTCAGTTCGGTTTCCGTAGTGGTCACAGCACAATCCACCAAGTCTTGCGCATTAAACACCACATAGCTGGTAAATTCATCGACAAGGAGTCAACGGGACTGGTTCTTCTAGACATCGAAAAAGCCTTTGATACGGTATGGCACGATGCCTTGATTTGTAAGCTACTGAAGCTTAAGCTGCCTATGCCGCTTATCAAAATTATCCAGAGCTTTCTTTGTTCGAGAAAATATGTTGTGAGTATAGGAACCGACATATCCTCTACTCACCAAATCCACTATGGTGTACCCCAAGGCTCGGTCCTTGGTCCCATATTATTCACATTGTTTGTCGCAGATTTACCATGTCTAGGTGAAAACATTCAGGTAGCTGTTTGCCGATGATACGGCCATTTTCTCTTCGGGTGCCTTATCCATTAATGTCTACAACTCTTTGCAAGCAGCTCTTGACAAACTAGCAGTATACTACAGGAAATGGAAAATAAAAATAAATGGTAATAAAACACAAGCTGTCTGGTTTTCGAGATGTAGGAAACACTGCTACCTACCAAATGGCACTAAACTCAGTATATGTGCAGTTGATATTGATTGGTCCGAAGACTGTAGATATCTAGGTATTATTCTAGATAAAAAACTTATCTTTCAAAAACACATCACTACCACAATTGACAAAATAAACAAAGTCGTAAGAGATATGTATCCATTAGTGTGTAGAAAGTCAAAGCTTAGCATCGAAAATAAAATTATAATATTTAAAACCATTTTTCAAGCGATACTCCTGTATGGTATAATTGTATGGTATAATTGTGCTCGCACACACAAAATAAAATTGCAAAGGTGTCAAAATAAAATATTGAAAATGTTGCTGAATTTGCCATGGCATTATTCGACACATGAAATACATGAAAACGCTAACGTTGACAAAATCAATCGAAATTTCTTCGTCAATTGTTCTTTTTCTGACAATGTTCTCGTTTCCCGTCTTGCGTTATCCTAAATCACTACATATGTACTCTGTCTATGAAAATTATATCGAGGTCATTACTATATAAAATAACCGGAAGCTCGTGCAATATTAGTCTTAAGATTCAAATAAGGGTTTTCTCTTGTAGTTTTCCCTTAATTTATTATTTGTTATTCATTAAAATTGTTCTATTGTCATTACATAGATTTAAGATTATAGTTGTAAAGGAATTGCTATCCTAAATCTCTTAAGTACTAGTTGTAAAATATACCATAAATGTAATTATCTACCAAATAAAATCGAATTGAATTGAATTGAATATTTTTTTTTAATTACTACTTTAGTTCGTCTATAAGGTATTATATTATATTAATTTAAGCTTGGATTAAGCCTAATAAATAAATAAATATAACAGCATCTGGACACAACATTCTTTTCTTATTGAGGGCTTTACAAACTCCGTTTTAAGGGGCGTCTTCACTCTTGGGTTTCGATGCCCTTTTCTCTTCTTTTTGCAAAATTGCGGACCATGTTATTCGGTTATTTTGCTCTGGATTCTTGCTCTCATCTAGGGTCATCTTTTTCTCTTTGTTGGCTGTGGTCTGTATATATTGTAGCGAGCTTAGGCTTCGCTGGATTAATTATTTTTAATAAATAAGAGCCGTTAAATCGGTTTTGAATTAATCTAACACTGTATTAGTCCGATAATAACAACCGTTACTTTTACCGTACACTTAACGATTTCTTTACTTATCGCTTCCGTACTTATCGCGTCTTTGACTGCTTACTTCTCACTTATTAGTTTCTACTACTTGTCTCCATGATCTGTGTGCGACGTATTTATACCGTTTCGTCACATTCTGATTCCGTGTTTCGTTTCCGTCCGTTCCATAGCCTCGAATGTTCTATTGTTCATGGTCCCCAATTTTCCAGTACTTTATAGAATATTCCACCACCCCGCCTCGGAGCCTGTCGAACGTTCCAGTACTGATTGTCATATGCGTCACAATATTTTCATTCTAGTTTATCTACCCTCGGGTGTTGACAAAATGAGCCATTGACAAAAAAGCGCTTGTGGGGTTAAGCCGCGATGTGGTGTGTTGAGTACAGCTATGGTGTAATTCAGGAGCACTAATTACTGTGAATTCAGTTTGTCTTGTCTTTTTTTATTTTAATTATCCTTTAATGTTTCAGGAAGTGTTAATATTACAACTACAGCAAAATCGAATACGCTTTGTTGTTTACGCACTTAAGAGTTTAATTTGATAACAGGCAAATCGGCTTATTCGAAAATTAGTAAACATTCCGCATATGAGCGGTGGGTGGATTCGACTGAAAGAGAGTAACCACACCAGAATACCAGCTTAAAACTGGACACAGGACTTATGAAGACAAAATATTTCCTTTCTGTTATAAAACCGTTCACATTCAGCCCACCTCGAAGAAAGGAAAAAATTAACTCTAACGAAATTACTTGCCAAAACCCTTAATGTCCACGTTGTCCAATGTGATGGAAATAAATTTTCAATTCTGGATAAATTAGATATTTCGAATTTAACGAACTGTTAAAACAGATTCTTCAGTCGGTGACTCACCAGAAATTTTTGAGCTTGGTAACAAACATTTAAATATCAACAATCAAAAGAACATGGTGAGTGAAGAGCGGTTGCATCGGATATCTCCAAGACTATTGAGTCCGCCCGGCACCCGTGTTACTAAGTAAACTTCTCGATTGTGCTCTTTTCTCCAACTAAACGACTTGATAAATAAAAATTCCATCGAAAATCCATAAATTGGGGTTGTTTATGTAATAACAGTATAAAATCGATACCTGAATACCCTCTGATGGAATTACTTGCATCTAAATAGGTCCCATTATCCTTTGTTCACAAAGGAGCAATTTTTGACCCAGACCACTTGCTTCCTGGTATGGTTCTAAGACAATGGATTATGGGACCCCACAACAGTGTACCATGAAACAAGTTGCAATGGCATAGCTTCACTAAACAGGGAAGCGATCAGAAATGAATATGTATTATCTTGTTCCCACGCTTCAGCACCTCTAATTTCCAGTAGAAAATATATACGATTTATACATCATTACTTAAGTATTCGAGTTTAAACGACACGAAGTTTTTCGGACATTCGCTCGTTTACGACTTAACATTATGAGGGCACGGTAATGTAGAACGTACAAATTACGATCTTTTTTTATGTAATATCTCGCAGACAGTAATTTTATCATTCACATAATTCTTTATAAACTTAGTGACAGTTTTGCATCTTAACATCAAAAATCACAACTTTTTTAGAAAAGCACATACGGAAGCATTTACAAAAACCTATTCGTTAAGTGTTATGTCTTTTAAGACTTATTATTTTATTCGCTCAGCATTTGGTATTGGGGACACAGTTTTAAAATTACCTCAGAGAATTACAATTGAGGTAACACAGCAATTACCATTCTTTTTATTTACGGATGATTTAAACGAGACTTAGCTATGAAGTAAGTAATCCATAACTTTACCTGGGTCTCAACGGCTAAGTAGTTTTCCCTTATTTACACAAACGCACGCACAAAAGGGGATTTTCAGATTCCCATCCAAAGCATGGGGCATATAATATTGTGACGCATATGACAATCAGTACTGGAATCTTCGAGAAAGTCCGAAACTAAATACTAGATTATTTTAGGAAGTACTGGAAAACTGGAATAGAAAAGTCGAGATTATGGAACGGGCGGAAACGAAACGCCAAATCAGCATGAGGGAACGGTATAAATACGTCGCACACAGATCATGAAGACGAGTAATAAGTAAGAAAGTGAAGCAAGCGATAAGTTAAGAATAAGTCAAGAAATCGTTAAGTGTACGGTAAAAGTAACGGTTGTTATTAACGGACTAATAAATACTTTTGCCGTACACTTAACGATTTCTTGACTTATCACTTCCGCACTTATCGCGTCTTTGACTGCTCACTTATCGCTTGCTTCACTTTCTTACTTATTACTTTTTACTTGTCTCCATGATCTGTGTGTGACGTATTTATACTGTTTCCTCACATTCTGATTCGGTGTTTCGTTTCCGCCCATTCCATATTCTTGAATGTCCTATTATTTATAGTCTCCAGTTTTCCAGTACTTCCTACAATATTCTAGTACTTTGTTTCGGACTTTCTCGAATATTCTAGTACTGATTGTCATATGCGTCACACTACCCTCGCCTAGATTAGTTCGTCGGGAACTAAGTTCACTGGTCTCCTGGGTTAACAAAACGTCACCAGTCGGTCCACTGTACCACTTTCATCTTGGCGCTCGGTCTTCGCCGAATCCTATAGACAACGTCGTTAATTCTTGTGAGAATCTTATACGGTCCTTCCCAATGATGCTGCAACTTCGGAGACCTTCCTTTTTGCCGATGAGGGTTATAAAGCCACACGTTATCGCCTGCATTAAATCCGGATGGGTTGGCTCGAACGTCGTACCTTGTTTTCATCCTGTCACTGGATACCTTGATTTGCTTTCGAACCAAATGATGAATCTGATCGAGACGATTTCTCCATTCGGCTACGTAGTCTTCGGTCTTATCTATGGCGTCTGGAGGTATTCCGAATCGCAGATCGGCTGGTAATCGTATCTCTCGTCCAAATATAATTCTTGCTGGAGAATGGCCCGTCGTATCGTGATTAGCCGATCTATAGCTCATGAGAAAGGTTTGTACATATTTGTCCCAATCTCGTTGGTGATCATTAACGACCTTCGATAAGTACTCTTTCATTATTCGGTTGAACCTCTCGACCATTTCGTCTGACTGCGGATGTAAGGCTGTGGTCCTGGTTTTCCTTACGCCCAGTGCCGCACAGATGCCTTGAAATATCTGTGATTCGAAGTTCCTTGATCAGAATGCAGCTCATAGGGAACTCCATATCTGCTGATCCAATTATTGATAAGCTGCTCAATGATGGTTGTTGCTTCTTGGTTTGGAATTGGAAGGACTTCCACCCACTTGCTGAAGTAATCCATGACGACCAACATGTATTTGTTGTTGTCGTTGGTTTTTGGAAATGGTCCTGAGATATCAATCGCAATTCGCTCGAAAGGGGCACCCACGTTGTACTGCTTCATAGCGCACCTTGGTTTTGCTGTTGGTCCTTTGCTCGCAGTGCAAGTTGTGCACTTCCTACACCAAGATTCGACGTCATCTCTCATGTGAAGCCAGTAGAATCGAGATCGTAATTTTGAAATTGTCTTATTAACTCCCAGATGTCCATCGGAGGCACCGTCGTGCATTTCTGTTAGTACATCCTTCACTTTTGATGGTGGGACTAGAATCTGCATTCGATGGGATTTTCCGTCCGCGGCTTCCCATTTACGCTTAAGAATACCATCTTCCACCAGCCAGGAATTCCATTGTGCCCAATATGCCTTAAATGTTCCTCTCTTGTCGGAAATATTGTTCCAAGTTGGTTGCTCGTTCTTTTCTTTGTGTTCCAAGATTAGCGACATATCTTTATCCTGAAGTTGAGCTGCGCGTATAGCATCATTCGTCCACCCATCTAGTACTTCTACTTGTACCTTTTGCAGGCACTTTCCCTTGACGGTGGGAAATTTGGAAATCGTATGTTTGAAGTCGTTTGATCCATCGAGCTATTTGTCCTTCCGGATTCTTAAAATTTAACAACCATTTCAGGGCGGCATGATCCGTCCGAAGGTGGAATCGACGTCCATAGAGGTACTTATGGAAATTCTTAACGGCTTCTACTACAGCCAGCAGTTCCTTTCTTGTTGCGCAGTAGTTTCTCTCTGGCTTAGATAGAACTCGACTATAATATGCGACAACTCTCTATTTACCATCGACTTCCTGTGACAACACTGCGCCGATTCCTGTGTTACTTCCATCAGTATCCAATATAAATGGGCGATCCGAACTTGGGAATACCAATGTTGGTGTCTTACATAACTCGGCCTTCAACGTGTTGAATGCTGCCTCACACTTTTCTGTCTAATTGAATTTCTTGTCTTTACCCGTTAGTTCGTGTAGGGTTTTAGCCACATTGGCGAAACCTTTAACAAACCGTCGGTAATATGTGGCTAATCCCATAAAGCTTCTCAACTGTTGCATGTCTTCTGGAGTAGGCCACTCTCGGACGGCTGCTATCTTATCAGGATCCGTTTGAACTCCTGCAGGTGAAACGATGTGTCCCAGGAATTTTACTCTCCTTTGGAAGAGTTCACATTTCTTCGAATTGAGCTATAAGTTGGCCTGTCTTAGTCGTTCGAAGACGGAGCGCAAATTATTGATGTGTTCTGGTAAATTCCTTCCAACAACGATGATATCGTCCAAGTACACAAGACACCTCTTCCATGTAAGTCCCCGTAGAACACTTTCCATTAGTCGTTCAAACGTTGCTGGAGCATTACACAATCCAAAAGGCATCACGTTGAATTGATAAAGTCCGTTTCCGGTAGTAAACGCTGTCTTCTCCTTGTCCTCCTCCTTCACTTCCACTTGCCAGTAACCGCTTTTTAGGTCCAATGTTGAGAACCACTGAGCTCCAGAAAGGGTATCTAGTGTGTCGTAGATTCGAGGAAGTGGGTAACTGTCTTTCTTTGTAACGTCGTTTAACCGGCGGCAGTCGACACAAAATCTAGTTGTCCCATTCTTCTCCTTGACGAGAACTACCGGCGAAGCCCATGGGCTCGATGATTTTTCGATGACTCCTTGCTCTTCCATCTATCGAATCATGTTGCCTACTTCTGATTGTTTGGCCAACGGTAGTCGACGAGGTGGCTGCCTTATAGGTCTTGACTCACCCGTGTCAGTGCGATGTTTAACTATGCCGGTGCGTCCGAATTTATCATTTCCTATCTGTTAATTCGATTTTCTGGGACATCAACTTATTAACCATAGAGGATGCACCCGCGGGCTGTTGAATTGAATGGTCCTCTCTCCTTGTCTGAATTGAGCTTATCATTGACACGGGTGCACATTCTGCGATTACCTCTCCTTTTCTTATTGCGATCGGCTCCTCGGACGCATTTAGTACTCTGACGGGTACGATGTGCTTCTTCGCATCGATAAGGGCTTTTCCAACAAGGATGTTCCCCTTACGCTGTTTTTGTACAGCTTCGGTGATGTAAAATCGATTGTCACCGGGATCACTCTCGAGACTGGTCCAAATTACCGAGTCTGAACGAGGTGGGATCTCATCCTCCTCACGCACATAACATGTCAGTCTTCGCAATTGTTCGTCCTGCAGTGTAATAGCAACCTCCAAGTTACCAATTCGCAGTGTTCTTTGACCGATATCTAGAACGACTTGATGCTCCTTCATGAAATCCATTCCAAGAATGCATTCGTCCGTAATATCGGCAACCAAAAATTGGTGGGAGATGGAAATATTGCCCAGCACTATTATGCTCTCGACTTCTCCGTAGACTGTAGAACATTCTCCTGTGGCAGTCCTCAAAGCGTATCTTCTATTTTTATTAAGGGTTATTTTGCCGACGACATCCGGCCGAATTATGGATCTCGTTGCTCCAGTGTCGATTGTCACTGTTGTTGTCCTTGCATTAACAATCGTAGTTATAACCAAACTTTGGTTATCCCGTTGGAGTTGTGATACAGTTACGATGCTGGGGCTGCACAATCCACCAGGCGACTTTCGCCCCGTAAAGTCTGCCCTTAAAAGTTTCCCGAGCTATTGACCTCAGATTGGTCCGTTGATAGTCTCCTATTATGATTAGTGCATAAACAACAATTCTCAATTGGTGTTTCATTCATTCGTCGACGTTTCCTACAGTCAACAGAGATGTGGCCGACTTCGCCGCATGTCCCACACCTGGTATCAGGTCTTGGGGTTCTCCGTTGTACATGCCCGATTCTTTGGCAGGAACATTCCTCGACGGACGTTTCTCGGACTCTATATGTACTCCTGGTAGCTAGTTTAGCAGATTCATATGCCAATGCGAACGCCAGTATTTCATTAGTCTTCTTTCCGCCAAACGAACGGCCTGTTGCAAGTCCCGATCTTGGAGTGCGTTTATAAATGCATCCATTGCTACCTCGTTCAGAAATTCCTTAGTCATATTTGAATAAGACAAGTTTGCCAATCGCTCAATATCTGCCTGTAACTGTTGAAGATTTTCTCCAGGTTTCTGCGTTCTGCTCCGCAGTCGCATACGGTAGACCTGCTGCATGTGGTTGTCTCCATACCTAGCTTCAAGGCCATCTCTTACCGCTTGGAAATCTGTTTGCTTCTCTGCTGGTATGGTTTGTAGCAATTCTGCAGCCGCCCCGCGGAGTGACACGATTAGTGATGTTGACTTTTGCTCATCCGACCATTTATTATAATTGACCGCGGCGTCACACTGACGTATAAATACGGAGAAGGGTCCCGTTCCATCGAAGGTTGGCGGTTGTATCCTTGTATCTTTGTAGTCATGTTGGTTGCTAGGCGATGTCTTATTTCTCTCAACACACTCAAGTCTCTTTTCGATTCGCATTATTTCATCGGTGACTTTTAGATCCAGATTTTCTACTTCGTTTCGGATTTTTGACTGAATGTCTTCCTTAAAGTGTTGAAAATTACATTTCATCCATTGCGTTTGGGCATCCAATTTTGCATTCAGGTCTGCAGCTTGTGCGTCGAATTTTGAATTTTGGGCATCCAACTTTGCATTAATCATCATCATCATTCTGAACATCTCCGAAATGTCCAACTGTGCCGAACTTTTCTCCGTCACGTTGGCACCATCTTGACTCGCTGTTTCTTCCCCATCCGGATAGTCTGGCCCAATCGTAAAAACATATGTGTCGACATCAATACCCTCTTTTTCCATTGCTGCTTGCAGACGCTGTCGAAGAATTTGTTTCTGTCCTCTGCTATCCAGATTCCGGTCCTCAAGTTCCTTCCTCAACTCAGGAACGCGAAGATCCTCCAAATGTCGATCTAACATCGTCACAACACACTTTCACAGACTTATTTACTTCACCAATAATTAATCCCACTTCTGACACCAATTGTAGCGAGCTTAGGGTTCGCTAGATTAATTATGTTGAATAAATAAGAGCCGTTAAATCGATTTTGAATTAATATAACACTTTATTAGTCCGTTAATAACAACCGTTACTTTTACCGTACACTTAACAATTTCTTGACTTATCACTTCCGTACTTATCGCGTCTTTGGCTGCTTACTTATCGCTTGCTTCACTTGCTTACTTATAACTTTCTACTTGTCTCCATGAGCTGTGTGCGACGTATTTATACTCACATTCTGATTCGGTGTTTCGTTTCCGTCCATTCCATATTCTTGAATGTTCTATTATTTATAGTCTCCAGTACTTCCTACAATATTCTAGTACTTTGTTTCGGACTTTATCGAATATTCTAGTACTGATTGTCATATGCGTCACAATATAATATAATATAATGTAATACAATATAATATAATATAATATAATATTATATTATATTATATTATATTATATTATATTATATTATATTATATTATATTATATTATATTATATTATATTATATTATATTATATTATATTATATTATATTATATTATATTATATTATATTATATTATATTATATTATATTATATTATATTATATTATATTATATTATATTATATTATATTATATTATATTATATTATATTATATTATATTATATTATATTATATTATATTATATTATATTATATTATATTATATTATATTATATTATATTATATTATATTATATTATATTATATTATATTATATTATATTATATTATATTATATTATATTTTATTATATTATATTATATTATATTATATTATATTATATTATATTATATTATATTATATTATATTATATTATATTATATTATGTTATATTATAAAGAAAAGAACTGTCGAATACTTTAGTCTTGAATACGTATCTTAATATTACAACAACGAGAAAACTATCAGAGAAAGCATTCTGCATTCGTGTGGTACGACTAAAGGATGATCCTCTGTGTTTATTCGTATGCTAAAACACTGAGACGCACTTTTTGATGACCAGTTTTTACGGAAAAAGCGGAGCGACTGTGATAATCATCATCATCATCATCATCGGCACTACAACCCGGAACCGGTCTTGGCCTTATTTAGTAAGTATTGAGACTTGTTAAATTTTTCATAGTGATTTGTTTTTTCCGGGCAAGGTCATTAGTCTTGCGCCAGAGTCTTCCCGACGGGGAATTGAACCCCGGTCTCCCGCTTGACAGGCGGGTATACTAACCACTATACCATCGAGGACCGTGATAATAAAAGTGTTTAATAAAGACTGACATTACTGTCGGTGTATGGGAATACATACCATTAACGCCATATTGTGATATATACCAGAAAGAAGGAAAAAATTGCTGTAAACATACCAAGATTGGCGGCTATAGCACTAACGATCTCGCGTGAACCGCGCGATAAAGTACACATGTAAAATTTCGTCTCTAAAATTTAGTGGTGTTTTACGTTACATACTATACTATATATTGGCTTGTAGGATCCCGAAAGCTCATAACCTCACTGACTTGACTCCGCGATTGTTCCCTGTCCTGTGCGCTCTCCTTCCACGTTCGACCATCCGATCCGATCTTCTCGAGGTCCAACCTAACATTGTCCTCCCATCTCCGTCGCGGCCGCCCTGTCGGTCTCTTTCCCGTTGGCTTACCGTCAAGAATTCTACGCACGGTCCTATCGTTGCCCATTCGCGCCACATGTTAGGCCCATCTTAATCTTCGCGACTTGATTACTCTCACTGTTGTAGGTTTGCGGTATAGCTCTTCCAATTCGTGGTTGTGGGGTTTCCTCCATTGTCCTACCTCCTCGTCATATTTACTTCCAAAGATACTCCTTAAAACTTTATTCTCGTATACGCGAAATTTGTTTTGTTCCCGTTTTGTGATAGCCCATGTTTCGAATCCGTATAGAACAATCGGCATGATTATGGTTCTATAGACACAGAGCTTTATGTTACGTCATAGCAGTTTGGATTTCAGCACTTTACTGACTGCGTGCCACCTAGCGTTACCGGAGTGTAGTCTTTTGTTAATTTCCTTCGACATTTCATTACTGGCCGTCAGTATCGTTCCCAGGTATTTAAATTCTTTAACTTTTTCAAATATCTTGCCTCTGGCGTTTATATGTGTTCCCTGAGGTCCACCTGCTCTCGCCGTAATCATGTATTTTGTTTTCTCTTCATTTATTTCTAGGGGCACCTCTTCTGCCGCTTGCATGATGATTTCACTGCTTTTACTTACAGTTTCTAGATTACCGCCCAAAACGACGATGTCATCCGCATATGCACTTGTGTGACCCCGTCCAGGGATGATCCGGCTATGTTGTCGTCTTTTACCTTTCTGCTGACATACTCGTGCACAAGGTTAAAGAGGCACGGTGAGAGGCCACCGCCCTGTTTTAGTCCGTCGCGGATTTCAAATGGTTCTGAGAGATGGTTTTCTATTTAAACTCGCCCTTTATTTTAGTTCGACTGTAAACAATATGTAAACAATTCCCAAATTCAATTCGCTTTATCAATTGTTATCTCGAATATGTAAACACTAGTTGTTGTCTCGAGTTGAAATAGTTTTTAAGTGAAAATGAAGATGCAGTCGTCCAGTAACCTTCGGTCGGAGATAGTTTAAAATAAAGTAAACTTAGTTTTAAGTATATACAGTTATTTAAAATAAAGTAAATTAAGAACAAAAATAAAAGTTGTGTTTTTGTGGAATAATTTATAAAACCCACATTTATCTCGCGCCAACCGTGGGCCTCCACTCCACTTCCTCTGTGATGAGATTGCCGCCAAGGTTTGAAGATAATTATAATTATAATTTTTGCGCCGATCAGTCCCCATTTACAATTTTCGGAAAACGAGACAATTTGGCATCTCCACAATGTTTTTGGGGACACAAGGACAGAGTACCCGAAAACGGGACGTATGTGTCACCTTTGTCATGAGGCCGATTCATGTAGCACCACTGTGATCGGGTAATAGAACAACCAGAACTTACAGATTTCAGCGACTTCGTGGAAATAGATCAGGCATATGTGTTGACTTTGCTCCGCCCGATGAATCCTGAGAGCTGACAAGGAACCATCATCGAAATAATCAACCGAAAACGAAAAGGGGTATGGCTAGGAGGACTATGAGTGCCATTCAGGAGACAAAGGTAAAACGCCCCACGAAACAGGGGTAAAACGGCGTACCCAGTATCCCAAGTTTAAGAAAGTCAGTATTAATAGCAAATGGGAACTAGCAAAGAAGTAGAGGCTCTACTTCAAGTGTCTTTGTTATTGGCATACAAGATCGGTCGATAGGATGCCAACGTGTGCGGCATATTCAACGTGGTCTCACACAATCCACACCACCGATGAGGGTACATCTACAAAGTCGCATGGAACAGTCAATAAGCCGTCAAAGCATACTCCACTTAAGTGACACACAAAGGGATCCAAGAAGGGGAATTCCCGTTTCCGTACGCACCATCTGGAGTAGTGGCAGAGCTTATGTTAGCGCCGCAGCATTGAATTCTCCGAAGGACGACATAGACCACAACGTCCCAATTCCCGGAAGAGACTGTAATCCCCAGCCTGTCAATTTCTTGGAAAATTCCTCAAGCCACAGTGTATGAAATTGGTTGAAGACGCGACAAACATCAGCGTGTCAATTTTACAGACATTTTTAGAAGATGTCAGAAGACAGCGTAGTAATTCAAGGAAGCATACATAGGAGCAGCACACACTCGACACCAGTACCAGCGCCACAGCCTACAAAAAGAGAACATGGTTGCATGGTGACTTCACTGGCACAAATACACACACACCGAACAAATCACAGATTATCAGACGCCAAAGACGTAATCTGGGGTTACTACCCCATTCAGGACCTTGTATGATTTCTTTCTCACCATCCCTCCATCCAAGTACTTAGAGACCATTTGAACTAACCCTGAAGGCACTATCCTTAGATATCTCTTCCCCCCTTTTTTATTCTTCAGATATCTTGAGACCGAGCCCAACATCCTCACGGATGTGGGTAATTCCGATTGTCCCAGGATGACCAGACGGCAGAAACGCGATGAAGGACACATTTGTCCTTGTCCCATTTAAATCGGCCTCCCGCTACTCTTTTTTTATTGTGACTTCACTTCCTCCTCCGTTGTGAATCGAGGAGTTCCTCCCTTGTCATTCCAGTTCAATTTATACTGAAACATTGGTTCGAGTCAATTCAAGTTAAGGAGACAAGTTAGTCAGGTTAAATTCAGTTGAATTCGGATCAGCTTGAAAACTCATTTAAAATATTGTAGCGAGCTTAGGGTTCGCTGGATTAATTATTTTGAATAAATAAGAGCCGTTGAATCGATTTTGAATTAATGTGACACTTTATTAGTCCGTTAATAACAACCGTTACTTTTTACCGTACACAACGACGATTTCTTCACTTATCGCTTCCGTACTTATCGCTTCCACACTTATTACTTCTTAATCATTACTTATCGCTTGCTTGACCTTCTACTTCTTACTTATAACTCATCTCCCCATCTGCGTGCGACGTATTTATACTGTTTCAGCGTTTCGTTTCCGTCCGTTCCATTGCCTTGAATGTTCTACTGTTCCTAGTCTCCAGTTTTCCATTACTTTATAGAATATTCTAGTACTCTGTTTCGGACTCTCTAGAATATTCTAGTACTGATTGTCATATGCGTCACAATATGTTGAAAACTCATTTAAAACATATGAGTACTGTTTAATAAATGTGTGGGGAACGATGTCGTGATGCCTGCATGGGCGAGGGTTCTACCTCGTCCCCACAACTCCTTGACACAGTTCCGCTGCTGATCGTTCTCCAAGAGCAAGCAACACAAACGAAAAGAAACGCACTGGTTTGGTTTAGAAATGGTTTTTATAAATGCTATTTTATTTAACTTATTTGTGTTCATGTTTCGTTTTTAATTAATGCGGTTTATAAAACAAATTAACGTTAAGTGTACACTTGAACTTTGGGATTCTAACTATTACACGGAATTTTTTACTTTCTTATTTATATGTTTTTTTTTATTAGCTTATAAAAGAAGCGAATGGAATAGAGCAGATCGACGCACACATTTCGCGGTTGAATGAAAATTTATTTTCTGTTGAGCACTTAGCAGTTTGTCGATATATCTTCTTTAATTTGCGACATTTGCACTAATAAGACGACTAAAGGTTTAAGCTCTGAATACAACCCGACTACGACTCTTGGATTAATACGACTTTATACGCGTTATGTTCGCGTCCCCGTGCGCACCGGGGAGCTGGACAGCACGACCGAGGTGGTCGGCGGATGTAATTGGACTCAATGATTCAACCCTCGTTTGGGGTGAGTTTGGTGGTAGATATCCTTTCCACTAAGGATATGTTTTACTTACCACAAGAGAGGCGTAAAGTCTCCCTCTGTGGAACAGAAAACCAGATCTTGTAATAAAGATCATGGTGGTACACATGTATGTGTGTACATTGGTTCATTAATGGGACAAAGCCATGAGAACGAAACTGAAACAAAGAAAGGTCATAATGTGCATTCATGAGATCTGAGTTTGGTTAAGCATACAAGCCGAATCTCATTGGATGCTAATTGGGTTTGTGCTTGCTTATGTGAGCAGGTCAAGGGTAAACGGATCCAGGAATATGTAGGACAAAGGGACCGTTGATGATCGTTGTCTACAATATGCATAGCAGCTGTATTGACAGCCGCAATGCATCATGAACATTGTACTAATTGATTTTAGCTTGATTACCGGGAAATGATTTTTATGGCATCGCTGGTACGGGTAGGTATTCAATTCCTATTTGCATTTGCCTATGCTGTAGGATTTAATTGATGCCTTAAGACGCAAGATGCGTATATTTGTTTTTATCCCTTGGGTATAGGTCGCCAGCCAATGTGCATGTAGGTAGTTTTTATTGTACACATGTTGAGGCTGGGATAAGCCAGCTCGTGGGTAAGATTCCCTGATTATGCGGTTGTATTGTATGTGAACCGATGAATTTTCTTTCAGGGAATTTATGATAAGTTTGGAGAGAATTCCTGTAGGGGATTCTAAATGCGAAGTTATGCATGCAGGTAAGAATTCTCTTCTGGGGGCTTTTAGCTAAATAAACTTGATCAATTTGATGCGTGAAGCATTTAAGGTGCTAATGCGATTGCATTAGCGAACTTATATAGACTGGGTTGTAGGGATGGGGGTTTTTTATGTAAGTAGTCAGTGGGGTTTGGCAGAACCGCCACAAATGTATTTTTGAGTTACTTTTTTATCTGGAAAAGCTCAGCCAGCTAGCGCTGGAATTAGTATATAGGTTCAAGTATGGAAAGGGGAGAGCGGAAATCATGCTATAGAAGCATTGGACAGTCTAAAAGTTTCACTCTAGGGAACAATAGCAAGTTATTTCTCTCTTTTTGACACTGATGTGGAACCGATAAGAATATGAAATAAGATCGGGAGTGACTCGGGGCTCTGTTCTGGGACCACTATAGGATTTTGAACGGAGATATTGAAGAGAATGCGATTCGAGTCAGTTTTAATAACCAGCTGAAAAGAAATTGAACAGTTGGTTATAAAAAGTCCAGTCCTTCTATAAAATATCTGCTATTACCATAGACGAAGAGTATGCAGAGCTTCTACTGTCAGTAGATCCCCTCCCACGCGCCTTTTCAGATACCCCGAGGCCGAGCTTATCACTCTCATGTACGTGGGCGATTCTGGTATCCGCAAGGCAATCAAAAAAAAAAAGAGATCGATGTGGGATATACCTGTCCTTCAGGGAAAATGTTGGCAACTTGTTGTATTCCTTAATAGAATAGGACATTGTATTCTATATCATTCCGACCTTTTTTTTCCTTCCGTTTTTTAAGGCATCATATAACCTGCTAGTGCAGGATATTTTTCTCTCTTTCACATATACAGTTCAATGGTGCGATGTGTGGACGCTGCAAGACGCCGTTCACCCACAACAGTGTATTCAGCGTTGTCAACATTTTCAGGTGGATTGTAAATATTAATTCAATGTCACATAATAAATATACCAAATATTGTTGATAGAATTTCATTGTTACTGTTGATACAGTTGGAAAATAAGTTGTTTTTTGAAATATTGGCTTCTAAGACATATAAATCAGTACAGATTTTTCATGAGTTTTTGGATTAACCAAGTTAAAATACATATAGCCACCAAATGTTTTATCATCATCATCATCATCATCGGCACTAAAACCGGGAGCCGGTCTTGGCCTTATTTAGCAAGTCCTGAAGCTTGTTAAATTTTCCATAATGATTTGTTTTTTCCGGGCAAAGTCATTAGTCTTATAGACTTTATAAAACCTAGTATCAAAAAATTTGACTGATCCATCGAAAATGTCTTAGTTTAAGGTATATATGTAAAGTTGGTTCCCAGGAAGTAGTTTGTAATTTTTGAATGTTTTTTTTTGTTTTGTTTTGTTGTGTCTAAAGTTAAACATACCGTGAGTTTAGACTGACCTTATAAATTAGTTCAAATATGATTTGACTGTGTCAAGTGTTTGATAAAGACTTATTGTTTTAATTAATTGGTATATTGAGTTCCACTTAAGAGGGTAAAGATGATGAAAATGATGCTACGTAGTAGTAGTGCTCAAACTGCGGTGCATCTTTTAACTGCAGTTAAAGGCATTTATACAGCAGAAGCTGAAAGCTCAAACGGAAGTGTAGATTCTAATTTTAGGATACCACCAAGATTGTATAGGTAATTTGTGATAAGTTGTGTGCGGATATGCAAGGCTTAAATTGTTGTTATATTGGTGGTGTTGAGAGGTGAGATATTTTTATGGAGCTAATAGACAGTAAAGCTTTAGTTTTATTCTGACTGAAAAGTAGATCAGTTAAGAAAAGTAGCTTCCGAAATCAAAACGTTTTTTTTGATAATGAGCAATATCGGCCGAACGTTAGACAGTGGTACAAACGGTGAGTTTTGAAAACATATTTTCAATTTCCCTTGAATTATGTATCTTGCTAATTAAAAATTATGGAAAAATACGAGTACAGTGCAGATAGTAAAAGAGAAAATGTGTAATTCGTCTTAAGGTTTATGGGAAGGTTTTTCAACATTTAATTATTCTTTTTGGTCTACCGTGAAAATTAAAACTATAAATTTGAAGGTCCCTTACTAATTTCAGAGCACGTTTATTACTTGTCTATTTTAACACATGACCATTTTTTAAAAATAATCTTCGCGATCTAAAACACAGAGCTGCAAGACAACAGTAATAGTGCCTTTCGTAAAAAATTAAGCAAATACGGATCTCTTTCCAGAGGTGTGATTCAATGACCCATTCAGAAACCACTAGATCTCATCCAGTGGCTGAGTCTTTTATTCAAGAACACTTTAGGTGGAACAGATTTTTTTATTTACCTGAACCAAACTAATAACTTCCCTAAAAAGGGATCTAATAATTAGCTGTTCCTTCACGCATATACAAGATATTATGCACTGCATCTGTAATTGCCCAGACTTGGTTGTAACCGTCCTTATAAGTGGGCAGTTGATTCGCCCAATTTGCGTCCGCTACGCTTTAGTTATTGAAAGTGCATCTCGTATCTACTCGTAAGTGGAGTGTAAACTAAATTCGTGAACACAATTGTTATTATTAAGGCTGTTAAATTGGCTGAAAAAACTGTTAACACTACACCAACTTATATAGGTCTTTAGAGAGCATGTTATATTAATTCACAATTTAAATACCATATAGTAATGGAAAGGGTAAATAAAGTGACTTACTTGTACGGACCGTGGAGCGGTCGTTGTTGCTGGTCACTGGTATGCAGGTTGCAGGGGGGCGTTAAGTTCTTGACTTACCCTGTTCAGCTGGCTAGTTTGTTGATGGTGTTGATGTTATCAATTATTGACCCTGATTTTTATAATGAATTGCAGTGGAACTGATACGCTGCACTTCGAATACTTATGTGCCCAACTGTTACAGCAGTTCTTCCAATAGGAGTATCTTTTGCTCCTTTTTTGTTTTGCTGGCAGAGAATATTCCAATTTGTTTCTCTGTCCTTCTGTTTAGCCTTGTTTTCTGATATTCAATTCTTATCATTCGTTATATTTTTGCCGTTGACGTTTCTATTTTTCATTCGGCGCCAACGCCTTTTTTTTAATTATATTTACTGCCAAGTAGAATTTGCATAAAGTAGTAAATGCAAATAGCTACTTGACGATTTTTCTTTCCTTTACATGTAGAGAGGGGAAATTTGCGGAAATTAGGGGGTGTTGGGCGAGGACACGGACGCGGGGTCCGTAACAAGCATAACTCCTCTGGGATTGTAACACTTTTTCCCAAGTACCGATATGGACAAAATACATACTTGCAGAAGATCAAATTAGAAGTATTTCAAGAAAGACTGATATGTCTCATTAGAGGATTCCATCTGCAAACGATGTCTCCCTTATCATACACACGAAGTCTCTTACAGCAGTTTTCAAAAGATAAATTTGACTGAAGAGTTGGTCATGTTTCATTGGAGCATATTCTAGAAACACTATAACGGTTTTTTTATATACATATATGTGGCGGATCAGCACAATCCACAACCTCCACGCAGTCGCCGTAAGCAAAGACTCACACCGAGAGTAGCTTTCGACACTCTCGGTCACCCTCACACACAAAGGAGAGTCACGGCTGAATTGGCGTGGAGTCGACGCGGTACTACGTTGGTCTCGCTCACACGTAGAACGAGAACCGACGCCGGATCTTTCCCGCCAATTTCATTTGACACGTACCACATGTGTGGACAATTGGCGCGAATACTTCACTTCGCCATCAACCGCCGCCGTGACCGGACGCCCGCCTACGTGCAGATCAACCGCCACCAGGGACTCCATCGACTGCAGCCTCTTCAATAACCAATTCTCGACGACTAGGACGATTTGGGGATCGAAACACCAAAGTGGTGACCCCGTAACTTGCAAGCAGTACAGTTTGGGAATGTACAATATTACATTCTGGAATAAATGACATGGAACGAGTTAATAATTGTAAAGTCTAGTGCGCTGGTATTGTAGTACAGGAACTATCGTGAAATTGCCATACTTCATAAACTTCATGGTGCCCTAATATTTCAACTTATTGTGCAATATCTTTGAAAAGTGTCCTCTTGGTTTGGAACAATCTTGAAAAAAAAGCATTCTTGTTTAGTGATATTGGTTAAAGCGCTTAAACACTAAAGCAAATTTAAATCGCCTTCACGTGAAATATATATGCAATCTGAACAACGATAGTCATCTGGCGCATTATAGAAATAAAATAAATTAATAAAAAAGAAAACGAATGTCTATGACGTGATACGATTATATGAATTTGTTCCTCAGTTCAGAGTTCAAAACGGAATCGTACGATACCAGAGATTACGATAACCTACCCCTTTAGTTACCATTGGAGAATTTACAACCGAAGAAAAGGAAATTAAAGCGAATCACATAAAAATCGTGTACTGTATTTAAGACAAAAATAAAGAAAACAACAAACACACCAACACGGAGCTTCGAGGAAGAAAGATCGAAGACAGCAGCATCGAAACCTGTACCCTCCTAGACGCTACTGCCCACCATCGGACCGACGCGATGCCAAAGGTAAAATTAATACCTTTCTGGCGCAACCACCCCCATGCGTGGGTAATTCAAGCTGAGGGAATGCACACAATGTATGGCATCGATGACGACAGCCAAAAGTGCTTCCTGGTCCTGGGGGCCCTCGACACCAACACGATCGACGAGCTTGCCGACGTCTTGGCCAGCCCAACAGCAGCGGACAAATACAGGACGCTTAAGGAAAGTATCCTACGTCGCACAACAGACTCTGAAGAAAAGAAGCTCCACACAGTGCTCACAGAGCTCCAACTCGGCGATCTGAAACCGTCCCAACTGTGGCGAAAAATGAAGGCTCTCGGCGGAACGCGGATCGACGAAAGGGTGCTGTTGGTAAAATGGAGATCACTCCTACCGCAAAACGCCCAAAACACATTGAGGATATTCAACCCTCAAACCACGGAGGACCTGGTCTCCGCGGCGGACGAGATCGTCGACAATCCTCTGGAGAACATCATGGCGGTCGGCGACAAGAAAAGGTCTCAGGACACAATCGCCCAGCGGATCGACGCCCTGGACTCGGCCATCGTACAGCTAACCATCAGCAGTCAGGCACCCAACCTGGATAACCCCAACGGGCGACAGCAGCAAAGTCACCCGAGACCAAGGCCAGGACACAGGACACACAACAGATACGAGACCGGAACCCAGGAGCAATGGTGCTGGTATCATCGGGAATTCGACGCCGACGCGCGCACCTGTAGACCACCTTGCGCATTCGCGAGGTCGGGAAACTAAGTCGCTCACCCCGAATGCAGGTAACGGGGGTGGGCCCCCACGATGAGCCTCGCCTGCTCCTACACGACCGGCTCTCACAGATCAGGCTTCTCGTCGACACGGGATCGGTCGTCTCGCTGCTACCCCGGCGGGCTAAAAACCTCCGGAGACAGGACCGAATTCTGTACGCGGCTAACTCGACGCCCATATCCACGTACGGACACCAACGACGCACATTGGACCTGGGTTTGCAACGGCGCCTCGAATGCGACTTCATCATCGCCGATGTCCCCCACGCCATCCCGGGGGCGGTCTTCCCGGCGAAATACGGACTTATGGTCGACATAAAAAACAAACGCCCAACCGATCCACTCACCGACGTGGCGTCACGCGGGACCATCGCCCCAGCAGCACTGCACTCAGTCTCCGCTATTGCCGGCCCGTTCGACAATCACAAAACAGCACAACGATACACGAAATTACTGGCGGAATTCCGTGACGTTTTCACCCCTAATGCCGGCCCCGCCCAGATCCCCGGGCTAAAGGTAAAGCACGCCATCTGAACCACAGGCCCACCGGTCTTCGAACGCCCACGCAGGCTGAGCGGCGACAAGCTCGAGGCCGCCAAGGCGACCTTCGCGGACCTCCTCGAGGAGGGCATCGTTCTGCCCTCCGCCAGCCAATGGGCAAGCCCACTCCACATGGTCGGCAAACCAGACGGATCCTGGCGAGTAACAGGTGACTACCGCCGCCCCAAAGCGTGCACCATCCCGAACCGCTACCCGCTCCCAGTCATTGAGGACTTGTTCCAGGAGAGCCACGGAAAACCTTCTCGACGGTGGACCTGCGCATGGCATTCTATCAGGTGCCAATCGCCGAGGAAGATATCGAAAAAACGGCCGTCACAGCGCCCTTCGGGCTCTTCGAATTCGTGGGCACATCGCTAGGTCTGAGGAACGCACCGCGGTCAATGCAGCGGGCCCTCAACCACGTTCTTCGCAAACTGCCGTTCGTCAGAGGATACATCGACGACATCCTCGTCGTATTAGACGGACACGACCAGCACCTCGAACACCTGCGGGAACTGCTAATCGCCCTCCGAGGAGCCGGTCTGCGCATCAACGGCGAAAAATGCGCCATCGGCCAGCCCCAGGTAACCTACTTGGGCTACCAAATTTCGGAGAAAGGCTTTCGACCACACTCGGCAAAGGTGGAGGCCATCAGGACTTTCCCCAAACCAACCACTTCAACAGAGCTCCGTCGTTTTCTCGGCATTACGAACTACTACCGGCGGTGCGTCCCGCATGCCGCCAACCTACAAGCACCACTCCAGGATCTACTTAACGGCCTTGCCAAAAGGGCAACCCTAACGTGGACGCCCGAAGCAGACTGGGCCTTCCATCTCTGCAAGCAGGCCATCGCCGACGCAGCTTGTACCACCTTCTTCCGCCCGAGTAGGAACTTAGCGCTAGAGCAACAACAACCTGACGACACATGGCGACCTCTAGGCTTGCGTTACAGTACCTATGACAGAGAGCTTTTGGCAATATACGCAGCGGTAAAACACTTCGAGAGAATACTCGAAGGCCGAGAATTCACGATATTCACCGACCACAAGCCCCTAGTCTACGCCCCGGCCCAGCGAGCACACAAGGCAACGCCGCGCCAAGCCAGACAGCTCGAGTATGTGCTGCGTTTCAACGCCAAACTGGAGCATGCTCGAGGCGCAGACAACGTAGTAGCCGACGGTCTTTCCAGGACCCACCCCGACGATCCGCCAACAGTCACAGACAACGACGCAACAAACAGCAACGCACCGACTGACGACCCCGCCATCGCTACTGGCGCGCCACCTACCACCGAGGCGGACACCGCGCCAGACGCGCTGGAAATCTCAATGCCCACAACGCTGAGTGCGGACATAATCGCCGAAGCGCAAGCCGTCGACCCAAACCTTTCGCACTTGAAGGACTCCGCCCTACAACGGAAGCTGCTCTCAATCGACGGCCACAACATTTATTGCGACACAAAGGAAAACATCACTCGACCGTACCTGCCAGAGCCCCTGCGACGCCAGGCCTTCAGCATCATTCACAGCTTGTCCCACCCAAGTGGCAGAGCGACCGCCAAAGCACTGGCGCGGAAATTCGTGTGGCCCGGCGTTCGCAAGGACGCCATCGCTTGGGCACGTCACTGCGAGGACTGTCAACGCTCCAAGGTAGGGCGTCATAACAGGGAGGCCCTGGGAAAATTCAAAGAGCCGGACAATCGCTTCGAGCACGTCCACGTAGACCTCATCAAGATGCCACTAATGCAAGGGATGCAGTACTGCCTGACCATCATCGATAGATTCTCGCGATGGCCCGTGGCGGTGCCCCTGCCCAACATCAAAACATCCACAATGTGGACCACTGGGTCAGTAACTATGGAACTCCACTTCACATCACGTCAGACAGAGGGCCACAATTCGAGGCAGAGCTATTCACAGAGCTCGCCAAATGCATCGGCGCGCAGATGATCCACACAACGCCGTACCATCCGCGCTCTAACGGAATGGTGGAGAGATTCCACCGAACTCTCAAAGCCGCCCTAAGATGCTGCCCACATTCCTGGCTGGATAGTCTGCCCACAGTTTTGCTCGGCCTCATGACGGCGTACAAAGAGGATCTCGAAGCCTCCCCAGCCGAAATGATCTACGGCACAACCATTCGAATCCCCGAAGAATTCGTCGCATCGGAACCGGCACAGGCAAACAAAACCAACTTCGTCGCGAGCCTACGCCGGCTTTTCAAAGCCAGCCGCCCTGTCCCAGCAACCCGGCACACCACAGGGCACCCGTTCATCCACAAGGATCTGCAGACTTGCACCCATGTCTTCAGACGACTCGACAGCATCCGCAAGCCTCTCGAAGCGCCCTACACAGGCCCGCATCGCGTCATCCGACGCACGGAATACAGAACGATCATCATCGACATCAATGGCCAGGAGAAAACCGTCTCAACCGACCAAGTCAAACCAGCCTACCTGGAAAGGGCAGAGTCGGCCCACACCAACCAACCAATCCAGCCCCAGCTGCCCACACCACAAGCCGGCACCCCTGCTCAGGAGGCCACCCAGCCACAAGGCAGCGCGCACCCCCACCCCACAGCCACACTGCAGCAGAAATCTCACTCCCCGCGCAACCTGCGCCGGTCACGGGGGGGGGGTGGTTGTGGTGGATCAGCACAATCCACAACCTCCACGCAGTCGCCGTAAGCAAAGACTCACACCGAGAGTACCTTTCAACTAATTAAGTCAAGCCCACTCTCGCTCACCCTCACACACAAAGGAGAGTCACAGCTGAATTGGCGTGGAGTCGACGCGGTACTACGTTGGTGTCGCTCACACGTAGAACGAGAACCGACGCCGGATCTTTCCCGCCAATTTCATTTGACACATACCACATGTGTGGACAATTGGCGCGAATACTTCACTTAGCCATCAACCGCCGCCGTGACCGGACGCCCGCCGACGTGCAGATCAACCGCCACCAGGGACTCCATCGACTGCAACCTCTTCAATAACCAACTCTCGGCGACTAGGACGATTTGGGGATCGAAACCCCAAATATATACTGCATTTATTTGACCGAAAATTGAAAATTACAATAAGTAACACAGTTAACTTATAATAGATTGGTTATATAATAATTGTTTACATGTTATTTGCTAATTTTTTCCAAACAGTTTTCTTTATGTGCTTAGGATTTAATGGAATTTAGATATATTGGTAATTTTATTTTTCGTCGAAAAGGTCGAAGAAAAACCACGGACTCTGTTTATTTTAACTTAGCCTATTTAAAATTACTTGCGGGGTGGGAGCGAACATACAGTCTCCACGTGACACCCCTGGAGCCAGTGCATGCAGCGACATCCGGAGAAAGTTTGGCGCACGGCTGCCCGGAAAAACAAATTATTATGGACAATTTAACAAATCTCGGATATGGACCGGATGCCGGTGGAGAAATTTGTTAAATAAGGCCAAGATCGGATACCGGTTGTAATGCCGATGATGATGATGATTTAAAAATACCTAATATAACTTAATCTAACTTAATCCAACTTAATCTAATTTTATTTACAATTGATGCAGAAGCAACAACCTAACATTTGCACAACAATTTGCATCAAGTAATTTAATTAAGTAAATCAAACAAATTCATTTGACTCGGCGAAGTTCCACACTTACAACGCCTGAAAGTGGACAATTGCAAAATCATTCGTAATTAGCCATGCCATTGAATGCTTCTCGAAGTGCTCGCTGATTGCGGAGAAAATTCAGCTGGCTGATAGCAGGCCCCGTTACTGGAATCGCTGAGTCTGAAAAAGAGATTAACATAATCGTGCAGCGGATGAGATTTTTTTCTGTTGCTCTGGTGGCTGGTTCTGACAGAAAAAACAGAAGTGACGGAATTAAGGTGCAGTTTTTTCGCGTTTCAATATTCGGTAAAATTAAGTTGTTCGGTACTGCTTTTCGTATGGGTATAATGACAGTTTTTTTTTTTGAATTGATTAGCTCTGAAAGTTGTAACAAAAAGGTGAATTCGTTTCAATGAAAAAAAAGATTTGAATTTAAAACTAATTACATTGTTTTTTGTCTCTTTGCTGAATCCATCACCACTATTTAATTTTGCTGGGCTTTAACGGCGTCCATGGTCCTTCGAGCCGGATTTATACAATCCGAGGAATTGAGATACCAGGGATTTACGATCCGAGATACAAAAAAGGATTGACTACAAAGCATATTCGGCTTTGAATCAAACATCCAAATCAGTGCACATGAATGAGGCACGTTTACGGAATTTGGAGCATTTCTTTGAGGAAGCAAAGGGACGGCACCAAAAAATTATAGCTAGGAGCCGCTAGCATACGAGATCAAAACGAAATACACGGAAGAACTCCACTTCCATAAGCTGAAGGAACTGTATTACAGTTATTCCTCAGAACTCAGGTCGCAATTGTAGTAAGTCGATACTCACCCGCTGGGGCACAACTCATTCAACAACTCAATGGGAGGAATAAAGGCGCCAACGGTGGAACTGAAGTTGCCCCCCATTAAAATACCTACCTTTTCCGGTTCTTACCAGACGTGGCCGGAATTCAAAAATCTATTTGAGAGCCTCATCATCAGAAATACCTCTATATCTGATGTACAACGGCTACATTACCTAAAGGCAAACCTGAGTGGAGAAGCAGAACGTCTGCTGAGGAACTTGCTGTTCAGTCAACCTTCGCTGGGCCATGAGTCGGCCGATGGGATTAGGTCTCTAGTGGATACCACAAGTGAGGCCAAACAATCATTACAGAACCTAGGAATCCCGATCACATCGTGGAAGGACGTATTAATTTTCCACACAATCCAGAAGCTCCCCTTTAAAACACGAGGTTTGTGGGAATCTCACATTTCATCGTATGTGGATTACCCAACTTACGATGTACGAGAGGAGTTTCTACTCACAAGGATTAGAACCTTGGATGTCATGGGACAAAAAAACGTCCAGTATTCCTCGCGGGAAGCCCAGGGGAACACCTTTTGCAGTCCGTGTCCACAATTCGACCTTCCACAGGTGCTCAATGTGCTCAGACTCACATTTCATTCGCAATTGCTTCAATTTTCAAGCACTCAGCCCACATAGCAACCAAGCGCCATTTGTGTGTCAACTGTCTGCCAAATACGCACAGGATTCAAGAGTGCACAAACAGGCATAGCTGTATGCACTGTAATCCGTTGTTGCGCACGGACGATATCCACCATTCCATGCCCAGAAGTGACTCTGCTACGACGATGACTCCATCTGGAACATCTGCTGACCAAACTCATCAGGCACAATCAACGGAGGATTCAGTGGTCTCTGCCAGATCCTCAGTATTCAACGCCTGCATTGTCGAAAACAACAATGTTCAGACTGTTCTTCTGGCTACGGCTCTCATCAGGGTCTACAGGCTGAGCGACAGCCTCTGACGCTACGAGCTCTCCTGGATCCTGGGTCTGGAGCGTCTTTCATTACCGAGTCAGCATCACGGTTGTTAAGGCTCAAAAGAGAGAAAGACCACGTGTCCGTCTATGGTACGAGGGTTGCCTCTTATGTTTCGGGATTTGGCAACCCTAGTGTTGCAATCCGGCAATTGACAGCTCTGTTGTAAAGTTGGACATTTTTGAGGTTATACGCACTCAGAACGTTTTGACATACGAGCGCTATTTGTGTTGTTTACAGTAACTTAAAAGATTCATCTCGGCCCAAAAATGGAATTAAATCGTCAACATTTTCGTGCGATTATTTTTTACAACTTTCGGCGTGGATTAACTCAGCAACAGTGCATGGATGAACTTAATTCAATTTTTGGCGATGAAGCTCCATCAAGGACCAGTGTTTATCGATGGTATGGTGAATTCAATCGTGGTCGTAGTTCACTCCAAGATGAATTTCGTGAAGGTCGTCCAAAATCAGTCGTTGTTCCGAAAACCATTGATGCTGTGCGCGAACTGATATTGGAAGATCGTCATGTAACCTATCGTGAGATTGAGACAACCTTAGGCGTTAGTGGGACCAGCATACATTCAATATTGCATAAACATTTGACTGTCAACTGTTCGCGTTGGATCCCACACAATTTGTCAATCGCCCAAAAAAAAGGCTCGTGTCAATTGGTCGAAAGAAATGCTCAAAAAATACGGTCGCGGTGCTTCGAAACACGTCTATGACATCGTGACAGGTGATGAATCGTGGATTTACGCGTATGAGCCCGAAAGTAAACAGCAGTCGACTGTCTGGGTGTTTCAAGATGAGCCAAATCCAACAAAAGTTGTTCGCGCACGAAGCACTTCCACGCAAATGGTCGCCTGTTTTTTCGGAAAAACTGGACATGTCGCAACCGTACCACTAGAACAACGCAGAACAGTCAATTCTGAGTGGTACACAACCATTTGTTTGCCAGTTGTCTTTCAAGAAATCAGGAAAACCAACCGCCGAAGACGGATCACTCTTCACCACGACAATGCGAGCTCTCACACATCGGCTGCGACAACTGCATTTTTGAGCACCCAAAACATCGATTTGATGGGTCATCCGCCGTATAGTCCTGACTTGGCACCGAATGACTTCTTTTTATTCCCGTACGTAAAAAACAAACTGAGAGGTCAACGTTTTTCGACACCTGAAGAAGCGGTTGCTGCATTCAGAATGTATGTGTTGGAGATACCTCAATCAGAGTGGCAAAAGTGCTTCGACAATTGGTTCGAATGCATGCAAAAGTGTATAGATCTTCATGGGGAATATTTTGAAAACCAATAAAGTGATTTTCGATGATCAATATTTGTTTTGTTCTCTAATCCCGAAATATAAAAGGCAACCGTCGTATAGGAGAAGCAAGGATGAGTGCATCGGCGCAAAAGGCATCACTCATCATACACTTTAAGGTCAACGAACCCTTCACATTGCAGGTTCAAGCCTATGTTTTGCCCAAACTCACCGCGGTACTTCCCATGGGCAATCTTCAACGCGTTAACTGGGACCATCTAAAAGGTATCGAGCTGGCTGTTCCGACTTATTACAGGCCAAGCAAGATTGACATCCTTCTTGGGGGCGATCTTTATCCGCGTGCCCGGCTCCTTACAATTGTCAGGGGCATCACCGATTCTCCAATACTAACTTATGGACCATCCCATCACATGGCACTTCGTCATTGCGGATGTGAATGAACCCCTGATAGGCTCCGACCTACTACGACGCCACGACCTGTTGGTCGATGCAACCCACAACAGGCTAGTGGGCCTCACCGCACCCCCCTGCCCCCTCTGCCTCTCCCATTACGGGCCCAGGCCCAGCCAGGGTACAGGTATTCGTCAACACGACAGTTCCCCTACCTAACCAGCGCGCTTACCGAGACAACCAGGGCCACCTACACCTCCAAGCACCAAGCCCCCTTCTAGCACCGCACCAGCCGCCTACACTCCCCTATTTATTTCGCGACTACGTCACTAGGGGCGGGGGGTGTTGTGCGGATTCCTTAAAACTGCGCAAGCAACCACCCACAATTCCAACTACAATTCCACCCATAATTCCAACCACCATTCCACCCACAAGTCCAGCCACAATTTCAAACCCAACCCCTTCACCAGGCATCATATCAAATTCCCTGAAAAGAATTCATCATTTCATTCATTTAATGCATCACCACATTTTTCGGGCTTGTCCACAGTCACACCAACTTTTGTCCAACCGACAAAAGCAGTTCACGCATCTCGCGTCTAGCCGCCAAGAATCGAATTCTCCAGCATGTAAACATGCACACAAAGAATTCGACCGTTTCCACCGGCATCGATACCGTGCACAATCATCATTGTGCAAGTATCTCATTTGCTTGTGGCACAAGTTTCCCTAATGGCATGCAGACTATTTACGCAGCTGCATGCACACCACCAACGATGCCCTTTGTCTCATTTCCTTTTTTCTCGTTTCCGTTTGCCCATGACCTGGCAACATGGACAAGCGATATAATCCCGCCACGATCAACGCAAAGAGATCCCCTGCCATTGATCGCCACAGGGAGAAACTTCACGTTTCTCTCGAAAACCAAAACCCACCTCTAACCAAGGAACGACTCTGCACGAGTCAGTTCAATGAGTCGAGTTTAATCCAATGGCGAGTGTGCACAAGTCGTGAATCAACGGGGTTAGTAAAACAAATTGACTAAGTATAAATGTAGGTGTACGTGTGCTTAAATTGTAAACTATTATTTAATGAACAATGCAAACTCTGTGTGCTAAATAGTTAAACAGTTTGTCTACAACAATTAATTGATGTGTCTTTCACAGAACTTACCCCTGTTTGTACTTGTCGGTGATTAGGTCACTAATAAGAACTCGTTTTTTTTTCTTCTTTATATTTCCAGGTATATTTATTTAAAATCAGTCTATTTTTATTTGAACTTTACACAGATATATTTATTTACAAATCGGTTTACTTTTATTTGAACGATAAAGTTTTCCTTATCTTTTTCAATCGCACGAATTATGTTTTCCTAAACTCCACTTGAGTGAAATGAAGGACAACACTTTTAAATAAAATTTATATTTTATTCAATTTCGAATTTAACAAACGTCTGCTCTTCAGAGTGCCGTTTTGTAAACTTAACTTACTCTAACATAAAATCTTATATCTAGGTTTGTTTCTCTACGTTGCAATATAATATCTTTATCACAATGGATATTATATTGGAATTAGTGTAATATTCATTTTCGTGTTTCCACGAGTTCTTGCTAATTATCTTTGAGTTTGTTCATCTGGATGAAATGTGCAATTAGGTAACATATGTTGTGATATACATTATATTCTAATTTGGTTATTCCCTATTTTACGTTTCTTTGAATTTTTGTAGTTAGTAACCTTTTGAGTTTTGTTCTTAATAATATTTCTGTCTAGACAAAATGTGTAATTAGGTTACACATTTTGGTTGATGGGTTTTTGTGTCGTCAAGGATTCTTTGACGTAACACACGCGCACACGACTAATTTTCTCACAACTATCTTTTTTTCGTTTCCTGGAGCGACCGACTACTCGCCATGAACTCACGAATTAAACAAGAACGAATCTCGTGTCTTTCGTTTTCACATCCTTTTGTGTTCCGCTTCCACGATTGTTACTTCTAGGAAGCGGAATTGGCTAATAGGGGGCTTGGCTATGGACGGTAGGGAGACTATGTCTAAATAGGGAGGAAATCGCTATGTACAATAGGATTGAGGTTTTAAAATAGGGGTTTTACTTTATTTAAATTATTCAACTATTGTGTTTGGGGATATTCTATTGTAATGGGAAATAGGTGATTTGGAGGGAAGGGAAGGATATGCACGCGAAGACACGAGATGTTAATTATTCATAAGGAGGGTGATAATTAATTGAACTTAATTATATAACAGAGGAGGGCTGAACGCTTGGAGAACAAGGTGGCCCTGCGTACTTCGGGAGGCGCTGTAATTGTTAAGGGAACTGTCGTGATGACAAATTCCTGGTTATGGTTTGGGTCTGTGTCGATAAATATGGTGGACTCGGTTGTTACCGCGTTGATGCCGTCTAGGGCAAGGGTGGTCCAATGGCCTGTTATGGGTCGCTTGGACCAACAGGTTTATCGTCCGAGTAGGTCGGAACCTATCGGAAATCCGCCTGCATCCGCAGTGACGAAGTGGCGTGTGCGAGATGGGGGGGACTTGTCCCAGGATTAATCGCATCCGCAGAGACGGGTTGCCGTGTGCGGGATGGAAAGGAGACCCGAGTCCAGAGCCGGTGTCTTTCGTCCATACGTTTGTATGGCGAATTTTTTGCCGCTGGGACTGGTGAAAGGGGCGGGCACTCAGTTGCGCGGCTTACCGATCGAGGGAGGACCGGTACATCGGCGCCAATGTAGCGGTAGCTGCGACCTCGACCGAACGGCAACTTGTGGTGAGTAGTTGCTTGTGTCCAACCTCAGGGTGCCCTAGGATAATGGATGCGCGCTCCGAGGCGGCGTAGAGGGGCGTGCATTGCCTTGGGTTGCCGTTTAATTGGGCCATGGTGGCTTATGACTGAAGTACCTATATGAGGTGTTCCAGGGTGAGGCTAGGTAGAGACACCTGTGTAAGGTGTTCTAAATAGGGTTTCAGACCGGTGGAATCGGTTTGATTTTCCGACCGGTGTAGGTGGGATGAATGGGCGGCGTAGCGAGGAGCCGAAGCCATGAATGAAGGGTGTCGAGCAGAGGTAGGCAGAGTCGCATAAAACTGCCTTTGGCGAGTATGGGCACCAATATTTGTAGACGCGGCGGAAAAGGTTTAACGAGGGCGTCAAAAGGGGTCAAGCAAAGGCGAGCTAAGTCGCATGAACTCAGATGCTGGGCATGGTGGCCGATGGTAAGAGAAGGGCCAGACGGGTATTGAAATGAGCCGTGTGAGTAGAAACCGGGCCTCTTACTAATTGTTTGCTATGCGTAGTAGCTAATGTGTAGAAACTCGTTAACCAATAAAGAACATTCAATACAATAGACTCAAAAAGTGCGTGTCAATTATTTACTTCTGGTGGTGCCGATCGGTTAATGTGGACAACGACGTTTTGTTCTTCCCCTAGGTGACATTTTGCTGTGTTTCTTTCGGTTGTTTTCGGCGAACAATTTGTGGCGGAACATAAATAAATGGGGGATGCGGAGAGAATCAGTGCCGTACGCCGGTGTACAGTGCTTCGCTCCCTACAGTGGTAACCCCGACGTGATTGGATGGGAGTTATGGGGGTTTTTTAGGTAAGTGAACCGTGGAGTTTGGCGGAACCGCCACACATCGATACCTCCTTTCCTTGTCCACTTCCTCTCCATCCGCTCGAACTGTGCTTTGACATTTAAGGGTACTTCAAAATTCCGTTTTGTGGGCGCGTTAGAAAAAAAAGTCGATCCAAACTCTGCCCAAAGCCTCAAACTAATATTGAAATAACAGACATAGTTTTCCTTCTTGGCTGCCTTATCACATTTTATTTTTTCAAAACGACGTTTATTAAAATTGACTATTATTTATTGCTTTCAGAGAAAACCACGACACAACCACGACCGGACAACATTATATACACATACGATGAAGCACTGGCTGTCACACAAACAGGAAAGTTTCACTACATGCATCTTTTGGTATGCGGCCTCTGCTTTGCAGCTACCATAGTAGAAACATTGGGACTCAGTTTATTAATGCTATCCATAAAGTGTGACTTCAAATCTACATCTCAGGATGGCATATTAGGGACTGTTGGATTCGTCGGGACCGTACTAGGTTCACACGCCAGTGGTTTGATTGCGGATACATGGGGAAGAGTGAAGACGTTACGGACAGCCGTACTGGGAGCGTTCATTTCAAACTTTATATCAGTGTTCTCGATCAACATTTGGATGTTAATAGTTTTCCGGTTACTTAACGGAATATTCATAGCCGGATGTCAGGCGTGTACTCTCAGCTATTGCGGAGAATTCCACTGTCAGAAAACTAGAACGAAATATACGACGTTGCTATCGGTATTTTTGACCATAGCGATTATATACATGTCAGGTAATCGAAAAAAAAAGTAATTATCATAACTTATATATCACTGTCAAAAGACTAAAATGTTCAGCTCAAAACGAACCCAATTAATCGTGTCTATGCCCTTCGCGGGAATTGGGAATCTTTCAAACCATCCTGTGACAAATTTCGCGTAAAGATTTTGGCCTACATCCTTACAAGATCAAATTCACTAAAGAACTGAAGTCTTTTTATTATTTAATGGGCTCTCTACAAAAATGATGTTATGTTGGTATTAAAAAATCGTATAGGTATCCTTCTACAAAGTCAGAAGCGTTTATAGATTGTATCATTGTATGCCTCTGAAGCTCATCAGCGTGCACGATTTATCGGTGTACTAACCATGCCTCTTCGGTGCCTTAAGTTGCAGTCGAAAAATAAGTAGTTTGTTTAACGTAACCTCTAACACGAGAGATTTTTTTCGATTGGTTGCAGTCAAATGATGTCTTCTTATGAAAAAGAGACTCTTTTGGACCTTATTCTAAAAGACTGTCGAATCGATTTTTTTAAATTTAGATCTTAGTAGTGGAATCATCTGACTTGGGTCATTTTGAACTGAAGCACATATGGGAGCGATATTTTTCACACTTGAACCGATGCACACAGCTTATCCGGTGGCAGTGAACATTACGACCGAAATAGGGAGTAAGCGCTTTCAAAGTTTCGACCATCGACTCAGAATTTCAGTAGTAATTTTTAATAAAATCCAAACAGTGCCCTTTCGTGAGCTTCTCCATGATAAAATTTAAAATTTGGCCGACTATTTGACATTGACAGATATTGAAAAAAGTTTAAGGATGCATTCGTATTAAAACACAAAAGTATTATATTCGTTTTGAAGAACTCCTTATAACGATGACATTATAGGCCCTCCGGTAAACTCTTTCTGCACTATCTATTATCCTTCACAGACAGGATGCATTTCTATGACTCCTTTTTTCCCAGCTGAATTTGTTTTTCGAATGTTCTGAATTCTTTGATTCCTCCCTCCACTCCTCTGAAGTGCAATTGTATTAAGAGTGCTACAGAGTACAGCACAGGTACATACATTTAGTCATCAACTTGCACTTAGAATAGATGTTGCTTTCTATATAATTGTTGACTAAGGAGCCAGCTGTTCCAACGACAATACTTGTGATTTGGGTTAGTTTTTCACAGTCTTCTGATACTCCTAGCTCCGGTTCAGAAGTTAAGGGGGCATATATAGTCATCATTTAAAAAAAAAACGACTTTTTCGACATTTTTTTATGAGAGTACAACATCTCAGAAATATTCATCGGAAATTTTGAACTGGATCGAAGCAAATGATAATGAAGAGCCTTTCCGATAGGCTCCTATTTTTATTGAACCTTAAACGCGTTTATTTCAAACAGCATTCAAAACTTACAAAAATTAATTGCAACATCTCATAGATGTTGTCCCGAAATTTTAGATCGATTAGATAAAAATTGAAAGAGATGGACCATTTTCAAGCCCCGCCCTTCTGACCGGCTTCCATCCTTTTTGAAAACTTTAAGCGCGTTTATATCAAAAAAGCATTTTCGAAATTGGTAGACTTGACATTTCAAAAAATAATGACCCGATCTTTCTAAACCTTATTTTAGATAAAATTTACTAGGGGGATTTTTTGTTTCACTGATTAGAGCTTGATTTACAAAAAAAAAAAAACATCGATTTTTTCAATAAAAATCGTGATTTTGAATTTAAAGTTGTTTAAAAATCCACAGTTTAATTTATTTTTTTTTTTTCAAAATCCTTCGTCCACCCGTGAGAATGAGGAATCTGTTGCTTCGCTCTTTGATTCAGACAATCCGGTCTTGATTTATTATGTCCGTGAGAGGTCACTTTTTTTTTAACTCGAGGGATGTTTTGTGATTATTAACATGTTTTTAATAAAAAAATAACCAGTTAGCCCCAAATGATAATAAACATTATGCAGACGTTTTTGAATAAATGTATTCAACCGATTTAGAAGCAGAAAATCGAGAGAAGGCATCTTTTTTCGCCCTAACGACCTATCATCATCATCATCGGCACTACAACCGGGAACCGGTCTTGGCCTTATTTAGCAAGTCCTGAGGCGCCAGAGGCTCCCCGACGGGGAATCGAACCACGGTCTCCCGCGTGACAGCCGGGTATACTAACCACTATACTATCGAGGAGCCTTACGAACTAAGCCCTCTTAAATTAAGTATTTGATTAATCTTAGCAGATTTAACATATAATTGTATCCTTTTCTTAAAGTCAACTATCCACTAAACTGTACTAATTGCCATTGCAGCTGTCGCTTGGGTTATCCTTCCCCTGCACTTGGATGCTATAATTATGGGTATAAAATTCTCATCATGGAGATACGTACTCCTGGGAAACAGTGTTATAACTGTCACGGCTTTCATATGTTTAATGCTGTTGCCAGAAAGTCCCAAGTATACTCTCCTCCGAGGGTTTCCTGAAAAGACCATCGAGATCTTGGCGATGATATTCAGGCTAAATACAGGAAAGCCGAACAGTGAGTATCCAGTCAAAAACCTACACCCAGACATTCCAGGAGGCAATTTAAGGAGAGTGCGTGGGATCACCGATGCCGTTCAATTGGTGTGGCGTCAAACTGGTGATTTATTCTGCAGGAAACGGTGTCTTCACACCCTCAACATCTGCTTTTTACTATTAATTTTTTACTTTATCTCCCATGGTTTCCTTTTATGGTAAGAGCCTCACCAATCTAACTGAAGTATTATTCCAATGTCAACCTGAACATTGCAGGTTACCAACAGTGTTAACTAAAATGCACCATCACCTTGAAGGAGGATCCACGTTTTGTCAGGCCCTAAACACAGTAAACGTCACAACAATAAGTTCTTCTGTTTCCAATGATCCATGTGATGCGCCGGTGGATACCTCCTCGCTGGAGAACATGACGTACAATGGAGTAGTGTTAACAGGTGCCTATATCGTATTAAACCTCATGGTCGATTGGGTGGGGAAAGTTAATCTTATATGTAAGATTTAATTTCACTTCTAAAAACGTTTTCAGTAAACTTTGTTATCATTCGCAGTGGTTTGGCTAGTGGTTACAATTGCTTGTTGTTTGGCGCTACATTGGGTGAACTCCTTCATTGTGGCCAACATTCTACTGCTCTGTATGATAACTATTGGCAACAGTGCAGGAATAATATCTGCTATAGCCGTGGAATATTTTCCAACAAAAGTTAATGCCACGGCAATGTGTCTGGTGCTGATGGTGGGTCGATTAGGAGCAGCTGCTGGCAGCTACATACTGAGCTACGTACTCTTCACGCATTGTGATATGGTCTTCTACATATTGGCAGGAGTTCTTTTGCTAGTAGCGATTCCAATTAAGCTGTTACCGGAGCTTAAAAAACCATGGCGAACGTAGAAACCTTTCAACATCACAAACGTTATGTGACTTCGCCGAACAATTAGAAATTTAGTGGAACTACGATTTTAGTTGATTTGTCGAGTAATAAAAAAAAACATCATTTTTTCTACGGCAGAACATATGGTACACTAAAATAAAATAATAAGAAACTCAGCTATACATCATCATCATCGGCACTACAGCCGGGAACCGGTCTTGGCCTTATTTAGCAAGTCCTGAGGCTTGTTAAATTTTCCATAATGATTTGTTTTTTCCGGGCAAGGTCATTAGTCTTGCGCCAGAGGCTCCCCGACGGGGAATCGAACCCCGGTCTCCCGCGTGACAGGCGGGTATACTAACCACTATACTATCGAGGTGCTATACATGGGTGGCCCGAAAAGTATCCGACCTCAAAGTGAAGATAGCGGCACTCGTCAATACTATATACCTATATACGAGGGTGGGCTGAAAAGTTTCCGACCTCAACGTGAAGATAGTGGCACTCGTCAATAAAAGCTAATGAATGTACTTGTGCATCTTTTGACAGTTACTCACCAAAATTTCAGCCATTTTGAACGGGTAGTTTTTATTTGACAGTCGTTTGAGTGAGTCGATGTGAGTGTTTTTGTGAAAATGTACAAAATTGAGTATCGAGCTGTCATTAAATTTTTGTTTATGAAAGGCAATACCCCTACGCAATTCAAAGATGAGTTGAACTCTGTGTATGGGGACTCTGCACCACAGTGCAATTTTGGGCAGCTGAATTGAAACGTGGCCGTGAGAGCTTGGGAGGTGATGAACGTCCAGGACGTTCAAAAACTACAACAACTGAAGATAACATCCTTAAAGCTCACCAAATGGTGCTAGACGACCGCCGAATTAAAGTGAGAGAGATGGCAGAGGCTATGAAAATGTCCAAAGAACGTGCTTGTCACATATTAAATCAAGATTTGGGCATGAGAAAGCTGTCCGTGCGTTTGCTCACGTTAGACGAAAAACGTGTTCGAATGAAGATTTTCAACGCGCTCTGTTGGCGCAGTTTAGGCGCAATAAATCCGAGTTTTGGCTCCGATTAATTACTGTCGATGAAACTTGATACACCATTATACGCCCGAAACAAAAATACAGTCAAAACAGTAGACTGCAAAGGGGGAATCGGCTCCAAAAAAAAAAAGCCAAAAACATCGGCTCACTCAAACAACTGTCAAATAAAAACGACCCGTTCAAATTGGATGAAATTTTGGTGAGTAACAGTCAAAAGATGCCACTATCTTCACGTTGAGGTCGGAAACTTTTCAGCCCACCCTCGTATATAGACGGTGTTTTCTGAATGTGCATTTACTTATGAAGATTCATTTTGATGATGGAATTTCTCTGTGAAAAACTTTAACAACGCAATGAGGAGAAGTTTAATCAACATACTGCTTTTAAGCGTTACTTACAGCGTTTTGCAAAGCATTGGAGAACGTGATTCGAATCCACTCTAGAAAAGTTAGAACCAAAGTGCTGACGCAACAGACTACGGCCGCGTGTTCGCGAGGATGTCTCTACTCTTTATATACGCTATATCGTTATTGCGTTAATGTTCTTGTATGCGCTGATGAGTTTTTTTTTTTTCGACTCTTTTTTGCTGCTAGGTTCCTTACCACGCTCTTCGTCCAATCGCAAAGTTGCTGGGAAATTCCATATGAATGAAGGTTGCTCAGCAGTGCCCCGTGCCAGACGCGGTCAAAAGCCTTAGAGATATCCAATGCGACCGCCCTTGACTCACCATGCCCTTCAGTCGAATCGCATATCTCCATATATCAGTTATAACGCTCAAAAAGTCTCCGGTGGACCGGCTGCAACGGAATCCCTATTGACGATCATTCAGAAGTCCGTTGCATACCAAGTATTTAATTAACTCGGCCTTGATGACCTTTTCCGTCACCTTAGATAACATAAACAGTAATGCTATCGGCCCGTAATTTTGTGGGAGATATTTCTTCACCTCTTTGGGACTGGCTGAACTTGAGCGATTTTCCAGCAGGTAGAAAATGTCCTCCATGCAGAAGATAAGCGAAAGGGTCTGCCAAGAACCGGCGATTGTTCTGGAGCACAGTTCTTAAGAACTGTTGCTGGTATTCTGTCGGGCGGTTGCCTTCTTACCGTCCAATCCACGTTGAATGGTACACAGGCGGAACTTCTCATCCCGCATCGCCGACCGAACGACCGCGATCACGGGTGGCTCCAAAAGTCCTGCATCGAGGTTTGAATTCACGGGGAATAATTTCGCAAACACATTAGCTTTATCTTTTGAATTTGTGACAGACGTCCCGATGGCCGTCACGAACGGAGGAAGTGAAGTTACTGCTCACAGCCCTTGCCATTGGCCAGAAGGAAGGCGAACCAGTTGAGCACTCAAGGAATTGATTAGTCACTCTGCCGTTCTAACCCCTTTTCATGGTATCAATCGCCTGGTTGCACGCGTTTCTGATTATAACAAAATTCGTTCTGTTGATCTCGATTGGATTGGGGCACCATTGCTTAAAAGCACACTTTTTTGCCACCCACAGTTGCTAGCATTTTTTATCAAACCAAGGTTTATCAGTAAATAACGTATAAATGTTCGGCTCGGATGTCAAATGCAGATCCAGGCTGTTTGCATAATCACCTCGGGTAGCCGGCACTCGCGTAGGTTCCTCCACGAGTTGAGTCAAATTGTGGCCAACAGACAACATCTCCGCTACCCTCCCAGCCTCGCCGGCTCTGTTAGAATGTATCAGCCAGCCGGAATTGTGTACATAAAAATCCCCCGAGGACGACAACTTTCAAAGCCAGGTGGTTGATCTGTATCCGGTCGATGGTACGTGAAAGATGTTCGAAAAATGTCGGAAGTCTATTTGTAGTGCTCTGAGAAGTGCTACCGTCTTCTTCCCCCACACATACATCTAAATCCCGACACCTAAACTTAAAATCATGATAAACGAATCAAATACTCGTTTCAAACCAATTAACAACTCTTTCACCCAACTAATTCACAAATCCATTCTCCCGATCTAACAAAATTTCTGATAAACGAATCAAATGTTTCGTTTATCGCCCATAACAGGTCAATTGAAAAGTCCCTGGCCCGACACATAGATGGCGGCACTATAATTAAATCCATATGATTTTTAGTTAGCCCTAACCTTCAAAAGACGGGTGTATAAATTTGACAGATGTCGGATCATTAGTTTATGAATTATAATATTTTGAGTGAAGCAACTTCTGTTATTGTGAAAAAAATGGATAAAAAGGAATTTCGCGTGTTGATAAAATATTGCTTTTTGAAGGGAAAAAATGCAGTTGAAGCAAAAACTTGGCTTGATGACGAGTTTCCAGACGCTGCCCCAGGAAAATCAACCATCAAGGATTGGTATGCTAAGTTTAGACGTGGTGAAATGAGCACCGAAGACGGTGAACGCAGTGGACGCCCAAAAGAGGTTGTTACCGACGAAAACATTAGAAAAATCCACAAAATGATTTTGAATGGCCGTAAATTGAAATTGAATGAAATAGCAGGCACTCTAAAGATATTAACTGAACGTGTACATCATATCATTCACGAATATTTGGGTATGAGAAAGCTCTGTGCAAAGTGGGTGCCGCGCGAGCTCACTTTTGACCAAAAACAACGACGAGTTGATGATTCGGAGCAATGTTTGGAGATGATCAAGCGTAATAAGCCCGAGTTTTTGCATCGATATGTGACAATGGATGAAACATAGCTCCATCATTTCACTCCGAAGTCCAATCGACAGTCATCCGGGTGGACAGCACACGATGAACCCGCCCCAAAGCGTGGAAAAACGCAACAGTCGACTGGCAAGGTTATGGCGTCTGTATTTTGGGATGCGCGCGGAATAATTTTCATTGACTATCTTGAAAAAGGAAGGACCATCAACAGCGACTATTACACAGCGTTATTGGGCCGTTTGAAGGACGAAATCGAAATCGAAATCGAAAAACGACCGCATTTGAAGAAAAAGAAAGTGCTGCTTCACCAAGACAATGCACCGTGTCACAAGTCAGTGAAAACGATGGCAAAAATCCATGAATTGGGCTTCGAATCGCTTCCGCATCCACCGTATTCTCCAGATCTGCCCCCCAGCGACTATTTCCTGTTCTCAGATCTCAAAAGAATGCTCGCTGGGAGGAAATTTTCGTCGAATGAAGAGGTGATCGCCGAAACTGAGGCCTATTTTGAAGCAAAGGACAAATCGTACTACAAAAAAGGTATCGAAAAGTTGGAGGGTCGCTATATTCAGTGTATCACCCTCGAAGGGAATTATTTTAAATAAAAAAAACGAATTTTGCCAAAAAAATGTGTTTTACTATGGAAGGCCGGGGACTTTTCAATTGACCTGTTACAACCAAGTCCCCAAAATCCCCAATTTAAAACAAACGCAGGTATGTATTGTGATCTGTATCACAAAATCAATATCGCTGGAGGTAGTACCCCAGGAGAACAAATCTAAGTGTATAAATAAAGTAGTCGTTTTAAATAGTGTGTTTTAATTAAGTTCAGCTGCTCCAACACAGGCGTGGACCAGGGGGCGAGAACTTCTTGCTGACAATTGGTGCGTAGAGTCGTGGTATACCCACAAAACATACTTCTAGTTTCGCCGCTTCCGAGCTTCATTTGCCCCACGGAAGCCCCTGGGTTGCTCGACGCAGGGACGCTATTCCCCGAACGACGTCCCACGAACGATCGGTCGTTACAACGGGAGATCCATAAAGAGATCTTGTTCATATAGAACAAAAATAATATCCTCACAAGTAACGCTACAACATTTGTCATTCAAATTTAACAGAATTCCTCAACACTATTCTCAACCATATGATGTCCAAATTATTAGGCTCTAACTCCTCTATCTAGATCGGGCCGCGTGAAGACCAAGATCCACCCTTAAAACGGAATCTTGAATGTAAGTCGTATCCTTAGCAACGAAGGTAAGTCGAATCAGTGACGAATCGACTTGGCTCTCAGTTAGGGCAAGGATGTCAGGTTTCAGTGTTTGCAAATATTGATGGAGGGCGTTTACATTCGTATTGGTGAAACCGATGCCCCTGATGTTACAAAACGCTGTTACCAGTCGAGCGTCGACAGAGCCTCGAGAGCGAACCCAATTATCAGATGACGAATTTCTTAAAGTTCGGTTATTTATCAAAACATTTGAATAGTGTTCCTCTTGACATAGTCCTCCTGGAGATCCAAATGGGAAACTAGTTTACCTCCGGAATTCTCTATCTCAGAAGATACCATCATGACTTATCTCCATTTCAGTCCGGGCCACCAGCCATACATCCGAAACATACTCGAAGATTTCTCCAGACGGTATCGCGGGATGTCGAACAGCTCCGACAGATGGCCAAAGATTTCTTCCGACCGTTTTACGAAGCCTATAGCTTGATGGGGTGCTATTTCACCGGGCGACAGAACGTTGGGAGCCCACCTAACACTCGGGAAATTCTACCTACCACTACTGAAATTCATATTCATCTAAAGAGTGTTTATGGCGACGATGCTGTTGATAGGTGTACTGTAATCGGCGGGTAATCAAATGTTTGTGACTGCGAACCTCAAAAACCCATAACTGTAGATGGAACACGCAGTGGAGGTCCGATCATCGCTGCAGACGATAATCATCGGAAACTCGTCAACGATTTGATTCAAAATGATCGGAAAATCACACAAAACCGTATTGCAAGCCATATTGGAATATCCAAGGAAGGTGTCGGCTTTATTATTGAACAATTGGGATAACGTAAAATTTGGGCTCGATGGGCTCCACGCCGTCTGACAGATGAAAACGTACGAAGAATTCTTGACAGAAGACCAGCGGGAGGGCAATGTAAGACGCAATCTTGAGGAAATTGAGAGAGCGAAGCGTGGAAAGAAAATGCACAAGACAGGAAACGATGGCGCAGCCGAGTGAGTGAGGTAAAGAAGTATTTAAGAGAAACCTCTAGGGTAATCATTGCACCTCGGACGATGTGGTGAGGCCCCCTGTCAAGCCCATACGAAAAAAGTCTAAGGGACTTTTTAATGATGGAATAAAAAAAAAGAGAAGAAATGTGTTAGCCTCAAGGACGACCGTGTTGAAAAATAAAGATATGATTTTGAAACATAAGAATTGTACTTTAATATACTTCTTGTCCGACCTTGCTGTTTTGTTTTTGTTTGCGCTCTACACACATGTGTGCATTACCTTTCAAGCTACCCCCATATAACAAAATGACATATCCCAATAATGACAAGCCTTTTTGACCCTAATCAGTCGCCCTCTCGTCCCCCTCAGCGTCTCAATGACCTCAATACGCTCCCCCTAACCATCTACTATCATAGTGTTAGAGGTCTCCGCTCCAAAACACAGTCGACTCTGGAAAAGGCACATTCACCTCCTTTCGACATATACGTTCTGACTGAGACCAACCTTATCCCTAGTATTAATAGTCTTGAACTATTCCCTCCCACCTTCAATGTTTTTCGCGATGACAACGTTCATCGAGAAGGCCCCAATTCCCCATGCCGTGGAGTGCTGCTTGCCACTCATAACAAACTCGCTTCGTCTCTAATTGCCATCCCTTCTTCTCCCGATCTTGACTACGTCGCAATAAAAATCGACAAACGCCCTAAGTCTTTATACATTATCTGTTTCTATATACCTCCTTCACGACCCACAGTGTCATACGAACTCGCAATAGAGGCGGTAGATAACCTAACCGAGATAAGCACCTCCCTAGATGATATCGTTGTTCTTTGGGATTTTAACCTCCCCCTTCCCCAGTGGACTTTGGCTATAAACGGTCTCACCGACTCATGCCTCCGTCAAATCAGCAATGTCCCAAATCATATGGGGGCACAACTGGACCTCGTATTCACAACGGACCCACACAGGTCCTCAGTTGCCTCTAGTCCACACGCCATCTCAACTATTGACAATTACCACCCTCCGCTGCTCTTATCCCTAAATCTTGATCATGAAACCCAGCCTTCTCTACCTCATGAGTTTTTCCTACAATTTCCATAAAGCTAACTTCCGCCTTATAAATGAGCATGTTAGCAAAACAGCGTTTCGCTTTGATCATCTGGGGGTAGAAGAAGCTACTGCCAGTCTCTATAAGGAGATCTAATCTGTCATCGGCCTGTATGTCCCCTATTCTCGTCAGAGGTCATCTGTTTCATCGCCCCCATGGTACAACCGCACACTCCGCACTCTTCAGAACAAGAGAAATAACTTGTGGAACATTTTCCTAAAAAAGCGTTCCTTTCAAACTTACTCCAACTATCTCCGTTCTTTTTTATAAATTTACCGAGCTGTACAACTCCCCCAACTCCAACTACCTCACAAAGACACAATCCAACTTGATCAATGACCCCAAATCTTTTTTCCACTTTATAAATTACAAACATAAATCCGACGCATATCCTAACTCCCTTTCTTACTATTTCAATCGACCCCATAACTATTGCCAATCTATTCGCTTCGTTTTTCAATAAATCCTTCACGGACATCTCCTTCGAGCCAAACCCGTCTTACTTCAAAGACTTGCCCGAATTCTTCGTTGGCCCGTTCACCCCTCAAATTATTCAACATCACGTAGTTGAGGAGAAATTAAACTTTCTCAAAGACGAATTCAGCCCTGGACCTGATGGACTCCCAGTTGTCCTTTTAAAGAAATTTTCCTCTTCTCTTTCTCTCCCGCTATCAAAAATCTTCTATCTATCCCTTACACAAGGTATGTTCCCTAGTATTTGGAAATCCTTCTATGTCACCCCCATACATAAAAAGGAACCTAAAAACGATATAAGGAACTACCGCCCCATCGCCAAACTGTCTCATATCCCTAAACTGTGCGAAGGGATTCTTTACAACGTGTTGTCTTTCCGTTGTAAACCCATCATCTCACCCAACCAGCATGGTTTCCTTTCGGGTAGGTCGACCACAACGAATCTGATCGAGTTCTCACCCCATACTCTCCGTGCCTTAGAGAATGGCAACGAAGTCGATGTAATCACCACAGATTTCAGCAAGGCCTTTGACAAAACCTCCCATAAGCTCATCCTTTTTAATCTGTGTTCCCTGGGTTTCGAACCCCTATTGATTAAGTGGTTATCTTCTTATCTGAAAGACCGACCCTACCGTGTCAAATTCAGATCCTCACTTTCCAATCCTTTTCTTCCCATGTCAGAGGTTCCGCAAGGCAGTCATCTACGTCCCCTCCTATTTATCCTTACCATACTACTCCATATCAAATACTCGTCCATCTCCCTCTATGCGGACGACACCAAACCCTACAAAACGATCATCTCTCCTCTTGACTTCTCACTTCTCCAAACGGTGCCGTAATAACTGCCTCGAACTCAACGTTGTTAAATGTCACTCCATCACCCCCCCCCCCCCCCCCCCCCCCCATCATCATCATCATCTGTACCCTCGATACGTGATATCGGGATCTTATTTGACAGCGAGCTTAGCTGAGCTTCATCCCACATATTGATGACATTATTCTTAAGGCCAACTCTGCCCTTGAGATTGTGAAACACTGGTCTAAAGAATTCTCTAATCCTTACGTTTCCCGTTCTCTCTACATAGCCTTCGTCCGTCCCCGTTTTGAATACGCCAGTCGGGTCTGGTCTCCACACTACTCGTCCCATATCCGCAGAATCGAAAGCGTGCAACGTCGTTTTTTGCGTTTTGCCCTCCGCGGACTGAACTGGGAGAATTCTCGGATTATCCCCCCATACACAAGTCGGCCCCATCTGATTAATCTCAACACACTTGAGGAGCGCATTGATGCCGGTATCCTTTTCATCCACCGTCTCTTCTCGGGCACAATCAACTGCCCAAGCTTGCTCTCCACGATCGCACTCCCCACTAACCCCCGTAACCCTGCGAAACCCTCGTCTCTTCTATTTGCCCACACACCGCATTTCTTACCTTCGATTTCTACCTTACATCTACTGCACTCAAGCTCCGTCTACTCTCCTTCCCCTCCTGACCTTGTCCCGCCCAACGTCTACACCCTTACAAACCGTACACTGTCGCTGTCTCACAAATGCCACATTTGCCACCCCCATATACACTCGCTCTTCTCCAGCCTCCTACCTCCCCTGCCCCAAGTCCTCTTCCCCTTCCTTAGTTTTCTTCTTTTTTTTTAATTATATATTTTTTTTAATTACCACTTTAGTTTTTAAGTTAGTCTGTAAGGTATTATTTTATATTAATTTAAGCTTGGGTTAAGCCTAATAAATAAATATATATAACATGACACAACATTATTTTCTTATTGATGGCCACAAACTCCGTTTTAAGGGGCCTCTTCACTCTTGGGTTTCGATGCCCTTTTCTCTTCTTTTTGCATAATTGCGGACCATGTTATTCGGTTATTTTGCTCTGGATTCTTGCTCTCATATAGGGTCATCTTTTTCTTTTTGTTGGCTGTGGTCTGTATATATTTTCATTCTAGCTTATCTACCCCGGGGGTGTTGTGGGCTTAAGCCGCGATATGGTGTGGTGAGTACAGCTATGGTGTGATTCAGGCGCACTAATTACTTTGAATTCAGTTTAGTAAAGAGCAGATCACTCAGTCGCTCGTCGTTCGTCAAGCAACAAACATCGTAAGACGGTGAGCAGTTTTAAAACAAAGAATATCGAGTGCGTGTGTGCGTGAATTCGTGAATAAACTGTGTTTTTCGCTGTTCGGCCGGCGTTGCACGGCGAAAAAAGAAAAAAAAAAAAAAAACGAGTGTGTGTGTGTTTCGAAACCCAAATGGGCAAGACGAAGAGCGACGAATTAAAAATGGCACATTCATGTGTAGTCGCTAATTCAAAAACAATCAAAAAAATTACCAAAAGGAAGAACGAAGTGTCAATTATAGATGACAGCCCAGTGGCAAATAAAGTCCGCTCAAACCTGTCAATGGAACGACAAAAATCAAATGTGACGAAAAAAACCGCCACAGAAGAAAATATACCTGCCAAGGATACTTGTTACTCAGGAGCAGGGAGCAAATTTAAGGAATTGGAGATACTGGAGTCAAACATTCCCGAAGGAGACGATGACCTAAACAGCTTAATTGCTGATCTCATCAAAAAACGAGAAGAACTTTCCAAACAAGTACGAGCAGCCCTGGAAGAGCGAAACAAAAGACGGAATGAAACCGAAGCAAAAAGAGAGCAAAAAACAAATCACCAGCGGCAGCATCAACATTCGCTACAAATAAGCGAAACAATGGACGCTCAACGCCAGCATCACAAACAACTGCAGCAGACAAAGACAGCCAAGGACGAGCAACAACAGCAACCAAAAAAGGAAAAAATACCTCCAATTGTCATCAGTTACATAGAAGCGAAAGATTTAATGAAGTTGGGTGAGTTGACTTGTAAAGATTTTAAAACAAAAAGAATTAGTGCTGAAAAAACTAAAATTTTGTCCGAAGATCTAGAAGGTTACGATAAAGTAAAGTCTACTTTGGGAAGGGCAAAAACCGAGTACTACACGTACACCCCAAAATCAGAAAAATCAATTTCCATACTCTTAAAAGGAGTTGATCCTTCGTTCTCCCCAGAGGAGATACTCGAGGAATTAAAAACGGTTGAAACAGCTAGTTTAAAATGTACAGGTGTGAAACCGTTTTCAACTGCGAATTCTAGAAAGTGCAACCGCAAATTGCCTTTCTACATTGTATCTCTAAGTCCTAATAGTAAAGTTGATGCGCTTAGACATATAAAATGTCTAAGCCACCAAATTATAAGTTGGGAAAAAATTAGAAAATCTGAGCGCGTACTGCAATGTATGCGCTGTCAACGACTTGGGCACGTTGCATCAAACTGCAATATGAAATTCAGATGCGTAAAATGCCTCGCCGACCATAACATGGGCGAATGTCCGCTGGGAAAGGAACAGCTTCCGGATAGGGAAACACTGTCATGTGTACTATGTAAAAATACAGGACACACGGCAAATTTTAGAGGTTGTCCCAAATTTCAACATATGAAGTTAAAGTGGGAATCAAAACAAAAGCAAGTGGGAGAAGAGAAAAAAATTAAAACTCGTTCTTATAATAATTTCGTTGCCCCCGTGTATCATATGCACAAATCACGGGCAATTCTATGCAACGAGTCCCCGTGGAATCCTCACATACCAATGGGCAAATACCGGCAGTAGATGCGCAACCTGAGATATTAAATATGATATCGGCCATGCAAACACAATTTGCTAATTTTCAAAAAATACTGACGGAACAAATGGCCCGAATAGATATGCTCTGTTCGGCTGTGTTTTCAAATTACTCCTTCCATCAAAATCTTCAACCCTCTAACTGAACTAAAACTAAAAATTATTTCGGTAAATTCACTAATACACATAGACAGAAGAGATAATCTAGGCAACATGCTTGAAGTCGAATCCCCTGATGTACTTTTGGCTAGTGAAACTAAGCTAAACCAAAGGCACAACATTGTCTATAAAAACTATAAGATAATCAGACGTGACAGGCCACATTCTACTCAAGGGGGTGGGGTTGCAGTTTTAATTAAAAAAGGTCTTTATCATAAGGTAATTTATAGTACAGAAGTACACAAATTTCAGGTGCTGGAAGCCTGCATAATAGATATTCCGTTGAGCAGTCAAAAGCACCTGTATGTGGTCTCCATTTATGCCCCTCAAGCTACTCAGTGTAAGCAATTTATCAATGAAATTGATATGCTATTTCGACACCTGAAATTAGACTCGGAAAACAACTATTTCCTAATAGCGGGTGATTTCAACGCCAAGCATAGTGCTTGGGGTAACTTAACCACGAACACAAGGGGCAATGCTTTATATGATTGGTGGCAAATGAATGCTATCGAGCGCAGATTAGAATTGTACGCCACAAGTACACCGTCTTATCCTAAAGGAAATTCATTTCTGGATTTACTTATGATAGACGATCGAATAAACTTGCCAGGCACAGATCTAACTACGCGAAACTGTCTTCGCACAATCGATTACGATAGCGATCACTACGGATTTGGAGCCATAATTGAAGTCCCAAATGAACAATATTCACTAGAGCAGTTCGACCAGATCCACTCTTTCAATTTTCGAAAAGCTCACTGGTCACGCTTTGATCGATTAATAAAAAAAGAACTTCGTAACAGTGCCATAGACCCTCCGACTATTAGAAACCTCCATAACGACGAAATCGATCATTACTTAACAACATTGGACGATATTATTACCAATGCAATGAATCGTTCCATACCTAAAGTTCCCCACACCGACGGTTATACTAATAAGTACAGGACATCAGCAATTGACGCTTTGTATAAGCAAAAGAGCATTATGCTCTCAAAGCTGAAAAGACTTTATAGACAGTTCAGCGACCCAAATAGTCAGGAAATAAGAACACTTAAGTCCCTAATCAAAAATCTCCAAAAATTGATCCGTGACAATTACCGTTCAAGAATAAATGAAGAGTGGAAGAACAAAATACAAGCCATTCAAGCTAGCGGATCAAATATGTTCTCACAAATCAATAAAACTTTTCGAAAGAAAGATCACAATGACATTCCATATTTGCGGGTCCCACGGACTCCTGAGAATTGTCAAGCAATGCTGAACTCAGGACTCAATCTGGAGCATATCAACTCCAACGAAGAAGTAATATTAGTCGAAGACCCGCAAGACAAAGTGAACTCAATTGGTGCATGTTTCGAAGCAGTATACAGAATGAACGAATCCACTCACTCCAATACGATCCTCGAAAACAACGCATTCCAGACCTACAGCTCACTGAGAAATCAACTTTGTACCTGGAGGAACCAAAACCGTAGTTTTACCACATTCAGTGAAAATAACAGAGCGGACTCTCCCAGGAGTAACCAGAATATGAATATGTTTGTGAGTAAGGATGAACTTACGAACATCCTTAAGTCAATCAAAAGCAAAAAGTCTTCTGGGATAGATAGCATCCCAAATGTAGTTTTAAAACATTTGCCTCCTGAAGCAGTAAAAATCTACACTACGCTATTCAACAACGTCTTAAATAAGGCATACTATCCAACCCACTGGAAAACTGCAATAGTCCACCCCATCCCTAAAAAGGGTAAAGACAGGACCAATCCAACCAACCTTCGTGCGATTAGCTTGCTGCCAAATATCAACAAGGTTTACGAGAAGATCATAAACAAAGCACTGATGAACTGGTGTGATGAAAATGAAATCATCCCCAACAACCAGTTTGGCTTTAAAGCGGGACATAGTACGGTGCATGCCGCGTCAAAGCTTGTTTCCGACATACAATGGAACAAGACAAAGCGCCAATGCACAGGTGCCTGCTTAGTTGACTTTGAAAAGGCTTTCGACACCGTGTGGTTAGAAGGACTTCTTCATAAGTTAGAAAACCTGAGAATGCCTCATTATCTATTGTACAACATTTACGAAATGATAACGGACAAGCAGTTTGTGGTAAAATGCGGAGATATATTCTCAAGCAAGACCTTCAAAATTACAAACGGTTTACAACAAGGGGCGGTGAATTCTCCCATTCTGTTTAATATTTACACCAGTGATCTAGTGGGTACGCTTAACAATGCCATTGCATGCGCAGACGACATTGTGGTATACAGAACAGGAGAGAAAATAGATGTCATTAATAGACTTCTCCAGGACGACTTCAATAAAATAAAATGTTTTTGTAATGACTGGAAACTAAAAATTAATTTCCACAAAACCGAGACTATCCTTTTCAGAACACCGCTCTCCAGGGCCTCCCAGGACACAAAGCACAATTGGAAAAACTTCTCTATCGTAGGGAATAATAATCTCCCACTACAAGTGAAAACTGTAGTCAGATATCTCGGTATTTGGCTTGATCAGTATTTATACTTTGACAAGCATATAGCAGTCACTCTCTCTGCAGCAAGAAACGCATTTGTTGCCACAAAAAGTCTATTCCGAAGCAGCATTCTCAATCCAAAAGTTAAAATAATTTCATATTCGGCATTCATCCGACCAGTGTTGGTCTATGGCTGTCCAATATGGTACAATATATCCCCATTCTACATGGAAAAGATTCGCGTGTTCGAGAGACAGTGTTTGCGTTCCTGCCTCGGACTTAATAGAACACCAGAGTCACGATACCAGAAATTTTACCCTAATAAAACCCTGTATGATAAATCAGGACTAACTAGGATAGACAACTTCATTATAAAAATTATTCGTGGCCACATTTGTTACGTACGTCGGCCGCCACCATCATTTGGTAGTTTGTGTTTAATATAATTTTGTTTTAACATAGTATGATGGTAAGGTGGTGGAAGAATTGCACGATCCTGAAGTGAGTTTCTGAACACACCCTGATTCGGGTGTGGATCGTGCAGTTCTTCGAGTTCGAATTTGTTTTTCGAAGTGGACGTGAGTGGAGAGCGAGAGAGATGGAGGGTTGACCCTTTTTGAAAAGATACGGTTTTGAGTTCCGTTGACGGAGTTGTAAAAGCTAGTGGAGGAAAAGCAAGAAGAAAAAAAGGTGTTCCCGTTTTTTTTTTGTTCTTTGTTCCTTTTTTGGAGACGTAAAATTAATAATAATAATAATTGTAAAAAAGAGAAAAAGAAGTTGGACTGGAAATAAAAATTATAAAACACTAAAAGTGTTCGTGGAAGTAAAGTTTTTCTTATTTAATACAAAAGTAAAAACGCAAGTGTTTAAAGATCGGACTGGCCAGTCGCAGCCATATCGAAGGCTCCAAAAATCCAACGATTGGTAACCCCAATTGTCTTTCAAAGGAAACGAAGACGTCTTGCATTGAGGAAGAAGCGTCAAGTGGCATCCAAGGAAGCTGCGGCTGAATGTGCTAAATTGTTGGCCCAAGGGAAGAAGAACCAGGACTGAGTCGGATGGAAGCTGCTGCTCCGACCTCCAACTCTCCACGGCAAAGTAGTAGAAAACGGCGGTAAAACCCAGGTAACCAAATTATTATTTCATTAATCAAATTTTGTGTGGCTGTATATGCTACAACTGGCGCTGCGGACAACCCAGGATTCGAGGAAGCCCGAGGTTGAAAACCTGTAAGTGCTCCAAAAGCCCGAATCCTGAAGGAACCTGGAATTCATAAGATTCTGCCCTACTAAACTTTGCAACATTTCAAAACTATGCACATTGTTGCTAACAACCACAGGAGCGGTGGTCGAATAGCGGAATAACTTTGCACGGGAGCTGTGGATGATTTTTTGTTGGTGCTTTTCATCGTTTGTAGCAGTGAATTGTGACACGGTGGCTGCAGAGCAGGCATTAATTAGATAAAGAATTACTTGAATACTCCGTTTTGTTAAGCTAAATGTACTCGATGTAATATTCTTGTTTTTGTTTCGAGATTTGTATATCCCACTGATTGTGAATCGGGTTGAGGTTTTTGATCATGTATTTCATGTATATGTTAATTTGGAACTCCAAGATTTTAAATTATTAGCCACACTTTTGTACAGGTACTCTCTCCTTCTGCTTTTCTTCCCTAACCAGTTGCGCGGTGGATTTTGTTTGTTTTTTTTGCTGCGTTGCAGAATTATCTAAAGGTGTATATTGTTTTTGTGCGCGACGAGGGGCGCGTTTGAGATTTTTTTTTTTCCCCTTCTCTTTTTCTTCCTTCCCGCTTTCTCTTTCTCTCCATTCTCGGGCGGTGTAGTGGTCGCTTGTGTTGTGCCGTCTTTCGTTCGTTCATGGTGAGGGAGCGTGTTTATTGTTGTGTTTCGTATCCTTGCTGTTGGTTAGTTCTGTCGACGGCGAGGTTGCTCTCTCTTCTGGGGATCCCGGGTGTTGTTTTGTTTCGGGGTTCCGGGTTTGGTCCTAGCATCGAGAAATTTTGAAGTTTATAAATGCAGACAAGGCAACGTCAGAGAGATGTCCGAGAGGGCACTCCTGCCCGGGCACGACCCGAGGCATTTCCCGAGCCACCGGTTGACGAGGTGGATCCGGGGGCGTTCCATGATTCGAGGGACGAATTTGTGGACGAACGATCGCCAACACGCCCCCTCCCACCGTCGGTAAACAGCCTGTCGGGAGCATGGAGGACACGCCGATGCCCTCGTATTTTAAACTGGGCCCACAACCATGTCCTGTACGGACCATGCTGGGCACAGATAGGGTTTTCGACCTTGTGTCGAAGGCGGTCCCCATGTTTTCGGGACAGGAAGGACCGGATACGGCCGAGAGACTCTCTTCGTTTCTCAAGGGCTGTAGAAGGACCTTGGATGGGCTGGCGGTGGAGGAGGAACATACCTTCCTCCGGTGGTTGCCCTCTAGGCTGAGCGGCGAGGCCTATCGGATGTTCGAGGAGAGACCACCCACGACATTCCTTGAAGCGGAACAGCGTCTTAGAGAGGCCTACGAACCCCGGGTGTCGTATGAGGAGTTGTGTGCACAACTTTCCAAAATGCGACAACTTCCTTCCGAGGATGCCACAGGTTTCGTTTCCCGAGTGAAGCGGGCCGTGGTACGGTGCGAGGAGGCAGCTGAGCGCTTTTATGGTCGCCAGGGTAGGTCCGTCTTCGCCAGCCAGCTTGAGGGCATGGCCAAACCGGTGTTGGTAAGGGGTCTGAGGGAAGAAGGACTAAAGCACTTCCTCCTCACGTTGGGTAATGTCCCTTTTCGTAGCCTGGTGGACCACCTAACCGGATTTGAGCGAGCTCGAAGGGAAATGCTGAGGCAGGACGACCTGTTTGTGGATGCGCGGCCGACAGCGTCAGAAACATTAGAGTTAGGACCGGGAAGTTGCTCGACCCTTTTGGAAAGTTCATCCTCCACTTCTAGGGATTACACCGCGGCGCCGGCGCCGGTTTTATCGAACTTAAATCCCCGGGCGGTGTCATTCGTAATGCCGGCCGAAGAGCCTGATAGTCGTCGACGTGAGGAGGATAGTTTCGTTCGGGAGCAGTCGTGCGGACCCCCCAATTATAGACGGGATGCTGGTGCCTATGCTCCGGCCTCCTCTAGCGAGGGAGCGTGGTCAAATACCGTGTCTTCCTCGGGTCGGAGTGAAGGTTCGCAGGGTTTGGCTCAAGGGGCGTATGCGCCTGGAGATCGATCGGGTCGGGACAATCCGGTCCGGGATTCGGTTGGTCGATCGGCTCGCCCCCTGGAATCCCAGACAACATGCAGTTTCTGCAAAGTGAGGGGTCACGTGTACGACGAGTGCCTGAGGAGAAGGAACACTCCTTTCTGTCGCGAGTGCTGGCGGTATGGCCACGACATAGTGGACTGCCCGGATCGTCCGAGACAGACGCGCCAAGCTCAGGCTCCATACAGGGGTGGTGGTCAGCAGAGCGGAACCGCGCGGCATGGGCCACAACATCAGCGGCCGCAGGCTCAGCGGAGAGCCCTACCAGAGCCGCAGCCCCCATCTGCGGGCGGCGGGCCGGCGACATCAGGCCCAAGAGTATTCAGCGTCCGGTGCTGTTGCGAGTTTTGTGGCCGACAAGGTCATAGCTTGCGCGGGTGCGAATACAGGCAAAGGTGGGAACAACAACAGGGTTCCCAGGGTTCTCCCCACAAGCGGCACGCCGTAACAGCACCTGCTGCGAGCCGAGAGCAGAACACCCGTGTGGAGAGTAGGGCAAGCGCGAGAAATAGACGCAGACAGCGTCGGCGGAATCGGAAAGCCGGTAATAGTCGCGCGGAGAGTGTGGTTTCCCGGAGGGTGGATGGAGATGATGGGCGACGATCGCCCGTGTCGGGCGGTGACGAGAGACGAGCCGACTCCGTGGACTCGGAGTCCTCAGAGGCGGGTGCGAGGCGTGGCACCTCACCAAGGGATAAAAGAAATAGGAGGGAGCGACCTCAGCACCGTGGGCCCAGGTTGGGCCAAGGCCAGTCCAGTCCCGCTGGTTCGGAGTCGATTGAGACTTCCAAGCGGGATAGTCCTGAACGGAGGGACAAGGCACGGTGCGAATCTTGCAGCCGACGCACTTATGCGGCGACGGTGCGTCGGCGGGAGACATCTAATCAGAGGTCGGAAAACTCCCGGAGGTCGGGTCGGGAGACCGTAACCCGACCGCACTGAACACGTTGATTGGCCAATACTGTCCTCAGCTTTTGCCAGTAGAGGTCCCCATGGTCCAGCTTCCTTTGGACATTGGCCGTAGGAATACTACGCGTCTCATGGTGGACACTGGCGCTGAGGTCAGTCTTTTGAAGCGGAGGGCCCTTCACCGGGGCCAGGCGGTGGACGTTCGGCAATCCACACCATTGCAAACCATATTTGGCAACGGCAAGTCGAGTGGGTCCCGCCATGGGACTCTCAAGTTGCACCATGAGATTCCCTGCAGTTTCCACGTGGTAGACTCCATGCCAGGGTTAGAAGCAGATGGCTTGTTGGGTAATGACTTCCTGTCCAGGCATTGCAACATCAACGGACCGGGTGGATGTTTGGAATTTCCCCGAACAGCCATAAACCCCGAATTCTTCTCCGTTGACTTTGTTAATGGTGGGACGAGGGGACTGAAGCATGAGGTAACCAAACGGGGAGTTGGGACACGGGGACCTGCCAGGGTCGATACCGAGGTCCACACTCCACCGGGGACCCCACCCACACGGGGAAGGGATGCGAAAAAATGCTCAGCCAGGTCACCCCAGCGAGAGGAAACATCGTGGATGGATGAACGTGAGCCGCCGAGGATCGAAGTAGCCCTGAGTAGGCCGGTGGAAGTGCCGGCACGCTCCCAAATGGAGGTGGCTATCCCCATTGACATCCGGGAAAAGGCCATTCTGGTGCCGCAAGACGCGCGAGGAAAGATTTTATTCTCGCACTGCGTTTCTAGTAGGGCAAGGAGTGCCAGGTTATTGGCACTTAATACCCAGAGTGGCCCTCAAAGGATCGAACAGCTTACGGTGAAGGTATACCCTACCAAGGACTATAACACCATCCCCTTGGTCAAGCGTAAAGATACGTCGCCGGGAACTGACTCTGACGACGAGTCAAACAGGCCCGTGCCCGAGAACCAATCTTCGGAGGGACGATCCCTCCAATTCATTCGACACCTGTTCTCGGATGGTCAGTCGCCTGATGAACCCGATTTGAGCTCCAGGTTGGCACAATTGCACGGGGAACTTCGTTTAGGGGATACCCTGAACACACCCGAGTGCCAATCGATAACGGAGTTATGTCGAGAGTTCAACGACATATTTCATTTACAGGGCGACTACCTGACGTACACCAGTGCAATCTCGCACGAAATACCTTTGGTACGGGATCAGGCACCCATTAACCAAAGAATGTACCGATTGCCCGAAAGCAAAAGGCAGGTTATAAACGAGCAAATTCGGGAAATGTTGGATAACGACATTATCCAACCAAGCAAAAGCCCGTGGAACTCCCCCCTTCTAGTGGTTCCCAAGAAAGCGGGCCCCGACGGAGAAGCCCGATGGAGAGTTGTGGTGGACTTTCGCAAGCTAAACGAAAAAACCATCGGGGACGCGTATCCTATTCCCCGTATAGAGGACATTTTAGACCAGCTCGGTCGCTCGCGTTACTTCTCCACGCTCGATTTGGCCAGTGGCTATCACCAAGTTTTGGTAGATCTAAACGATCGGAATAAAACCGCCTTTAGCACCAACTATGGGCATTATGAGTTTCGACGTATGCCGTTCGGGTTAAAAGGAGCCCCGGCTACGTTTCAGAGACTAATGAACCCCAATTGTCTTTCAAAGGAAACGAAGACGTCTTGCATTGAGGAAGAAGCGTCAAGTGACATCCAAGGAAGCTGCGGCTGAATGTGCTAAATTGTTGGCCCAAGGGAAGAAGAACCAGGACTGAGTCGGATGGAAGCTGCTGCTCCGACCTCCAACTCTCCCCGGCAAAGTAGTAGAAAACGGCGGTAAAACCCAGGTAACCAAATTATTATTTCATTAATCAAATTTTGTGTGGCTGTATATGCTACACATTGCAAGGGCAATGTGCAGTGTAAATAATCTTATCGCGGGAGCATATTATCCGAACGATATGTATCTGGAGAGTACCCTCCAGAACGGGTTCATTCCCCCAGAGGCGTTCCTCTTCTTGGACGGAAAAGGTCTAATCCAAGATGAGGGTGGAATACCTATTATATACCACGCTTTCCGTGGTGCTAGGGATAAATGAATTGTCCACAATAGCGATATCTCTAATAGGCCAGACCGACTTCGATTCAGTATGGTGATCAGTGAAAGAGATAAATCAATAAAAGACCGAACCAACCCCAACTGGTGGTGGCTCCAAAACGAAGAAAGGACTTCACGTCCTCAGATATAATATTCAGCTCTGGCGCAGCTTCCTCCCTTCCTTTTCCTTTTCCCTCCTTCCCGGTAACTTCTGTTATTTTATCTTTTTTGTTTTCATTAAGCACTTATTGTTTTGTTTTTAAAATTTTTGCATCCTCAAAAAAAAAAAAAAAAAATCTTTATTTTTTTTTGTCATAATGCTTCGAAAAGAAGAAGAGGTAGACCTCTAAGATAACAGTTTATTTTTTTTATAATGTATGTGTATTATATTAAGAATAAATAAAAGAAAATGTAAGCTGAAAGGCATAAATTAAGCATATAATATTGTATAATTTAGAGTGCTTGTGAAGAGCCAGTAAATTACATTATGTAGTAAAATTATTAAGATAGGTTTAGCATTTAGACTAAAATTGTAAAATATAAAAAAGACTTTGTGAATAAATGCGTCTGCAAACAAAAACAAAAAGAGCAGATCACTTGTCTTTTTTTATTTTAATTAGAAGTGTTAATATTACAACTACACCAAAACCGAATACGCTTTGTTGTTTATGCACTTAAGAGTTTAATTTGATAACAGGCAAATCGGCTTATTCGAAAATTAGTAAACATTCCGCATCTGAGCGGTGGGTGGATTCGACTGAAAGAAAATAACCAGACCAGAATACCAGCTTAAAACTGGACACAGGACTTATGAAGAAAAAATATTTCCTTTCTGTTATAAAACCGTTCACATTCAGCCCACCTCAAAGAAAGGAAAAAATTATCTCTAACAAAATTACTTGCCAAAATCCTTAATGTCCATGTTGTCCAATGTGATGGAAATAAATTCGAAATTAGATATTTCGAATTTAACGAACTGTTAAAACAGATTCTTCAGTCGGTGACTCACGGGAAATTTTTGAATTTGGTAACAAACATTTAAATATCAACAATCAAAAGAACATGGTGAGTCAAGAGCAGTTGCACCGGATATCTCCAACCCTTTTGAGTCCGCCCGGCACCAGTGTTACTAAATAAACTTCTCGACTGTGCTCTTTTCTCTAACTTTCCCTCGAAAATCCATCAATTGGGGTTGTTTATGTAATAACAGTATAAAATCGATACCTGAGTACCCTCTGATGGAATTACTTGCATCTAAATAGATCCCATTACCCTTTGTTCACAAAGGAGCAATTTTTGACCCAGACCACTTGCTTCCTGGTATGGTTCTAAGACAATGGATTATGGGACCACACAACAGTGTACCATGAAACAAGTTGCAATGGCATAGCTTCACTAAACAGGGAAGCGATCAGAAATGAATATGTATTATCTTGTTCCCACGCTTCAGCACCTCTAATTTCCAGTAGAAAATATATACGATTTATACATCATTACTTAAGTATTCGAGTTTAAACGACACGAAGTTTTTCGGACATTCGCTCGTTTACGACTTAACATTATGAGGGCACGGTAATGTAGAACGTACAAATTACGATCTTTTTTATGTAATATCTCGCAGACAGTAATTTTTTCATTCACATAATTCTTTATAAACTTAGTGACAGTTTTGCTACTTAACGGATGTGATTTTTAGAAAAGCAGATACGGAAGCATTTACAAAAACCTATTCGTTAAGTGTTATGTCTTTTAAGACTTATTATTTTATTCGCTCAGCATTTGGTATTGGGGACACAGTTTTAAAACTACCTCAGAGAATTACAATTGAGGTAACACACCAATTACCATTCTTTTTATTTACGGACGATTTAAACGAGACTTAGCTATGAAGGAGGTAACCCATAACTTTACCTGGGTTTCAACGGCTAAGTAGTTGTCCTTTTTTACACAAACGCACTCACTAAAAGGGATTTTGAGATACCCAAAGCACAGGGCATATAATATAATATTATATTATATTATAAAGAAAAGAAATGTCGAATACTTTGGCCTTGAATATCTTAATATTACAACAACGAGGAAACTATCAGAGAAAGTATTCTGCATTCGTGTGGTTCCACTAAAGGATGATCCCTTGCGTTTATGTGTATGCTAAAACACCGAGACACACTTTTTGATGACGAATCTTACTGGAAAAGCTTAGAGAGATTGTGGCGGTTCTTTAATACACTCCCAAAGAACCGCCCATCCTCTTAAATTAACCACCTTCCAAACCCATAATACTTACCTGCATTCGAGCAGCTTAAGCTGTCTTTCAAATACCTTTCACCTGAAAGTTAAGCCTCATTAAGGCATGCATCACATTGAATTTTTCCGTTTATGAACCGTACCATATCTCCATCGGCTCGGCTTGTCAGCAATTATAATAGATAAATACTAGCTGGCCAGCGTAATTGTTGACATAGCTGTAGCCGATGGTTTCTTCCTACGGTTCATATCCATTTATTGCCCCAGTCCCAAGGTTCGCAACACTTGCGATCAATTTCCTTTGTCGGTTATCTACCGATCATGGGATTTGAGCACTAATATGATTGACGTTAGACAATCATAACCCAGATCATGCTAACGATGCGCCGGCCTGTAAAACAAACAAAAGCTACCATAGCCTAGGTCATAGGCGAGCAAACCATCGGTTTACTTATCGCCCCGAAAAAATCTATAGCCTACAATGGCATTAGCATGAAGCCTAAGTAAACACGATGTGCATATCATCGTGACCCTTGAAATAGCGATTTTGTGTATCTTGAAGCAAAAACCTATTTCGTTCTCAGGCGCAGGTCATCAAAGATTTATGGCCCTCGAAATAGCGTTTCTGTTTATTTAAGACACAGAAACCTATTTCTCCCTTCAGCGATTTTTCGCCATCGCATATCTCTATAATACCAATTCATTACACCAGCCCATGTTTATTTAGGTGCACTTTCGTCGTCGCCGATATCCAGGCTGAAGTGCAGAGTACTTGTGCTATACGCACACATACACAATCCTCCCCTACCGATGCAATTAGTGGCCATCGAACAGATGGATGTGAGTTGCATCATCTGAGTCAAATTTCATCCTCCGACAAGTGCGGACACCCAAAATACCTTCTTCGGGGAGAGAAGTCGAGTCTCTTCTGTCGCGCCTCCGCGGGTAACATAAGTTCGATTAGGAATATTCTATAGTAATAAAATTACTTAAGGTCGGTTGCCGAATGTGAGTGTGACGTTGATTTACGGAGTCGTGTACCGCGCAGTAAATAACAACTGCGCAGTGTTAATTAAAAGACTTTGCGAAAAGACTATCGTCTGTGAAACTTTGTGTTTAAAATGAACAATGTGTATACGAGTACCTGGTGAACTACTAATCGAGATAAAAAATAAAAACGTATATACAGCATAAATCCTCCAGTGCCTTTTTTATTTATCGGTGTTCGTGGTGCTTGTGTTTTTTGAAGACAATTTCAGTGAACAATCTGTGGTGTTGTGCTCAACCTGCGTCCGTGCTGATGCCTCTAGCATAACCCCATAAGATGGAATAAGATTAAATTTATCAATGCCGCTTCAGGAGCGACCGTGATAATATAAGTTAATAAAGACTGGCATTACTGTCGGTGCATGGGAGTACATACCATTAACGCCATATTGTGATATGCACCTGTTGGACATCAAATGTTCTACATTAGTGTACATCCGATGCGCACACCGGCGAGAATGAAATTCGTTGAACTTGACGAACATCCACCATTTTGCATTTCGTCAAGTTGCAAAGGCTTCCTGATGATGTACGTGCACATCATCACTCTGTTTCATCAACTAGCCGCCACAGCGCACTTTTCCTTTCATCTCCACTACTCTTCAACAGGTTATGGGCCCAGGCATTCACCAGAGCACTGAGAAATAGAGTCACGGTTGGATAAACACAGGAAAGCTAAATTCTCGTCTATCAACAAAATGGCGCCACCCACAGCGAGCATCGAACAACTGCGGAAGGATAATTTCGACACTTGGAAGCTGCAGATGGAGGCGATCCTAGTAAAGAACGACGCATGGGGCTATGTGACTGGAGAAATTGTGAAACCTGAATCGACGGAGGCGTGCACAGGCGAGGTCGAGCAGTGGAAAACAGGAGACAGGAAGGGTAAGGCAGACATCATACTAGCGATCGGACCATCTGAAGTCAAGATCATCAAAGGGTGTGAAACTTCCCGAGAAGTATGGGAGAAATTCATTTCCGTGTACGAGTCAAAAGGTCCGGCCAGGAAAGCCAGTCTACTGAAGAGACTGACGCTACATCGAATGAGCGAGCACGACGACGTGCGAACACACTTAAGTGACTTCTTTGACACCGTCGATAAATTGAACGACATGGAAATCGAAGTAAACGACGATCTGCTATGCATCATGCTCCTGTATAGTATCTCCCCGAAGTTCGACAACTTCAGATGCGCCATAGAATCCCGAGACGAGTTACCTTCGCCGGAGGCGCTACGAATCCAGATAATCGAGGAAAGCGACGCCAGGCGCACCCACGAACGCCATGAAGCCGAAGGCGCGATGGCCGCCAAACAACGCGACACGAAGACGGAGGATAAGCGCTATGGTCACAATCACCCCGGAAACCGACAAAAGCTTTCCTATAAATGCTACCATTGCGGAAAGCCGAGCACAAGGTCGCCGAGTGCCGCTCTCTCAACAGAAAAGGATCGGGATCTTCTAAAGATCGAGGAAAGGAAAACAAGACATACAACTACGGTACAAGTGTACTGGCTTACACCAACTCAACGCAACACGGATTTCAGGCTTTTAAGTCGACTGTCAGTAAGAGGTGGTGCCTGAACAGCGGAAGCACATCCCACATGTCGAGTAACACCGAAGCATTCGAAGGATACAACGAAATTCATCCGATGAAACTAAACCTTGCCAACAGTGCCTCAACCGACATCACCGGACGAGGCGACATAAACATCATCACCCAGTACAAAGGCAAATATCGAAACGTAAAAGTGGATAATGTTCTATACGTCCCTGATCTGCGGGCGAATCTAATGTCTGTGAGCAAAATCGCTGACAGAGGATTAACAATCACTTTGGATAATAAAGGAGCGAACGGGAGGTCATCTTCGAGGCTGTAAGGAAAAACGACCTGTACTTCATTCCAGCAAGCCTGGAGACTGGGTCACTTGAATATTAAGGATTTAACATCGAGCCACAGAAACGGGACTATACGAGGAATGTTTTTCAGGCAGCCCACACAAGAAATGAAGTGCGATTGCGCTCTCGGAAAAACAACGAGGCTTCCATTCCCGAAGGAGTCAGCGCGAAAAACTGCCATATTGGACCTGGTTCACATCGACACTTGCTGGCCAATGAGCATCAAAACATGGGGCGGGTCTGTATACTTCGTCACGTTCATCGACGATTGTTGTAGGTGGTGCACTGTGAAATTGATCAAAAGCAAGAGCGAAGTTTTAAACGCCTTCAGAGATTTTAAAGCGTTTGCCGAAAAACAGACTGGAAGGAAGATCAAGAGCTTACACTCTGACAACGGGGCCGAGTACGTCAACAACGAATTCAATACCTTTTTAAAGAAAAACGGCATCCACCACAGGCTATCAGTGACTCACACAGGTCAGCAAAACGGAGTAGCCGAAAGAAAAAACCGGACCCTGGTGGATATGGGTGGATGCCTCCTCATACAAACAAATCTGAACACAATGTCCGACCAACACACTCAACGGAAGAACCCCATACGAAGTGTGGAGTGGAAACGCTCCAAACGTAGGCAATTTTCGTGAATTTGGGTGCGTTGTCTACTCGCTAGAACGAGGACCAAGGAAAGGTAAATTCAGCCCCAGGTCCAAAAAGGGGATCTTCGTCGGCTACGCTGACAAATCGAAAGCGTACAGGATTTGGCTCCCCGACGAACGAAGAATCGAAATTGCGAGGGACGTGAAGTTCTTTGAAAAACATAACGACCGGAGTTCCGCCTCCAACGATTTTCGCCAACAAACGACAAATCTGATACTGAAAGTGCCACGGTCGAATTCATCACACCGGATACAACACATAACGAAACCATGGCGAGAGATGAACAACTCGAAGAAACAAGAAATGAAGCAACCGGGCAACCAACAACCCCAACCAGCAGATCTGACACAATCATCAGAAGAAGAACACCAGGAAGACCACGGATAGAAAGGACTGGACTCAGGGGAAGACCTCGAAAACTATTTCAAGAATGCGACATCTCTTCGAAGACCGCGGGAGCAGCCGAAGTTCCTATAAAAGAAGCAACAAGCGGTCCAGACTCCGAGGAGTGGATAAATGCCATGGTGCAAGAAATCGAGGCCATCATCAGAAACGACACTTGGACTCTGGTAGATCGGCCTAAACAAGACAAAGTCATCGGCAGCCGTTTTGTCTTGCGGAACTAATCCCGACGGCACGCTAGAACGAAGAAAGGCACGCATCGTTGCACAAGGATTCTCCCAAGTAACCGGAATTGACTACTACCAGACTTTCGCTCCAGTTGCAAGACTGAACTCCATTCGAATTACGGCCGCCCTAGCCGCTCAACACAACATGAGCATCCGCCACCTTGATGTTGCAACGGCCTATCTAAACGGGGAGCACGACGAGACAATTTACATAGAGATCCCCAAACACACCGACGTTGCCTTGGGGAAATTAATTCAATCCGGAAAAGGTAGAGAAAACATTAAAGCAAAACAAATGTTAACGCAACTGCAAAGGGGGAATAAGGTATGCTTGCTAAACAGAGCTCTATACGGACTTCGCCAAGCATGACGACAATGGCACACGAAGCTGAGCAGTGAGCTGAAACGCCTCGGTCTCAAGCAGTCCACCGCCGATCCTTGCATATTCTTTGAAGGAAAAGGAAAGGACATACTACTGGCCACCGTATACGTGGACGACATTTTAGTTTCCTCACAAAGCACAGCAACGATCGAGGAACTATCGAAGCAGCTCTCAAAAACATTCAACACAAAGGACCTCGGCGAAATAAACCATTGTCTTGGAATCGAATTTCATCGACACAAGGAAGAACTGCTGTTACGGACCGACCTTGAGTCCAGGTCCCCCCAACATCCACTAATCCCCTTTCGTTAGTTTCTCCTCTTTACCTCTAAACGGAGAACAACTCGCCAAGTAGTTAATTTGCATAAACTACTTTATGCAAATTCTACTTGGCAGAGAAAATAATAAAAACCGGCGTTGGCGCCGAATAATAAAAAAAACGTAAACGGCGAAAATAATTTTTGAATTGACATTCGACGTTAAACGATATACGCGAGTACACACAAACAGTTAATCATAAAGCGTACTTCAGTAAAACCAGATTCAAGTTTAACCGAAGCTGAACAGGGAAGCAGTCATTCAACGCCCCCTGCACCCAGTCGCAGCACACACCAACTACAGACCAACCATCGCTCAGTGACCGAGTAACGGTCTCCCAAGTAAGTCCCTTTTCCACTTACAAGTATATTATCCTAAAGATATAACCACATAATATATATATTATTACATTCAAATATTAAATTGTTAATTACACCATAACACCGCGTATGACTAAAACCAAATACATATCCGAAGTCCTAGACCGTTTGAACATGGCCGACTCGAAGCCCGTGAGTACACCTCTGGACAGCAGCACTATACTGCAGAAAGGGAAGGAGGAACCCAACAGAAACCTGCCGTTTCAAGAGTTAATTGGATCTCTCATGTACCTGGCAGTATGCACAAGGCCAGATATAGCCTTTGCCGTGAGCAGATTGAGCCAATTCAACCGCCGTTTCGACTAGCATCACTGGAAAGCCGCCAAATGTGTTTTACGCTACCTGAAAGGCACGGCGAACATCGGGTTATCCTATAAAACGAGCGGGAAATGTCTCACCGGATACGCCGACGCGGACTGGGCCAACTGCCCGGACGACAGGAGATCGTACACTGGGTATGTCTTTACTCTTAACGGCACACCTGTCTCATGGGAATCGCGTAAACAAAGAACCACCGCGCTATCATCCACAGAAGCAGAGTATATCGACATATATATGCGGCGAAAGAGGCCATACATCTACGAAGACTGATTAGTCAACTGGGATTCGCCTTACCAGCCAAGCTGAAGTTATTCAACGACAACAACGGTGCTCGGAAGCTGGCTGAGAACCCCGTATTCCACTCCCGGAGCAAACATATCGACGTCCGACATCACTTCATCCGTGAAGCACTGGACAGCGGAAAACTCTCGGTCGAATACATGCCCATGGAACAAATGCCTGCAGACATTCTCACTAAGGCCCTATCCAAACCGAAGCACGAGAGGTGTCTCGACCTCTTAAACCTGATGTAAATTTTTCGCACTGGTACGCTCATCGGGGGGAAGTGTTGGACATCACATTAGTGTACATCCGATGCGCACACCGGCGACAACGAAATTGGTTGAACTTGACGAACATCCACGTTTTTGCATTTCGTCAAGTTGCAAAGGCTTCCTGATGATGTACGTGCACATCATCACTCTCTTTCATCAACTAGCCGCCACAGCGCACAGACGTCCAACAACGTGTTATCCTTCCTTCATCTCCTCTACTCTTCAACAGCACCAGAAAGTAGGAAAAATTTGCTGTAAATATAGCAAGATTGCGGGCTATAGCACTAACGGTTTCGCGTGAAACGCGCGATAAAGTATACATGTAAAATTATGTAAAATCGTCTCTAAAATTCAGTGATGTCTTACGTAACGAATTATACTATATATTGGCCTGTAGGAACCCGGAAGTTCATGACCTCGCCGACTCGACTCCGCCATCGTTCCCTGTCATGTGGGCTCTTCTTCCACGCTTGACCATCTTATCCGCTCTCCTCAAGGTCAAACCTAACATTGTCCTCCCATATCCGTCGCGGCCGTCCTGTAGGTCTCTTTCCCGTTGGTCTACCGTTAAGAATTCTACGCACGGTCCTATCGTTGCCCATTCACGCCACATGTCCGGTCCATCTTAATCTTCGCCACCTGATTACTCTCACTATTGTAGGTTTGCGGTATAGCTCTTCCAATTAGTGGTTGTGGAGTTTCCTCCATTGTCTTGCCTCCTCGTCATATTTACCGCCAAAGATACCCCTTAAAACTTTATTCTCGAATACGTGGAATTTGTTTTCTTCCCGTTTTGTGAGAGCCCATGTTTCGCATCCGTATAGAACAATCGGCATGATCATGGTTCTATAGACAGAAAGCTTTGTGTTACGTGACAGCAGTTTGGATTTCAGCAGTTTACTGACTGCGTGCCAACTAGCGTTGCCGGAATGTAGTCTTTTGTTAATTTCCTTCGACATTTCGTTACTGACCGTCAGTATCGTTCCCAGATATTTAAATTCTTTGATATTTTCAAATATCTTGCCCCTGATGTTTATGTGTGTTCTCTGAGGTCCACCTGCTCTCGCCATAATGATGTATTTTGTTTTGTCTTCATTTATTTCTAGGCCCACCTCTTCTGCCGCTTGCATGATGATTTCACAGTTATTACTTACAGTTTCTAGATTATCGCCCAAAACGGCGATGTCATCCGCATATGCGAGCACTTGTGTGACCCCGTTTAGGGATGATCCGGCCATGTTGTCGTCTTATACCTTTCTGATGACATACTCGAGCACAAGGTTAAAAAGACACGGTGAGACTCCATCCCCCTGTTTTAGTCCGTCTCGGATTTCAAACGGTTCTGAGAGGTGGTTTTCTATCCTAATTCGCCCTTTGTTTTCGTTCATGCAAATTTGAATGAGGGCGGCATATTTTTTCGGGACTCCCAGCTCAACTACAATATGGTAGAGTCTTTGCCTTGCAACTGAGTCGTAGGCTTTTTTGAAGTCAACGAACATTTGTTGAATTTTCCGTATTCCCACTTCTTTTCCAGCAGTTGTCTTATTGTGAACATTTGGTCGCTTGTTGACCGATTCCTACGGAATCCACATTGGTAGTCTCCCAGTATCTCTTCTGCGTACGGTGTGATTCTCGCCAGAATGACATTTGTTAATATTTTGTATGTGGTTGGGAGCAATGATATTCCTCTGTAGTTTTCGCAGTCAGATCTGTCGCCTTTTTTGAAAATGGGAACTACTATTGAGGTTTTCCATTCTTCCGGAGTGACTTTCTTATCCCATATTGTTTGGATGAGCTGGTGGATCTTTCGAGCGGTTGCCTCTCCTCCATGCTTCACAAGCTCTGCCGGAATGCAGTCGACTCCGGGAGCTTTGTTGTTTTTCAATCGATTTATTGCGTCTACACCTTCGTTGAGAAAGGGCTCTGGGATCTGAGGCTCGGCAGTATGTACGCTTGGTGCGTTTATTTGTGGTTGATGGGTGCGTACATTGAGCAGGTTTTCAAAGTACTGCTTCCATCTTGTCACGATATTGTTTGTTTCTGTGACCAGACAGCCGTTTGTGTCTCGAATTATTTTGACTCTCCCTCGGTAGCCATTTCTACTTGAATTTATGCCGGCATACATGCCTCTAATGTTCTTTCCTAGGATTTTTTCGATCCGAGTCTTATCCCATTCGTGTTTTTTGCATTTGAAGAGTCTCATTGTCCCTCTCCGAATCGTCGCGTATCTTTCTGCGTTGACTTCATCACATCTTTCTAAGTGGATCGCTCTGAGGTGTTTACGTTCTTCGATCTTCGCACTGCACTCATCGTCAAACCAAGGTGTGGACTTAATTGTTTTCTTAAATCCTAATACCTTTTCGGCTGTCAGTTTGATTGTGTCTCTGATCGGTGTCCATTTAGTGTCCACACTATTAGCTTCCTCTTCCTCACTGCTCCCATTCTCTAGACTGCTAAATCAATTATCATTTCTTTTGGTGGATTAAAATGGATATATAAAAAAAAACCTTTAGCCCATGCGAAGACGCGAAATCTCCACTCACATGCACGTCTACTGATCCGTTTGTTTACTAACGGCAAAAAACCAACTGAGCGTTTGTTTGAGGTACCATCAACAGACTGCACTACCTCGGTAAATGTTCCGAGACCGAAACGCATGTCTTACCTCGCGAGCTGTTGATCCGATACTCAAAAATGTACTAAATAATTAAAGTAACTAACTAAATGACCACTTCCTGTCCACTAGTGATGTTATTTAATATCAAACAAACTACAGATTATATAGAAGAAATAAAAATAAGTTACTGTATATAATGTATTAATATACGTGAATACATTCCCGTAGCAGGGAGAGATGCCTACCCCAGTTGATGTTGACACTTTCACTCTATTGGGAAGTCACTATTTTAGATCAAATGGTGGTGAATCTCTAGAGGTAGCAGGTCCCATAGGTATAATTATGACTTGAACATTGATGTTCTCTCGATTTTCTCCTATTAAATGTGGGTTCACTGATTTTGAGTTCATCGTCAATTCTTCGTATGGCAATAGATTGTCCAGATTAAGAACCCGACATTTATCAGAAAAGTATTCAGTCCTCTCGTGCACGGTCAATATATAATTGAACTCGTGTTGCATTCCACTTATCAAGGCTGCCACCTACAATAAAATGGAGAAATAATAATCTCTTCGAAGAATTCACTCCTCCCACTCAGTTACCTTAAATCGTTCTTCTTTTATAGCGCTTTCCTTGCAAGTGACACGTAGCCTAACAGTACGCAAGGAACACTCCGGTAGCTCGACTCCCCACACCATTTTCGCCTTGTTATACTTCAATCCACGGGGAAAGAACTCAATCTCCCACGTCACCGACTGATCTACGATTAAAGTACCTGTGAGATCTAATTATGGCAGAAAACGTATTTGGTTGCAATACCATCCTCCCGTTCAGCTAGACTCCGTTGAGAAAAGAAGCAGGCAACGAAGGGGGTGTAGTCCGGGATTTTATGAAAATCCGTGATATTAAAGTTGACACACCACTGGTCGCCTGTGTACAGGCGGGGTGTAAAGTCCAAGGCATTCGAGTTTGGTCTTTCCGTTTGTTTTATGACACGCTCCAACCCTAGGAGGGGATCAAAACAATATCACAACCATTATTGAGCGCTTTTGAAATGGGTTGAACGCTTTGCACGTCCAGTAATGATTAGCAATTGAAGTATTGATCTTACCTGAGTGAAAACCCATACCATTGGCCATTTTGCGAATGAAGAACTCTCTATGGCAAGAAAGTAATGGGCATAACAACATTTGTGACATTTCTTTCGGATTCATCATTGCGAATCGAATGTGCGACACGGTCGCCTCGATTAATTCCTTTAACGCAACATCCCTTTCCACATCACTCAAGCTGTCGTCACTGTCAAGAATGTTCTTACGGTGCATTAACCACTTTTGTAAGATACTAAAGAGCACCGCTTCACTTTTGACGACAATATCGTTCTGCTGTAGCAGCAAAACCATAACCTGGGTGTCGAGGTCCACGAAGTCTCTCGATTCACTCACCATTTCAATGTTCCACTTGAGAAAATTCTTTAAAGCTTCTGTTAAATCTTTATGAAAAGGACTGAATGCAATAGTGTACTTCAACCAAGACACCATATATCCCTGTGCCGCAGCCTTTGCAATGTGCGACAACATGAAATTTACACACGGCTGCACCAAGTCCTGAAAGAAACTGTGTGTTAAAATACCACCAAGCAGATCGCAATCGAATCTACCTTAACATTATATTTATCAGCTAAAGCCAGTACAGGCATCACAGATTGTAGGGTAGCCTTCAATTGGCCAACATACAGATACTTGAGGAATTGTGGGAATACAGCTGCACAACATGGCTCTTCATAGAGTTCAATGGTCCTCTTGCGGCACTCGTTCCATTGGGGATTCATTAACATTACTTGGAATACTTCACTACTGGCGCAAAGAATCACTCGATGCGCTGGATACTGTTGCCCACCCACAACCAAGATGATGTCGGACATCAGTTGTTCTGCATACAGATGAGCTATCTTCTCTAAAATGCTATCAGTGTTCTGTATCTGTGAAATGGAAAATAATATCAAGTTGAAAAAAAATATTAAGTGTAGGTGGAGTTATTACTACGCCAGGTTCCTGACATTTCTGCTCCTCCACTGGAACTCCGAGTGTTGATTGTGTACACACTGAGTGCTCCATTGTAAATAGTTGCGTCCCGAATAACTATTTGCACTTGAACGACTAACTTCCAAATCTCGGAGTAAATTAAGGTTGCACGAGCGAATGACAATTTTCACCACACTTTAATTTCGAGGAACAAATAATTTGGTCTATATAAAGTGTAGGAATACATTTTAATATCAATATGTCATCCCTGACAGTTTGGCCATTACACTATTTACCTTTCATCTGGCATTGTGGTTAGGTCACAATGGGGAGCTTTTTATCAACCATTTTCTTTTGTTGAACCGAGAGCCGTTTGAAATGGTTTAAAGGGCGACGAATTCAAGTGTGTAATCCACAAGATGTGCCTGTCATCTGCTTTATCTTTGTAGACTCGTGGGTATTATCCAGTTCCATTTGTCAGTTCTGGCAAAATCCTCTTGACAAGGGAATAATAGGAGATAAGTATCAGACGAAAATGTGCGTGCGTGTGTTGCGCAGTGTGAGAAAATGCATTTATTTTTATTATTAAATATAATGCACATCTAGGCTTCATTTTAGTGCTGCATCTGGTTTACCGGAGTTCGTAAAGGATGAAGATCGGAAAAAATGCTATATATTACGAGGGTTGCCTCTTATGTTTCGGGATTTGGCAACCCTAGTGTTGCAATCCGGCAATTGACAGCTCTGTCGTAAAGTTGGACATTTTTGAGGTTATACGCACTCAGAACGTTTTGACATACGAGCGCTATTTGTGTTGTTTACAGTAACTTAAAAGATTCATCTCGGCCCAAAAACGGAATTAAATCGTCAACATTTTCGTGCGATTATTTTTTACAACTTTCGGCGTGGATTAACTCAGCAACTATGCATGGCTGAACTTAATTCAATTTTTGGCGATGAAGCTCCATCAAGGACCAGTGTTTATCGATGGTATGGTGAATTCAATCGTGGTCGTAGTTCACTCCAAGATGAATTTCGTGAAGGTCGTCCAAAATCAGTTGTTGTTCCGAAAACCATTGATGCTGTGCGCGAACTGATATTGGAAGATCGTCATGTGACCTATCGTGAGATTGAGACAACCTTAGGCGTTAGTGGGACCAGCATACATTCAATATTGCATAAACATTTGACAGTCAAAAAAATTTGTTCGCGTTGGATCCCACACAATTTGTCAATCGCCCAAAAAAAGGCTCGTGTCAATTGGTCGAAAGAAATGCTCAAAAAATACGGTCGCGGTGCTTCGAAACACGTCTATGACATCGTGACAGGTGATGAATCGTGTATTTAGGGGTATGAGCCCGAAAGTAAACAGCAGTCGACTGTCTGGGTGTTTCAAGATGAGCCAAATCCAACAAAAGTTGTTCGCGCACGAAGCACTTCCAAGCAAATGGTCGCCTGTTTTTTCGGAAAAACTGGACATGACGCAACCGTACTACTAGAACAACGCAGAACAGTCAATTCTGAGTGGTACACAACCATTTGTTTGCCAGTTGTCTTCCAAGAAATCAGGAAAACCAACCGCCGGAGACGGATCACTCTTCACCACGACAATGCGAGCTCTCACACGTCGGCTGCGACAACTGCATTTTTGAGCACCCAAAACATCGATTTGATGGGTCATCCGCCGTATAGTCCTGACTTGGCACCGAATGACTTCTTTTTATTCCCGTACGTAAAAAACAAACTGAGAGTTCAACGTTTTTCGACACCTGAAGAAGCGGTTGCTGCATTCAGAATGCATGTGTTGGAGATACCTCAATCAGAGTGGCAAAAGTGCTTCGACAATCATGGGGAATATTTTGAAAAACAATAAAGTGATTTTCGGTGATCAATATTTGTTTTTGTTCTCTAATCGCGTACAATTTCGCTTCAACTGATGCGAAGAAGCAGAATTAATGTATGAATAAATTTATGATTTTTATAGAGAAGACATTCTATCGCAATCGCAAGGAAATGGTTAGCGTTAGCTAGTCTTGGTTCTACGAATCTGGATGGATAGGGATCGATGAGACTAGGCGATCATAACTAAACGCAAAGAAGTTCCCCGGGAAGAAATATCGACAGGCGGTGCCTGGGGAAACAAACTGTCTTGTAAATCAGGAATCTCCATTCACCACCTCTTTCCGAAAATCAGTATGGAAGAAACTGTTTATGAAAGCAGAGTTGGGCCACTTGAATCTTTTAAATATCACCATTTGCCATATATATCTTCGAGGACTCGTACTGACATGTGCCACCTTCACTTTGGGATAAAAACGTCCAAGAAATGAGGTCGCCGTATTACTTCCAATTGTGACCCGAGACGACAACCCTGGAGGATTTTCTTGGGACTTTGCTGCTCATGATGTTCCCCAGAAATGTGGCGGAGATGCTCGACTAAGCGAGGTGGACTGAGTTTCAGCAAGTTCACCCAATAGGCGCGTGTCGTTGTAGTATCCCACTACATAACCCCAATTGACCATAACAATTACATCCCACGCGATGCGCAGTTATTTCCCCAATCTACACGCTATCTAATAACAAGAAAATTTTTTGCACCGTATTGCATATCGTCAAAGGCAAGTGCCACACCCGGCAAGACATATTTGTTGGCGCCTCGCCGTACGCCAGGGGTCCCATTAAAATGCTTATAACTGCGAAAAAAAAACGCTGCCAGCAATATCAATTAAACGAAATGAATTCTTGAACCAAGGCTGTGGGGTTTCTCTATATCACATGGAGAACCAGCCCACAATCCTAACCTGATTTCGACCGCTAACAGCGCGTCACATTATCCCCTATCCCACCGTCGAACATACAGGGCAAAGTCTCTGATTGCTTTCAACCCAACGAAGGCCAGGGCAATCATTGTCTCTGTTCAATCCAAATTGACATGCAGTCTCCACGTGACACCCCTGGATAGCTACTTTGGCACCCGCCAAGTAGTAAACCAATGCATGCAGCGACATCCTGCGAAAGGTTGGAGCAAGACTAATAACCATGCCCGGTAATAGAAATTATTATGGCAAATTTCACAAGCCTCGGATATGGACCGGATACACGACGACGACCACGGAAACGAAAATGGTTAAACGATTTGAGAATTATCTTATGGAACGTCCGCTAACTAAACAGAGCTCGAGCTGCACAGCAACTAGCTGATGGCTGTCCGGATATAAGGCTGACATAACAGCATTACAAGAAATAAGATGGACGGAGAGTGGTGTTATTCAAAGAAACGAGTATGACATTTATTACAGCTGTCATGCAAAACACCAGTTTAAGAACATAAGCCTCATAAACGTTCACAGACCTACAGAGGAGTCCCCTGACGACGAAGAGGAAGAATACTAAGAGAACGTCGAACGGGCCCTCGATGCCTGTCCAAGATACCATGTGAAAACCGTTCTTGGTGATTTGAATGCCAAAATAGGTCGGGAGACGGTTTTCGGGCACTACACAGGTTCCCATAGTTTGCATGAGAACCCTAATGACAATGGACTACGAGTCATCGAACTGGCAGCATCAAAAAACGTTGTCGTTGCGAGTACCAGGTTTCCGCTTAAAGATATCCACAAAGTCACCTGATGGCGCCACGCGCAACCAAAATGACCACGTATTGATAGATCGCCGCCACTCATCGAGCCTGATGACGGTACGAACCTATCGAAGTGCCAACGTCGACTCGGATCACTACCTTGTTGGTACAGTTTTCCGAGCGCGATTGCCTTAGGGAGACGTATTGCATCCGCGGATCAGGTTCGAATCAACACGGCTCCCTTACGCATTGAGAATACCAGTAATACCTTTGGTCATGCGCTAAGACTCGCCCTCGAAGAGCTCGACAGAGGAAGAGTAAGCCCTGAGGCTAGAATGCTGGACGTAGAAGAGAAATGGACACGTCTAAAGAATACTGTCGTTAGTACTGCCATCTCTATTTTAGGCAGTAGTCGCAGAAATCGGAACGACTGGTTTGATGATGAGTTCAAACTAGCGACTGAACGTAAGAATGCTGCATACCGGGCAATGTGGCACTCTCATAGAACGCGGGTACGCGAGGAGAAAATCAAAGAGCTCAGAAGATATGAAAAAAGACTTCACAGACAAAAGAAAAGTGCCTGGGAAAAAAACCTTGTCTGTGAAATAGAGAAAAGTAGATAGCGAGATCCGCACCAGGCGCGGAAGTTCTACCAAATAATCCGTAGTATGACGCAGTACACACCACGCTGCACTTACTGCAAGGATAAAGAGGGTAACCTGACCACCGCTCCTGAAGGCATTCTGAAGCGATGGGAAGTGCTCTTCAATGCATTGCTAAATGGTCACCTCACAGAAGAATTGGAGGCTCCACCAATGCAAAACCAAGACCAAATGCTGTCATCATCAAGCATTGAGGGAACAGTAAAAGCCATAAGGCAGCTCAAATCAAATAAAGCCCCCGGAGATGATGGTATACCCGCTGAGCTGATCAAACAAGGAGGAACAGCGTTATATCACGCAATTCATCAGATATCACACTGTGGAGCAACCATAGGGATATCACATTGCTGAGTACCGACTATAAGATACTCTCCTCTGTCCTACAGGATCGGATAGCCCCACACGCTAAAGTCATCATTGGTTAATATCAGTGTGGCTTCATTCCAGGCACCCTTAGGCAGGTGATGGAAAAATACCTGTAATTTCACATCCCATTATATCATCTATTCATAGACTTTAAGGCCGCCTACGACAGCATGGCCAGGGTAGAACTATATAATGCAGTGAGAGAGTTCGCCATTCCAAACAAATTGATACGACTTTGTAGGTTGACCATGACCAACATAAATAGTCAAGTAAAAATATAGGAATTACTGTCCAAATCAATAAACATCTTTAATGGACTCCGACAAGGGGACGGTCTGGCCTACCTCCTCTTTAACCTGGCGTCGGAAAAAGCAATCGATGACTCTGGCGTTACAACTAGAGGGGCTATTGTCACCAATACCAGCCAGATACTTGCCTACGCAGATGACATCGACATCATCGGTAGATCCGAGCCAGCTGTAAATTCTCCTTCACCAAGATCGAGCAGGCGGCACAAAAACTGGGACAGCACATTAATGAGGGGAAAACTAAGTACATGGTGGCAACTTCTGCGAAGAGAAGATCTAACGTTGGTCAAACTATCAGGGTAGTGGAGCACGAATTTGAAGTAGTGCAATCCTTTAACTGCCTTGGGCTAATAGTAGCAACCGATAACAATATGGAAGAAGAAATACGCGAACGACTGATCAAATCCAGCAACGCCTACTATGGTCTATCAAGGCTCTTTAAATCCCGAAATTTATTCAGAACATCCAAGCTACTACTGTACAACACCATGGTCTTACCAGTATTCATGTATAGATCCGAGACCTGGGTGCTCAATAAAAGGCACTCTGAACCTTTGGCCGTGGTCGAGACGAATTTCTTAAGGAGAACTGTTGGCCCCGTATGTGAGGGAGGACGATTCCGGAGACCCTACAACCATGTGTTGTACGCGATCTACCTTGAAGCTAGTGTTGTAAGAAAAAACAAGCTCGGTGGACTCCGGTCGCGTGTCCTCAACCTTGAACGATTTCGGTCAAACTTGTCGCGGCTCGCGGTATATATTTTAGATACCTCGGGAATGATTATATATATTTAGACACCAAAGGTATATTTAGATACCAAAGGTATTGCCCTGGACTGCTGAAACTTCTGATGAGGTAATTTGGTTGGCCGATTGCAAGTGTTTTTTGGAGTCGTCATTCACGTTGAGGTAGTTATCGGCGCTGAATGTATGGGTTCCGGAGTGTGAGCGGCGGTGTCTGGAGTTGAATCGTCTCAAGTTTTTAATTGATGGTTGGAATCTTTGAAAGTGAAAGATAAGGCTTGCTAGTGTGAATCAATCGCGCCTAGAGAACGACACCTCGTTTCTAAGAAAGTTACAAGAGTGTCGAACACCGCTACCTTATCGACGTTCTATGAGAGCTCTCATTGTCTGTGAGTTTCGATATCTAGTTTACTTACGGTCAAATGGACTATCCAATCATCCCAGTTCGTAACGGGTCTGCCGAGAGCTTTAAGGCTCTGTGAACGCTCTTGAATGGGGTCTAGCAGGGCTTTCAAAGCAGTTGATGATTCGCTGTTTACCATTTTTAAAGCGAAAAGGACTCGAAAGTGGAAGTCAATTATTACACGTTGCACATTATAGCGTTTTATCAAAAGTTTCCAAGCTTCATCGTAGTTATTGTCTGTAATCGGGAAACATTTAATTACCTGCGTAGCTTCCCCTCGTAGACTGCAACCCAGGTAGTGGAATTCTTGGGATCCAGAAAGCGACACCTCATCGTGGACGATCGACGTGAAGGCGTCACGAAAAGGTGTCCACTTCTTGGCATCACCAGCAAACGGCGCGAGTTCCATCCTGGGAAGTGTGATGAATGCGCGTGTTGACTGTGGTATGCTGTGTGATTTGGATTCCCCTTTGACTTCCAACTTGTTTGCGGCATGAGTAAAATTGGCAAATTCTTCGCGGTACCATTGTCTACCTTTTACCCTTACTGCTTTCTGGTCTTTTAGGGCTACGTCGCTGCAAGGTAGCTCCACCGTTTCGTGTGCTTGGAAAAAACCAGTCCATTGCTCAGATGGGAGGTAATTGTTTCCAGCTCAGCTACGTCATATGGTTCCGCTTTCTTGCTAGCGATTAAAAGCTTTTTGGTGAAATTTCGACAACTATCGCGTTTTGTTCAACTATTTTTGTCAAGTTGATTGTACACGGAACACTTTTTCTTTTTTTTTATGTATGAATTTGACATTTGGCATTAACAGTCGTCAACCAGAAGACAGAGAAACGATGGAGGAGATACTCGCCCTTGCATCGCACAGGTCAGCGTTCTTTTCGCCATTTTTTTATGGATCATTTTTCGAAAGCCTTCTCCTTATATCTACTATCCCTACTACATGTAGGTACCAATTTTCATTGTTTAAAACATTTGTTTTCTTACTGGCGAAGATTCATGGCACCCGCATATCCTGCTTTCCTCCTAAGTTGATGAACCGTTGAAAACTCTAATTCCTGGAGTTAGAACCACCACCTTGCGACACGTGGTACCATCCTTGATATGTTATGAGTTGCTACTATGGCATCACAATCTGTGATAATCCTGAATAGTTTTCACAATAGATATATTCGGAACCTGTCCCGGCTTTCCACTATCGCAAAGACATTCAATTCGTAGCTGTGGTATTTTGCTTCCGTCTTCGTTACCTTTCTGTTAAAGTATGCCGCCGGTCTCAGTGTGTCATCGCTCTTCCCACGCTACATCAATATACCGGCAACTCCAAGTGCTGACGCATCCATGTGGACATCGTGATTGCAATCTCCATCCTATAATGCCAGGAGAGGAGTGTTAACCAGTGCGGACTTGGGGTCTTCAAATGCCGGCTGATGCATCTCCACCCACCCGAAGGGATTTCCCTCTTTTAGCAGATTGGTTAAGGGTGTTCCTATTTGTGCGTACCACGATACAAACTTCCGCAAATAACCGGTAAAGCATAGGAACTGCCTCACATGATGCACATTTTCTGGTTCAGGAAACTCTACTATCTTCAGTCCGCTTAGTTTTATTCCGCTCCCGCCCAGTTGATGTCCGAGAAATCCAATACTGGTTTTCGCCAACGCACACTTTCTGATATTGAGAGTCAGTCCCGACTCCTTGAGAACCACCAGAAAATTTCCGATTTTTAGTAGACCGTCCGCTACTGAATCACTTCCGATGATTACGTCATCTTAATAAACCGCTATATCTCCGCGTTCTTACGTGCTTTTATCTGATTCATGCACATTTGAAAGTATGCTGGGGCATTCAACAGCCGAACGACATGCGAACAAATTCATACAACCCGTTTCCGTAGCAAAAGTGGTATACTCTTCCTACTTTGTTTCGTTATGGGTATCTGATGATATCCTGACTTGAGGTCCAATGTCGTGAAGTACTTTTTCCCGGCTAACGTTGCAAGGGTCTCCTCTACAGTAGGCATCGGGTACTTCTGTTTGACCATTACTTTGTTTAGTTGCCGGTAATCGATACACAATCTGGCGCAAGATTAATGACCTTGCCCAGAAAAAACAAATCATTATGGAAAATTTAACAAGCTTCAGGACCTGCTAAATAAGGCCAAGACCAGTTCCCGGTTGTAGTGCCGATGATGATGATGATGATGATGATGAATCGATACATATCCTGCTTTCGCCATCTTTCTTCTTCGTAAGGACCATTGCTGAACTCCGCTCCTATTTGGCGATGTCTGTAACGGCCAAAACGTTCGTTTCAGTGCTCGCAGTACAATCGCTAATTTTGAATTCGTTGTGGCTCTTCTCGATTCGAACTTAAGGTTAATCAAGTAATCGTCGCCCAATGATTATTTTGTATGGTTGGCTGTCATCCGGGACAACTAGCACTTCGCACCAACTTCGCAGAGAATTTACTTGAATACCCACATATAATTTTCCTATTATTCGGCACCCTATTCCGCCTAGCCCGATTAGTTTTCTCGCATCCTCCTCGTAGCGAAAGTTGAAGGCGTTTGCGATCGACCCCTACATTGTGACGCAATCGCTCGGCAGGTTAATAAAAGCGTCGGTCGCTTGCCCGTTCACATATACCATCTTGTGGTACACACCGGCGTATTCTCCCACCCACAGCTGGCTTGCTTTCTTCTTTTGAATGCCCACTGGAACTCTGACCTACTGAGCTCCCACTTACTATGCAGTTACGGGCCGTGTGCCCGACCTCATTGCACTTGAACCACTTGATTCTGGCTGCTGCCGGTTGTGCGGCGTCCGCCCTGGTCTGGGTGGTCTTCGTTAATCCACTTGTAGTTATTTCTCTACCCCATCTGTTTGCTGGACAATTTCGTCCGACGTGTCCAATCAGGTTACAACTGAAACATCTGATCGCGGAACTTCCTGCCCTTATCCCTATCGTGTCGGCTGCGTCCTCATTGCACATTGTGGTTGATATCTGACTTCTCTGCGGTGTTACACGTTCGTTCCACCGAATTTTCCGTTGTATCTACTGTATGGTGTCGAGCTGCGCTGCTTTCGACGTATCGCGACGCTCCGTATTGATTATGCCTCGTACCAGGTGCTTCACAAGAGCCCTCTCGTCCAGCTGACCTCTTAAGGCGATCGTTTTCATGGCGAATATAAATGTCTCTGTGTCCTCATCCGCTATTGGGTTTTTTATTCCGCAAACGTTCGTGCAGATCGGCTGCATCATACTCCGTCGGAAAATTATTTAGTAAATCGCATAGGAATTCCTCTAATGATAAGTGAAGGACTCCCATGGACAAACGTTTTGCTGCTCCTACCAGTTTACTGATGGCTGCCATCGTGACCAGTCTTCCACCGAGTTGGTGGATATCTCTAATTTCCCGGACTTTTCTTACATATGCCGTGGAAGATGGTCTTACTGTATTCATAGGGTCGAATCCACAGAGCATCTCGGCCACATCCTTCATCGTATATCTAGTCCTTGACATCGTTTTCTCTTCTGTGGCGCTTATTCTTTGTTCTGGTGCAAGCGTCTCCTCCCCCCGTTTATTTGCTCGGATGAGCTCGATTTTCCCCAGTTTTGTCTTCATGGCTTCAATTTCGTCCATCAAATTTTTCACTGTGGTTTGTTCGTCGTTATCTGGTGTCGTTTCCTCTTTGGTATCGCCTACTCCCCTGCTGCTCTCACTTGGTTCGTACTCGCGTAGTCCTTCGGGGACTTACCAACTTGTGCAGGATCTGGGCCTTCTTTTTTCTCCCCTTAAGCCACGCTTCTTCGATCCTACCTCAGCTTTATTCATTCTGCTCGCTTCTCTTCTGGGCCAAATCCCACTTCTGAAGTTGTAAAAGGTTAGTTTTCTTTATTTATTCTAATAATGTTAAGAAGAGGTCTTATATTTCTATTAATAACCCTGACGATCAGCACAGGAAAAAGAGAGAGACCGAGCGAAAAAAAAAAAATGGGTGGCGAGAGGCCGACTTTAGGGCGACAAGGACAAGTGTGTCCTTTATCTTGTCTCTGGCACATCTCCGTGAAGATGTTGGGCTCGGTCTCAAGATATCTGAAAAGAAAGGGGAAGGACGTATCTAAGGATAGTGTGGACAGGGTTAGTTCAACTGTTCTCTAACTACTTGGATGGGTGGATGGTGGGAAAGAAATCGTAAAAGACCGGTCTTGAGTGCGGTAGTAAACGCAGATCACGTCTTTGGCAGCTGATAATCTGCGCTTTGGTCGGTGTGTATATGTGTGTGTTTGTGCTGTCTTGTACAGTGCGTGCGTGTTTGTAGTGTGTCAGCAGTAGACCCTATGGGATGGATCCAGGAATCCTCTATTATAAAGGAGGATGTTGTTGGGAAAGGTGTAAAGAGACCGAGTGCCCGCCATGTGCTCTTTTTATACTGCATACCCAACGAACAGCGAAGTTAACGTTCGTTCAGTGCCCGAGAACACAAGTAGACGTCAGCCGCGCCAGAGTCGGGGTTACACTGAACAGAATTGTTCTCCGCCATTTAAAATTACGACTATTGATAGGAAAGTTGAATTACATTTGCTTATTTATTATTTTTCGTTGTAATAATGTGTACAGGATATTTTGCTTGATTTCACGCTACATTGACACCATATAATCATTGCATCTTAGCTCGACACGACCCCGTGGTAGTTTTTTTCTCTTTCGAAATTCGCTCATCATCATTTTTCAACATTTTTTATTTCCGGCATTTATCATTCTGGCTTCTCTTCAGTGGTGTCGAAAAAATCTTTCGGTATCCGCTCATCTGCCCTGTGAGTAGGGCGTTAGAATATACTCACAGCTATGCCAGTTTGTTGTAAGAGGCGACTAAAGGCCGAGTGGTAGCCGGGGTCCCAACGCCCTGTGCGCCCGGTGAAATACCACCACATCAAGCTTTAGGCTCCGTGAAATGATCGGGAGAAATCCCAGGCCATCTTTTGGAGCTTGGCTGATGGACCGGTTCGAGAAAAGGTTGGTTAGGTGGTAGTCGGTCCCAAGGTGAGATACCACCCTGTCACGCTGTACATTCCGCCATATCGCCGAGAGAAATCTTCGACGGTGTTTCGGATGTGTGGCTGATGGCCCGGACTGACACAGGGATAAGTCATGATGGTACCTTCTGATAGAAAGAATTCCGGAGGTAAACTAGTATCCCATTCGGATCTCCGGGGGGGACTATGTCAGGGGGAACATCATGTAGATATCATGATAAATAATGGAACTTTGAGAGGTTCGTCATCGCATAACCGGGCTCGCTCTCGAGGCTCGGCCCACGCTCCACTGGTGACAGCATTTTGTGACATCAGGGGCATCGGTTTTACCAATACCAATGTAAACGCCGTCGTTGCTCAGGATACGACTTACATTCGAGATTCCGTTTTAAGGGCGGAGTCTTCGTTTTCGCGCGGTCCAATCTGGCTTGCCAGAGGATGGAGGCGTTGGAACCCAATAATATGGACATCATATGGTTGAGGGTCGTGCTGAAGAATTCCGTTAAATTTCTTTGTTGTCTTTACCGCTCCCCGAATGACATCGACCGGCGACATTTTTCGAACATCTTTCATATATCGTCAGCTGGATGCAGATCAATCACCCAGCTTCTGAAATTGTTGTCCTTGGCGATTTTAATGTGCACAACTCCAACTGGTTGTTACATTCTAACAGAACCGATGGGGCTGGGAGGCTGGCGGAGATGTTTGCTGTAAGCCACAACTTGACTCAACTCGTGGGGAAGCCAACGCGAGTGCCGGATGCCCGAGGCGATCATGCGAACACCCTGGATATATTTTTAACATCCGAACCGAGTATTTATACCGTAGAGGTTTCTGCGCCACTGGGAAACTCAGATCACTGCTTGGTATCTGTCGTGCAAGCACTTGCATATCAAGCGAATAACCGGCCTAGGTAGCTTCGCCATGTATGGAAGTATGGGGCTGCTAATTGGGACGATATGCGAGATTTCTTCGCATCCTTTCCATGGTCGGAGGTGTGCTTCGGAAACTCCGATGTTAACGCTTGCGCGGAGTCGGTATCAGAGATTATTCTTCTGGGGATGGAGATGTATATTCCACATTCCATCAAACGAGGTTCGTCCGACAACCCTTGGTTTAATAAAAAAATGCGAGCTGATTACAGCGGCAAAAAATAGAGCTTTTAAGCAATGGCGCTCCAATCCCACCGATCTTAACAGAACGAATTTTGTTAGAATCAGAAACGCGTGCAACCAGGCGATTGATACCGCGTAGAAGGCTCACAACGACAGGGTGATCAATAAGCTCCTTCGGTGCCCAACTGGTTCGCGCTCCTCCTGGTCAAAAGCTGTCAGCGGTAACTTCGCATCCTCCTCTTTTCCTCCGTTGGTGACAGACAGTGGGACGTCAGTCACGAATCCAAAGGATAAAGCTAATGAGTTCGCGAATTTATTTTCGGCGAATTCAAACCTCGACCCCGGCCTTTTGGGGCCACCTGTGATGTCGCCTGTACAGTCTTCCATGCGGGATGAGAGATTTCGTCCGCGCACTATTCAACGCATTCTACGTGAACTGGATTGTAGGAAGGCAACCGGCCCGGACGGAATACCAGAATAGTCCTTAAGAACTGTGCTCCAGTCCATTAGGCAGACTCTTCCGCTAATCTTATGCACGGGGGACCTTTCCTGGCTGCTGGAAAATCGCTCGAGTTCAGCCAATCCCAAAGACGGGAAAAAGTGTCTCCCACAAAATTACCGTCCGATAGCATTACTGTCTATTTTATCTGAGGTAATGGAAAAAGTCATCAATGCAGAGTTGGTTAGGTATTTGGAGGGCAACGGACTTCTGAATGATCGTCAATACGGATTTCGTGGCAGGCGGTCCACAGGAGACCTTTTGACACTTATAACCGATATATGGACATCTGCGATTGAACGGCATGGTGAGTCAAGGGCGGTCGCATTGGATATCTCCAAGGCTTTTGACCGCGTCTGGCGCGGGGCATTGCTGAGCAAACTTCATTCACATGGACTTTCCCAACAGCTTTGCGACTGGACGAGGAGCTTCCTCGAGAATCGATCGATCCGGGCTGTTGTGGACGGCGAGTGTTCGGATCTGTATCCTGTTAATTCGGGGGGCCCCAAGATTCTATTTTGGCTCCAACCATGTTCTTGCTTCACATAAATGATTTATTGGAGACAACGGATAACAAAGTGTTCAGTTTTGCGGATGATAGTAGGCTTGTTTCCTCCTTTTCGAGTGATCGGCCGATTGGTGCATCAACGTCGCACCAGCTGAGATGTAGACTCTCTGAACCAGGATCTGGATAAAGTCCTGCAGTGGGGAAACGCCAATCTTGTCGACTTCAACGCAACGAAGACCCAGCACACAACATTCACAAAGAAAACTGGATCATCGGTTCCACAGCTGATGATGAATGGCCGGGCCCTCGAGGCTGGGGAAAGTTTGAAATTTCTCGGCGTCACGGTCTGTGGAAATGTATCATTGCATAAACACGTATCGAGTATCGCCAGATCAGCCTCAGGAAAACTGAGTTATCTTTCTAGAGCCAAGAAATATTTTACTCCGGCCCAACTTCTTCTCCTATATAAATCCCAAATTAGACCCGCGCTCGAATATTGCTCTCATGTTTGGAGCTCGGCTCCTAAACATACCCTCGACCTACTTGAGAGCGTACAGAGACGAGCGATCCGCCTGATCGGGAACTCGGCGCTGACGTCAAGACTACAGTCGCTATCACATCGAAGGCGCGTAGCCGACCTCTGTCTGTTTTACAGATATTATCTGTAATATAATTATACGGTCGATAAATGTTAGAAAAAAAAACCTTGTCCATTTCTTTGAAAAATTGTCTTTAATACATTTTACTTTTGCACCAAACAGAACATACATCGACTTCGTTTTAAGAAATAACAAAGAATTGAAATATATTTCACTGTTTCTAATAAATAATTGTATTCCATAACATTATTCGAATACTTGGCAGAGGAGATAATAAAATTAGTTAGATCAAAGTTTTTTATTTTAAATATTTGTAATAATTGGATATATCCAGGACACTGCGAACTTATCTGCGATCCTTTGGGAGGCATATGTTGCTCGTAATTTGTACATATTTGAAACCATTTTTAAAGGGCATTTGCAATTAATTTTATACTGTGTTTTTCCTTTGGTAGATATGCCCTAACCGTTCCGGTAGAGAGTGAGTATTATCTAATCAGTATGACGTGATCAGCCAACTTAATGTAAACGTGTTTTGAAAGCGGTAGAATACAATTTCTAGCATTTAAAATATTAAAACCTCAAATAAGTTCATGCTGGCGAAAGTGAGTATTATCTAATCCATATGATGTGACCAAGGCTAATGACCTTGCCCGGAAGGCTAATGACCTTCCCCGGAAAAACAAATTGTTATGGACAATTTAACAAGCCTCGGGACTTGCTAAATAAGGCCAAGGCCGGATCCCGGTTGTGGTGCCGATGATGATGATGATGATGATGTGACCAGCCAACTTAATGTAATCGTGTTTTGTAAAAGCTAGAATAGAATTTCTAGCATTATATTAAAGCCCTAAATAAGTTCTCGCTGATTTAAACCCGTATGGAATTTTGAATCATACTTTTGAATCATACTTTTGAATCATACTTTTGAACCGTTCCTAATACTTTAAACAATAAATCCATTTGTCTAAAACAGCAGGAAATTATTAAAGTCCTAATAAAATTTTGTAAAAGCGCTTAATCTTCTTTTGACAAACAAGGAATGTCCAGAATGCGCGTAAGATTTGAATTTTGCGGTAAAGAGTAGCAATGAAAAAATCGACACGTTTCTAATTTTAAGAAATATTTTTAAAATAGTTCACACTTTATTAACAAAAGAAAGTCGGAATAGTGATCTGGCTTTTTCAAAAGTTAAACAATTCTCTACTCCAAAATGGTTGAACTAAAGGTTTATGAAATAAATCACAAACTACTTTGGTTGGAATAAACCGTCCTACCCAATTACCACGACTGACAGGGATTGTTGTGATTTTAATGAATTTCTAAAAATGTGAAACCTTTTTTTATTCAAAACGCACACACAAAAGACGTTCTGAGATGCCCATAACGCTGGGTGAACGGAAGAACAGCAAGAATTGAAGGAAAGGATGCACCGCAATGCACTGGTCGCGAATGGTTGGATATTACAACAGGAAAGAAATACTGATCAGTCTGAGCAATTCTCATTCGTGTGGTTCGGCTGAAGAACGATACTTAGTCCTCTCTCCGTAAATCTGGGGTTGATTTTTAAAGTGAACTAATGTGCGTTTTCTGACTGATAAGTATCGCAAAGAAATATTTGGGGATGTGGAATGCATTGACCAAGTGTAGTTGAAGAACCACGATAACATGTGTGGAAAAGAGGTAAGCAGGACATATTGCGCCTCTGTTCTAATGGTATTGACAGTTTTTCATGTTGGTCTTCAATTACTTTCGCTACTTGTTTTTGTCCACGAAACAGTATCTTAGATTCGCTTGATCAAATATGGAAATTGAATACAGGACAGCAAATTTTGGCCAGGTTTGATGGAGTGGAGTATTTCTTCCATATCTTAGGAAATCCAGTATACTTGGTCGCACTTCTTGCAGTTTTCAAATATCTGATCGCTCTATTTGATTTGGATTTGTGTGCCGATTGTCTGGTAAAGTGTTGTCAACAAGAAAAGAAAAGACAGCATGGCAGCTGACCGTTCAGGGTTATTAAAAATGGAGCGCTACATTTTTGAGCAATATTTTACAAGCAACGATAGGACGGTGCATAGAATTCTTGACGGTAAGCCAACGGGAAAGAGACCGACAGGGCCGCCGCGACGAAGATAGGAGGACAATGTTAGGTTAGACCTCGAGGAGATCGGATCATCTGGTCGAACGTGGAAGGAGAGCGCACGGTACAGGGAACAATGTAGTAGTAGTAGTAATTTATTTAAGTAATGTAGTAATTTTACAAGCCAAGAAGTTCGGCAATGCATAGAAATAGTGATCAACTTCGTCAACTGTAAAATATTTAATTCAAAATTTTAAGGAAACTGTAGCGGCGGCTCCTGAACATTCTGGCCGTCTTTTAATAAGTCGCTTAACGCAAAATCTGAGGAAAATCAGTTTGGTCCCCTGAATTGGACATGCCGAAAATCTGCTTATTGAGTGTTCTCGCCGAAACTTCGCATCTTCTCGCACACGATCTGCGAATAACTCATGAACCAAAACTTACTGACCACGCACTGCGAAGACTTTTCTTTGAATAAATTATGAAACGATAAGTGGATGCTGATTTTTCAAACAGCAATGAGGCTTATTTCTATTAGATGGCTTTGAATAATGAACACGTGAATGGTGGTCTTTTAATCACGTTAGTCGTCAAGATTATCGAATTTGGCGTTCAGGAAATCCACGAGTGATTATTGGGAAAGAAATGTGTCCACAACGTGTCACTTTTCGGAACGAATTTTGAGGTGGAGGTGTCATCGGACCTCTCCTCTATGGAAATTCGTCTGATCTGGCAATAACAATGAATGATCCTCATCATGGCGACATGATAGACCGATATTTTGTGCTTAAATTTCAAATTATGGACGGGGTGTGATTTCAACAATATGGCACATAACTCAAGAAACAGTTCAAATACTGCAGGAGTAGTTATATAGTCGTGTAATTTTTCATGTTGGTGAGTGAAATTGTCTGCTTATATCATGTCATTCAAAGTTATTATATGGTTTGCTTTGTGATTCTTAAAGTCTAAGTGCTATGCCTAGAAGTCCACGGCCAGTTATGCCTAGAAGAAACACATTTACAGGGTTTATTTAATCATAGTTTAAAAAAAAAACTTTTTTTTTTTAATGAAAAGTACAACATCTTAGACTTGAAGAAAATTGAATGAGATATAGCATTTTTAAGCCCGACGCTTCCGCTTTCTATCCATATAGTATTTAAGTTACTGTTCTATCCTTATTGAAAAATTTAAATATGATTTTCTCAAAACAACAATCAATTTTTTTTTCAACATTTCAGAAATGTTCTCCCGAAATTTCGAGTAGACTGGAAGCAATTTGAATGAAGTAGAACGTTTCTAAGCCCCGCCCTTCCATCCGACTCCTATACTTATTAAGAACTTTAAACCTATTTATCTCGAAACAGTATTTTTATAAACAATTGACACGAAGTCTCAAGAAACATGAACCGATCTATTTAAAATGTTACAAACTTCTTTTAGATAAGATTTAATCAACGGTGGATGGAGACATTTTTTTTCACTGATTTGAACTTGTTTTACAAATAAAAATCCATGTTTTAAACAAAAATCGTGATTTTGAATTTAGAGTTATCTAAAAAATCGAATATTTAATTTTTTTTTTTAAAACATATCGCCCACTCTTGAGATAGACAAACCTACTAACATAATTCCTTTCTTTTTTGATTTCAGACGATCCTGTCTTGAGTTATCATGCCTACTTTATTTAGGACTCGAGTTATAATTATTAATAACTTTTATAAATATTAATATATTTTGTTATAAAAAAAAATAACCAGTCATCCTTCAAATGAGAAAAAACATTATGTGGACGTTCTTAAATAAATATATAAAATAATTGAAAAAACGCTAATTTTTCTGCCCCGTGATTGCATATGCCCCCTATAGCAAAATTCAAACAAAATCAATAAGGAGACGCATTTTGTTCTTGGTGGTTATGTTAGTCGTTCAAATAGTCGAATGCGGGGTTCAAAATCACCATAATTATCAAGAAGCACGCACAGCTGGTCACTGTTTGCTGCGGATTTTGGGTTAGATGCGACAGCGGATCATCATCATCATCATCATCATCATCGGCACTACAACCGGGGACCGGTCTTGGCCTTGTTAAATTTTCCATAATGATTTGTTTTTTCCGGGCAAGGTCATTAGTCTTGCGCCAGAGTCTTCCCGGCAGGGAATCGAACCCCAGTCTCCCACGTGACAGGCGGGTATACTAACCACTATACTATCGAAGAGCCTGACAGCGGATCATAGTTTTCTGAAAATATTGCTGGCCAGGCAATGACAGTTAATTGTACTTGCTAATGCGACATGATATCGCTTTTTTGTACCTTAATTGCAAGTAGCGGATGTGGATGGTATGCGGTTTCAACAAGTCGCATACCACATACCATATAGCAGTTGAGTTACTGCATGAGTTATTTTCTGGTGACGTAATTTCCCATTCGGGTGATCAGAGTTGGATGCCTGAATCATGAAGTTTAACGACGTTGTTCTTTTGGTCTTTTTCTTTAACGTTTTTTGAAATGGAATGTTTATAACAACAAGTGTACGACCACTTATTAGTCAGCCATTCACTAAGAAGTGCTAATATTATCAGGATGGCTGAAAAGTTCGTAGGCTGACACATAGGTGGTGTTACTAGAATTAAATCCATATAATTTTTAGTTTGTACTAACCTTCAAATTCGGCGCAAGGCTAATAACCTTGCCCGTAAAAATAAATTATTATGGAAAATTTAACAAGCCTCGAGACTTGCTAAATAAGGTCAAGACCGCTTCCCGGTTGTAGTACCGATGATGATGGCGACTAACCTTCAAACGATACGTATATAAATTTGACAGATGGCGGACAATTAGTTCGTGAGATATAGCAGTGTGAGTGAAGCAACTTTTGTTATTGTAAAAAAAATGGATAAAAAAGAATTTCGTTAATGAAGCATTGCTTTACCATGAAAAACAATATACTGTTGAACCCAAAGCTTGGCTTGATGAACAATATTCGGACTCTACGCTAGGAAAATCAACCGTTGAAAAGTGGTTTGCTAAATTTAAACGGGCTAATAACCTTGCCCGTCCTGGGAAAGGTAGGCGCAAGGCTAATAACAATGCCCGTAAAAACGAATTATTATGGCAAATTTAACAAGCCTCGGATATGGACCGTAAGTAATTTAAGAATTTTCTCATGGAATGTCCGCTCACTATACAGAGCTCGAGCTGCACAGCAGCTAGCCGATGCTCTGTCCGAATATAAAGCTGTAATAACAGCATTACAAGAAATAAGATGGACCGGGAGTGGTGTTATTCAAAGAAACGAATATGACATTTATTACAGCTGTCAATGCAACCACCATGTCCTCGGGATATGCTTTCTAGTCAGTCAAAAACTGAAGCCTGCCATTATCGGCTTTAATGCAATAAACGAAAGGGTATGCAATCTTCGCGTGCGAGCCAAGTTTAAGAACATAAGCCTCGTAAACGTTCACGGAGTTACATGGGACTCCCTGGCGATGAAAAGGAAGACTTCTACGAGAACGTCGAACGGGCCCTCAATCCCTGCCCAAGATACGTTATGAAAATCGTTCTTGGTGATTTGAATGCAAAAATAGGTTGGGAGCCGGTTTTCAGGCATTACGGAGGTTCCCATACTTTGCATGAGAACATTAATGGCAATGGACTACAAGTCATCGAACTGGCAGCATCAAAAAACTTGGTCGTTGCAAGTACCAGGTTTCCGCGTAAAGATATCCACAAAGACCCCTGGGTATCACCTGATGGAGGCACTCGCAACCAAATTGACCACGTGTTGATAGATCGCCGCCACTCCTCGAGCCCGATGACGGTACGAACGTACCGAGGTGCCGATGCCGACTCGGATCACTATCTTGTTGGTATAGTTTTCCGAGCGCGGATTGCCTTACGTACGAATAAGGTACGAATCAACATAGCTGCCTTAGGCAATGAGAATAGCAGTAACACCTTTGGTCATGCGTTAAGATTCGCCCACGAAAAACTCGATGGAGGAAGAGTAAGTCCTGGGGCCAGAATGCCGGGCGTAGAAGAGAAATGGACACGTCTTAAGAATACTGTCATTCATACTGTCAACTCCATCTTAGGCAGTAGTCGTAGCGATCGGAACGACTGGTTTGATGATGAGTGCAAACTAGCAACTGAAGGCAAGAATGCTGCATACAAGGCAATGCAGTCTCATAGGACGCGGGTGCGCGAGGAGAAATACAAAGAGCTCAGAATATCTGAAAAAAAAACTTCACAGACAAAAGAAAAGTGCCTGGGAAAAAAACTTGTCTGTGAAATAGATAAAAGTAGAGAGTGAGGTCCGCATCTAGCGCGGAAGTTCTACAGAATAATCCGCAGTATGGCGCAGTACACACCACGCTGTACTTACTGCAAGGATAAAGAGGGTAATCTGACCAGTGATCCTGAAGGCATTCTGAAGCGATGGGAAGTGCACTTCAATGAATTACTAAATGGTCAGCTCACAGAAGAATTGGAGGCTCCACCAACGCAAAATCAAGACCAAATGCTGTCACCACCAAGCATTGAGGAAACATTAAAAACCATAAAACAGTTCAAATCAAATAAAGCCCCCGGAGCTGATGGTATACCAGCTGAGCTGATCAAACAAGGAGGGATAGCGATACATCACGCAATTCATGAGATCGTGGGGCACGTATAGGAGTAAGAGGAGATGCCGGAAGATTGGCGTGGTGTAATAATTTGCCCCATACATAAGAAGGAAGATATCGCAGTGTGCAGCAACGATAGGAGTATAACACTGGTGAGTACGGCCTATAAGATACTCTCCACTATCCTACAAGATCGGATAGCCCCATACGCTAAAGCCATCATTGGTTAATATCAGTGTGACTTCATCCCAGGTAAATCAGCGATTGATCAGATATTCACTCATAGGCAGGTGATGGAAAAATGTTTTGAATTTAAAATTCCATTATATCACCTATTTATAGACTTTAAGGCCGCCTACGACAGCATAGGCAGGGTAGAACTATATAATGCCATGAGAGAGTTCGGCATTTCAAACAAATTAATACGACTTTGTAGGTCAACCATGACCAACGTAACTAGTCAAGTAAAAATAGCGGGATTGCTGTCCAAACCAATAAACATCTTTAATGGAATCCGACAAGGGGTCGGTCTGGCCTGCCTCCTCTTCAACCTACCGTTGGAGAAAGCAATCCGTGACTGTGGCGTTACAACTAGAGGGACTATTATCACTAAGTCCAGCCAGATAGTTGCCTACGCAGATGATACCGACATGATCGGTAGATCCGTTTCGGCTGTACAGAACTCCCTCACCCATCGGGCAAGAGGCACAAAAATTGGGACTGCACATTAATGAGAGGAAAACTAAGTGTATGGTGCAACTTCTGGGAAGAGAAGGCCTAACATTGGTTAAACTATCAGGGTAGTAGAGCACGAATTTGAAGTAGTGCAATCCTTTAACTACCTTGGGTCAATGGTATCAGCCGATAACAATATAGAAGAAGAAATACGCCAGCCGTTCGCGTGATCAAATCCAACAAAGCCTACTATGGTCTATCAAGGCTCTTCAAATCCCGAAATTTATCTAAAAAATCCAAGCTACCGCTGTACAGGACCATGGTCTTACCAGTACTCATATATGAATCCGAGACCTGGGTGCTTAATAAAAGGCACTCTGAACTCTTGGCCGCCTTCGAGACTAAGGTCTTAAGGAGAATTGTTGGCCCCATATGTGAGGGAAGACGTTTCCGGAGACGGTATAACCATGAGTTGTAAGCGATCTACCATGAAGCTAATGTTGTAAGAAAAATTAAGCTCGGTAGACGCCGGTGGGCGGGACACTTAGCTCGAATGAGCGAAGGGGAGCCTGCCCGGAAGGTCCTTTGTGGCAAGATGTATAGAAGGAGACAGCGCGGCAGACCTTGTCTGCGATGGAGACATGGCGTAGACCAGGACGCCCAGAGTCTGGGAGTGCCAAACTGGATTACATCGGCTCCAAATCGGGACCGGTGGAGAGATTTGTTAATAAGGCCAAGATCGGATCCCGGTTCTAGTGCCGATTATGATGATGAAATGAGCACCGAAAACGATACATGCAGTAGACGCCGGAAAGTGTTTGTATCGGACGAAAACCTAAAAAAAGTCCACAAAATAATTGGGAATGACCTTAAGTTGAAGTTGTTCGAGATAGCTGAGACTCTGAAGATATCAAAAGAGCGTGTTGAACACATCGTGCAGGAATATTTGGGCATGCGAAAGCTGTGGGAGACCGGGGTTCGATTCCCCGTCGGGGAGCCTCTGGCGCAAGACTAATGACCTTGCCCAGAAAAAACAAATCATTATGGAAAATTTAACAAGCCTCAGGACTTGCTAAATAAGGCCAAGACCGGCTCCCGGTTGTAGTGCCGATGATGATGATGAAAGCTGTGGGCAAAGTGGGTGCCGCGCGAGCTCACAATCGACAGTGCACCGTGCCTCAAATGATGGCAAATTTGAACGAATTGCTCCCCGTTCACCATATTCTCCAGATCTGACCCCCAGTGACTTTTTCCCGTGTGTAGACCTCAAAAGAATGCCCACTGGAAAGAAATTCGCCACTAATGAAGAAGTCATCGCTGAGAGTGAGGGCTGTTTTGAGGCTAAAAGGAAATCGCACTAAAGAAATGGTACGGAAAATTTGCATAACCGCTATAATCGTGGTATCGCCATCGAAGGGAACTGTCTAGAACTAGATTAATGAAATCGAATTTTACCCAAAAAAATTATTTTATTATGTTAGCCTACGAACTTTTCAGCCTACCTGTTAAGTTAAAATGGAGCCATCCATAAGGACAACTTGTATTTCGACAGGATTAGGTAGCCACACCATGAAAACCCAGCCATATATGTGTTCATGGCCAGCCGTATATGGGTTCATGGACAATGTTAGGCTGGACCTCGAGTAGATCGGATCGGACGGTCGAACGTGGAAGGAGAGCGTACGGGACAGGGAACAATGGCGGAGTCGAGTCGGTGAGATCATGAAGTTTCGGGTTCCTACAGGGCAATAAATAATAGTAGTAGAACTCCATGAATCTCTTATCAGAGTGCTTAGGTACCAGAAATGCCATGAAGGCGATTCTGCCCATACTTCATACACGACTTTATATTGTATACTTTATGACTCAGTAAAAAACCAACAAATACTATTATTTAAAAACTCATGTTTTCTATAAAAATCGGGTTTCTGTAAATTTTGGGACATTCTTTTGGTTTTATCGTATAGGAATACCTAAATATATTAAGACCTTCAATAAGTTCTTGCAGATTTGAATAAGTTCTCTCTTTTGAACCACTATCAATATTTTCAACACTTTTAAAATTATTAGGTAATCAATTCCGAATTATTTTTTAAGATCAACTAGCGTCTGGCATGAGTAATTTTATCATTTGAAGACACGAGAACTTTCTCATATTAGTGAAAACTTTTTCAAAGTCTAGAAAAAAGTCAAATCTCGATTGGTTCTAAAAGCATTAAATTTATTTATTTATTTATTTATTTTGACCAACGTAGAGTTGTAAACATTGTAAAAAAATTTTTTTTATTTAAAACAAAAGTTATTAATAGAAAAATGAACTTTATCCTCCGATTTTTAAGAGATAAATTTATAATAAAAACGCACTCGTTCACGCCCCCTATAAAGGTCAATCTATCCAATTTTCTAGCAGTTCTTAGAAATGACGTTCGATACCCAAAACATAAACGATTTTTCTGATTGCATTAGACGCTGGTGTAAACATCTACCATCAACTGTTTAATTAAATTTTAGAAAGCATGTTTTCATATGAATTAATATCGCATCTTAATTTTTATCTGTCTTTATACCTACAACTGTGCATAAATCTGACGCGAAATTTTCAATTTAAATTACGCGACAGATTGAATATTTATTTGTTGTTTGATAGTGAGACAGAGAGGTGTCTCATATAAGACTCTTGTATTACTATCTGCATTCGAGAAATAGTTACATTTGTACTTTGTGAGCATCAGTCGTGAAATCGATGATCGTATTATTACCTGCATTTGTGAAATAGTTACGTTTGTATTTTGTGAGCATGAGTAGCGAAAGTAGTGATTTTTACGATGCCTAAATTTATTGAGCAAATAATTTACGTTAAAGTTCGGGGCATTATGAAATGTTTGCTGCAGAAACATTGTTTCAAATAGCCTTCAGTCTTCAGAGTTTGTCGGGAACACAAGCATATGAGTGGCATACAATTTCCAAAGTCAAATTGAATTCAAGGCCAAAGAGGGTCGCAAAAATAAAGGGTTGAAAACACGTTGAAGATGAACCGCATCCGAAATATTTACGAACATCCACTGTTGCATAACACACCAAGGTAATGAAAGATTTGTTGCATAAAAATTGTCGATCGCCAGCTGTTTCTGATAGTATTGGCATTCAAAAAAATCAATGTTTGTAGAACCATTCGACATTTGACTTTCTTTAGGCGCAGAACATCTTTCATAATAGTGTTTACTGATCCATTATTATGATGATGATTTTTTGGATCAGTAAACACTATTATAAAAGACGTTCTACACCTGAAAAAAGTCAAATCTCGATTGGTTCTAAAAGCATTACTTTTTTTTTTAATACCACTTTGGTTCTTCGAGAGTTTTTCAATGAAAATTCGACCAATATCGTTGTACAACCTAATTTAACACCCCGTGACCTCTGGCATTTCCCAATTCACAAAAAACCACTCCGGAGACACAGTTTCGATGCGGTTGGCGACAAAAGCTGAATCGCTGCACACCTCAAACGCCGCTCTGGAAGTTGACTTTAACAGTGTTGCGAAGATTGGAAAACACGTAGTATATAAGTATCTTAGCGGGATTACTTTGAAAGCGGCAAAATTAATTTGGATATATAAATAAAGGTCTTAAATGGTATACATAAATTCCGTTTTATATTTGTACAGACTAGTATACACATGTTTACGTAAACAAGAGTTATCTTAGTTAAGTTGGGTGCTATAATAAACATTTTGGTAAAGAGGCAACATTTTTTTGAAAATATTTGCCATAAATAAATAAATAAACTGGAAATTGTGAAGTGTTGAATTATTTTTCACAAACTTGTTATCACTGTCACAATCATTTTTCCAATAGGTCAATATATTGAGTTGTCCAATAAGGATACTATATTTTTAAAATTAAATGAAACAAAAAACAATTTAGATAAAACAAAACGTTTTTTAAATATTAAAGTCAAACTATAATAAGGACAAATGATAGCTCGTAACGTTTCTGTCATTTTAAATAAGGCTGCCAAGGCGTTTTAAAAACATATTGTCCCTGGAAACACATTATTCACTTTTAATAACATGTCGTCCTTACCTTGAAATACTGTATAATTAATTGTACATAGTTTATTTCTTATTAGTTGTGTGGAGTTTTATTTCGTAAATATAATTTATTTTTACCGTGGGCTATAAATTTGTGTTGGCATTCAAATCTATTTTTGGGAGACGGCACATTAATGTTGTTTTCTAGGCGCCAAGAGTCATGTCGGTTTTTTATTTTCGATTGCCGCTCTTTTATAGAAAGTACGAAAACTCCTTAATAAAATCTTTGTAAATTGTATCTATTACTTCTGAAAAACAATAATCTCTAACCAGTTTTTCTCAGATATTTTCCGTTGTATTCTACCACTTCTATTCACTCCTCGCTTATTCCCCCCAGTGGCCGTAACGTTAAGGATATCGCAACATGTGTGCAGCTGTGCCTTTACAGGTTCAATTGACGATTGAGCTATACACCCATAGTAGTAGAACTGCTCTCATTGGTAATGAACACGAATTATTCAAAAACCGCACCAACTCGTAAACGACCAAAAATACCCCCACTCGCGCCCTGATTCAAATCTAAATGGCTCGCGTTCGCATTTCCTAGTTTCACCAATAATTTTAAATTTAATATTCCACTTTAAATTTCCTTGGAAAATTCGAAATTCCTTGTTTCTTGTCTAATTATTTGGCAGTCAGTTGGAAACGTTTATTTGCTATTGGGAATAATTCTTAAGACTAAGCGTAAATATGAAAGTTGTACTTAAACTTAATACATTGAGTGAAATGACTAATTGAAATAATATGCTTGATTCCGGAGATAAAAGCGAAAAGATACATTCTAATTCTAAACGTTCAGAAATGCTTCCAGCATAAGATTTCGTTGGAATAACCGTTACTCAAGTGCTTGGAAAGGCTTCGAATATTGTACTACATGTGAGAGAAATGTGTTTTTCTAGCGTTTTTAACTTCCGGGATCCACCCGAGACCAGACAAGAGGTTTACATACTCGTGAAGTTGTAAAAATAGCACCAAGTTGAAAGGAAAGGTTTGTTATTCGGCTTCAGTTTGAAACCCGAATCTAGGCTACATTTCAAAATACCGGGTTTGGGTGTTGTTGTCATTGTTTCTTAAGGTAAAATAAATAAATTAAAGGTCTATAAACTAAGCAGATCGTTCACGAGAGAACACGACTTTTTGGCACATTGTTTCGTCCTTGAATAATATGGGACATTGCTGCTGTAAGTTGGGGATTTGTAAAGGCGACTGTGCATTTTTTTTTGTCAACTGAAAACGGACGTAGACGGAAGTAAAGGATCGCCGACATGAGGCAGGAGGCGATCAGAATACTCAACAATGTGATTAAAGTTATGGCAAAGCCTGGTGTCGTCATGCAGATCAATCCGTCGTCTCTTGCAGGAAAGACCATCGTTGTGGGTTGGTTTTCAGTTGTGATATTCGCTGCCTCTTCGATGGAGAATGTTAAGTCACCAGACGATACAACTTTGATGATGCGGTTGAGGCCGACTTCTGGTTCAGGGTCAACAGCTCGTGTGCGACGTACTCTACGTTCATCTCGGCGTTTGCCAATCGATCCACCCACATGATATGAATCCAAATGCAATGGCGGTAGAGGGCCGTACTGCGATTCGGGACCAACTTGAAGGTGATGGACTTCTTGGAGGTTGGGCTCCGAACATTGATCTGGACACTGATATCGGCAAATTTGGATCGTGCACTGGAAGTGAACCTCCATGGAATCAGGAAACTTGAAAGCTTGGAAATGGGCGTACGAAAGTACTGAAGCGCTTGCTCCAAAATTCTTGATCTTTGTGAATCGTGACATCAGTTTTGGTCTGGTTACGCAACCCCGTTGATCGACTAATTGTATTGGCGCTCGTTTGCCATCATGGGCGACACAATTTCTGACTAACATGTCGAATTTGGCATCATCGTCCTTAATAGCCAAAACCATTGTCATCGTTTGGCCAATTTTCACGAGTCCTGATACTTCAGACGCCCACGGTCCTTTACCAACTTGAATCTGCATCCAACAGCCGACGTTATCGCCTGCGAAATCAGCCCGTACAACATCAAGCATATCCACTGGAAACGGTCGAAATGTGACACTTTTCTCGTACTGGTCGTGCCACGTACAACGTAATTTCCTCGCTTGATCCCACACTTCCTGCACTTGAGGATCGTACTGCAAGACAATAATGTTTTCGAAATATGTCCCCGAACCAGATTCATGTCCATATCCATAGAGACCATTCTCGGTGTTCCCGGACGTCCCACACTCATGCAATCCGATGTCAAACGTTGCAGAACTATGACCAAGACCCGCTGGCAGGTGAACACAGTTGATGTTGCTGTAATGCCCTTTGGAGAAAATAATCCCAAAAAATGGCTTGTCAAATTGTACGTAGACCTTCATGCCATTCTTCTCGCATTTCACGTCGAGTGAGATTATCTTGGGCATGTCTTGTCCCGGAGAAGCCCATATTTCGTTGTTGTTCGAAGCACTCAGACTCAAGTCTGGTAGGCTTTGTGGTCTAAGCGGCAATGGTGGTGGTGGACCTTGATAGGAGAGTTGTGGGGGCGGTGGTGGTCCAAATGACTGACTCAGGGACATCGGCATATTTGGAATATTTCCTGAAAATGGATAAAAATTGAATTATTTGTTACAATTACAATTACTTGTTATCAACTTTTACCTCTCGTGGGCGTGTTTTTGATATTATGCTGGTAATGAGCTTTTGGGTTACTTTCCTGATCGGACTCTTGAGCGACTTGATCCACATCGTTCTCATGTTCCGAGGGTTCGTCTCCGGGGATTGCTTTAACCACATCAACTTCTTCAGCAAGAGCGATCTAAAATAAAATAAAATCCATAAGAACTTGAAGACATGACATTGGGATTTGACGAGTCAAGAAGTGTAAAAATGTCACCCGGGTTAAGAGAACACGTAACTTATCCTAGCACTGGAGTATTGGCGATTCAATTTGGATTATGGTTCGATCCAAGAGAAGAAGTTAAAATAACAGCAGCGTGTCAATAAGAAAATCAGAGTAATCACATCCGATTTTAACTTCAGGTGTACGAATAACTGTATAGAATCGTTCTTCAGTCGAAGCACACGAAATGTGAAATGCTCTGACTGAACAATTGTTTCATCGTCGTTGTAATATTCCCGCCGATGTAAATTGACACATCCCTTTCTTATGAGCTCCCTCTTCTTCAGCTGGCATTGTGTTTTGATGTCCCCAAAATCATGTTTACGAGTATACACGAGTATCGTGTAAAAGGAAAAAAAACCCAAAAGGTCGAACGAGACTGGAATTCGCAGAGCGACTTCTTAGAAGAGATAAAAAAACAACATGCTAAGCTTATAGCTAGCCAACGTTTCGTTGATTACGACTATGAAAGTACGGTGAAAAAAATTGAAAGAGTATGAAAGATTCCACGTAATTGAGAATAACGTTTTGAGAAGCATTATTGTGCCTAAATATGATGAAGACTCGAGACAACGGAGCAAGCTCCACAATCGCGGATTAGAAAAGCTGTACCTCGAACAAAAAATAGGGCGATCCTCAGGTCGGGAAGATTAAGAGGGGCCGAGCATGTCGCGAGAATTGATAACGATAGGACCATCCACGGAATTCTTAACGAAAAACCAACGGAGAAGAGAGGACAATATCACGTGTGACCTTGGGCAAATTAGATCAGATGGCAAAGCATGTAGGGAAAGTGTGTAGAATATGGTACGGGTGGGGTGGTCGAGTTAGTGAAGTGGTAAACTTTTGGGTTCCTACAGACCAAAAATAGAGAAGTAGATAAGAGAGTTGGGTTCTAAAAAAATGTTTTTTTTTCAATATATGCGCTTAAAAGTGATCTAGTAATCTATTCTTTCCTTTCGCTAAACCTCTCTCTCTCTCTCTCTCTCTCTTTTTATAAAAATATAGAGAGGTAGATGAGAGAGTTGGGTTCTAAAAAACATGTTCTTTTTTCAATATGCACACTTAAAAGTGATCTAGTAATCTATTTATTCCTTTTGCTCAACCTCACTCTATTTTTATGATTTTCTCTACCTAGGATTTTTTCTTAAAGGGTAATTCAATAGTAAGGCTGCCTTAATAGCTCAGTTGGTAAGGTAGTTATGACATACGTTTGACTGTGCATACCTAGATTTGACTAACGGGCGGTAGGTTGGGGTTTAATGCCTGGTGACCTAGCACCCCATTATGCTTTGGGCCTCGTGGAACGGTTGGACGAAATTCTTGTTCACCTTTTGGAGCTTCGCAACCCGAAAAAAAAGTTTTCCAAGGCGCTGGCTCAATCTTATACCTTCACTTTTTCTGATAAAACTACATAAGAAGAACCTAGACACCGTTGCAAAAACAAAATTTACGTGAAGTAAGGAGTAATACTCAGGCCGCTGCTGTAGAATGTAAGCACTGAGTATAGACAAACCACTAGGAGTAGAAATCACAGGCTATATGGGCACTACAGCAAGCGTCCCGTCGCTAAACACGATCCAAAAAGTCTGTGAAAAATCGATCCAAACCATAAAAATGATTTGTGTGCGATTCACAAGTGTTTGACTGCATCTAACAGAGAGCGATATTGACATCCCCTCGCAAAAAAAGAATAAGTTAGATTACATATTGGTGGGCAGAAATCGAATCAGGCCTTGCTACAAAATATCTAAAGGTTGTATTGGAACACCACATGCATTTTTCATCACATGCGCTTTACGACAATGGAGGTAGTGACAACAAAATCTGAAGCCAAATACCGACGGGCCTGAAAGATCGGACAGACTGGTCCACACCTGAGTGGATTGGCCTAACGGCTCTCAGATTATACACCAAGGGTAGGAAATCAGTTAAAAGAAAAAGAAACTTAAGGATATTTCGAGCCTACATTACGGTTTTCACATAAAACGGCAGCAGTTCTTGTGGGCCGTACGCCAGAAATATAGAAGCCAATTTTTAGAGGAGACTCCAGTACATATAACTGAACTCTTGCTATCTGAGAACGAAACCTTAGCAGAGGGCAATATGAATGGAACACAGGAAGGTGGTCCTACGAAATGGAACCGAACATCAAAGAGTGTAGGAATAGATTATACGGTGGGTAGACTTTTTCATGTCTTAATCCCTGACCAGACGCAGATGCTTTACGCAATACCTGCCCAAATTTAAGTACAAGCAGAACCCGAACCACCCGTCCTAAAAAATGTGAAACACATCCTCGTCGAAAGCAGTAGATTCAAGAGCGCACCATGTTCACAGAGATAATCAATTGTGCGATAGGTGCGGTGAACGTAAGAATGTTAATGTTGAGTTCAAAATAGAGAATGGAAATTCATCAGTGCATGGATCGACCACGTCATGCCAAAACAGATTAAGAGGACTGTTGGAACACTAGCAACCAAATACCACTCTCCGGAAGAAACGTCGAAAGACGCTCTTCAGGGGTGCAATATCATCTACGGGCCGCAAAAAAAAAAAAAACCCCGAGAGAGAGAGTTTTCACCCCTGTATGCCCAGCCATACACAGTGGATCTACCAAGGAGACCTTCCGCGAAAACTCCTCTCCCCCTTAGTTGCTGTGGAACTCAGAAATCGCCCAGGTGTGATCCGAGTGCAACACGTTAAGACACTTCAAACAAAGAGCACGAAACCGTAACACCTACCCACAATCGCATGCGAAATTCGTCAACAAACGGAACAAGTTGAGAAATGTAATCCTCAAAAGTAAATATGACGCGTTCTGCTCCCTAAGGCCTGAATTAATTAACAACCCATGGGGCAGCGCTTACAGGATAGTCATGAAAAGACTACAGAACAACAGTAGTCAAATGCAAAAAAGTAAAACTGACATGGTCGGAATCGCCGCTGCCCTCGTCCCGCAGTGTGATGAGGTATTGAGAGTGCAAGGGAAGTGGAGTATCACCGAAGGAGAGATAACTCCCGTGACCACCAAAGATGGGCTCTCGGCTGCACGGGTTGTCAAAAAAAAAAAAACATGACCCCGGGACTGGATGGGATCGTTAACGCTGTAGTGAAGACTGCTTTTACAAAAAATCCGGAAGTCTTCAGCAGTCTTGCGGGGAGAAAGTATTGTGCCAAACACGGACACTCCGTACATCTTCCTCCTCCATCATAAATTGTTCGCCGCGTAAAACACCGAACCAAAGAAACGAAACGTCGCCACGTTTGTCCACAACCGGGAGTAAAGGAAAACATTGTTCACCAGATAGAAATTAAAACACCAGTTGTTCTGTTGTCCGTAATTAATTTTTACTTTATTTCACTTTCGTTATTATCTTTATCCTCAGCCATTATTAAATATGTTAGTGTTTTTATACTTCACTTAGAACTTATTATTAATATTAAATTGATTTTTATAAATTTAATACAAGATGAAACACTTCTTTCTCGACACAACTTCGTGGTGTCTACGCTTCTCCGCCGAGCGACGGAGAGTGGGAGCGGCGCGACCGTGGTGGTCGGCGGATGTAATTTAACTCAGCGATAAACGGCTCGTGCCGAGTTTGTGGTGTGGTGGTAGATATCCTCTCCACTAAGGATATCGTTTTTACCTACCACCAGAGAAACGTAAAGTCTCTCTTGGTGGAATAGAAAACCAGGTCTCGTAGTGCAGATCATGGTGGTATGTGTGTGATCGTTCAGATCTGTGTTGTTTACCCATCCGCGAAGGCATTGGAAAAACGAAGCAGGAGGCAAGGACAAAGGAATCGGGGGGATCATGGTTTATGATGTGCATCGCGGCTAAATAAATAGACGACGATGCATCGAAGAGATGTGCTAAAAGCGAATATGGGACGAGGGAAACTCGTTTGTGGGAAACGGATTCTATATTTGCATTGTGTATGCTTCGAATTCAATCCGGCGGCTATGTGCGAAGTAGATGGTTGTTTGGAGATTCAAACAAAGGAGCATTTCTGGGTAAAGTGCTTGCAGTTGTATCGATAGTTGCAAGTCATTGCAAGGCAGATTAGATGGTTATACAATGACGGTTTGTATATACCATCTGTGTCAATTGTACATGGCATCTATGGCAACGCAAGTATCGAACTCTAATGTGAAAATCTACGCTAATTGGGAATTCGGTTCTTGGTCGCTAATGCAGAGATGCATTGATACATGTATGAATGCCCTTGTGGGAGAAATTCTGACAGGAAATTTGTAAACGAAGAGATGCATGAAAGGTAAGCATTCTTTAACAGGGACTTTTGGATTATAAATTTGATAACCTAGATGCGTAAAGCACTTAAGGTGGTAATGCGCTTGCATTAGCGAAAACTTATGCCGATTGGGATGTAGTTATGGGGGTTTTTCAGGTAAGTGGGCCGTGGAGTTTGGCGGAACCGCCACAGTCTCTTCACAACCTACCTCCAAACACGACAATTAACTAAACGATGGAAAAAACAGCGTCTTGTGCTTATACCAAAAGGTTCTAAGAATCCAAAAGCGCCGTCGTCCTATCGCCCGTTGTGCACGTCGGACACAACAGGCAAACGGCTTGAGCGAGTAATTGCCACTCGCCTGGAACAATTCACTGAGGGGACATCGGGGCTCTCTGAATCGCAGTATGCGTTCCGGAAAGATAGATCAACCGGTAAGGCACTATCTGTGGTATGCGACATCGCTCGCAATGCGATAGCTGGAGCACGATGGCTAGGAGGTACGAAAAAATATTGCTCTGTGGTGACACTAGATGTTAAAAATGCATTTAACTCGGTGAATTTGATTCGGATTCTAGTAGCGTTGCGGGATTTACAAGTCTCACCGTACTTGGTGCGTATACTGGCAAACTATCTCTCAGATAGAAGACTGCTCTATGATACAGATGAGGGACCACAGGAATATAAAATAACAGCGGGTGTACCTCGGGGAGTTTTGGCAAGACTGCTACCCACTGTTGGAGGACCCCGGCCCCACATAGAGAAACTTATAACCAGTGTCAACACCTCCATTATAATGTATGCAGCTCACATATGGGCATAGAAACATGGGTGAAAAGAAAACATGGCGAGCTGAATTACCACCTGACTCAGCTAATATCAGGACATGGATGCTTTCGGTAATACTTGCACAAGTATAAGTATGTGAATTACCCGCACTGCTTGTATTGCGAAGGCAAAATAGAAAATGCAGAACACGCGCTTACATAGTGCGTGAGATTCAAGACCGCACGCACGATTTTGGAGAGACATATGAGACGGACAGTTGGTCCGGCAGGAGTAATAGAGTACATGTTGAGTTCAAAACAGGCATGGGCCGTAACAAATGGTATTCTCTGTGAAATGGTGCAGCAGTTGCGATGCGACGGGCGGAATAACAGATAAACTCCGTCCCGCCCCGCGATGGATTATGTAAAAGAAAGTTCCGCGGGGATCAATGGGAATATGTGCCTGCGGGAGGAGATTTTAGTCGGTAAAAACACGGCATGCCTCTGGATCGGTCTGTGGGGGGCAAAGTCGTGATGTCGGCGTACGGCACACGGTTCTACTCCGTCCTCACAACTCTTCACTGTTTGAACGAACTCAACCTGCTGCAACAATCACCAGGTAACGAAAGTAAAATGAAACACCGATTTCAACTAGTTAAAACTTTTATTAATATGTCCGCTATTGTTATTGTAATTTCACCATGGTGCCGACTATTGCTATCTGAATACAAATGTCATTATAATTTGACTGCACGCGTTAAAAAAAGGAAACACAACTCGACAACTTCACTTAACAGGATAACAAGCACTTAGGAAACGCTAGTTTTAAAATACGTTTAGAAAATTAGACAACGCTAACTCGAACTCGACTCTGTGAAGGGTGCGTCCCCGTGGGGGCTACGGGGAGCGGGGGCGACATTGACCGTGGTGGTCAGCTGATGGAATAAGACTCCGCGATAATCATCTCGTGCAGATCTGATTCGCTACGAGCGAAATTTTTAGGGGCATTTTCCCTGAGAGAGAAAGTATTTCCCTCCACTAGGGAAAAGATTTACCTACCACCAGAGAAACGTAAAGTCTCTCTTGTGGGAACAGAGAACCAGATCTCGTGATGCAGGTCATGGTGGTGTGTGTGAGATCGATCGTTGAGATCAGATTGTTTACATATGCGCGGAGGCAATGGCAAAACAAAGCAGGCAGGCGGCAAGGACAAAGCGATCGAGAAGATCGTTGTCTATGAAGTACATCGCGTCTAAATAAATAGACGACGATACTTCGAAGAAATGTGATAAGAGAAAAGATGAGACGAGGGCATCATAAAAGTCTTAGATGAGTGATGCCCTTGTGTAAATATACGAATAGACATTGGGAAAGGTGCTAATGGTTGCGATAGTTTATACAATGAAAATTGTATGTCGTATCTTGGGTCGGTGGCCAAAACGAATTCCTTGCATTTGTATATGCTGGATAATTAGTTTGTGGCAAAGGCGAGGGATCATGGTCGGGTATATGCCAGCTGAACAAACAAGCTGCCCGACGCTGCTTGGCAGTTGGACAATGAATCGATGTGTATGTAAGACAAGTTGTACACATGTTAGGCTGCGAATAGCCAACTCAAGTCTAAGATTCCCTGACTATGCGGTTACATTATATGTGAACCGATAAGTTTTCTTTTCAGGGAATTTATGATAAGCTTGGAGAGAACTCTTATAGGGGATTTTAAATGCGAAGTTATGCAGGTAAGAATTCTCTTTTCCAGGGGCTTTTAGGTAAATATATTTGGTGAATTTTGTTGCGTGAAGCCTTTACAGGTGCTTAATGCGATTGCATTAGCGAAATTAAGAGGTTGAATGGGAGTTATGGGGGTTTTTAGGTAAGTGTACCGCGGGGTGTGGCGGAACCACAGGTCCACCTTACTACGGATTAAAAAAAAAAAAAAAAAACTTTTTAAGTAAGTAATACCAAATCCCCTTATAAAAGAATAAACTAAATCCAAAATTGTTCTCTGCAAAGAGGTGAATTGAGCCACATACTCGCTGATAATAGTGATCTATCTATCCAGTTATTAGGCATATACGTATTTTTCGCCTTTGATTTCAAGGTGAGTCTATTAGATAACTTGTAGTTAGAATCAATCTACTTTAGGTCCACACTACCCTTCTTTTTGTCAACAGAATCACTTGCTACAAGTGACACATTTTTACTAGCAATCAATTCTCAACAGATGAGGCGATATGTAGTCTTCTATAAGAATTATGTACCGCCATTGTAACACGATTGGCCTTGATGCCATCGTGTCGCACATGCGTCAAGTGTACAGGTGAACTTCCTGCGTGCTAATAGGAGCACAGAAGCGAGCCGCTCTAATAAATTCTTCGATAGAAAAACCTGTTTAAGTGCTGATTAATTGCAAGTCTGACATTAGATCAGTGCCTATCAATGGACGGCGAACATATACTGAATGAATCTTGACCTAATGTCCGAGATATCTGCAATTGGAGTGCATCCTGTATGACCATAACAATAAGACGCTTTATATATCGTATGCGTCGTCGAAGAATTACATTGAAAGTGGGTTTACTCTCACAGTTGTGTTACATTTGATTGACATTTTACTGCAACCGGATAAAGTGGCTAGTCAATAAATGTGTGTAGTGAGTGTGTGCATATGTACGCATAATAAAATGCGTGACATATGTACGAATAATAAAACTTGGCTTACAAGAAGATGTCAATGTTTGATTATTTGGAGAAGTGCTTGAGTCAAAAGCCATGAGATGAAAATGTCTTCTATCAAGGAAAAAGGATCCTATGAACTCCAAACATACGTAGTTGACTCAAAATCAATTATATAAACATTACTCGTCCATTTTGTAATTGGATTGAAAGGTCTGGAAGATTTTCTATTGGAAAACGAATCTTACGCTTTCGAAATATTTTGTTGAAAGAGAAGATATGTGCAACGTGGAAATCTCATTCAATTAATATACCTTTAATAAGAGTCTATTGGTTCTTAGATCCTTTTGCCACTTAATCATTATTCACAATTCATACGACGACTGTCATCCTTCTTGTCAAGTAGTCATCGGTTGTTAGATAATGTAATACGTGTGCAAGTAGAAACTCGCCTTTTTTGTCAAATTCCACTTAATTGGAAAATATACTTATAGCAATCTAAGTGATATTGTTTAGAGAGAAACTCCTAACTGTTCTGCAAGCTCTTCTTGAGTTTGACGTGGATTTTCATACAGTAAAATTTGAAGTTCTTCGTCGTCAAATTTTTATACTGCCCGGGACGTGGAGCGTCTTCAAGACTAAAATTTCCTTCGCGAAATCTTGAAAACCACTTTTTTACTCTTGCATGACTCTAAGAATGTTGCCCAAATTTGAATTATTCAATTCCATAGCTTAAGCAGCTTTTTTTTGCATTTGGAAACAGAATAGAATGCAATGGCGTAAATGTTGCCTATCGACATCCATCTCTTGTACACTGATGGGCACGGAATGACATCCTGTAAATTACTGAAACTTAGTCATAAAAACAGCAATGACATATATCCAAAATGGCGAGCGAATTGGACGCGTTCAAGTACGTTTTTAATGCAGTCAACTTAAAGCAGAATTTCTACTTGCACTTGTTACACAAGAAGATTCGTTGCTGCATGCTTTAAGATAGGAGTTTGAAATTTTCAATCTTTTTCTAAGCATCTTTTTCCACTTGTTCAGCATTCATAATACATACGACATGACGACTATCTGCACTCGTATCGAGCATTTGACGATCGCCGTATAGTGTGATATTATACCACCCAACTACAATTGTTATAAAACTGTTTGGAGTATTTTTGCAGTTTTTTAAACGTTGTCTAGATGTCATTTGCCAATTGTTAATTATTAGAATTTCATAAGAAGAATATTATTACAACATTCCCGTTGAAGGCTGATTACTACATATTTTGAGGTGAGTGAATTTTTCAAAAATTTTCTATATATCTATATCCACTTGATCAGTATTCATAGTTCGGAGGGTGATTATCTCCAGTCTTGTCTAGCATTCTACCGTCGTTACATTGTATGATATAGGGTTGTGGCGGTTCCGCCAGATCCCACGGCTCGCCTTTCTGAAAAAAACCCCATAACCACAACCCGGTCTGCACCAGCTTTCGCTAATGCAATTCGCATTAGCATCTTAAATGCTTCACGCATCAAACAGATCCAATTATTATAACCCAAAAGTACCTGCAAAAGAATTCTTACCTTTTCAAGCATTCCTTCGCTTACAAATCCCCTGTAAGAGTTCTTAATTTCCTCATCATAAATTTCCTGAAAAGAAAAACCCCGGTTCACATATCATGTAACCATTCCAGCCAGGAATAATTAGCATTGCGTCGCCTATTCCCAGCTTCATTCATGTATACGATAAACTTCCTTATGTATACATTTAGCTGGCGACGTTTTTCTTCCAGCAATAAAATTCTCTGACTCGCACAATGTGCAAACCAATGCAAATACGCATCTCGCGTCTTAAACCTATTAGCACCATGTGCATCGGCATTGCGGCTATCGTAACAGCTGCAATGCAGACAATTCATATCGTTTAGGTTTTCGAATCACATTTTCTATTTAATGAGCGGCTGCTATTTATCTAGCCAACCCTCATTACCGAACTATGCATTAGGTCATATTTCCCTTGTCCTTTGATTCGCCGAATCTTGTCCCTTACGAATTAGATGCATAAACAATACAAAGCCATTAGCATCCGACGAGATGCGATTCGTTTGTTTCAACAAACACACATCTCTTGGATGCCCATTATGCCCCGTCCTTGAGTTTCAGGATTATTCCTATGGCCTTGTGTATGAAAAATAAACCAATGTGATCTTCACTCACACATACACACTCATTGCCAAGTCTGTCTTCCTTGTTTCCACCACAGAGAAACATTTTCGTCTTGGGCAAACTCACGTCAAAACGAGATATTTTTCGAGGAGTCGAATTCCATCCAGCGATCGAGACGGTCGCTCCGCCATCCACCGTGCCGGCGCCGGCACGGTGTGACACAAAAGTCGGAGAGTTAGAGTCGAGCGCGTCGAAAATAAAAAAATAATTTTTCTTGTGCCCCCCAGTATAAGGCAGTTTTAAGTTAAATAATTGTGAACCAGTTAAATTACAATATATTAAATAAAATAATAGAACTTTTAGACAGACAACCAAACCGCGTTACATTTTATTTGTTTCCTGAGTGTTTATATGTTCTTCCGTTTTATCGACGAACAGTTTAGTTTACGGCGACGAAATGGACAACGATAATCAGATGTTGGCGAAGGAAGGGAACGGAGTACCCATGCTGGTACATACTTCCTCCCCACAGGGTGGGCCATACATTTTTGCAAATGGCAACACTTGATTTCTTAAAAACCGTTAGAGGGAGGGGCGCGTGAGTGGCGGTTTGTCACTGGCTTACACCGCAAAACCAACTCAAATAGATACCATAGCAACAACAATTTTTACAATAACGCAGGCATCGAACGACTGGATTGACGGATCCTAGAACTATCGATAAAATGTATAGAAAACCTTCCTAACAATCCCAACCACTAATAACAGACCTACCATCATCCTCCTCCAATACGGAAACTCACTACCGTAATTGTCTCCAAATCAGGACCCTCTTCACCTCAGGCAGGCTGGTTAACAATCTAAACGCGGCCGTGTACCACAACACCGAACTGGCACCCAATCAATTTAAATACAGCAACATCCAACCATTCTCCAAGATTCTAACTTTTAACACACAACCGAATGGCACGCCCGTCCTTCAAGAACATACCTTACGAGTATCTCTTACTGCCCTCAACCAAAACAAGAAATCCCACATATAAATCAAAATCACAATCACATTGTAAATATTATTTTTAAGCCAAAATCAAATTGTCACTATTATTGCAATATCAAATATTTCAAATTTGTAAATAAGATTGGATTTAGTTAGGTTAAGTAATTTTAAATAGGTTAAGTTAAAATAATGGCCCAAGTCTAATAACCTTGCCCGTAAAAATAAATTATTATGGAAAATGTAACAAGCCTTGAGACTTGCTAAATAGGACAAGACCGGATCTTGGTTTTTTTTCTGACCTTTTCCAGGAAAAATAAAATTATCAGTATATCTAAATCCTATTAAATCCTAAGCACATATAAACAAACTGTTTGGAAAATGTTAACAAATAACATGTAAACAATTATTATATAACCAATCTATTATATGTTAACTGTATTACTTATTGTAACCTTTAATTTTTGGTCAAATAAATGCAGTAAATAAAAAAAAAATCTGATTTTTCCATTTTCACGTAAACAATCGAAGCATCTTGTTCGGTAGGCTCTCAAATGTATACTAACAGAGCAATCGACCTGAAAATATATATAAAAGCTAATAGGAGTAGCACTATACGAGTAGAATACAAGCCAAAAATTAGATCTGCCGGCGCCATCTGTAGATCAAGGTGGAAACTTTTCACACCACCCTGGTTTTACAAGAACCATCCACGGTTGTTCTGCAATGTTCCAAGTTCGTTTTTGTCTGGTTCCAGGAATTGTGTTTTTGCAGGTTTCAAACATATGGTTACGGCGGGAGCAGGTGGACCTCAGGACCACTTTAACATCAGAGGGAAAATATTTGAAAGAGTTAAAGAGTTTAAATATTTGGGAACAATACTGACGGCCAGTAACGAAATGTCGAAGGAAATTAATAAAAGACTGCATTCCGACAAAGCTTGTTGGCACGCAGTCAATAAACTGCTGAAATCCAAACTACTATCATGTAATATAAAGCTCCGTGTTTATAGAACCATAATCATTGTTCTATATGGATGCGAAACATGGGGTCTCACAAAACGGGAAAAAAAAACAAATTCCGCGTATTCGAAAATAGAGTTTTAAAGAGATATGATGCAGAGGCAGGACAATGGAGGAAACTCCATAACCACGAAGTGGTAGAACTATACCACAAACCTATAATAGTGAGAGTAATGAGATTGCGGAAGTTAAGATGGGCCGGACATGTGGCGATAATGGGCAACGATGGGGCGTGTGTAGAATTCTTGACGGTAGTCCAACAGGAAAGAGACCGATGGGACGGCCGCGACGGAGGTGGGGGGACAATGTAAGATTCCACCTTGAGGAGATCGGATCATATGGTCAAGCGTGAAAGGAGAGTGCACAGAACAAAAACATTGGCGCTGCCGAGTCAGGTCATAAACTTCCGCGTTCCCATAGGCCCATAAATAGTAATAGTCTTAATGAAATTCAACGCTCGTTGTTTGTATCCTATCGAGCATGTGCGCCGCAGTTTTTAGAGCGCCTATCCTAACATAAAAATTTAATTCCAGTATCGAACGAGCATAAACTTTATGTATTGTATCTAATTGAAATGAGCTTAAATATATAGAATAGACAATAAATCTCGCATGTCATAAAAAAAACCAACAATTTGAGCGCGCTTTACATACTTTCAAATATTTAATGAATTAACTCGAGTGCTAGTAATTCATAATCGTTTATCTACAATGGTACTATATTGGGGATCGTCTTTGACTTTCAGCCCTGTGAGTAGGACATTAGAATATACTCACAGTTACGCCGGCTTGTGGTAAGAGGCGACAAAAGGACGAGTGGTAGGTGGGGTCCCAACGCCCTGCCGCCTGGTGAAATACCACCCCATCAAGCTATAGGCTCCGTGAAATAGTCGGGAGAAATCCCTTGCCATCTTTCGTAGCTTGGGTGATGGATGGATTCGAGAAAATGTTGGTTTAAGTGGTAGTCGGTCCCAAGGTGCGATGCCACCCCGTCACGCTGTACATTTAGCGATATCATCGAGAAAAATCTTCGACGGTCCTTCGGATGTGCGGCTGACGGCCCGGACTGACACGGAGATAAGTCATGATGGTACCTTCTGATATAAAGGATTCCGGAGGTAACTAGTTTCCCATGCGGATTTCGGCGGGGACCATGTCAGTGGGAACATCAAGCAGATATTATAACAAATAACCAAACTTTAAGAAATTCGTCATCGCATAATCGGGCTCGCTCTCGAGGCTCTGTCCACGCTCGACTGGTAACAGCATTTTGTAACACGAGGGGCATCTGTTTCACCAATACGAATGTAACCGCCGTCCATTTGCAAACAGCGAAACCTGATATCCTTGCCGTAACTGAGACCCAAGTCGATTCGTCCACCGGCGCGACATATCTTCATTGCTCAGGATACGACTTACATTCGATATTCCGTTTTAAGGGCGGAGTCTGCGTCTTCGTGCGGTCCGATCCAGCTTGCCAGAGGATGGAGGCGTTGGAACCCAATAACATGGACACCATATGGTCGTGCTGAGGAATTCTGTTAAATTTCTTTGTTGTCTTTACCGCTTCCCGAATGACGATCGACCATCGATATTTTTCGAACATCTTTCATATACGGTCGACTAGTTACAGATCTGCCACCCAGTTTCTGAAATTGTTGTCATTGGCGATTTTAATCTGCACAATTCCGGCTGGTTAGTACATTCTAACAGAACCGACGAGGCTAAGGGGCTGGCGGAGATGTTTGCTGTAAGCCACAACTTGACTCAACTCGTGGGGAACCCGAGTGGTGGATGCCTGAGGTGATTATGCGAACACCGTGGATCTGTTTTTGACATCCGAACCGAGTATTTATACCGTGGAGGTTTCTGCGCCACCGGGAAACTCAGATCACTGGCTTGGTATCTGTCGCGCAACCACTTGTATTTCAAGCCAGTAACCAGCCTAGGCAGTTTCGCCATGTATGGAAGTATGGTGCTGCTAACTGGGACGATTAGCGAGATTTCTTCGCATCTTTTCCATGGTCGGAGGCGTGCTTCGGAGACTCCGATGTTAACGCTTGAGGGGAGTCGGTCAGAGAGATTATTCTTCTCGGGATGGAGATCTACATCCCACATTCCATCAAACAAAGTTCATCTGATAAGCCTGGGTTTCATTAAAAATGCGAGCAGATTACAGCGGGAAAAACAGAGCTTTTAAGCAATGGCGCTCCCACCCCACCGATATCAACAGACCGAATTTTGATAGAATTAGAAACGCGTGCAACCGTAAAATACCGTTGATACCGTAAAAAAGAGTTAGAACGGCAGAGTGACTAATAAATTCCTTGAGTGCTCAACTAGTTCGCGCCCCTTCTAGCCAATGGCAAGGGCTGTGGGCAGTAACTTCGCTTCTCCTCTTTTCCTTTGTTGCTGCCGGGCAGCGGGACGTCAGTCACAAATTCAAAAGATAAAGCTAATGTGTTTGCGAAATTACTCTCCGTGAATTCAAACCTCGATGCGGGTCTTTTGGGGTCACCCGTGATCGCGCCCGTTCGGTCGGCGATGCGAGATGTGAAGTTCCGCCTGCGTACCATTCAACGTGGATTGGACGGTAAGAAGGTTTGGCGGTTGAGTTGGAGTGTGTGTTCCGCCGAACACTGTTTACCGCAGAAAAACACAACGAATCAGAGCGAAGGCTGTGCTCTGCCAGCACTGTCCACGAAAACAACAAAAGACACCGGAGCAAATGCCGTCACTAATTAAACACCGAGATGGTAGTTTTGTTAACTCAGTTTTTTATTTTATCATTACTTTATCTTCTAGGACACAATATTCCTTTAATCCTGTTATTATAATAGTTCGGCTAATATCTCACAGAAAACACACAAAACTTCCGACACACCTCGAACCGTATTTCTACTTTAAGATTCTATTTTATTCTGATTTATCGCACATAGGCTTTCACGATCGCTTTCCGCACAAAAGGTAGCAACGTATATCAACGAGGGTACTTATCCGGCGCGCGTTGAAAACTCGAATATATGATTTGATGTTGCCGTCGGTGGCAGTTTAGCCAAATACTTTAATTACTCGCGGAACTTAGTGTACGTTGAACTTTCAACTTCTGTACGGCGCGGACTGACCTCGTCTAAGGGATTCTGTAACTGTACTGTTTTTGTCTCGTTGACGATTCCAAACTCTCTGCCCGAAGGATTGTCTGTATATCACCGAACCCCCTCTTGCAACCTATCGGATACTGTTTTCCCAGTATCTGTGTTTTTTGTATCTGCAGTTGTGCAGACACGTTTTGCTGTAAGGAGAAAATTCTCACTCATACATAAGGAAGCTTCACCGTCGTTGTTGACGGTGGATTCTATTCCCACGCTGCTTGTTTAGGTCAACCATCTGGTGTTGACGATCGCCTGGACGTCTAGTCCGCTGGTATCTATTGGATTTGAGATCCAAGAGAATTTTTCACATGGTGTGAAAAACAAACATTCCGCTGATGCATTTCTGCTTGGCGGACAGTGGCAACGGCGCAATGCTGTGCCGTATTTATTTATTGCAGCTGGCCTTCGTAAAACTCCAAACAAGGTATTGTTTGGAGTTACGTGGTGCTTGGTTTTTCGCGCCATCTGGGTTTTTACGAGGCTAAGGAATGCGCTCCTTTGTTCGCGGTGAACATTTGGGTGATCTGATGTTTAGATCAATCGCACCGCGTCCGTTGGTCGGTTAATAGTTTTAATTGTAAATCCCTGCATCTCGTGCAGATGTTCAGGGTTGCCGACTTGAGGTGCTGGCATTCACTTCGCTTGCGATTGCACACGTCGAAGGATGCATGAATGTTTCTCCTTGTTTCAGGTCGTAGGTTTGGAGCGTTTAGCTCGGTATTAGAGGCTTTGGGGACGTTAAGTTCCTTGCCTTCTGGTGTCGACTCAACGTTGGGTTACTGGCGGCCCCCGCTGGGCTTGGGATGGCGTCTGTGGACGTGATGTTGTCCAGGTAGGTGCGTTACCTCAAGTTGGTCTGGACTTTTTCCTGTGGGGAATTTGTACGTTCGCCACAGGACTCCCCCCTCAGTGACGTAGTCACGATAAGGAAAAGGTAGGAGTATGGAGGGTGCTGTTAAAGGTCGGAGAGTGCTCCTTTCCATCGTGATCGGTGTTTAGGCGGTAAAGGAGCGAAAACAATCGCGTTTGTTGTTTCCTTGTGGGTGTTAGTCGCGCTTTCGTTGTTGGTGGTTTCGGTTAGTGGTTGCCGTAAGTTGAGAATCCTTGCGGCGTCTTCTTGGGCGCGCAGATCTCGAGCGCGTTGCCGCGTTATCGGTCCGTGCAGGATATCCGATGCCCCACGAGCAACCATTTCGCGAGGGTTAGGTTGATTCTCAACTCTTATCGTGCCTGGTGTTTCCTGGGAGTGTGGTGGGTCGTACACTGGGCGGGTTTCGGCTGCCGCCAACGGTTGATGGTGTACCTCTCCTGGCGCGGTATCTGGCGGTAGTTCCAGGTGGCACGGCTTCAATCTCTCGACACTGACGGTGTACGGCTTTCCGTCGATGTCTACGGAGAAAACTCGGTCGTTTATTCGCTCCAGCACCTTGTATGGCCCTTCGTAGGGCGGTTCTAGAGGTTTCCTAACTTTGTCCACCCTGATGAAGACGTGCGTGCAGCTGTCCATATCTGGATGAACAAATAACCTCTTGGAACCGTGTCTGGCGACCGGCGTTGCCCTGACCTTACGCATGAGTTTGCGTAGGTTTTCCAAATTTGGCAACTGTTCGAGCGGTGGTTCTCCATCGGCGAAGAACTCTCCTGGGAGGCGCAGATTGGTTCCGTACGTCAGATCTGCTGCTGAGGCTCCCAGGTCTTCTTTTATGCTTGTGCGCAAGCCTAAAAGAACTGTTGGTAGTGCGTCCAGCCATTGATTGTCGTCATGACACATCAGTGAGGCTTTAAGAGAGCGATGCCAACGTTCGATCATCCCATTGGACTGTGGGTGATAGGCTGTTGTGTGGCTTTGCTGACAGCCGAGTAGATCGGTCAGCTGCTTGAAAATCGCCGCCTCGAACTGTGGTCCTCGATCGGCTGTGAGGGTAGCTGGGACGCCGAAACGTGTGACCCAAGTCGAATAGAATGCTTTGGCTACATTCTCTGCGGTCACTGTTCGTAGTGGCACTGCTTCTGGCCACCGAGTGAAGCGATCGATCATCGTCAGGAGGTACATGTAACCTCTCGACGGCGTAAGCGGTCCCACAATGTCGATGTGTACATGGGCGAATCGTGCCTCGGGGAGCTTAAACTGTGCTGGTTGTAGCACGTTGTGTCGATCGACTTTGCAACGTTGACAATGCAAACAATTACGTGCCCAATTTGTGATGTCTTTGGCCATATGTGGCCAGACGAATTTACGTCGGACGGCCGCAGCGGTTGCGCGTCCGCTTGGGTGGGCTGGGTTATGGAATGTTTCGTACACATTCCTTCGAAACTTTTCTGGGATGTAGGGGCGAGCTGTCCCCGTCGATACATCACACCGGACTTCATCGTTTGAGTCGTTGAAAGGAAGTTTACGCATAACTAGTGCTGTCTCCGCTTTCAATAGGGACTCGAGTTGATGGTCCTCTCCTTGCGCTTGTGCCAAGTCGGCATCATCGATTTGCGCTCGGAGTTTAATCGCATCGATACGCGAAAAAGCGTCTGCAATTACGTTGTCTGCACCTGGAACATATTCGATTCGGGTGCTAAATTGCCCGATGAAATCCAGGTGCCGTTCCTGTCGTGGAGTTGAACTTCCCGCTTTCTTTCGGAAAGCGTACACCAGTGGTTTGTGATCAGTTTTGATCGTCAACTGGCGTCCTTCGACCATGTGCCGGAAGTACTTTACTGCGGAGTAAATCGCTAGTAACTCCCTGTCGTAGGCACTGTATCGTCGCTGGGTCGGGTTCAATTTTTTTGAGAAGAAGCCCAGCGGTTCCCATTTACCATCGCACTCTTGTTCGAGTACGGCCCCAATTGCAGTGTCGGAAGCGTCACACTGTATGGACAATGGGGCTCCTTCGATGGGATGTCGAAGTAAAGTTGCGTTCGCCAGCTGCTCTTTCGATAAGCGAAAAGCTTGATCAGCTGACTCGGTCCACTGAATCGGTCGTTTGTCGTTTCGTTTGGCTCCTACTAGGTATTCGTTCAGCGGAGCCTGGACCTGTGCGGCGTTTCGAAGCGTTGGGCGATAAAAGTTTAACATTCCCAAGTAACGCCTAAGTTCTCGCACATTCTTGGGGCGAGGAAACTGCATTAGTGCTTCCACCCTGTCTTGTAATGGGCGGACGCCTTGGCCATTTATACAATAGCCAAGGTACTTGACTTCCGATTCTCCGAGGTGGCACTTGTCTGGATTGATTACCAGGCCGAATTCTCGGAGGCGCTCGAACACTTGCTTCAAATGGGAGCGATGTTCGCTCATGTTTTTCGATGCTATGAGTATATCATCGATATACGCGTAGCAGAAGTCAAGTCCGCGGAGAGCTGAGTCTATGTAGCGCTGGAACGTTTGCGCTGCATTTCGGAGACCGAATGTCATCACCTTGAACTCGAACAGTCCAAAAGGTGTAGTTACCGCTGTTTTGGGGATGTCTTCGGGAGCCACCGGGATTTGGTGGTATGCCCTCGTGAGATCGAGGGTCGAAAAGATTTCGCAACCCTGCAGCTTATAGGAGAAATCGTGCAGGTTTGCTATCGGATACCGATCGGGTGTCGTCACCGCGTTCAGCATTCGGTAATCACCGCATGGACGCCACTCGCCGTTGCTCTTTTTGACGAGGTGGAGTGGGCTCGCCCAAGGGCTATCGGATGGCTGGCAGATTCCTAAGTCGAGCATATACTCGAATTCTGCACGAGCCTCACGCAATTTTTCGGGAGCCAATCTGCGCGGGCGTTGGCTCACTGGGGGGCCGCGCGTCTCAATGTGATGAAAAACGCCGGCTTTTGCGCGTCGGGGATTACTAATCGGAACTGTAATGTCCGCAAATTCGCGCAACAGATCGCTGAATGGACCGTTTGCGGTTGTGCACGTTAACGTCAATGCCTTTCCCGCCTTTGCGTTTACTGGCTGAGAAAGAGACGTTAACGGGTCCATCAGTCTATTACGTGCTACGTCCACTACTAGTTTATAGTGTCGCAGCAAGTCCGACCCTATTAGAGGGTCGGTGACATCGGCTACTACGAAGTACCATCGAATTGGTCGACGTAGGCCTATTTTTAAAGTTATTAACTTCCTACCGTAAGTCTTGATAGGGGTATTGTTCGCGGCGAACAATTTCAATTCCTCCGGCAACCGAGTGGCAGGTGCGTACGAGCGAGGAAGAACGGAAATATCCGCACCTGTGTCAATTATGAAGTCCATGTTTAATTTTGAGTCATAAATTGACAAGCGACTTATTTGGGGATTGCCGGCCGTTTGCGCTTTTTCGTCGGTCGGCAGTTCTAGTTTAAAGAACTAGCCGGTAATGCTGGGTTTTGTGTCCAGTTGCAGGGCTGCCTGCAATTCCTGGCCTGCGCTCCAAATCGATGATGATAATAACACCTGCCGAAGGTGTTCTCATTGTTTGGCGTGCGTGGTCTGCTATGCTGACGCCTTGAATTGTTTCGGGACCTGTCTCGGCGTCGCGATCTGTCACGGCCAGCCCGAAAATTGTTCCCCATGCTGAGATTATTTAACTGCGTTTGCATTTGCCTAATTTGCACTCTCAAGTCTTCGAGTTCGCTTGGGTGCGTCGCATGGGTATATGTGACCGTGGGGGTTCGTGGCTGGGGCTGGGGTGGAATTTGGACGTGCGTCGCCGCCAGTGGAAGCTGGAGATCCGATCGGGATCTATCTGTGGCCATGACTGCCTCGGCGTGTCGCGCTAATTCGTCGAGGCCAGATTCGGCTAAAGGCGCGACGATTGCCTGAACGTATTCTGGCAAAGACTCTCTGAATATAGCCGTTAAGGCTGTTTCGGACATGTCCGTGCCGGCCAGTGCACGGAAATAAGCGGCGCGCTGGGATGGTCGCATCCCAGAGGTGTCGGCCGATCGTAGCAAACGTCGCAAGCGATTTTGTGGCGATTCCCTATAGGCATTAATCACCATCTCCTTGAATGCTGTATATGGTAGTGGAGATGGCGTTTTAATTAGATGCTTCGCATACGGGAGCAAGACAGGGTCTAAATCGCGGGTTGCTAGGAGAAATTTCTCCTGTTCGCCGGTGATGCCTTCGCAGGCAAACGTTTGTTCGGCGTAACCGAACCAAAAGTCTGGGTCATCGGACGTGAAGTCCGGTAATTTAATGTATCGATTCGAACGATGGTCCGCTTGTGTTGCAATATTAACTTCTTGGCGGAGGGCTGCGGCCTGCGACGTCGTTGGGGAAGCTTCGGCATTGTTAGCCATTGTAGCTTTAAAAATTGTGGATTTCGACCTGGTCGTTATCGTTGACTTCGGGAGATTTCGCGTCGATTTTCTCTGTGAGGGAGCGATTACGTTTCCCCTCAACGTTTTTACTTTCTGGGTCGCCGCCTGCAACCTCGTGGTTGTCATTAATTTCCAGGGGTTTCGCCCTGTAACTCGGTCGCTCGATGCGCGAGTTTTCGTTTAAATTAGTGGACGCGACGAAACAACCTGCTGGGTCCGAAGATGGAGTCAGGGAAAAGGCCTAGCACGAAAGGATGCTATCTGATTTCCAAAGATGATACAAGGATGGGCCTACACCAGCGGATATTTTGGGTAATTCGACGGTGTTAGTGACGGACAAGAGAAAGCTTTCAGTCTGGAAGAGGTCAAGAAGTACGAGGAGGTGAGGACTATCGAAGTTTTTCGCGAAGGCGCAGCTGTTTCTGCGTTGCCTTTATTGCGGCGATCAATTTCGCTTTATTTCGCGTTTGTCAAGAAAGGAGAAAAAGGAAAAAAAAGGTTGTCGAGAGTGTGTGTCGTCGGTTCGCGCTCTGAGGGAGCTTACAAAATTTTAATATTATTTTTCTTTTAAGTAAACCCCTATTCACTATTCGAATTCTCTGGGTTTATTTTTCTTTTACTATCGCGTTTACAATAGTTAATCGTTGAATGCTAATTGGATTATTAAACTTTCTCAATGTAACAATTATTGTCCTACGTATCTTGTCTTGATTTATACCGATTTAACCAGTTACATGATAATTTACAATTTAATTGGGTTCTTTCCACATTGCTTAGAAGTTTTTATTACAAATCCAGAGTTTTACAAATGTTTTCGTCTTAAATTCTTGCTCGGAAGGAGCTTTATAAATTCACTTTGGGCTCAGAAGGAGCTTTCACAAGAGAGAAGAAAAAAAAATTATGCATTAAAAAAAAAAAAAAAAAATAAATAAATAAAATATATTTAAAAAGAGAAGAAAACAAATTTTTTTAAAAGACTTGCGGTTTTTTTTTTTTTTTTCTAAGGATGTCCTCTGGTCCGTGGTGTCGTGGTGATCTGCTATTCGCTGGGCGTCACTTGGGGGTGTTTACATCACGTCACTGGCACTGTCTGTGTCTTTCCTTTGCACTGTCTAGTGCTAAGTTACCGGAACTGTTTTATTTTCACGTGTGCTTATACTTTTTTACAATTGGTTTTTACGCGGTTTACCGTTTTTAAATTGTACGTGCGTGTTCTTTTACTCGCGTCGCGGTCACCACTTTGGCGGTTGAGTTGGAGTGTGTGTTCCGCCGAACACTGTTTACCGCAGAAAAACACAACGAATCAGAGCGAAGGCTGTGCTCTGCCAGCACTGTCCACGAAAACAACAAAAGACACCGGAGCAAATGCCGTCACTAATTAAACACCGAGATGGTAGTTTTGTTAACTCAGTTTTTTATTTTATCATTACTTTATCTTCTAGGACACAATATTCCTTTAATCCTGTTATTATAATAGTTCGGCTAATATCTCACAGAAAACACACAAAACTTCCGACACACCTCGAACCGTATTTCTACTTTAAGATTCTATTTTATTCTGATTTATCGCACATAGGCTTTCACGATCGCTTTCCGCACAAAAGGTAGCAACGTATATCAACGAGGGTACTTATCCGGCGCGCGTTGAAAACTCGAATATATGATTTGATGTTGCCGTCGGTGGCAGTTTAGCCAAATACTTTAATTACTCGCGGAACTTAGTGTACGTTGAACTTTCAACTTCTGTACGGCGCGGACTGACCTCGTCTAAGGGATTCTGTAACTGTACTGTTTTTGTCTCGTTGACGATTCCAAACTCTCTGCCCGAAGGATTGTCTGTATATCACCGAACCCCCTCTTGCAACCTATCGGATACTGTTTTCCCAGTATCTGTGTTTTTTGTATCTGCAGTTGTGCAGACACGTTTTGCTGTAAGGAGAAAATTCTCACTCATACATAAGGAAGCTTCACCGTCGTTGTTGACGGTGGATTCTATTCCCACGCTGCTTGTTTAGGTCAACCATCTGGTGTTGACGATCGCCTGGACGTCTAGTCCGCTGGTATCTATTGGATTTGAGATCCAAGAGAATTTTTCACATGGTGTGAAAAACAAACATTCCGCTGATGCATTTCTGCTTGGCGGACAGTGGCAACGGCGCAATGCTGTGCCGTATTTATTTATTGCAGCTGGCCTTCGTAAAACTCCAAACAAGGTATTGTTTGGAGTTACGTGGTGCTTGGTTTTTCGCGCCATCTGGGTTTTTACGAGGCTAAGGAATGCGCTCCTTTGTTCGCGGTGAACATTTGGGTGATCTGATGTTTAGATCAATCGCACCGCGTCCGTTGGTCGGTTAATAGTTTTAATTGTAAATCCCTGCATCTCGTGCAGATGTTCAGGGTTGCCGACTTGAGGTGCTGGCATTCACTTCGCTTGCGATTGCACACGTCGAAGGATGCATGAATGTTTCTCCTTGTTTCAGGTCGTAGGTTTGGAGCGTTTAGCTCGGTATTAGAGGCTTTGGGGACGTTAAGTTCCTTGCCTTCTGGTGTCGACTCAACGTTGGGTTACTGGCGGCCCCCGCTGGGCTTGGGATGGCGTCTGTGGACGTGATGTTGTCCAGGTAGGTGCGTTACCTCAAGTTGGTCTGGACTTTTTCCTGTGGGGAATTTGTACGTTCGCCACAAAGGCAACCGGCCGACAGAATACCAGCAATAGTTCTTAAGAACTGTGCTCCAGACAAACCCGTCAGTGCGCAACTGGTTCGCGTTCCTTCTGGTCAATGCCAAGGGCTGTCAGCAGTAACTTCGCTTCCTCCTCTTTTCCTCCGTTGGTGACAGACAGGGGGATGTTAGTCACAATTGCAAAGGATAAAGCTAATGTGTTCGCGAATTTATATTCTGCGAATTCAAACCTCGATCACGGTATTTTGGAGCCACCTGTGATTGCGCCGGTACGGTATTCCATGCGGAATGTGGGATTTCGCCCGTGTACTATTCAGCGCAGTCTACGTGAACTGGACTGTAGGAAGGCAACAGGCACGGACGGAATACCAGCAATGGTCCTTAAGAACTGTGCTCCAGAATTATCACCGGTTCTTGGCCGACTCTTTCGCTTATCTTATGCACGGAGAACCATTCCTACCAGCTAAAAAATCGCTCGAGTTCAGCCAATCCCAAAGACTGGAAAAAAGTGTCTCTCACAAAATTACCGACCGATAGCATTACCGTCTAGGTTATCTAAGGTGATGGAAAAAGTCATCAATACTGAGTTAATTAAGTATTTGGACTGCGACGGACATCTGAATGATCTTCAATACGGATTCCGCGGGAGGCGGTCCACGGGAGACCTTTTGGTACTTATAGCCGACATATGGACATCCGCGATTAAGGGGCATGGTGAGTCAAGGTCGAACACATTGCAAAAAAAAAGTCGACTACATTGCATGTCTCCAAAGCTTTTGACCGGTTTGGCATGGGGGATTGGTGAACAAACTTCGTTCATATGGACTTTCCCAGCAGCTTTGCGACCGGACGAAGAGTTTCCTCGAGAATCGATCGATCCGGGTTGTTGTGGAAGGCGAGTGTTCGGATATGTATCCTGTTGATTCCGGGGTGTCTCGAGGTTCTATTTTGGATCCAACCTTATTTTTGCTTCACATAAATGATTTGTTGGAGACAACGGATAACAAAGTCTTCTGTTTTGCGGATGATAGTACGCTTGTTTCCTCCTTTTCGAGTGATCGGCCGATTGGTGCATCAACGTCGCACCAGCTGAGATGTAGACAGATTGACTCTCTGAATCGCGATCTGGAAAAAGTCCTGCAGTGGGAAAAGGACAATCTTGTCGACTTCAATGCAACGACGATACAGTATACAACATTCACAAGAAAAAATGTATCGTCGGTTCCACAGCTGATGATGAATGGCAAGGCCCTCGAATCTGGTGAAAGCTTGAAATTGCTCCGCGTAACGGTCTGTGGGAATGTGTCGTGGCATAAACACGTGCCGAGCATCACCAGGAAAACTGAGCTATTTTTTTTAGAGGCAGGAAATATTTTACTCCGACCCAACTTCTCCTTCTGTATAAATCCCAAATTAGATCCGCGCTTGAATATTGTTCTCATGTTTGGAGCTCGGCTCCTAAACATACCCTCGACTTACTTGAGAGCATACAGAGACGAGCGATCCGGCTGATCGGAGACTCGGCGCTAACGTCGGGACTACAGTCGCTGTCACATCGAATGCGTGTAGCCGACCTCTGTCTGTTTTACAGATAGTATCACGGGTACTATTCTTTGGAGATTCGTGACATTATTCCACGCAATTCGGTTTATATGCGCTCCACAAGACAATCCGACGGATCGCACCAGTTTGCGGTTCATCTCCCGACGGGCGAACATCCCTGCGTCAGAACTCGTTCCGTTACAGAGCGGGGAAGCTGTGGAACGCCCTTCCCGTGCAAGTATTCCCGAAGCGTTACAACCTGCAGCTGTTCAAGATGAACTGGAACCGATTTTTGGTGGCATCTCGGGGCGCCCACTCAGCGCTATAGGTTGGCCTCTCCTGAGAGAAGTGTAATAAAAAAAAAACAAAAGGCAGCACCGGATTTTAGAAGCATTGAATTCTATTTTTTTTTTTTTTATTAGACTTCTCTCGGGAGAGGCGAACCTATAGCGTCGAGTGGGGAAGTTCCTCCGTTCATAAGATAAGCGGAAGAGTCTGCCAAGAACCGGCGATAGTTCTGGAGCACAGTTCTTAAGGACTATTGCTGGCATTCCATCCGGGCCGGTTGCCTTCCTACAATCCAGTTTACGTAGAATGCGTTGAATAGTGCGCGGACGAAATCTCACATCCCGCATGGAAGACTGTACCGGCGAGATCACTGGTGGCTCCAAAAGGCCGGGATCGAGGTTTGAATTCGCGGAAAATAAATTCGCGAACAAGTTAGCTTTATCCTTTGGATTCTTGACTAACGTCCCGCTGTCTGTCAACAACGGAGGGAAAGAGGAGGAAGCAAAGTTACTGCTGACAGCTTTTGCCATTGACCAGAAGGAGCGCGAACCAGTTGGGCACCGAAGGAGCTTATTGATCACCCTGTCGTTGTGAGTCTTCTTCGCGGTATCAATCGCCTGGTTGCACGCGTTTCTGATTCTAACAAGATACGTTCTGTTAACATCGGTGGGATTGGAGCGCCATTGCTTAAAAGCTCTATTTTTTGCCGCTGTAATCAGCTCGCATTTTTTGTCAAACCAAGGTTCATCAGACGAACTTCGTTTGACGGAATGCGGAATATACATCTCCATCCCCAGAAGAATAATCTCTGATACCGACTCCGCGCAAGCGTTAACATCGGAGTTTCCGAAGCACACCTCCGACCATGGAAAGGATGCGAAGAAATCTCGCATATCGTCCCAGTTAGCAGTTCCATACTTCCATACATGGCGAAGCTGCCTAGGCCGGTTATTCGCTTGGTATGCAAGTGCTTGCGCGACAGATACCAAGCAGTGATCTGAGTTTCCCAGTGGCGCAGAAACCTCTGCTTTCTTTGCCTTCCACCGTCAGGTTATATCTTCCAGTCTCTACCAAACACTATTAATGTTAAACAGGTGACTTCAAAAAAGAACTGCATTTGCTTCAGGTTTTTCATTCTACGTTTTGTCTGCCTAATCTCCCTGGGAACATTACGTGGTTTATAGATGAGCTCTACATTAGAAAGTACTTAACATAGAGTGTCCCAAAAATTATTTTTCAAAACAAACATTTTATAAAAACAACAATATTATATTAAATAGCAAAATTAAGCTTATTATATAGTAATTGTAAATATTTTAATCTAGAATGTTGATTGAAAAAGGCTCAAAACTGTTTTTAACCCCACAAAATGTGGGTAAATATATGTTCTTTTTGAAACCTGTGTAATATTTTGGGTGCACCACCGTGCTTCCGGTTCCCCGGGAAGAGTGGGCTACCGTAGTTGTCCTTCATGGATGTGTCGATCTCTTCTTTCACTTTCCGCGTACTAAACACGCTAAAACAATACACTTTATTTAAACTTATTTTATTTTTCTTTGAGGAGGTCTTCTCCTGATGCGCGCTACACCCAGACTCTCGTCAAGCGACTTCTTCAAGCGACTTCTCACTTCAAAATTCTAATTTTCAAATATCTTTATGTTCTTTCGAAGGTCAAGATGCATCGCCACTTATCGTTTGATCCTTTATTGGGGTTTTTATTTGTATTAGCCATCTGGCTAATGCAAACAAGAATTTTCGTGCATTTCAAATAGGTAGCACAAGATCCGTGGAAATCGGTTGTTAGTTTAGGATCTGGGAATCCGTGCCTATTAGCTAGTCATAAAACATCTGGTATCCGTTTGGATGTTTATTATTGCAAGAATTGTGTGTCGGCGTATCGAAAAGATATGCCATTGTTTGGACACATGCACTTTTAGGTTTTGGATCTTGTAGGTTTTTTAGGTGCTAATTGCTTTCAGCATACCTGAGAAAATAATGCATTATGCTGTTTGATTTTAGGAAATTGAATCGAACAAAGGCATTAAAATGAATAAATAAATGTGAATTCAAAAAATAAGAATTTGAACGTTTAGTTCGATTTGGTTACAATGTTATGTTTGGAATATCAAATGGATTTTCTTATAGGTGGGAGGAAAATGTGATGTGGGAGGAAATGTAATGTGAAGGAAAATGGTAGGGCTTCTTGGAGCACTACATCCTCCCCTCCTTCAAAAAAAAATTAATCTGTAAGAGATTAATTTTCCAGGAGTGACGCGATAAAAGTGAAGGCGATGGCATTCTGACTTCATTACAAAATGTTGTTTTTTATACTTTCTTTCTTACACAAGTACATGTAATGATTGTTTTTGGATATATTGAATTAGATTTCGGATTTGGTAACATTCTGTTTTCTTTCTTTTCTCTATGTAGTTATACATGTAAAGTTTAGGTTTGTTCATTAAATATTTGCTTGAGTACTATGTATTAGTGATTCTATTTACAATATTTCATGTCGTTGTTTTTTTTTTTTTTGTTAATATAAAGTATTCTAGAAACAATATCTGTACTAAATTTACATTTATTGGTAGGTTAAGACGTTTTTTTTTTATATTACAATGTATATATGTAGTTTTAGAGTAGTTTTACGAGCTATGGAGAAGTGTCGTTTTCAATTTTTGTAGCGTTTTTTCTTAGTATTAATGTACAATATTTAAACATTTTGTTATATATTATTTATATTTTAATGCTAAGACATATGTAGGTAAAGTATTTTTTCATTTAGTGTTAGATTCATTAGTAAATTTTGTTATGATTTAGGTTAGTTAAGAGTTAATACACAATTTTATAAGTGTTTGATTATTATATCAGTGTATAATATTGTATGTTTTGTACATTTTTGTTTTATTTTCTTATGTATTATGATTATTCGTTTCATATTTTGTTTATTCTTAATATATTAAAAATATTTTTTTTTATATAAATTATTTAGAAATTGTATAATAAGTAATATTTCTTTTAATTTGTTTTTTTTTCATGCAATTGACAAATTTATATATATATATATTTTTTCATTTTCTGTTTTTGTGTTTCATTTGTTCATAAAATTATTCTTAACATGTGTATTTAAATATATTTTCTTTTTCTTTTCATCATATATCATACATATTTACATATACTTCTGTTTTTTTCAAAAGTTTCTACTGAAATAAAGATTGGTTGTGTTGGGAAAATTTTCTTTTATATCTCGAATTCAAAGGGTTTAATCTACGAATAGTTTTAAATTGTTATTATGAACTACACGAGTACCTTTTCCTATCTTTAGAATTGAGTTTTCCCTGGATAAAATCTTTATTACTTCGTATGGACCTTTCCACAAGGAGGTTAATTTATTGGGTCTTGTGTGGTTTTTTAGCAATACTTTATCACCGACATTAAATTTTTTGTGACCCACTGTCTGGTCATAGTACGCTTTTGATTTTTGTTTTTTTTCCAAAAGTATTTCTCTTGCAGTGCAATAGCCATGTTGCAATCGTACCTTTAGTTCGTTAGCATAGTTGTCGTAATTGTAAATGCTACTGGGGTTTTGTCTAAGGGAAGTTGGTATTTCAGCAGGAAAACCGTACAATAGTTCGTGTGGCGTGTAGCCTGTACTGCTATGAGGTGTGGTGTTGTATACGAACATTGCGTATGGTGTCCAAGTGTCCCAAGTAAGCGGATCTTGGTTGACGTAGTGTCGGAGGTATTCCGCCAAAGTCCTATGACTTCGTTCTAATGCTCCGTTTGTTTGTGGATGATAGGGTGCTGTGTTTAGTTTTCTCATTTTAAGTAAGGAACAAATGTCCTTAAAAAGTGCGCTGAGAAAATTTGCACCTCGGTCAGTTAATAGAGAAGATGGTATGCCGTGCTGGCAGACGATATTTTCAACGAAAATTCTGGCCACGTCCTTGGTTTCGGCGCTGGCCAGTGCGTAAGCTCCTGAAAATTTAGTCAAATCGTCTTGAAACGTTAGTAGGTATTTATTTCCATTATAGCTGACTGGTAATGGTCCTACTATATCTAAAGCAATTCTTTCGAAAGGTTTTGAGCTTGTTGTGGTTATCTTCATACGAATTCTAGGATTCCTTCCACTTTTGTTTATCTGGCAGGAAGCACATTTTCGAATATACGCCGCGACGTCAGCGGTCATTGTGCGCCAGTAATATTTTTGCTTCAATCTATTGATTGTTCGGGTGGCTCCTTGGTGTCCTCCGAAAGGTGAGTTGTGGTATTCCGCGAGTAACTTTTGTATTTCGTTAGGATCTGTTAGAAGCTTCTTTTTATTGGAGAAAACGTACATTGTCACGTTGAGGTGAGCAAAAGTTTCTTTTAGCAAGTTATTAAGTGTTACTTTTGATTCGTTTTCTATGAAGGGGACTAAAATTCCAATGGAATTGAAATTCCGGTCTTCGCAAATCTTCTTCAGATCAATAAGGGAACTCTTAGCGGTTTCCTGGTCGCTTAGGTTTCTGAAAGGCAATGGCAATGTGATGGCGCATAACCCATCTTGCTCATGAAACGTAATTTTACCTACGTTTGGCTTGGTGAAGTTTGGGATTCTTCCTGCCAGGTTTTCTTCCTCAGCAGAGTCTATCAATGGGAGGATTATAATACGTAGTCCAAGTTTTTTCTTGGTATAGATGGACCCTGTTTGTTCTTGCCATACAAGATTGGTAGTATCTTTGTATGATTGTGCAGCCACATCTTCTTCGAGTTTGGCTTCTCACTTCAAAATTCTAATTTTCAAATATCTTTATGTTCTTTCGAAGGTCAAGATGCATCGCCACTTATCGTTTGATCCTTTATTGGGGTTTTTATTTGTATTAGCCATCTGGCTAATGCAAACAAGAATTTTCGTGCATTTCAAATAGGTAGCACAAGATCCGTGGAAATCGGTTGTTAGTTTAGGATCTGGGAATCCGTGTCTATTAGCTAGTCATAAAACATCTGGTATCCGTTTGGATGTTTATTATTGCAAGAATTGTGTGTCGGCGTATCGAAAAGATATGCCATTGTTTGGACACATGCACTTTTAGGTTTTGGATCTTGTAGGTTTTTTAGGTGCTAATTGCTTTCAGCATACCTGAGAAAATAATGCATTATGCTGTTTGATTTTAGGAAATTGAATCGAACAAAGGCATTAAAATGAATAAATAAATGTGAATTCAATAAATAAGAATTTGAACGTTTAGTTCGATTTGGTTACAATGTTATGTTTGGAATATCAAATGGATTTTCTTACAGGTGGGAGGAAAATGTGATGTGGGAGGAAATGTAATGTGAAGGAAAATGGTAGGGCTTCTTGGAGCACTACACCTGCAACACACTAAGTGATTAAATTAATACGTATCTTGTCAAGGCGTTTTACGGTTAAGCAATCTGGTTGATTCAAGACTCCGCAACTTATTTTTATTTTTGTGGAATCAATTGCAAGGGTTTTTCCAAAACCTTAAATAATACACTAAATAATTCAATTGATGCTTGCCAGTTTATAGCTCCACTGATTGACATACTGCGAGAGTTTAGATGTTAAACAGCTATTTATTGAGTTGATGTTTTTCAAACACCACATGTCAAGTTGAGTTTCCTCATAGTATCTAACTATACATTTCTATACCAAGTCATGGGGTTCGACACGACAAACGAGACCATCGATCAGTGCTTATAGCACTTTGGCAATTAGAGACACTACTTAGTGGGTTTCCCACCGAATATCTGGTTTTCAAAACCGTCTTCAATTCATGTATTTCTTGCCCCCGAAATATTTTCTCCAGAATGTTCGTGTCCATACAACCAGCTCGCGGATAATTATAGGCAAGTGAAAGCGAAAGACATTTTCCCAAAGGAAAGTCGTTTCTGAGGTCAAACCCACTAGCTGCCTGTTAGTCAGTGATTACTAGTTCACGTGCCCTTATGGCCAAAAGGAATCAAATGCTCCACCGAGGATGCATATGTCAGTAATGTACATAATTGTACACAGATATTGTTTCTCGTCGTGCACATCATAAGCACCAAAGTTGTTTGTGGGCTCCGTCGCACCTTACAATTAAAGGTGCATCAAGTAAAGGAAAGCCAATAAACAACAACCTGAAAGACGGTTTTCTGTGTCGTACACAGCCTCCGGCAGAGCAGACACAATCAATGAAGTTTATCAATGAAGAGAGTCTCACAACATGCACATTCATCCGAACAATCCCAGCGAAATCCGCATCCACCGATCTACAACCACTCGATGTGACTTCGTATAATCGAAAAAGAAAACTGATTCCACAACGTTGTGACGTAGCGCACGCCTGACCTATTTATATAGAGACAGGTTAGTAATGACCCTATTCAACGGAGGTGCGCAGAAGACGCCGTCGTCGCAATACTCTCTTGTACTATCAAGACGATTGGCGCATTTTTACGAATCGCGAGTCTCTAGGTAAGACACTCTCTACCAGTCTAGTCTATCGGGGGGCAGCTGTAGCAAAGTGGCTTCGACGTAAATTCCTTGAAAGGGGGAGAATGTAAGTAAAATAAAGCACGAAAGATCACCTCCTCCGACCAATGGATAGTGACTATAGTGTTACCACCGAGTTGACAAACTATTACGAATGACAAATGGAGGCGACCTGCTTGCATTTAAATGAAGACACATCACGTGCTTGCTAATCATCCGGGTGTCGCTACTTGTCTTCACGATGCTTTCTAATACTGGTAAGTTGATGTTTAATTCGTCTGTTTAATGCGTTCGTATTTCGAAAAGAACTGTACTGTTTCTTTTTAATGAACCGACAGGAAATGAGTTCAATTTTACTAAAAGATAAATATTTGAATATTACATGATTAAAAGTCAAAAACTTGTTGAGATTAACTTTCAAAGACCTATATATGAAATTTCCTCGATGGTAAATTAAGGGTATTTAAGAAGATTTCACACACTATCTAAGTTCTTTTCCAATCGTACTAGATCTTAAATATTAATATTGACACCCGTATTAAAGCTTAAAAATTCTATACTAATTCTCTGATACTGAAAATCTAAATCTGCAATATTCATTTTAATGCAAAAACCCATGTCCTCAGTATTTGTATTGATAGTGAAGAGCTAGATCTTCAATACAAATAGTGATACTGAAGTCTGAGGCAAACTAGTCCCCCATCCGGATATCCCGACGGACTATCTTAGTGGCGACGGTGACGCGATTCAAAAATGAGGATCATCGGCAAAACTGAATATTTTGTTACATGTTGATTCTAATATGAAGCAGAAACAAGATTGGAGCCAAAATAGAACCTCGGCACCTAGGAATTAATAGAATAGAGACTTCAAGACACGCCTGTGGCGTTTCTAACAGATACACACACAATAAAGTGAACAAGAACATAGGGAAAAACACCGAAGGAGAATCGAATAAGAAAATGGATCAGCCGTATACCAAGCAATAACATAGCAATTCCACATCAGTTGAATGTACTTGAGTTTAGAAATCGAATTCGTATACGTGGCAGTAGCCTGATGTTTCAATGTTTCGCTTCTCACCCGTTTCATCGTGCGTTCAATTCCCACCTTCTTCACTATCCTTAATAAACGCAACAATCCGCGCGTGTTATCTCATACACAACACACAATCTCCCGCATGTAAACAAGACTTTACAACTACAATTGCGACTTCCGCATAGAGCACCGACACACGCGTCCGCTCCGACGTTCCCTCGCTGGCTCGTTCCTTGCTCCGTCGTTCGCACACGAAGTTGATCGTAACAAAGTTACTGAGGAGGGAATAGTGTATCGTTTCGAACAGATACACACACAATATACAAGCAAATAGTGCAGAACACCGAACTAAAATCGAATAAGAAAATGCATCAGCCGTATACCAAGCAATAACATAGCAATTCCACATCAGTTGAGTACACTTGAGTTTAGAAATCGAATTCGTACGCGCGGCAGTGGCGTGATGCTTCAATGCTTCACTTCTCACCCGTTTCATCGTGTGTTCAATTCACCTTCTTCACTATCCTTACTAAACGCAACAATCCTCTCGTGTGATCTTTACACACAGCACACACTCTACCATAGTAAACAGGACTTTACTACTGCGATCACGACTTCCGCATAGAGCACCGGCACACTCGCCTGTTCCGACGTTTTCTCGCTCGCTCCGTCATTCGCACACGAAGTTGATCGTATCAAAGTTACTGAGAAGGGAGTAGTGTGGCGTTTCTAACAGATACACACACAACATACAAGCAAATAGTGAAGAACACTAAAATGCGCGTCTGCAATTTTTTGATCCTTTAAAGATTTGTTTACGCAAATCATGTCCCACAAGCAACATCCTTTTCCATTGTCCTTACACAAGTCAAAACAAACAACTTGCTCCATAAAACGAACTACATGTTCGTTTTATCGCCCACCGACATTAAGGATCGTAAATGTACATTAGCAAGATCCTCTGGTGATTGTTCCATTGTGTTTCCTCTTTCGATTCTTAACCCGCAAAGATAAAGAAAGGAAATGGCGGGTGGCAAAAGGGACATGCATCCAAAGGGGCATATCCTTCGATCTCCACGAAAAAAGGAAAAAAGTCTTCGTTCGGAGAGACGAAGGAAAAAAGAAGAGAGTTGGTTCTAGAATTTTAACCGAAATGGTCTTGAACTGGTACGCGGTGTGAGTGAGTGTCGAAAAGTATTAGATAATTGGTTCAAACACTGTGAAGAGTTTTACCGAAAAAAAATTCGTGTTAAACTTAAAAGATTTCATTTGTCAATTAACTATTTAGACCGAGGAATATATATGAAACTATGAACTAATTTAAGTGACTTCTATGTGTGTTGGTTAGAAACAAAAATTAGTTTAATTATAAAAAAAAGAGTGTTTTAATTTCAAACGTGTCAAGTGTGTACTGGTGTTCGAAGAATAACATTTCAAAAAACATAACAAAAGTATTGGGTATAATTTTTGAGGTCGTGTCTAGTGCTCTACCGCATGTTATTAACGTCGGGAAAGAGAATGAACCCAAGTTATTGCTGATAGCCTTGCTATTAACCAGAAGAAGCGCGAGCCAGTTCGGCACTTAAGCAGTTTGTTGTTCTCTTTGTTGTTATGAGCCTTCGTCTGATTGCACACGTTTCTGATTCTGACATTGTTCAAGAACTCAATCTGTTCGCACTTTTTTTCAAGTGTTGTAAAAAGTGGTCAATAAGTATAAATAACAAATATTAAGTGATGTAAAAAGTGGACAATGTTGTGCAGTGGTGAGTACAATGGACACACCTTCTAAAGATATATGAATAAAGCTCAACACAGACACAGAGCGTATGTTATACCAGCGATTAACTGATGAGCATATGCTATACAAACAAGAAAGCCAAGAGCGAGAAAAACTGCGAGGCCTTGTAGATGACTTGAAAAGTCAAATAGAAATACACAACAACAGCTGAAATCTATTGTTGAGACAAAATCATCAAATATGGAACATTCTCCTCCACCTGTAGATTATTGCACCGATGAGGAAGAACTAGCGAAAGAAACAAAGTGGATTAGAACCAAGGCAAGGAAAAAAAGAGATTTGAACACCTCAGCCACACTCTCACCACTAGATAAAGAAGAAACAATGATAAAAGAAAAAGTCAAGAAAGTTCCCCCACCACCACCCAACGTACTGGATGGAGTGAACAACTATCAAAATTTCTATAGCTTCTTAACGTCAAAACAAAATGATACTGAACAGCGACAGCGTCAAAATAACTGCCTCTAATGACGAAGCATACAGACCTATAACAAAGTTTCTGACCGCAAACAAATACCTGAGGCTTTCTTACGAAAATAAACAAGAAAGGCCAATAAGAGTGATGCCTAAAAAATTGCCTTTTACCTGCAAGCCAGAAAGAATTGTTGAAGACCTGAGACTTAAAGGTTTTAAAATTCTAGATGTAGTGAACAAATTAAGCTTGAAAACCAAGGACCCACTCAATATGTTTATACTAACCTTCAATAACGACGAAGAAATTAATAAACTATACGAAATGAAATCAATGCTAGGGTGCAAGGTTGAAATACAATCTCTTAGATCTACAAAACTTGTACCCCAATGTAAGAGATGTCAAGTGTACGGTCATACACAGAAGTGCTGTGCTAAAGAACCAAGGGGTTAAATGCACAGGAAAACATCTAACCATAGACTTCAGGAAATCAGCAAAAGAGAAACCAAAATGTGTGCACTGTGGAGATCCCCCTTTTACTAATTGTAGAGGCTGCATGGCAGCCAAAGAAATGCACAAGTTAAGAAACAAGACCATCAAGTAACCACCAGTTTCGCGGAAGCAGCAAGTTACCAGTGCTAACTTACCTGCTGCCAACCAGCATAAACCTAGCATAAAGGCTACTACAGGCGATACTACCTGCCGCAACGGAACGTCGGATACGAACTCATACTATGTACGAGAATAAAGGTGTATTCAGAACACACCCAACAGCAACAAAAGCCGAGGCAAAAAGTCGGCCAACAGCAACAGGATCAACATCAACATCAACATCAACATCAACATCAACATCAACATCAACATCAACATCAACATCAACATCAACATCAACACCAACAGCAACTACTAACACCAAATCGCCCACAGGAACAGCAAGTAGCACAGCAGCAGCGAATCAACAACAACAGAAAAATAAAGATGCCACTAATCAACACCACAGATATTGAATGTAAGAAGTTGGTAAGTCTCTGTATGCTATCTATAGGAAACAATTTTGTAATTAAAAGAGTGGCAGGTAACAGGCATGCCGTGCAAACCTATGCAGTGGCAGACGACGACAAAATTAAACAGGTTTTAAAAAGAACCACCGCGGAATTTTACTCGTTCACGCCGAAACAATCGAAGAGCGTAACTGTTCTATTAAAGGGTGTCGACCCTGAAATGGAACCGAAGGCTCTGCTCGAAATACTTTAAAAGCTGAAAGAAGAAGATTTCGAGTTTATCGCGGTAAAACCGTTCACCACAACCAAGGCAAGAAGCGAAAACCGGAAGCTACCCTTCCTTCTGGTCCAATTAACACCCAGCAGTAGAATTGGTGGTCTAAGGAAAATTACAGCCTTAGTTCATGAAATTGTCATATAGGACAAATTAAAAAAACTTTATTTAAAAAGGAATCCATCATAAAGTTATATATAGTGGAGAAGTGCGCAGGATCCGGGTGCTAGAAGCCTATATCGTACGCATACCCCTTCAGCAAGGAAGGGGTTTGTATGCCATTACGGTCTTTGCACCTGAGGAGCACCAACGTAACCTCTTTATACTAAAGCTCGAGACACCCTTTCGATGCTTACAATTGCACCTGGACAAAAATTACTTTATCCTAGGTGGAGATATGAACGCCAAGCATAAAAATTGGCGAAATTATTTATCTAATTCCAGAAGAAATCAGCTGGCTGGTTGGTTAGATCTGTATCACATAGAGTATAGAACTGACCTACTAGCTACGGAATATCCATAGTTACCTAGAGGTAGATATCTTGCATATTGACTCACGACTGAGACTACTTAACACCAACAGACGAAACAGAAACTGTTTACGGACAATTGAATACGACAGTGACCACTGTGCATTCACGGCAATAATAGAGCTTCCGAACGATCTCGCAGATCTGGAGGAATTCGTGATCCCGCAACCCTACAACTACGGGGCAATCCGATGGCCACGGTTCAGCGGATTGTCTAGAAAATGTTGGTATGATCCGCGTAAAGCGAGATGACGGAGTGATTGATACTAGAGCCTATGTCGTTAATGGTTAGGATAAATAGGAGGGGGGCGAGATGACTGCCCTGGAGGACACCTGAGGTTGGAAAAAATCGGAGAGGGTGGATCTAAAGAGGAAGGAGAGCATTACGCTTGAGAGGCATACTATATCTGAGGAAGTGAAGCCATCTCCTCGTTGAGAAGCCAACACCATTTGGGAGAAGTTCGATCTTTGGCTGATTTATCTCTTTCACTGATCGCCGTACTTAAGCGCAGGCGATGTGGGGCATTGGAGATATCACTATCATGGAGAATTCGTTTGTCCCTGGTACCACGGAGAGCATGGTAAACAATCGGGACTGCATGCACGTCTTGGATAAGTCATTTTTGATCCAAGAAGGGGAACGATTCTGGGGGAATAAACCCATTCTGGAGCGTATTCTTCAGATACATATCGTTGGGATAGAATGAGGGGAGAACGCGTATTTAGGAAAGTGTTCCACAACTTATTCCTCTAGTTACCAAGGGGGCGATGAGAATGATAACCACTGTCGGGAATATGGGACATATAGTGATATGGCGTTGTAGACTTCTGTGTAGAGCGAGGCTGGAGCGACCTCTACACTTACATCGTTTAAGCGGAGTGTGATATTGATGAGGTACTCATTTATGAGGCGGAAATTGGCTTTTCGGAAGTTGTAAGGAAATTGGTATTGGGTGGGCGGGGGGGGGGGGGGGGGGTGGAGTGGGCTGAGCAGTCGTGGTATAAGGATAAGAGAAGCGGGAGTTGGTGGTTGTCAATAGTTGAGAGGGTATGGGGAGTAAAGGCAACTGAGGAATTAAAGGGGTCTGTCGTGAACACAAGGTTAAGTTATCTGCCCATGTGGTTAAGGGCATTGCTTACTTGGCATGGGCTAGAGTCGGTGAGGCTGTCTACAAAGAGACATTCCTTGGTAGTAGTAGGGTTTGAGATATAGTAGGACTTATCATCGGACAGCGTCCATTGGAGATAGGGGAGGTTGTAAAATAGAATTTAACATTTAGTCTTAAGTAAAATCTGTAATTGAATTGTCAATAAATGTGGAGATAAAACAAAAAAAAATTATCCAGAAAACTCTCGAAGACAAACAAGTCTGCTCTACTGCTTTCCTAGATGTAGCACAGGCATTTGATAAGTTGTGGCACGAAGGTTTCTAAATCTGAGAAAAATACTACTATATACTCGAATCGTATATATCGGATAGAGCATTTAGAATATGTAAAAATATGCCTACTCCGAAATTAAAAATATTAAAGCTGGAGTGCCACAAGGAAGCGTATTAGGGCCGGTCCTGTACCTTTTATACACCAGTTATATGCGTAAATTAGAAAATAACACCATTGCAACGTTTCCTGATGACATTGCTATAAAGGCGATCGGAAACTCTCACGCAGAAGCAGCAGAAAAGGTAATAAAATCCACAACTGGACAATAAAGTGCAGAATAAAGTTAACTGAGTCGAGATCGATTCATACAAACTTCACCAATAAAAAGGAAGAGTACTTTCCAGTATTCATTAATAACAAGATCATACGCGAAGCTACGCTGTAAAGCTCACATTAAGAAGAAAAAAGATGAATTAGAACTACGGTATAAAAAGATGTATTGGCTGCTTGGAAGACATTGTACTGTGGCGTCTCTAACAGATACCCACACAATACATAAAGCAAAAGGTGAAGAACGCCGAACGAAGATCGAATAAGAAAATACATCAGAGCCGTATACCATAGCGATAACAAAACAATTCACAACAGTGGAATATACTTGAGTTAAATTGCTCATTATCCTACTTGGCTACCTTTTAAAAAAATGTTTACCTTTAAAAAAAAAACTCTTTTTTAAACCAAGGTTTATCAGATGAATCTCGTTTTAAGAAATGTGGAATGTGAAGTTCCATACCAAAAAGAATAATTTCCCTGACTAACTCAGCATTAGCGTTAACATTGGAATTTCTAAAGCAGACTTCTGACCACGGAAAGGATGCGAAGATACCTCCATACTTAGAGAGATTGCTAAGGATAGCCATTACTTAGAGAGATTGCTAAGGATAGCCATTTGTTTGAGATCTAAGTGAGTGCGCTACCGATATCAAATAGTGATCTGGGTTTGCCAATGGTGCAGTCGTTTCCTCGGCATATATATTTGGCTTGGGTGATAGAAATAGATCGGGCTCCTCGATAGTATAGTGGTTAGTATACCCGCCTGTCACCATGGAGACCGGGGTTCGATTCCCCGTCGGGGAGCCCCTGGCGCAAGACTAATGACCTTGCCCAGAAAAAATAAATCATTATGGAAAATTTAACAAGCCTCAGGACTTGCTAAATAAGGCCAAGACCGGTTCCCGGTTGTAGTGCCGATGATGATGATGATGATGATAGAAATAGATCAAAAATATTTGCAGAATCATTCCGGTTATCTGGCACTACCGGAGGTTCCTCTACCACGTAAGTGGATTTGCGGCTAATAGCGAACGCTTCGGCTAGCCTCTCGGCCTTTTTTTTTTTTTTTTTTTTTTTTTAGACTTCTCTCGGGAGAAGCGAACCTATAGCGCCGAGTGGGCGTCCCGAGATGCCATCAAATAACTGTTGCAGTTCTTTTTGAACAGTTGCAGGTTGTAACGCTCCTGAAACACTCGCGTGGGAAGGGAGTTCCACAGCTTCCCCGCTCTGTAACGGAACGAGTTCTGATTCAGGGATGTTCGCGCCATCGGGAGATGAACCACAAACGGGTGCGATCCGTCGGATTGTCTTGTGGAGCGCATATAAACTGAATTGCGTGGAACAATACCAGGAATCTCCGAAGAACAGCACCCGTGATAATATCTGTAAAACAGACAGAGGTCGGCTACGCGCCTTCGATGTGATAGCGACCGTAGTCCCGACGTCAGCGCCAAGTCCCCGATCAGGCGGATCGCTCGTCTCTGTTTGCTCTCAAGTAAGTCGAGGGTATGTTTAGGAGCCGAGCTCCAAACATGAGAACAATATTCGAGTGCGGGTCTAATTTGGGATTTATATAGGAGAAGAAGTTGGGCCGGAGTAAAATATTTCTTGGCTCTAAAAAGATACCTCAGTTTTCCTGAGGCTGACCTCGCGATGTTCGACACGTGTTTATGCCATGATACATTCCCACAGACCGTGACGCCGAGCCCAGCCTCGAGGGCTCCAGCCTCGAGGGCTCGGCCATTCATCAAAAGCTGTGAAATCGATGATCCAGTTTTCCTTGTGAATGTTGTAGACTGGATCTTCGTTGCATTGAAGTCGACAAGATTGGCCCTTCCCCACTGCAGGACTTTATCCAGATCCTGATTCAGAGAGTCTGTCTACATCTCAGCTGGTGCGACGTTGATGCACGAATCGGCCGATCACTCGAAAAGGAGGAAACAAGCGTACTATCATCCGCAAAACTGAACACTTTGTTATCCGTTGTCTCCAACAAATCATTTATGTGATGCAAGAACAAGGTTGGAGCCAAAATAGAATCTTGGGGCACCCCCGAATTAACAGGATACAGATCCGAACACTCACCGTCCACAACAACCCGGATCGATCGATTCTCGAGGAAACTCCCCGTCCAGTCGCAAAGCTGTTGGGAAAGTCCATGTGAATGAAGTTTGCTCAGAAATGCCCCGCGCCACACGCGGTCAAAAGCCTTGGAGATATCCAATGCGACCGCCCTTGACTCACCATGCCGTTCAATCGCAGATGTCCATATATCGGTTATAAGTGTCAAAAGGTCTCCTGTGGGCCGCCTGCCACGGAATCCGTATTGACGATCATTCAGAAGTCCGTTGCACTCCGAATACTTAACTAACTCTGTATTGATGACTCTTTCCATTACCTTAGATAAAATAGACAGTAATGCTATCGGACGGTAATTTTGTGGGAGACACTATTTTCCCGTGTTAAACAAATTAAAAAATTGTATTCAAATTGTACGCAGTCAAAGCTAAATTATAACACTCACTCCTCTCATTGCATTCAGGCCCTTAAGGCACACAACTGTCATTCACACCAAGAAACGCCAAACTCACATTTGTCAACTTTCACTTCTTTCTTTCTTCTTAGCATCCACCTTTCGTGCCGTTCGGACGTGTGTCCAATACGTAGTGTAAAATATATATCCATATCATTAATTTAAACAACAATCGCGTTTTATTTTTATTGTTCACCCTGCCTATTCAATAGGTTGTGGGCCCAGGTTCGCGGAACGATAAATATTTTTGTGTTGTTTAAATTCTTTTCGATTAAAATCTCGTGTTGTAAGTCCGCCCTCGTGTAACAGTGAAATTTTACAACACCACGATGGAGAACGAATCAAATCGGATAACAAAATTCAAAGGCATTGAGAACTGGCGTACGTGGAAGTTCCAGGTACGCATCGTTCTACTCTCTAGTGGAGCATGGGACATCGTCAGCGGAGAAAAGGAATTTCCTGAGGAAAACATAACCGAAGCTCATCGAACAGCATGTGCCTCATGGACAAAACTGGACACTTTTGGACAGCGCACTATCGCCACATCAGTCGACGAGGAACCGCTACTTCACATCATCAACTGCACGACTTCCAAGGAAATGTGGGACAAACTTTCATCTGCTTATGAACAAAAGTCGGAGACCAGCATTCACATGCTACTTCAACAATGGTGTAGTGGCTAATAGCCTTCTAATAACAAGGGAATGAATCCAGAGTATCTTCGACTCATTAAGAAGTAAAAAGTCAGTGCGAATAGATGGAGTACCTAACATCGTACTCAAGAACCTGCCTCCAATGGCAATAGATATATACACGGTCCTGTTTAACAACGCGTTGAATAATGCATATTATCCCGCGCGTTGGAAAACGGCTATCATTCAGCCCATAGCAAAAAAGGGCAAAGACTGCACAAACCCAATGAACATGCGTTCGATAAGTTTACTCCCAAGCATCAGTAAAGTATTTGAAAAAATCATTAACAAAGCTCTGGTAAAATGGGTAGACGACAACAGCATTATTCCAAATAACCAGTTTGGCTTTAAGGCGGGTCATGAAACCACACATGCCGCAGCTAAACTTGTCTCCGACATACAATGGAATAAATGTAGGAACCAATGCACAGGGGCCTGTCTGATCGACTTGGAGAAAGCCTTGATACCGTCTGGATCGAAGGGTTGTATTACAAACTGGTCAGACATGGCATACATAAGCCTTTACTATATGTACTTTACGATATGTTAAAGGACAGGAGGTTCGTGGTCAAAAGTGGTAATGTGACCTCTAATAAAACGTATAATATCAAGAATGACTTGCAACAGGGCGCGGTACTCTCTCCGATTCTTTTTAACATTTACATTAGCGACTTATTAGATGCACTTCCGCAGGCTATTGCGTACGCAGACGATCTCATAATTTACGGAACAGCTCCGACAGTTACGACCATAAATAGGTTAATACAGCGAGACTTCAACAAAGTGCAGCGCTATTGCGATGGCTGGAAACTTAAGATCAACTTCCAGAAATGTGAAGCCATCCTATTTAGAACTCCATTATATAAAGCCACGTACGACACAAGGAAAGCTGGCGAAAGCTAGTTATCGTGGGACCGCATGGAGATAAACTGGAAACCAAGAGTTTAGTTAAATACCTGGGCATCTGGCTAGACCAATATCTGTATTTCAACAGACATGTAGAGGCTGCTTTGCTCAAAGCGAGGAAAACGTTTGCTATGACAAGGAGGCTATTTCACAGTAGCCAACTTGACAGCAGGGTAAAAGTCATATGCTACATGACGCTAATCAGGCCAATGCTCATATATGGTTGCCCAGTATGGTTCAACATAGGTCCAAATTTGATGGAAAAGATTCGGGTGTTCGAAAGAAAGTGTCTCAGAAGTTGTCTCAGATTATATCGGACACCGGAATCGGACTATAAAAAGTATTATTCAAATGAGACTTTATATAATGAAGCGTACATAAATAGGCTGGATAATTTTATGATTAAATTAATCAGAGGACATATTGCGAGAGCAATAAGCTCGTCCAATGACCTAATTTTCGGAGCCTATTATCCAAACACCTTGTACTATGAGAGCGTGCGTCGCAACGGCTTTGTTCCACCAGAGGCGTTCCTTGACTTGGATATGAAAGGGCTTATACAGGATAGATCCGGAATTCCGCTGATCTACCATGTAAGTAGATCATCTGTAGACGGGCGATTGTGCTACGACCGGGAAGTAACGCGCACCGAAGAAGAGCTCCTGCGCTTCAGTAGGGCTATCTCCCACAGTAACCGGGACGATAGTATTAGACAGCGTCAACAGTTCTGGTGGTTGAATGGCATATAAAGACCTGGATACCAAAGTCGGCATAGAATCATACTATCATCAGCTAGCTTACATAGACTTAGCTTTTCTAAAATTAGGGTAGTATAAGATTTAAGTTAAGTTAGGTTAAGTGCTTTTACATTAAAAAAAAAAAAAAAAAAAAGTAGGTAAGTTAAGTAAGTTAAATTTTAAGTTTCTCAAATTTTTCTTTGTATTTCAACTAATTATCAGTACTGCCACAAAGTTCTGTCGCCGAAAGGCAAATTATACAAATGTTAAGTAATGTTTAGCTTAGAGCGTCTGCGAACGACCAGTAAGTTATTATATAAGATAATTAAGCTAGAATTTAAGCATTTTTTGTCTAGCCTTTAATTTAGAAATTAAGAATATAAAAAGAAAAATAAAAAATGTTTTAAAAATGAAAAAAAAAAATCAACAATGGTACAGTGTCCAGAAAGACCCAGCTCACAACATTGTTACACACGTTGCCAAGTTGGAAAACCTTGCACATCGATTGAAGGTTATGGGTGAGAAAATTTCTGATAAGCAGATAATCACAAACATTTTAATGACTCTTCCCTCCACCTTCAAACATTTCATCAGTGCATGGGAATCAACACAGCCCGATGAGAGAAATCTTACCAACCTTATTTCCAGACTCTCAGTCGAAGAATCCAGGCTAGAGCCTGCAAATGCAAGAGACAACGTGGCTTTTATAGCTGGGAAATCACGACAAAAGAACTTCGAGCAGAAATCCTCAAAATCCTGTCATTATTGCAAGAAGCCGGGCCACTGGAAGCAAGACTGTTTCAAGAGAAAAGCAGCCAATGAGAGAAAGGCAGAAAAGGAGGGCCACTCAAACAGGAAAAACGACGCGCTGATCAGTGCTTTGATTCTCGGTTCGGACAACCTGGATTGTTCCAACATCTGGTACCTCGACTCTGGTGCTACGGACCACATGTCTCATCGGCGCGAATGGTTTTCAAATTTCGTCCATTTTCAGCAGCCAAAATCTGTTCGAGTTGGTGATGGCAAAACAATCGCAGCTGTGGGATCTGGAGACATCGAGGTCGAAGTTTTCGACGGAAAAATCTGGAAGCTGAAATACCTGAGTAACGTCCCCCATGTTCCAGATCTAGGCTTCAATCTCTTCTCCCTAGGAGCAGCCCTTGACAAAGGCATGTCTCAAAAATCAGACAGCAGGACTTGCCATCTATTGAAGGATGGAAATATCGTTGCAGTGGGAGAAAGATCTGATCAACTTTTCGAGATGAAATTTAGAATCGTGGCAAATGAGCACCAGGCAAACGTCGTCGTCAAACAAGAAACACTCCTCACCTGGCACAAAAGGTTAGCTCATCAGAATTTCGAGCAGGTTAGAAAGATTTTGAGGAGGATGAACTTACCCTTTACGGACGACAAAGTCAAATGTGACGACTGTACCCTCGGCAAGATGCACCGGCTCCCTTTTCCAAAAAGTACCTCAAAAACCGAACGAGTTCGTGAGCTTGTTCATGCTGATCTGTGCGGCCCAATGTCTGACACATCAATAGGAGGCGCTCGTTATTTCTTGCTGATCAAGGACGACTTCAGCCACTGGAGAACTTTGTTTTTCATCAAGGCGAAGTCGGAAACAGCCCAGTGTCTGAAAAAATTCCTTCTCCAAGCAGAAAAACACCTGGACAAAGGCATCAAGGTCATCAGGACTGACAACGGTTTGGAATTTGCCAACAGGGACGTGGAGAAAATCACCAGTGATCTCGGTGTGGACACCAAACAACGGTTCCCTACACACCAGAGCAAAACGGGTCAGCAGAACGCGAGAACAGGACAATTGTTGAGTCGGCCAGGACTATTCTTCATGCAGGAGAATTCCCAAAGAAGCTATGGGCAGAGGCAACCCTCTACGCAGCCTACACCTTGAACAGGACTGGAACCAGCAGCAAAAATGGAGCAACACCTTGCGACCTCTGGCTGGGAAAGAAGCCAGACCTTCCCTCACTCAGGTCTTTTGGTGAGGAAGTTTTCGTTCACATCCCCACGGAAAAGAGAAAGAAATGGGATGTCAAAGCCAAAAAGGGCATATTTATAGGTTTCGACGAAACGACGAAAGGGTATCGAGTCTAGTTTCCTACTGAAAACAAGGTGAACACCTTTCGAGATGTGAAATTCACTGGACAAAGATTTTCAGCAGACAAGTCAAGCAATGAGCCAGCAACAATGACCTTGAGTGTTCCTCAAGTTGCTGAAATTGATGAGGAGCGAGAGATCGTGAAGTTAGTGAACGGTGGTGAACATTCTGGAAGCGAAGCTGAAGAACCCTTGTATGTGCTAACGGATGATGAAGAGCCACTCGAAGACCCTGTACCACTGCAAAACTACAATCTGAGAAACAGGAACCAAATTCGCCAACCGGTTCGGTATCCCTCTGGTTTGATTTCAGTGACTGGCCAACTTGATCCTGAAAGCTACGATGACGCCATCAAATCCGAGGACTCTGAAAAATGGAAAGCAGTCATGGATGAGGAGATCAATTCGCTGCACACACTTGGCTTCTGGAGGAACCACCACCAAATCAGAAGGTGATCGACAATCGATGGTGTTACAAGGTGAAACAATTCCCTGATGGTAGCATCCAACGATACAAGGCCAGGCTTGTTGCCAAAGGTTTCAGTCAAACTCCTGGTGTCGATTATAATGAGACCTTTAGTCCCGTATCCCGATTTGATTCCATTCGCCTCATTCTATCCCTTGCAGCCTCCCAAAATCTTTTCCTCAAACAGTTCGACGCTAACACAGCTGTTCTCTATGGAAAGCTGGAAGAAGTCATCTACATGAAGCAGCCAAAAGGTTATGAAGATGGTACCAGCCGAGTGTGCAAACTCATCCGAAGTTTGTATGGACTCAAGCAGGCGTCGAGATGCTGGTACAAACACTTCACGAAGTTCCTGGCCAAAGCTGGACTACGTCCAACCAGAGCCGATTACTGTGTCTTCACCAACGGAGATCCTGAGAATCAGTTGATGCTGGCAATTCACATCGAGGACGGATTGATTGCTGCAAAAGATGAGAAAATGATTGAGGAACTAATAAACCAACTTCGCCAGGACTTCGATATTACCTTTGGAAATTTAAGCACTTACCCTGGACTACAAGTTGAACGGATGACAGATGGTTCAATTTTTCTCCACCAGGGGGCCTACTGCAAGAAAATTCTGCAGCGCTTCAACATGGAGCACGCAAATGCTGTTGCAATTCCGGCAGACCATCATCATCAAATGAGTGCAGAAATGCACAAAAACGGTGACAGGGAGGCGCCAGAATTTCCATGTCGACAAGCCGTGGGAAGCCTTATGTATCTCTCCGTAGCCGACCAGACATCACCTTTGCAGTCAACAGTGCCAGCCAGCATCTTGAGAACCCGAAGAAAATCCACTGGAGTGCGGTAAAGAGGATACTCAAGTACCTCAAAGGTACAAGTGGGTATGGTCTTTATTTTCCAGCCGAGCAGACAAACAAACTCCAGGCCTACAGTGACGCAGACTATGCAGGAGATGTTGAGACCCGAAAATCAACGTCTGGCGTTGTTCTGAAGTTTGGAGAGTCAACCGTGTCATGGAGTTCCAGCAAGCAGAAGACGGTGGCACTTTCTACCACTGAGGCAGAATATGTCGCTGCAACTCAAGCTGTGAAGGACGTCACCTGGATGAAGAGACTCATCGAGGACCTCAACCTGTGCCAAGATCTGGAGAGCACCCTCCTCATCGACAACATGAGCGCCATCAAGCTCATCAAAAACCCCGAGTTCCACAAAAGGAGCAAACATATTGACGTGAAATATCACATCATACGCGACAGTTTCGAGAACAAAATCTTTGTTTTAGAGCATGTCGCCTCCAAAAACCAGCAAGCAGATTTGATGACCAAGCCCCTGACGAGAGCAGTTTTCGAGGAACAAAGAAGGATACTCAACATACAAGATGCCAAGGGTCTACAAAAACTCCACTAGAGGAACTAAAACGTCACCACATACAACAACTCAAACAATATTTTATCACGCAATTCACAACACAGTCAGAAAACATCGTAACTGCGAAATCAATTTGAAGTTAACTTTTTAGTTGGGGTGTTAAACAAATTAAAAAATTGTATTCAAATTGTACGCAGTCAAAGCTAAATTATAACACTCACTCCTCTCATTGCATTCAGGCCCTTAAGGCACACAACTGTCATTCACACCAAGAAACGCCAAACTCACATTTGTCAACTTTCACTTCTTTCTTTCTTCTTAGCATCCACATTTCGTGCCGTTCGGGCGTGTGTCCAATACGTAGTGTAAAATATATATCCATATCATTAATTTAAACAACAATCGCGTTTTATTTTTATTGTTCACCCTGCCTGTTCAATATCCCGTCTTTGGGATTGGCTGAACTCGAGCGATTTTCCAGCAGGCAGGAAAGGTCCTCCGTGCATAAGATAAGCGGAAGAGTCTGCCAAAAACCGGCGATAGTTCTGGAGCACAGTTCTTAAGGACTATTGCTGGTATTCCGTCCGGGCCGGTTGCCTTCCTACAATCCAGTTCACGTAGAATGCGTTGAATAGTGCGCGGACGAAATCTCACATCCCGCATGGAAGACTGTACCGGCGAGATCACAGGTGGCTCCAAAAGGCCAGGATCGAGGTTTGAATTCGCCGAAAATAAATTTGCGAACACATTATCTTTATCCTTTGAATTCGTGACTAACGTCGCGCTGTCTGTCACCAACGGAGGGAAAGAGGAGGATGCGAAGTTACTGCTGACAGCTTTTGCCATTGACCAGAAGGAGCGCGAACCAGTTGGGCACCGAAGGAGCTTATTGATCACCCTGTCGTTGTGAGTCTTCTTCGCGGTATCAATCGCCTGGTTGCACGCGTTTCTGATTCTAACAAGATTCGTTCTGTTAACATCGGTGGGATTGGAGCGCCATTGCTTAAAAGCTCTATTTTTTGTCGCTGTAATCAGCTCGCATTTTTTGTCAAACCAAGGTTTATCAGACGAACTTCGTTTGATGGAATGTGGAATATACATCTCCATCCCCAGAAGAATAATCTCTGATACCGACTCCGCGCATGCGTTAACATCGGAGTTTCCGAAGCACACCTCCGACCATGGAAAGGATGCGAAGAAATCTCGCAAATCGTCCCAGTTAGCGGCCCCATACTTCCATACATGGCGAAGCTGCCTAGGCCGGTTGTTCGCTTGGTATGCAAGTGCTTGCGCGACAGATACCAAGCAGTGATCTGAGTTTCCCAGTGGCGCAGAAACCTCTACGGTATAAATACTCGGTTCGGATGTCAAGAACAGATCCAGGGTTTTCGCATAATCGCCTCGGACATCCGGCACTCGCGTTGGCTCCCCCACGAGTTGTGTTGAGCTCCGGTTGGAGCTAGAATATATGGCTTTGCTGTTTACAAATATTGATAGACGTGTTTACATTTGTATTGGTGATGATGTTACCAAATGTCACTATCAGTTGAACGTTGACAGTGTTTCACGGGCGGATCCGATTACACGGAAAGGAGTTTTTTATAGTTTGGATTTTTATCAAAACATTTGCATTGATGTTCCCTCTCAGGTCATCGTGGGACCAATAGCAAAATCTAACTCCGAGAACCAATATATATTGACGTTTCAAGATAATTTGACTAAGATGATGGAATGATGTGGTTTGTCGAAAACAGATGCACAGATAGTACCCGAAACGGTCTTTGATCAAATTATCTCGCAGTATGGTATTACTAAACCGATCAGGGAGCAAAGACGACGATTTGCTTAAGAAGCCGTGCAATCTCCAAACAACAGCATACCATCCGCATTCAAAACAACAGCCTACCATCCGCTGTCCAATGGAACATTATAGAGAGCTCACAGGCCGTTGGCGGAATACCTACGTACAGTGATCGATGAGAGTCCGAGCACCTGAGACCAATACGTTCGAACGGCCACTTTCGTGTAGAATATCAGAACGCACGCTCCAACCGGAACTCAGATTGATTGGTCAACTGACTTGACATAGCGTACATAGATTTCGTTTTAAGGGTGAGTCCGACCCGAATTAGCTTGCCAAAGAAAATAGTATTAGAATCCAAATTAACATTAACAATGTACCATCATTATGGTGGTCTATCCGAAGGTTCCCTCTAATATAAAATGCGAATCTAAACCTATTTATAACCACGAAAGTTATTGCCAACGTTTCCGGTACAAATTACAAAAGACATATGCAATAGCTATACGCAACCTATTAGAAAGCAACCATAGGTCTAAAACCTATTATGATCGCCAAGATAGAGTATTATCACATAAGAGATTCATCACTGACAGATTGGCGAAGAAAGTACAGAAAACTTGGTGAAAAGACAATGATCGCAATGCGGAACTGCTCGATCATATACTGGAAGACCAAATCGAACAATTCGTCGCAGAGCCCGATGTGAACAGGCAGACAGGAAAAGAGGAATACCTCCAGTGACTACCAAAAATGTGCTCTTGGGTGGAAGGGGGGTTAAAAACAACAAGCCCTTGGGACGGGATGGAATTCTTAATGCTGTGGTGAAGACTGCTTTATCAAAAAACCCGGAAGTCTTCAGCAGTCTCTTCACGACCTGCCCATAAATAGGACTCTTTCCTCAACGATGGAAAAAACCGCCGTAGGGATCAATTTTAAAGTATCGTAAAAACTGGGGAATGGGGAACTAACCAAAGATGGATAAATAATAGTATATGTGGTAAGTCAGGGAAGGGCGAGGATAGGCCGTAGGCGAGGGTGTGAGCATGTGTGTGGGTTGTGAAAGCGTAGGCGGAGAGCTGGGCGGATCAGAAGGGGTAGGAGAGGAGACGACCTTTGAGAGTGGGAGAGGTGAGATTGAAGTCAAAGAAGGTGAGCTAACAGTTTGCCTACCGCAGAATTCGCTAAATGGGTTCATTAAAGCCGCAAATAGAAAGGCAAAGAAGGCGGGGTAAGAAATGGGTTGATTAGAGCCGTAAAAAATTTGATGGGCGGGCAAATAGAAGAGACGAGGGTTTCGCAGGTTTCGGGTTTAAGTGTAAAATGTGATGGAGGAGACCAGGCTTGGACAGTTGATTAAACCTGAGAGAAGACTGGGGATAAAGAAGATGTTGAAATGAATTATGTGCTCTTCAAGTGTGTTAAAGTTAATTAGGTGGAGGGAGCTTTTGTATGGGGGTAGAATCAGGGCATTTTCCCAATTCAACCCTCAATCATCATCATCATCATCATCGGCACTACAACGGGGATCCGGTCTTGGCCTTATTTAGCATGTCTCTCTACCGGTATCCGGTCCTTATCGGAGACTTCTTAAATTGTCCATAATAACTTGTTTTTCTGGGCAAGGTTATTAGCATTGCGCCAACCTTTCTCAGGATGTCGCTGTACGCATTGGTTCACTACCTGCCAGGTGCCAAATTAGCTATCCGGGGGTGTTACGTGGAGACTGCATTTCAACTTGTATTGAACAGGGACAAGGATCGTGCTGACCTTCGCCGGGTCCGTTTACGGAGAAGGTGATTGAGTGACATTTGACAATATTTAGTTCGAAGCAGTTGTTTTGGCGCCAAGTTGAAAAGCTGTCGAAACCCATTTGGAGAAGTGAAGAGTCGAGAGGAGAACGGATGGTTTTGAAGAGTTTAGTGACGTCCACGTATAGAGAGATGGAGGACTGATTGCTTCTGGAGTCTATATCGTTAATAGTAAGAGTGAAAAGGAGAGGTCTAAGATGACTGCCCTGGGGAACCCCTGACGTGGGAAGAAAAGGATTGGAGAGGGTGGATCTAAATCTGACGCGGAAGGTTCGACTTTTAAGATAGGAAGGAATCCACTTAATCAGTATGGGTTCAAATCCAAGGGAGGATGGCTTAAAGAGGATGAAATTGTGGGAGATTTTGTCAAAGGCCTTGCTGAAATCGGTTGTGATAACATCGACTTCGCTGCCATTCTCTAAGCTACCGAGAGTTTGAGATGAGAACTCGACTAGATCATTGGTGGTCGACCTACCCGTAAGGAAACCATGCTGGTTAGGTGAAATGATGGATTTGCAGCGGAAACATAACATAACGCGTTGTAAAGAATTACTTCGAACAGTTGTGGAATATGAGACTGTTTGGCGATGACGTGAAGGCACTAGTTTGTGAGTCAGTTGAAGTAATCGTGTCATAGGACAGGGAGTTGGGATAGGCGTCAAATTTACGTTCATAATTAATAATGGGAGAAAAAGATTTGGGCTCGTTGATCGGGTTGTTTTGTATTTTTGTGAAATAATTGTAGTTGAGGGAGTCGTAAAGCTCAGTGATTTTATAAAAGGAGCCAAGATAGTTGGAGTAGTCCAAGATGGAACGCGTTTTTTACGAAAAATCGTGAATACCTCCTCGCGGCCTGTGACATACTGCTTACATGACATTCGTTCAATCAACGAGTACAAAAGTTCGGCATAAGTAGTACAGCAAGGTTTGCAGATTAGAGAAGTCAGCTCTATCGGTCAGCTTAAACTCCCTTAGAATGAATAACTATCACTTCTCCCACAATAAAAATCTAAGCTAACCAAAGAAAGAAAGTGAAATCTGAATAATAATGAAATGAATAGAATTTACATTTGTAAAACTGATTCAAATGCTACAGTTGGTGGGTCACTATACTTGTACATACCTACGAGGATGAATCGAATGTAAACGGTAATTTTACTTTTTTGCTTAGCAACAAATTGCGAGCTAGATAATCTTGCGCGTGGCTGTTGTTTGGTTTATAAAGAGTAAGAAAACCGGTTTGACTAGCGGTCGCGCTCGACTTTGTAGTCAGTACAGCCATGAGCGGGCAAGAGGTACATACGTCTGTTGCCCAACGGATTATTATAAAGTTTTTAACAAATGAAGGTGTGAAACCCTCGGAAATGTTTTCTCGGTTGAAGGCACAGTTTGGTTACGACACACTGTATCAGAATCATGTGTATACGCGAGCCAGAGAATTTAAAAGTGGGTGAGAACGTATCGAAAACGAAAGTCATGATCGACGCTCAAGGACAAGTCGTACAGATGATAACATCCGTGCCGTTCGAGAGCTTATTGAAAGTGACAGATTGAACGCTTCCATAGCTGATACCTACTTCTGATCATATTTCTCCAACAGCGGCGATCACTCATATATATCTAGTTCAACGGGTTTGTCCTCCAGCAGTTGACAAGCTCCCATTTCAAGCCGATATCTACAGCTATATTCAAACATCCTATCACAAAGAGCTGAGAAAACAGTGATATTTGTTCTTCAGCCGAACCGCACAATTATGTTTTCTCGTAATTATAGCCTTCAGGCATTCCAAGCCAACACATTCCATTCCAATTCTATCTCTTTTACTATATAAGGGCATCACATGAAAGTGTTTGTGCACATTTATTATAGAAAAACCAATATTATACGTTTTGAGATTGATTCTGTTGAAAAGGACGATATAAAGCCAAAATCTAGATATTCGTTAGATATCATCATCATCATTAGCACTACAACCGGGAACCGGTCTTGGCCTTATTTAGCAAGTCCTGAGGCTTGTTAAATTTTCCATAATGATTTGTTTTTTCCGGGCAAGGTCATTAGTGTTGCGCCAGACTTCGTTAGATATACATTCTGCCAAATGTGGGATACGTCCCTCAGCAGGGGTCTTGGAATGTTGAAAAGGACGATATAAAACCAAATCTAGGTATTCGTTAGGTATACATTCGGCCACATTCGTTGCTTTATACGTTAGGGTATGCTATTGATTTTAACGCGGTGTACTCCACTCCATTTTAATGGTCTTATTTAGTTGAGGCTGGCCCGTTGTTGTAATTACATTCAATTGACGTCTACTATAGTGAAGTATTTAGACAGTAAGTTGGGAGTTGAGTTGAGTAACCTATCTCAAAAAGTTAAAAGCGGAAGCGTAAGTGCCAATTGCTCCCTAATTGAAATGGGAAAACTGTTAATATTCTTATTAGTTCTACATAGTAATTATGAGTAGAAAAAATAATGCGTTTTATTGGTACCCTGAGGGACTTCAGTTTTAACTAGATATGTTGCAGGCGATATTCTTTAGCATCGGAATTTTAATAACTTTAACTATTCTACGGCAGAAAGACCTACTAGGTATATTTACCTTAATATCCACATCGTCAATAGTTTTATTGCATATAATGGCACTCTAATACAAGTGCAATGCAAAGTACAGCGATCCCGGTCCCGTGACAAATGTCATTCGTCCCTCTACAAACATCGTACATCGCTGTTGACTGATTCCATATCACTGTCATTCAGTGACCAATTGTGGGCAGCTGTTTACATTGTCCGCACAAACAAATACTCACACCGTGACACATTCTTGTCAAATCAATAATTCCCGCAATCAATTGTGAAACTTTCGATAGGCATTCATCAGATTCTAGCGGCGGACCACAATGCCACTCTGTCACTGTCTCTGCATGCGGATCAGATTGAACTCCATATAGAAAGTTCTCATCAATTAGCATCGCCATTCTGACTTTCTCTTAATTCTTATGCTATGTTCATTTTAGAGGTCAACCTTGTCATTAACTGGTTCCTTTTGCCCGACTCTCGGTCCCGACAATCTGTCTGTCTGATCGGTCCGGTATACACGTTTACGCGTACGTACCAGTAAAGTGCGCCAGCTATTTGATGCGTACCTAGCTTGGCTAAGTTGTGTCTTAACTCTCACACGGATTCCTTTCTATCGTGACCATGCCATGGCCACTGAGTGACACCAGAGGCAAGAGCAAGTTTCACACATGAATTGGTTACCGGTATTATAGCCAAGTCGGCGACGTGCTCTTTAAGGGGATCCCGGAAGACCACTCACCCAGCCACTTGCCGCAGGTAACTCGTCTGTCTTAATAGTGATTGTCGATCGAGAGATCCCCTTCTTGCGATGGTTTTATGTAAATTGCGTACGTTCTCGTTAAACGTATTGTTGGTCCAGCACATGTCCAGGAGGAATAAAACATCATGTGAGGATGCCAAATCTAGTCGAGGCGATCGAGGTGACCTTATTAAACAAATCTCTCGCACACACTTACACCCATGAATTTTATAATTACAGATCGCGATCGACTTTTCCTTTTCGCTGGCGATCAAAGGCTTCGCGCACTTCAAACGCGACATGTCGCTGACTGCAAAGACGGTCTGAAATATTTTTCGGCAGTTTACCTTCTGTTTTTTTTTTTTTGCGGAATCAACGCAATTGCGTGTGGTCCAGGATTGTAAATAAAAATTAGGACACAGATACATCATTGGGGTGTTTTATCATATCTTGAAGAACAGGTTCCTTAGACTGACTTGCATTGGGTTTTGGCCCACCAAGTTTAGGGGCATCTTCTGTGCATGTGGAGAATTGCAGCCGGAGAAAGTTGTTTCCGCATATGATTGCATTAATTTAATTTGATTTAGCCGCCAAAGACAAAAGCCTTCAAGACGATGCTGCAGAAGACAACAAGAACTACAACACGGCAAGCCACTAGTTGGATAATTCGGGATTTCACTTGGATTTTTGTTTCTTAAAAGAATTCAATTCATTGCGACTTTCATTCTCCCACGGCCTTAAAGATACCGCTCTTGTTCTTCACTCCAGTGTGAAGATGTTGTGAACTGATCTCTAAGACTTTGAGAGCCTACATGAATACGTAGAGAGGCGAGTGATGCATATAAGTCTCCTTAATCTCTTGGCGGTGGGTTGGTAAAACTGAAAGTTATTCAAACAAATGGCGATAGTAAAACGGTTGTAATACATGTGCTCCCATTTTTGTAGTTTTAGACTTAATATGTATATACTTGGGAAAAAATGTATCGGCGTTCTTTAGGAGAAGTTTACAATACTTCTTTTTATTCAAAAATTGTTTTCTTTATCCTAGTGTTACTTAATCCTTACTACCGACTCCTACCAATTTTTCTTTATTGTGTTGTATAATTCCGAGGTTTTATCTTTAAAATACGGAGGCAGATGTTTTTAGAAGTCCCCTTTTTGTGATTAACCTTTCCGCTATGGTGGGCATCGCCGCAGAGACCCTCGTGTAGAACGGCGCGGTGTGCCGAAAGTGGGAACATAAGCGCGCGTAAACTTCAGCATTCGAAGCCAAGACTTTTGCATCGAAAATAACTTCTCTGCCAATACTTTAAGAATTAAAATGATTTGTGTTCATAATTTGTCCATGAACGTACTTCCAATTTAACAATACGATTAATATTTTTATATATTATTATTCAACAACCTCCGCTCGGTAGAAACCTTTACGTGGTGTGGGGACTTAAACTACAATGAATCACTCAGGCTATGCTGACGGAAGCATACGCTTCTAGTAGGGCCACCCATGTCAAATAGACTAGCGAAGAGTAACACACAAAGATCTACCACCCCTAATTCAGGGTGTTACGCGTCACCGTGCCCATTGGATGGTTTGCAGCTAGGAGTATACCGGCTGTATTATAACATCACCTCTGTGAAACCGGGTCGAATCAGAGCAGTAAGCAGACCTTACCATGTCAAAGAGGGACTCTGATATGGCGGACTATCTGAAACCCCAAGACTCATGGGAACAAAAATTAATAATCAATATACAATTAGGTGTGATGAGCCGACACTGCCATAAGGGAACAAATCATCAAAAAAACACCGACTCGGTAAAAAGACGACGTAGGGAAAAACGGAAAAAGTGGGATATATGCGTCGGCACGTGGAATGTTCGAACGTTATATAAATCAGGCGCGACACAGACTGTCGTAGAAAACGCGAAACAATATAAAATGGACATCGTCGCGCTTCAGGAAGTCCGACTCCCACATCCAGTTACCGAAACCAACGGGTATGCACTGACGTGTGGAGGTTCCTATATACATAACCTCGGAACCGGCTTCATCATAAACAAGAAGATTACGCCCCATGTAAAAGATGTGAAATTTATTAATGACCGAATGTCGGTGCTAAAAATACAGTGCCCATGGTACAATTATGTATTTATAAATGTACACTCCCCAACAGAATCTACGGACGAAGAAACGAAGGACACGTTCTACGAGACCCTAGAGGAAGTATTTGATGGGATCTCATCATTCGATGTTAAAATCGTCCTCGGGGACCTCAATGCGAAAATTGGAAAGGAAGACATCTTCCAACTAACTATAGGTAAAGGGAGCCTACACAACGTTTCAAATGATAATGGAATTCGAATTATCACGTTAACAGCTTCAAAAGATCTGGTAGTGAAAAGCACGATGTTCAAGCACAAGCAAATCCATAAAGCAACATGGATATCACCCGACGGCGTAACACGCAACCAAATAGACCACTTCCTCATAGACAAAAGACACCACTCGAATATCTTTGCCGTAATATCATATAGAGGAGCAGATTGCGACTCCGATCATCTTCTAGTGATGGGCAAAATCAGGAGTCGGCTCACAGCAAACCCGCATGGGCAGTCGCGGGTGACGAGCAAAAAGTTCGACATTGATAAAGTGAAAGACCTGCGCAAAAGGGCTGAATATCAAGACGAACTATCGGATAGATTTAGCATCCTAGAGAATGGGAGCAGTGAGGAAGAGGAAGCTAATAGTGTGGACACTAAATGGACATCGATCAGAGACACAATCAAACAAACAGCCCAAAAGGTATTAGGACTTAAGAAAACAATTAAGTCCAAGCCTTGGTTTGACGATGAGTGCAGGGCGAAGATCGAAGAACCTCAGAGTGATCCACTTACAAAGATATGATGAAATCAACGCAGCCAGATACGCGACAATTTAGAAAGAGACAATGAGACTCTTCGAACGCAAAAAACACGAATGGGAGAAAACTCGGATCGAAAAAATACTAGAAAATGCCAGAGCAAAGAACATCACAGGTACGTATGGCGGCATAAATTCAATTAGAAATGGCTACCGAGGGAGAGCCAAAATAATTCAAAACGCAAACGGCCGTCTGGTCACAGATACAAATAATATCGTGACAAGATGGAAGCAGTACTTTGACAACCTGCTCAATGTGCGCACCCATCAACCACAAATAAACGCAGCAGACGTACATACTGCCGAGCCTCAGATCCCAGCGCCCTCTCTCAACGAAGTTGTAGACGCAATAAATCGATTGAAAAACAACAAGCCTTCCGGAGTCGACTGCATACCGGCAGAGCTTGTGAGGCATGCAGGAGAGAAAACCGCTCGAAAGATCCACCAACTGATTAAAACAATTTGGGATAAGGGAGTCACTCCGAGAAAATGGAAAACCTCAATAGTAGTTCGCATTTTCAAAAAAGGCGACAGATCTGACTGCGAAAGTTACAGAAGAATATCATTGCTCCCAACCACATACAAAATACTAACAAATGTCATACTGGCGAGAATCGCACCGTATGCAGAAGAAATACTGGGAGACTACCAATGCGAATTCCGCAGGAACCGGGCAACAAGCGACCAAATGTTCACAATAAGGTAACTGCTGGAAAAGAAGTGGGAATACGGAGAGACGATTCACCAACTGTTCGTTGACTTCAAAAAAGCCTACATGCTCCGAGATATCGCGGCTATCTCCTCTTGGATGCTTTCTTTTAATTGCGATATGGTCGTCGGTTTATTAAGGTGCACTCGACTTTTCAGGTATCTGTTGACCCATGCTTTGGTTATATTAACACTTGGACACTCAATTACACGGCGTAATCCGTATTCCATTCTAGGGTGTCGTACAGTAACGTACGGATCGTTGTTTTTATAAAATTGTTTTACACAAAAAGCACGCTGTTGTCCCGTAAAGCGCTGTGACTAAAATTCCATGAAGCGACGCATAATTTCCCGCCACTCGCGCGCCCCCCTCTCTAACGGTTTTTAAAAATTCAAGTGTTGCCATTTGCAAAAATGTATGCCCCACCCATAAGGGTAATGATTTATTGAACAGCATAGTTTTTTTTATTAACTTCTGTCAGGAAATGTGAACCTATATCCCTGAGTTAGCGCCCGGAAATGGTATTAAACAACCATTGAAGTTGTTCTTGAACAGTTTTGGGTTGTAACATGCCGAAAATACTTCCGACAAGGGGGGGTTCTATAGTTTTCCCACTCTGAAATTAAATGAACTTTGGTATAGAGATGAAATTGCCACCTTCCAATACTTGTGGCGGTTCCGCCAAACCCCACTGTCTACTTACCCGAAGAACCCCGGTGGCGGTTCTTTAAGCCATTTCCAAGGAACCACCCATTCTTTTTAAATTACCCCGTCTCACACTCACCTCAAGTCTTCCTACTTACCTGCAATTAAGGGCAGCGTAGGCTCCCCTGCAGCATCATACCTGAAAGGACAACCTACCCGAAGGCATCCATACATTTTGAACTTTCCTGGTTCATACTCCATGAGCCAGTTCATCTCCTATCGGCTCAGCTTGTCTTCAATTACCGATATACAAACGCTGGCCAGCGTATTGTTGACACAGCTGGAGCCGATATACTTCCCATAGTTCACAATTGTACATCGCGCCTATACCCTTAGGTCCGCGACAGTTGCGACAATTCCCCGTTATCGGCTATAAACCGGTCATGGAATTTGGGCATGGATAAGATCATTGTTTAGGCAATCTCACCCATGCCATGCCTATGATGACCCGCCTGAAAACTAAATTAAACATACAGTATCTCATTGTGTTCGTTTACTTACCCGCACATTAACCCAAACATATAGCTATCCAGCCTGACCCTTTGCCGCCGTTAACGAGGTTTTTGCTAACTTATGTCAACCAAATAATTTTCCTCCTTGTGCACCGGAGCCATACGGCCAGATTAGATATTGCCTACATCGGTATTTCCAAGGAATCTTAGGCAAACACAATGACGACCCCTTTGTAACATAGGCACATCATGTACATCATGTGTGCCACCATTTGATCTGTGAAATAGCGTTTTTGTTTACTTTGAAACAAAAATCTATTTCGTTCCCTGGCATACATCATCAACGATGTATGGGTACATCGCCGCAGCCCCCGATGATCGTACGTTTGTTTAATGAGGTGTCCGCCGATCATCGTCCTCATCGCAGGGCATCGTACTTGTCCTATACGGACACATATAGAATCCTCCCCTATCGATGCAATTCGCGGCCATTGAATCTGATGGATGTGAGTTGCATCGTGGAGTCAGATTCAAACTTCGTAGGCGTACACACGCTTTTCTTCGCGGAGTCAGAAAACATTATTTCAAGTGCACACACGCACTGATAGTCTGGGAGCCTTCACCACAATAATGGTTTTATTTATAGTCGTTGCCCGCGGAGTTGACTTTGTTCGCCAGTTGAGTCAGCGTTTTGTGTCGGTGTTTAACAACGGATCTGTTGATCAATTGAATTGCTTACAACTGGTATAATTCTCGAGTCAAAATTGTAATAAGTCCGATCGGTGATATAAATGAAATCATTTACATTCACTACGGTGAAATCGTCTCAAGTTTGTCATTAAATGTTAAATTCAGCAGTACGATTGCCATGTGTGTGAACTTGGAACCAATAGCAGTGTGTTAGTGTACCACAGTGTCAAATTTTATGTAACTTTTATAATTAGTGTTCTTAAAGATATTCACCGATACCAATAAAAAATCATCACCATACCAACTACGGAGTTTTAATTTTCCTATATCCAAGGGACAAAAGCAAATATACGCATCTTGCGTTTAAGACAAAAAAATAAATCCTACAGCATAGGCAAATGCAAATAGGAACGGTATACTTACCCTTGGCAGCGATGCCATAAACACCAATTCCCTGTAAATATGCTGAAACCAATTAGCACCATGTGCATGGCGCATTGCGGCTATCATTACAGCTGCAATGCACATCTTAGACAATGATCTATACGATCCCTTTGTCCTACATATTTCTGGATCTGCTTCTCATGACCTAGCGACATGAACAAACAGAAACCCAATTAGCACACAATGAGATTCGGCTTGTTTACTTAGCCGAACTCACATCTCATTGATGCTCAGCATCCCCTTTCTTCGTTTTCAGATTCGTTCTCATGGCTTTGTCCCATGAAAGAACCAATGTGCACACACACATGTGTATCTCTATGATCTTCTCTATGAGATCAGGTTACCTACCCCCAAAGGGAGACTTCACGTTTCTCTTGGGGTGGAAAATGCATCCTTAAATTAAGAGAGCCAGTACCACTGGCTGAATTTCGTTAGCCAGCGAATTAATATCGCTGAGTCGTTTTTCATCACTAGACCGAGCCGGTCGTGTCACTCCAGCTCCCCGGTGCGCACGGGGACGCGACCATCATAAAGTCGAGTAGAGTAAGCGCGTTACCGAGTGAAAAGTATTTTTTCTTGTGCCGCACTATAGTGCCTTCAAGTAGAGAATACTGTCTTACATTCTTTTGTGCATCCGTGTCATCGTCGGTGTAATTCAAATCAATTTTCTGTAATCTAACTAGAATACGAAAAGGTGCTGTAATCTAGCTAAATACCTAACGATCTGTTGTGAATAAAAAAGAACCTTTGTAAACCAACTCTACGTTTTATTGTCCTATATCTTCGGTGGACACAATTGCTGCGGCTGAACTTTCGATTAGTGATGGGGAGTGAAGTGGATCAGCGCCGTACGCCGGTGCTACATACTTCCTACCCCACAGTAGTGACTCACCGACGTGATCTGTACACACAGCGCACACTTTCCCATAGTAAACAGAACTTCACGACACGATCACGACTTCCGCATAGAGCACTGGGACACTCGCCTGCGCCAACGTTCTCTCGTTCGCCTAGTCGTTCGCACACAAAGCTGATCGTAACAAAGTTACTGAGGAGTGAGTAATGTGGCTTTTCTAACAGATACACATACAATACACAAGCAAATAGTGAAGAATACCGAACAAAAATCGAATAAGAAAATGCATCAGAGCCGTATACCATAGCGATAACATAACAATTCACTTTTCTAGAATTAGGGTACTATAAGATTTAAGTTAAGTTAAGCTAAGTGATTTTACATAAAATAAAAAAAAATAAAAAAAAAAAAAGGTAGATAAGTTTAGGTAAGTTAATTAAGTTAAATTTTAAGAAAAAAAAAAAAAAAAAAAAAAAATTGACAAAGTTTTTCAAATTTTTCTTTGTCTTTCAAATAATTATCAGTACTGCCACAAAGTTCTGTCGCCGAAAGGCAAATTATACAAATATTAAGTAATGTTTAGCTTAGAGCGTCTGCGAAGGACCAGTAAGTTATTATATAAGCTATTTAAGCTAGAATTTAAGCATTTTTTGTCTAGCCTTTAATTAAGAAACTAAGAATATAGAAAGAAAATAAAAAAATGTTTAAAAAAAAAAAAAAAAAAAAAACAACAATTCACATCAGTTGAATATATTTGAGTTTAAAAATCGAACCCAAACACGGCCAGTAGCCTGATGTGTTACGCATTGGTCAGTTCGAATCACACGTTCTTCACTATCATCCCAAACGCTATATACTAACCCATTAGGGCCGTCTCCCAAAACGATTGGAACGATGATCAACACACTAAATTATTAATGAGTAAGGCGGTGAAAATGCACTATTTCTGAAATGCATAAACAAGAAATACACACATCTGAATAAACTCTGTGATGAGGAAATAGATAAAAGTGCCACCTATAAAATATGTAAATGCGTTTAAATCGGTAATGTCTTGTTTAAATCGACCTCCTGCCACTCTTTTTTTGTGACCAGAGGTACACTCGAAGTCGCTTTCAAAGACCGGAAACAAATGTATATATTGTGCCGAGGGTGGAATATAACAACTAACGTACCCAAAGTATTTGTTTCCTAAACTCTAGCGCGCAATCATCCCCGTGATGTAGTCAGAGAAAGCCGTAATCTCCGACACGTAATCAAAGGAGTAAATCTTCCAACAAAACAAAACGTCTGTGGGGAGGAGAAGTATTGTGCCAGACACGGGCACACGGTTCACTTCACTCCCCATCCTCACCGAGACAAAGTCCACCAGTTAACAAATCGTAAAATTGTCACTAAGTAAACTGTTCGCACCGGATATGATTAAAACACAGTCGCGGGAGTGAAAATAAAACACTATGTTTATCCAAGGTAGTGAATAATCTCTTATTTGATGTAATTTATTTCATAAAAACAGTTCTTTAATAATTTTACGTCGTCTATGGACATACACTGTTTCGGTATTTAACTTTTTCTGACAACTTGGCATAACACTTATATAATGAAACGTGACTACAAACACGACTCCGGGGTACGTACGAGGGTGAATATTTACGCGTCCCCGCTGGTGGCGGAGAGCGGGAGTGAACCAACCGTCGTGAACGGTGGTTGAAATAGGACTCCAACGATATCCTCTCCAATAAGGATATCGTTTTTTACCTACCACCAGGGAAACGTAAAGTCTCTCATGGTGGTATAGGTGGGATCGTTGAGATCAATGCTATTCACACGTGCAGAGGAACAGCGAAACAGGCAAGGACAAAAGAAAAGGCGACCAAATGGTTCGCTCTTTAATGAGGGTCATGTTTATACGATGCCTCGTCGCTATTTTCGACGTTAGGAGAAAAAGGTGCTAAAAGCAAATTGGATGTTTATGGCATCTCTGGCTGCAATAGAAACCGGGTTCATATTTGCATTAGGAAATGCTGGAGAATTTGGTTTCAGCGTCTATTGCGCTAATTATATGCAGCTGCTTGGGTTGTTTGTTGGTAAGACAAACAAAAAAGGTTGCCAGGCAATGTATATGAATGGTATATGACGCGGCTGGAAAAATAGACGGCGCGATATTTATGGTATTTGTCTGGTACCGAATTGATTCAGAATACCAAATAAGCAAACAAAGAAATCTTATGAAAAATTGTATGCGAAGGGATGCATGAAGGTAAGTTTTCTTTATAGGGTTTTTAGGGTTATAATAATTGGGTCTGTTTGATGCGTGAAGCATCTAAGATGCTAATGCGAATTGCATTAGCGAAAGCTGGTGCAGACCCGGGTTATGGTTATGGGGTTTTTTTCAGGAAGGCGAGCCATGGGATCTGGCGGAATCGCCACAGTACTCCCCTCCCAGTGACGTAGTCACGAAAAAAAAAAAGGTAGGGGCGAGGGAATGCTCGATGGTGGGTGCTGTAATGATAGGGAGGTTGCTTCGGAATGCGCTGTGGTAATGTTACGGGACTGTCGTTGTGACCAGTTCCTGGTTATTGTTTGGGCCTTTATCGATAAGATGGACACAGTTGTTACCGCTTGATGCCATCAAGGGCAAATGTGTGTGGCGTGGTCCATCGGCCTGTTATGGGTCTCGTGGACCAACAGGCTTATCGCCCGAATAGGTCGGAACCTATCGGAAATCCGCTCACATCCGCAGTGACGAAATAGTGTGTGCGAGATGGAGGGGGATTTATCCCAGGGTAATTCCCATCCGCAGTGACGGGTTGCCGTGTGCGGAATGGAAAGGGACCAAGTCCAGAGCGGGTGTCTTTTGTCCATACGTTTGTATGGCGATTTGTTTACCGCTGTGACTGGTAAAAAGGGGGCGGGCGCTCCAGTTGCGCGGCTTACCGATCGAGGGAGGTCCGATATATCGGCTCCGGTGTCGACCCCGGAGCTTGATAAACGGCGACCGCAACCTCGACCAAGCGGCGCTTTGTTGGGAGGGCCGGCCAATCGCGCTCGTTTAAGTTGGGCGACTTAGATTACGGGGCTCCTGGGGTATGGTTGGTTGTGTCTAACCACAAGGCGGCCTAGAGTAACTGCTGCACTCTCCGAAGTATTATGCACCTAGGTATTTGAGGCGGCGTAGAGGGGCGTGTATAGCCTTTAGTTGCCGCTAAAGGGGAACCATGGTGGCTAAAGGATTGGGGAACCAGGTATAATGTCTCAGTCTGGTGGTATCGGTTTGATTTGTGGACCGGTGTTGCTGAGACATTTGGGAGACGTAGGAGATCTAAGGACGAATGTCCTGAAATTTAAAAAAAGGGGCAAAACCAGGTGCCCTGATGGATGCTACGCGTAGTAGCTGTGGTAACGAGGGAAGCTGGCTTGCTGAAATCGGGTAGAAGGTCGAGCACCGTTGCATGAAGGCTATGGTTGGCGAGCATGAGCGCCAATATGCAGAAAAGAAAAGAAAAGGTTGAGATGTTTCACGCGAGACAAAACCGAGCGTCCTATAGATTATATGCTACGCGCAGTAGCTGTTGTTACATAAGGGGCCGGTTTGCCGAGAATGGGTGTTGAGTAATGGCGAGCGTGTGCGCCAATATTTAAAAAAAAGGAGCCTTAAAAGGGTGGATAGGGCGAGTTTTGCCAGTATTTAAAGAAGGCCAAAGGTCATCACTTTGAACTCGAAGAGTCCGAAGGGTGTGATGAGGAGCCGGTTAAAGGAATAAATTGAGCCGATGTGGGGTCAAGTGAGGTTGGGTGGGGTCCAGTGTTTAAGGGGCATTGTGTCCCGATGTAAGAGACGAGCTGTTAAGAGAGGAGTCGGTTGTGGAGGAATGAATGGAGTCGAGAGAGTTGAATGTGAGCGACGTGTAGTCGAAAAAGAAATTAAATGTAGTCGGAAGAGGTTGAAAAGAAGTCGTGTGGAGTCGTAGGTGAGTGTTGTCGAAGGGGGTCTACCGAGAACGGAGTTGAAAAGGGGTTTAGTGGAGTCAACTGAAATGGAAAAACATTAAAGTGGAGGAGTCGCGTGTAGTTGAGAAGTCGAGAGAAGTAGTAAGCGGAGTCGAAAGGGTTGTGCGCTGCTTAATACCCTGAAGGGGCTTACAATAATTATTATATTTTGATTTTCTGTACTTTGGAAGTTGGTCATTTCGACTTTAATTTAGGTAGTTTTCCTTTTTAATTTTAACATGATTCCAGGATCTGACGCAATAAATTGTAAATAACCATACACGATACTTAATACATTATGAAATGGATGACGCATGGTTGGTTTTAATTGCTTGTTCGTTTTTAATTTATTCTGATTGGTACACACTCATAAGGAATTATTAAGATGTTAAGCCAATTTCAAACCATGCGAATTTGTTTTACATTATAAACTACCAAAGACATAATATATCGGTTCTTTTCTTCTTTTTTTTTAATTTATATGTTCCGTGATTGATGAGCCATGGGATCTGGCGGAATCGCCACACGTCTCCCACTATCAGTTTCAATATTTTGCCGAAATCAGATTACTACTTCAAAAAAGAGCCTGGGGCACGCATTGGAGTCAACGGAGATCGCCAGAGAATATGATTAATGGTGATATTGCTGCAATTGATTCCAAAGCAAGTCCAAGCGCCCAAAATGGGCTGGTACCATAGCTATACGTTCGAAACCATTTTCAAATGTTAATGGCATTTCCTTATCTTTTGATGTTTAATATTATGTGCTATTCTTTACAAATTCCTACGTGCTTGAAAAAATACACATCACTACCAAAAACATTACCGTTTTATTAGTTTTAGAATTAATAGAATGGTTGTGCAAAGTACAACATCGTGTAATTATTACAACAATTTAGAATCCACCTTCCACGTTGTACAAATAAAAAACGTATACAATATTTCTCTTCTTCTTCTGAAAGGATTGACGTGCCATAATACAAGACGACTAATCCTCACAACCAACTAGAAAAACATCTTCACTCACCTGCAGCGAAAGGTAAATCGCCATCACTAGGTAGACCGTCTTAATCCGCATCTTCCTCATGACTCACTCCGCGTGCTTCCTGCAAAAGAATGAAATTGAGAACGAAATTAAAAGCTGCGGTGAAAGTGAAGTTCACAAATTATTCTCTTCGAGTATTTGGATGCCTCTAGAGTTACATTACAGGCCCCCACGTGCCTAGCCGGGCAAAGGTTACCATAATTAGTTACGGTAATGCTATACTTAGTGAATTGAGATAGTGGAACGTTGTAACGTGACTCCAATCGCTTATCAATTATCGCATCGTCAACTGAATGAAGCAACAGCCGGCGATGACTGTAGAGAAATTGGGAACTTTTGAGGTAGAAAAGGCAAGCACAGCATCCCAATATGTATGTTGAGTCTTAGGATTGTTTGGTCCACGAATTCAAAGAATTATAGATATGAAATTAGGTGCTGCAAGTACTGAAGAATTTAGAGGGCGTGTGACTCTGCAGGTGCGCCAGGTTTGAATAACTTTCGTTTTGTAGGCATCTGTCGTGTCCGGATCAAGAAACGTGATGAGAACCAGAGAAATCAGTGATCAATTGCATTTCAATGGCGATCCATCTGTTTGATATGCTGCGGCGGCATCGTCAGATATTCGAATTGTGTGATTCATCTCGGATTTCACTTCGAGATAAGAAGATGCTCGAGGTGTTTGTTACGGTCCACCTACTACCGATATCCACTTAACAGATTATTCTTCATTTGCTCGGCATCTGCCTAACTTGGGCTGAGCCACGCCTTGGGGCATTTATCTGAATGAATTGTACCCTAGGTGTGAGAAACTCAATTAATCAGGCTTGACGAAGGCTAAGCGAATATGACCACGATATACTTCATTCATGTCTGGTGCGGTAGGTAATCGGTGGCTGAGTGGCAAATCGTTTGCTTACTTTATTATCTTTTATTGCGACGTCTCGAGGAAAGATTGAGGAGGCCAGTTGCTGAAGCGTTTCATTTGTGAGATCCATTGCGCTCGCCTGATTGATGGATTATGTTTCATACAAGCGACGCTTTCATTACTTTCAATTGAATCACACATCATAAAGATAACTTTTTTTTAACGAGAAGGGAACATCTTGATAATTAGGACAATGTGTCGCTCAATTGATGGCCGACAATTAATTGGTGAAGCAGACTTTGTTAATAAAGTGTTCATATTGTATAATTGGGGATATTAATAGATTGTGCTTTTTAGTACGTGGCTATTTAACTTCTTTTTAAGTAGAAGTTAAACTTACTCTAAAAAAATAAACAACAATTAACAGAAAAGTAATTGTCTCACATGAACTGAATAGTCTCATTGAATTGTGGGAGAAAACAATCAGTTTTATCTCTCCGGTGTCATTCATTAATGTTTGTCAGAAAAGAAAGCAATTTCATGTAAAGAGCCTCATTTAATTTACGTATCATAGCCATTGAATTCAGTGTAAGTAGTCATACTTACGATTGGCCACAAGTGGAATGGTATGGCAAAAAATGTTCAGTATTCTCCCACTACAACTTTTTGAGCAATTTTTATATAACATATTTAGCTAAGTAGGATTGGATTTGTGGGAGGTAAGAAGTATTGTAGCCAAAACACGGGCACTTGGTTCAGTTCTTTCCCACTAACAACTGCGACACCGAGGGGAAAACAAAACACAGAAACACCAACTGGTACCGATGGAAATTAATTTTATTGTTCTCAATTGAATTTAAATTACACTTTCAAGATGCCAATATTTATAATATTCAGTGGTCCAGCAACATTCTAATAGCTAAGCAATCTCTTGCATTAAAATAATAAAACTAGCTCTGTAACGAGGATAAATTCGTAATTTTATAGGGGCACTAATAACCCTTTTATATATTAGCAACCAGTAACTTAACTCATTTTTCTCTTTATTTAATTTCGAGACTTACCAAGAGAAATTATAAACTTTTGTAAGCCTCTTCTGTGTATAATCTGTGCTCAACACCGCATTCACAATTTCTCGATACCAATTGAGTTCACGCGACCGCTTACGACTCCTCTCGGCTCCTCGCGTTCACTAGCGAACCCTTTCGCCTCCTTTCGACCCACGCGTCCACTTTACGTCTCTTGCCTACTCGCGCAGACACAACGCGATCTTTTGCCAACCCTCCAAATTCTGGCTCCTTACAGACTCCGGCACCACGATGCCCACCACACGAGCCGGTACCTCCCAGCAGGCGCATGCTCGCGCTGATTCCCCCGCGTTCCAGGACGCTTCCAGCGTTGAATCCCCATCCCTTACCCCGAACATAAAGCTCCCTCCTTTCGACGAGGAGGGTGCAAAACTATGGTTCGCCATAGCCGACCGTATTTTCCGGGCCGCCAACATGCACGACGAGGAACTCCGTGCTGTTGTTCTGATGCGGGTGCTGGGTCGCACACAGCGGACGCATGTTGCGCACGCGATTGGGTCGTCAGATCCTAATCCCTACAGCAACATGCAGGAGACGCTCCTCAACGCTCTGGACGAGCCCACCAACATCAGGAAGCAACGTTTGGCGGCCGAAAACAACTACTCGGGTATTAGTCCATCCCTTTTCCTAACCCATTTATGCTCAATAGCGGGGACCAGGATCTCGGATGATCTAATTAGGCGGCACTTTCTGAGGTGTCTTCCTCAACATGCCCGCTCAGCATTAATGGCCCAACCTAACCAGAGTTTGGGCTATTTATCAAAGGTTGCTGACGCAATCATGGAACGATCAGACCCGCTGTCTGAGCTCCCAGCGTATCAAGACGCAGCGATTAATCGGAACGTCGCCCCGCGTACACGGCACCCATCACCTCCTTTAGCAGCACCACGGACTGCCCCAGAAGTATCATCCTCCCAGCGGACCCATGACCGCAGGCCCAGCGAGTCTCCCTCAGACAGCTCCCCTGCACCGACCTTCTAGCGTTGCAGACCTCACACCGCCGCGAGTTAAACCAAATCCGCGCGGAGGTAAGAAGCGCCCATCGAAACGCGTATACCCAACAGGTAGGTCGCCCTTCGCCCCCTCAAAACACGACACCAATGGATCAAACCACGAGGGACCACGGTACTCGACGCTTGTATCAGGTGACTGCACGCGTCACGTGCAGTTTTTGCCATAAACTAGGCAACCTATACGACGAGTGCCTGAAAAGGCGTAACACACCTTTCCGCCGGGAGTGCTGGCAGTATGAATGCCGTGCGCGATACGCCACACTACCACAGAACAGGTCACGGGACCACACCAACACTCTACCTCCACGCGTCCAGCAACATCAAACCCCCGAGTGTATAGCATTTGGAGTTGCTGCGAGTTGTGTGGCCGTACAGGTCACACACGGAACAAGTGCGAAGACAGGGTGAGACGGGAAAAAACAAGCAATTCCCTGGTGACTACGACCCCAACAAAAACTCGCACAGCCAAGACTGTGCGTCAACGTAAGCGTCCACAAAACCCCACTTCTACCAAGGGCGGCAAACAACTGTCCATACCAACGTACGGACGAAAAATGCCGACCCTAGACACAGTTCTTCTCCATCCCGCACGCGGCACCCCGTCGCTGCGGAGAAAACACTGGGCGTGAAGCTCCTCCATCCCGGACACGCAACTTCGTCACTGCGGATGCGAGCGAGCTACCGATAGGCCACAACCTACTCGGACGTCATACCTGTTGGTCTATGCAAACCACAACAGATCAGGGGGCCGCACCACAATCCCCTTGCCCCTGCCGGCAACACACGCGGTGCCAACCAGGTCCACTTCCTATACTGACCCAAGCCCAGCCACGACCCAGGAGCTCGTCAGCATGGCAGTTCCAATCCCTAGCCACCTAACTCTCCTTCCTTCACACATCAAACTACTCCTTACGCCCTACCACTATTACGTGACTACGTACTGTGTACTGTGAGGGTTCTCTATAGCACATGGAGAACCAGCCCCCAACCCTGACCTAATTTCGACCTCTAACGGCGCGTCACATCGGCACCTATCCCACCGTTCATGCTATTCACCTGAAATATCATATTTCTCAAATGGACGCATAGCTGAATTCATTCTTCTATGCAGATAATGCATAATTGAATTCAGCTACCTTTTTACCATACGGCAACTCCATTTTGCTAGCCCATGAGATTTCCACCGCAAATCACATCATGTCGGTTTGCAACAACAAGTCGAATCAGACAACACTATTGTATGATCATCCAACCGTTGGGTAATTTATCGAAATATCTAATTAGTTCTCACGATAAATTACTCTAGCCAATTTGGCGTCACTTCGGCTTTTCCCAGATCATCCATTCGCTCTCCTCCATAATCCTGTCTCCATACGGCTCAATGCACTCTGAGATCACCACAGCCGTAACACTGGGGCAGTAGGTCATTCTCAGAACTCTCTTTATTTTGTTCTTTTCATGCTTCATGTCCAACGACAGTCGAATGATGCGCGAGTATTATTCGCCTCACTGAGACATGCAAATGAGAAGAGTCATGAAAAGAGTGCAATGATGATTGGCTAATAGCTGTGCAAAAATAGCACACGAAATTTCATCCCTAATTCAAACAGTCGCTATCCAACCACTACCGCCGGAGGTCACGCCGCCGCAATTCGTAAAATCAATCGGGAGTTAATACTTAATAATCAAGAACTTCATAGTGCACTAGCTAAATCGAAACGCCAAATTTGCTATTTAAATTCGTTGCTTATAGAGCAACGAGAAAAATATTCTCGGCTGCAGAAGTTGCTGAACTACAAAAAGTTACAAGTGTATAATTAGAGATAAACTTAGTATAAAATAAAAATAACAAAAAAATTCAATCAAAATCAGTGCCTTCTATTTTCTCCTGTTCTTTACCTTATGTTTGAGATGTTTGATATTATTTATCCAGTGATGTCGTGGGGAAGAAAGTGAATCTGTGCCCATGATCGGCATAATACTTCTTAACCCCCACAGATTCCTAGCTCATAAACCAGAAGATCCACCGGCTCAGGAAGTTTTTTATGGGATAGTTTATAGAAAACACCACAACTGTGGACAACGTCGTCTCGAAGTTGGTACCTGGGGAAAATACAACGTCCGGACCCCAAAACCAGAGCGCATTGTAAATAAATATGGGAACCAAAACGATCTTGAAACCTATGATGTTTCCTACTGGCTTACTGCTACTTAATATGAATTAGGCTGCTCTTTGTATGTTCAGAATCATTCGAGCTGACATTTGTAATATCCCACTACATACACCCCATGGGGATGGGAGCGAACACACAGGGCAAAGTCTCTGATTGCTTTCAACCCGGCCAGGATGATCCTTGTCCATGTTCAATCCAAGTTGACATACAGTCTCCACGTGACACCCCTGGATAGCTACGTTGACACCCGCAAAATAATTATTAGGTGCACAAATAAGTTTCCACCCTTTGGTAAAAAATGGCCCCACCAGAAAATTATGTAGAAATTGTCAGATGTCAAACATAATATTGTGAGTTTGAACACGTAATAACAACATAACCTCAAAATATAAGTGACTTTGTATCAGTTTTACATAATTTTTTTCGTGCAAAAATGTCTAGTTTTGTACCAAATAAGAGTCATTATCATGCGGCAACTTTTGATTTACTTTTTTTATTTGAAGAAATCAGCCGCTGAGGCGCATCGATTGCTTGCAGAAGCATATGGTGAGGTTGCTTTGAGTGAGAGAAGTTGTCGTGAGTGGTTTCAATAGTTTAAAAACGGTGAGTTTGACGTGGAAGACAGAGAACGAAGAGGATGGCCGAAAGAGTACGAAGACAAGGAATTGGAAGCAATATTGGAGGAAGATCCATCCCAAACATAAAAAGAACTTGCATGTACATTAGATGTAACTCAACAAGCAACTTCACATCGTTTAAAGTTGTTAGGGATGATTCAAAAACAAGGAAATTAGATTCCATACGTACTGAAGCCGCGAGACGTTGAACGCCGACTTTGCATAAGTAAAATGCTGCTTGCCAGGAAAAAAAATAGTTTTTTGCATCGTATAGGGCACTGAAGATGAAAAATAGATCTACTACGATAACCCAAAGAAGATAAAATCATGGGGACTATCTGGCCATGCTTCAACATCGACACCAAACCGAATATTCATGGGAAAAAACTCATGCTGTGTATTTGGTGGGATCAGATTGGTGTCGTCTATTATGAATTGCTGAAACCGAGTGAAACCATCACTGGAGTTTTCTACCGGAGACAATTAATGAGATTGAGCCGAGCACTCAACCCCCGCTACCGATACACATAACCTCGGAACCGGCTTCATCATAAACAAGAAGATTACGCCCCATGTAAAAGATGTGAAATTTATTAATGACCGAATGTCGGTGCTAAAAATACAGGGGCCATGGTACAATTATGTATTTATAAACGTACCCGCCCCAACAGAATCTACTGACGAAGAAACGAAGGACACCTTTTACGAGACCTCAGAGGAAGTATTTGATGGGATCCCACTATTCAATGTTAAAATCGTCCTCGGGGACCTCAAAGCGAAAATTGGAAAAGAAGACATCTTCCAACCAAATATAGGTAAAGAAAGCCCACACGTCGTTTTAAATGATAATGGAATTCGAATTATTACGATCGCAGCGGAAAAAGATCTGGTAGTAAAAAGCACGATGTTCAAGCACTAGCAAATCCATAAAGCAACATGGATATCACCCGACGGCGTAACACGCAACCAAATAGACCACATCCTCATAGACAAAAGACACTACTCGAATATCCTTGACGTAAGATCATATAGAGGAACAGATCACCTCCTAGTGATGGGCAAAATTAGTCGGCTCGCAGCAAACCCACATGGGCAGTCAAGGGAGACGAGCAAAAAGTTCGACATTGATAATCTAAAAGACCTACGCAAAAGGGCTGAATATCAAGAGGAACTAACGAATAGATTTAGCATCCTAGAGAATGGGAGTAGTGAGGAAAAGGCAACCAAGAATCTGGGCACTAAATGGGCATCGACCAGAGACACAATCAAACAAACAGCCCAAAAGGTGTTATGACTTAAGAAAACAACCATCCAACCATTCTCCAAGATTCTTACTTTTAACACAGAACCGAATGGCACCCCCCTCATTCAAGAATATACCTGATCTTATCCCTTACTACCCGATAGGGAAACCCCACATCCACAAATCAAATATTGTAAGTTGTAAATAAGATTATTTTTTCCAGGCAAATCCACGGAAAACCGGAATCAATATTTTTTTTTTCACTATTTCTCGCTTTTTTTAATGAAAAATTTAGTATTTCTTTTATGTATTACAGTGCACCAAATCTATTAGTATATTTTTAATTCTTATTTTTCCCCAAATTCATTTTTTCTTAACGATTAATGTCGAAGAACAAGCTTGTTTCTATTATTTTTTCCACCACTGTGTTCTTTTTTCTTTATTAAGCTAAATAAATTAGAATTCTGACTTCACCACAATTAAAATTAAATTCACTATCGCCCCCGCACTTACGGGCCCCACTGTATCTGTTGATATTATAAGTGTATTGTAAACTCCTTTTATAATAAAAATAAAAATAAAACGTATTTTCACATTTCGTTTTGTAGAAGAAAGTTGGCACACTAATTCCAACTTAAACATCTTGTGTAAATTTTACAAAACCAAATAGTAAATAATAAATAAATAATAGCAAACAGTAATCATTTCTTTTTCCTGCCACTGTAAATGGTATTAATTGAATAGATCTTCACTTCTAATCTGAATAATAGCAACAAAAAAATGTATTATTCATTAAATAGCACACATTTTCAGAGTGTTTCCAGTTTCTGCCACTTATGATAATTTTACGAAAGTAAATAATAGGTTTTTTGCCAACTACCTCGATGATCTAAAATGTCTAGCAACATGGCTCATCATATATTTTTTCCCCAAACTAATATTTCCCAGATATTATAAACTTCACTCATTCAAAACCAATTTATATCCCTACTTCTTCTTACGTCCCTAGTACACACTGGCATTTAAGTGTAATTAAAAAACCCCCTTATGGGCGCATATTATAAAATAATCAAGGTATGCGTTTGCTAAAGTGTAACAGTAACTTACTGTGGTGCACAAACTAAGTCCTTCTAAGTGTTCGTCAACAAAGAACTTCAGAAATCCTCCTACTCCATTTGCCGTTGAATCTAACAAGCATTGGTAATTCTTGTTCATATTTGTTAGCATTCCCTTTGTTAGCGCCCCATTCGATACACAGATCTCGTGCGGTGCGGACGTGATTTATCTCGAATACAGTACGCAGTATGCAAACGTGTTTACACGTAAAAAGTGTATTATTAATTTATTAAATTGTGTAGTTTAAATACCAGAAAAAAAAAAAACTTAATAGTAGGTAAGCCGTTACTTACTGACAAATCCGATGATAGGCGATGACCCAGGCCAGGCACTGGAGTACATAACAGATCGAAAAAGGAAAGCTCTAGACATCCTACGGAACGCACCGAAAAAATCTACAAACATGGAGAGAACAAGGAGCCCCGAAGATTATAAACAAAAACTCGAGAAAGCCATGGAAACGATAAACCAATTAACACAAAAAGTGAAACAACTCCAGGAACAAATTTATAAACGAGATTCCATCAATAACACCGGAAGAAACGTCCCGTCGAGCCACAGCCAAGGCGAACTACCAACCAAAGTTCCCACACAAACAAAACCCTCATCAAACCAAATACCTACTCCATCCAGAGTAGAAACACCAACGAAATCAACCACGAAAAACGAAAGACCACCGCCAATCTACATCAGAAACCCGACCAGCACCAAAGCACTAATTCAAACCCTGCAAAATGCAGATCAGATCATTAGTCGATCATGATAGGGCAGTTAAAAAACTGTTAGAGGAACAATATCAGTTCTTCACCTTCCAGCATCCGAACAGCAAATCAGCTACCTTTATTATAAGGCACATCGATCCCGAATGGACCAACGAAGAAGTGGGACTGGAAATCGCTAGGATATGTCCACAAATAAAGATCAATAAGCTGGACAACTTCCAAACACCGTACATGAGGACAAACAACGTAAAAAACCTCCGGATCATACAAATCCCACCTAATCAGGACATCAAGCATCTTAAACAAATTAAATATTAGTTTACCCAAAAAATCGCAATCGAAGAGCCCCACAAACAAGAAATTCTTCATTGTAAGCGATGCCAAGAATCAGGACACTTGGCGGTCTCATGCCACCAGCAAAGACGTTGCGGCAGATGCGCAGAGAAACACGAGCTCGAGGAATGCAAGGTAAATCCACAAGGCCTGGAACCTGAAACAATACAAACCGTCAACGCTGATGGATCCATTACCAACAAAAAGATCACAGTTAAATACTGTAACTGCGGAGGCCCTCATCCAGCAAATTTTTCCCAATGCCCTCAGAAGCTAAAACTTCTGGAAAGACGGAAATTAGCAACAACTATTAAATCAACAACAACAACAACAACAACGAAACCAACAGTATTGCAGGAAACGAAGTCAACCCGACCCGGAATATCGTACGCGGATGCACCAAGAGGAAACCTCAACACTACCACTCCCCCTAACAACAATACTGAAAACTTCAATCTGGACATCATGGGATACATCCAAAGCTTACAAGCCATGCTACCTTCGCTGAGGAAGATGTCAGAAATAGAGAAAAAAGGTCAGATTCTTTCACTAATAACTTCCCATATTCTTTCCAGCTCTCTCTAAACTAACCATTATCTCCCTCAACACAGAATCCATTTACTCTAACATACGTAAGCAACACCTCCGGTTGTTTGTTGAAAAGTTTTCCCCAGATGTCCTCTTCCTTTCAGAGACCTGGCTCAAACCAAATTGCCGAGTTTCCATTCCCAATTATACTTTAGTTTCTAACCCCAGAACTAATGGATGTCATGGAGGTACCGCCATCTTAATTCACAAAAAATTTAAATTCGGTGAAATTAGATTCACCGATATATCCAGCATTGAATACACAGCAGTAAAACTTTTCTGTGAGAACAATAAAGTGCTCGCCTTAGCATCCATTTATATTCACCCTTCACGACAAACATATTTCCCAGATACTGACATTTCGCAGATTATCCAACAGTCCGTTCCCGCTCCATTTATAATCGACATACAGAATGGAATGCTCGACATACAGCATTCAATGATAATAAATTAAACAAATATGGTCGCCACTTGCTAGCCCTCCTCCCGTCTTATCCATATACTTACATTGATTCCCCATTACAGCCAACTCGTGTCTCTAGCTCATCCAAGTCAACAATCGACTTCTTCCTCAAGTCCGACGATGTTTATTCAGCGGGTCCACCTACAGTCTCCTTTATATTTCCTTCTGATCATGGTTCCGTTCACACCACGATCCTGTCCCAAACCTCACCAAAACAAATTGGAGAAACGTCAATAAGGACATAGCGATAAGTTTCTCTGGCTCCTCGATAATATAGTGGTTAGTATACCCGCATGTCACGCGGAAGACCGGGGTTCGATTCCCCTTAGGGGAGCCTCTGGCGCAAGACTAATGACCTTGCCCGGAAAAGAACAAATCATTATGGAAAATTTAACAAGCCTCAGGACTTGTTAAATAAGCCCAAGACCGGTTCCCGGTTGTAGTGCCGATTATGATGATGATGATAAGTTTCTCTGACTTGTATATCCTTGAAGCATCTAACCTACTCCCTACTGAAATCGATCAAGCATCTTTAAGAATAGAGCAAATTCTTAAGGAGTCTCTCAGCAACAACACCCCAACAACCATTCCTCATAACTATTTAGGAAAGTCTTTGCACAGCATCCTAACCAAATTATTGCGCCTTAAAAAGCAACTCCACCGAAAACTTCATACAAGATACTGCCCCTCTATTAAAAGCCAAATCCAACTCCTATCCATTCTGATAAATGAGCAGTTAAAAAAGTTCGCAGATGAGAACTACATCTCCACACTTAGTAACATCAAACCAAATCGTGATCTTTTCAAGAACATCAACCAATTAACTGGTCGTAAATATAAACCCCGAATTGACCATCTCATTAACCCAATCAGCAATAATATTGCCCAGTCGGACACGGACATAGCAAATTGCCTCGCAAAACACTTTGCAAAGATTCATCAGCAAAATAATTCTCTCTCAACTCCTGGCTTCGAGAACACAGTAAACGAATACATCTCTAACAGATTATTCCCATCTTTTACTCCTTTCATCGGTGAATTTAACAACACAAACATAGCTTCACACCCCTTAGACACTACAAATTTTCTAACTGCAGACGAATTATCCGAGATCGTAAGATCAGGAAATAACAAAAAGTCAACTGGATTAGATGGAATCCCACGCCTTCTATTTAAAAGGCTGCGTCCACCGAATCTACTTCCCATCCTCATTCTTCTTAATCATATAATTAATGCATCGCACTACCCAGAGACTGGAAAACTGCGGTAGTAATTCCTATTAAGAAGCTCGGTAGTAGTAATAGCCCTTGCAATTATCGTCCAATATCCCTATTAAATACATTAAGTAAGATACTGGAACGCAAGATCTACCAAAATCTTCTCTTATTTGCCAATGAGAATGCCCTTGTGACGGCTCTTTAATACATTCCCAAAGAACCGCCCATCCTCTTAAATTAACCACTTTCCAACCCACTATATCTGCCTGCAATTTTGGGGCAGCGTAAGCTATCCTTCATTCTCTTTCACCTGAAAGTTAAATCTTATCAACCATGCACTCCAAACAAATTATTTCATTCATACATGCACCGTGCCAGACAATCGGCTCAGCTAGTCAGCAATTATAAAAGATAAATATACGCTGGCCAGCGTAATTGTTAACATAGCTGTAGCCGGTATTCTTGCTACGGTTCATAAGTGAATATCGCGCCCATACCCTTAGGTCCGCAACACTTGCGACAATTCCCTTTCATCGGTTATCAACCGATCCTGGAATTTGGGCATGGAAAAGATCATTATTTAGGTAACCTTACCCATGCCATGCATATGATGACCCGCCTGAAAACCTAAATTAAACATACAGTATCCCACTGTGTGCGTTTTACTTACCCGCATATTATTCTAAACATATAGCCATCCAGCCTGACCCTTTGCCGTCGTCGACGAGGTTCCTGTTGACTTATGTCAACAAAATAATTTGCCTCCTTGCGCACCGGAGCCATATGACTAGATTGGATATTGCCTACATCGGTGTTTCCAAGGAATCTTAGGCAAATACGATGACGTCCCCTTTTGTATCATAGGCACACCATATACATCATCTGTGCATCATCGTCATCATATACCCCATTGATCTGTGAAATAGCGTTTTTGTTTACTTTGAAACAAAAATCTATTTCGATCTCTGCGATTCATCACCAACGATGTACTTCTGTTTGATCAGGTGTCCACCGATCATCGTCCTCATCGCAGGGCATTGTACTTTTCCTATACGCCCACATATATAACCCTCCCCTATCGATGCAATTCGTGGCCATCGAACAGATGGATGTGAGTTGCATCATAATAGGAGTCAGATTGCAACCCCCGTCGCGTACACACAAGCTGTCGTGCTATCGTTTTGTCATCGATTAAAGGAGTCAGTCGAGTCGCGAGAATTCGATAAATTATATGTTCGATTCGCGTGTAAATACACCTCGTGCGAGAATTCCGTACTTGTATAGTGTCATCCTAAATTGATTCAGTGGTCTATTGCCGTAAATATATTTAAGTTTAACAATAATACCGGAGTTGGACAGTGTCATCCTAAATTAACTCAGTGACTACCAAAGATATTAAGTATATTGTGCACTAGTAAGGTAAGCATTCCCGTGTTAACACATTGTGTACAAATAAATAACTCATCGTGTATTAATCCGGGAACAAATAAAGGAACATTAAAAATAAATTCAGTTCGTTTCATTTATTTTGCTTGATGGTGAGCATAACATCGGTGGATTAACTTTTCTGTGTTCTCCACCAGATCAATTAGTGCTCTCAATAAATCCGTGGTGTTTTCGCTCAACCTACGTCCGTGCAGACGCCTCTAGCGAAAAATAAACCACACCCTCATCCCTAATTCTCGGATCGGATTCCGTAAGCGACAATCCCCATGTCATGCTCTACTAAAACTTACACACGATGTTACAACTGGTCTCCAAAACCAAAGCCCTACTGTGTATATCTCTCGATATTTCCATGGCGTTTGATTGCGTCTGGATCTCAAGGCTTCTGTACAAACTGCACTCCATATTTAATCTAAACTCTCACACAACAAAGCTCTTAGCCTCTTATCTGTCTGACAGAAAATTCGTTGTGAGAATAAATTCTTCCGTCTCAGAAACTCGCAAGGCTCTATTTTAGGGCCAATTTTATATCTGTTATATACCGCGGATATACCTCAACCCGTATCTCCTAATATTGTGATGCTGAATTATGCTGATGATACATTAATTTACTCTAGCAGCAAATTTGTTAAGACTGCAAGGAACCGCATTAACAACTTCCTCCCTAACATAACAACATATTTCAATAAATGGAAAATTCACCTTAACCCAAATAAAACGCAGTTCATAGTGTTCAAGGGCAACAACGAGCACTGTACAAACAACACTAGACGCAGCCACAACCAAAGTAAAATTAAACTAAACAACACTCTGATAAGAGCCTCCAAAACTCTAAAATATCTGGGAATAACTTTTTCCAATAACTTTTCTTTTTTTCCCCACATTAAAAATGCCCTTCATAAAGCCACAATTCAGCTTAATCTCTGTAGAAGAGTAATGTGGAAACCTAATAGTCTCTCTCACAAAGTCAAACTGCTCATCTACAAACAAATTATCAGACCCACACTCACGTACGCGTTCCCATTGTGGTACCATATCACTCCCTTCCACATGGAGAAGTTACGAGTATACGAAAGAAAATGCTTTAGGTATGTCTCTGGCGAACATCGTCGTCCCAACTCCTATAAGTACTATAGTAACGTCGAACTCTACAATCTACAATAACTCCAATTCATGTGAAAGTCGTACCTCCGCAGGAGCCTTGCCCACCAAGGCCAACTCCGGTAATTAACCCAAAACCAAAGGCTGCTTGCGTTCCCAACACTGTTCAGTCAGAGGTCGGGGACCGCCCACCTATTTTTAAGAAGAAACAGCAACCCGGGGTCTCTGCACGAAACCTCAATTTAAAAAAATTTCGTCGGTGACATGAACCGGCTAGGGATTTCCAACTTCAAGGCAAAGACCTTAAGCCCATCCCTAAACAAAATCATAGCCTACGATAGGGAAACCTATCGCAAGGTTAACGACGACCTCAAGGCCAAGGAGGTGAATTATTACACCTTCACTCCGGCCGACGGAAAGTCGAGGACAATCCTCTTAAAACGAGTCGCTGCCTCTTGGGAAAAGGACGACATCGTAACTGCTCTTGAGGCAACATTTCCTAACGTCAAATTCATTGACGTCAAAAAATGCTCTCCCCCACAACGGTTTGTGAACATCAGACCGCAAAAATACACCAAGCTGAACATATGGCAGCTTCTCCTTGCCCCAGGAACCGACATAGATTCCATAATACGGACAAAGTCGTTTCCAATCCTGCATCAGCAAGTTGTCTTCGAGGTATTTCATAACAGAGAAATACCTCAATGCAGACGTTGCCAACGTTTCGGGCATGTCTCCCGAAACTGCAACATGAGTCGCCGTTGCGTTCGTTGCCGAAATTGGCAAGTGCGAACTACCGCTAGCGAAATACGATCCCGCAACAAATGTGCAGGATGAAATAACACTGCCAACTTGCTGCAACTGCGGCAACAAAAGGCATCCGGCTAGTTATAGGAATTGTCCTAAATATAAGGAAATTATACAAAGATCCAAGGAGACTAGAGTTAATCAAACAGCCAAGTCAGACTTCGGAAAACAGGCCACACAAAACCTCATCCAAAATTGATTCACATTTGACGACATGCTTAGGGGACAGCAGGCAAGGAATATAAAAACTCTTCCAACTCCTCCCCCTCAAAAACATATTCAAGTCCCTAAGCGAGCCCCGGTAAAGGCCAACACGACGCCTCAAATTCAAGCGGTGGTGCAAAAGCCTCAGAGGGGGCAATCTTCAATGCTCGAGAAACTACTTAGTTTCTCCCGCTTAATTGAGGATATCCGACCCCGATATGAGAAACTATCAACCGAGGCAGAGGGGGAGGCACTCCTTTTCAATGCATATGCAAGACATACCCTCCACAATGGATTCCAAAATTAAAGTGATCCTCATAAATGTCAACTCCCTTGTTTCGCAGTCCAAGCGTATGATAGTCTCTGACTTCATAAAGGAAAACCGGGCGGACGTGGTACTTGTAACCGAAACTAGGTTGCATCCATGTCACCGTCCCGTATTCCCAAACTTCTCCATGATTCGAAGAGATCGAACCCTCACTGCCGGTCCCACCATCAACGGAGGTGGCACTTGTATACTGGCTAATAGCGGACTTCGCCATGAAGCTATTGACCTCCCACACCTAGAGTCCATAGAGGTGTCTGGAGTTGATTATATCCCCTTAGTTATAAAACTTTGTTTATGGCTTTAGGAAAATCATACTGTAATCAGGCTAAATTAGGTTAAGTTATTTATATAATTAGGAGTAAGTTTAGGTTAAGTAAAGTTGAAAAAACAAATTCCTGGTTTTCTGACCTTTTTAAGGAAGATAATACTACTAAATTTATAAACACGCATCTATCTTGTATCTCATAAAAACGGTTGAGATAAACAACGTTGCAAAACGACTTCACGAGATTCTAGTTGAAACTTCGGAGACTCATGCCCCGAAGTATAAACTTGAAAAGACCTATCAGATTCCCCATGACGACATCACTCTTCGTCTCATCCGGGAGCGTAAAAAGCTCTGCAGAATGAGATATCGTCACCGCTTTACGCAAAGGGAGCCATTATTGCGATCCATTATTCACAAGATTGGTACACTGATAAAACAGAGAATCCAAAGCAATCGTACCCGACAATTGGAAGACAAGCTGAAGGGTATTCAGATGGACCAGAACGTTTATAAAAATGTTAAAAAGATATGTGGCACTTCCCGCATCACTGGGCCAATTATGCACAATGGTGTTGTTGTCAATAACGACACCAAAAAAGCAAATATCATCGGAGAGACCTTCGAAAACAATCACAAACTCACTCTCCAAGATGGCGACCCGGAAACAAATGCAATCGTTAGTTCAGAGGTCCACAGTAAGTTGGACGACTTCAACGAGCCAATTGTTGTCTTTAACCCAACTAACAGTACATACTTCGATGACACACGTGATAATGGTCACGGTTTCATCACACCAAATACCCTACAGAGTCTGGTTAAATCTCGACACCCTAAGAAGTCACCTGGTATCGACAACATGTCATACCACTCGTTGCGAAGGCTTTCTGCCTTATTCTTTATAAAGCTCTCCATTCTGTTCAACCATGCTTACAACATGGGGTACTTTCCCCAAGCTTGGAGGCACGCTATTATTTGTCCAATAGCAAAAGTTGGGAAACCAACGTATCACCCCTCAAGCTTTCGCCCTATCTCGCTTCTCACTTGCATCAGCAAAATATATGAAAAATTCATATACGAGAAGCTAAATAACTTTGTCAGTGCCAGGCACCTAATACCTGATTTCCAATTCGGATTTCGAAGAGCGCACAGCACCACTATGGCTCTCAATTTATTTCAAAACCACGTCTGCGTGCGGCTCTTTAATAAGGAACCCACCGTTGCGGTAAGCCTAGACATTGAAAAAGCTTTTGATACGACTTGGATCGAAGGTCTCGCTTTTAAACTACTGAATACTGGCCTCAGTAGAACGCTATGTAGCATCATCTACCAGTTCGTTCGAAACAGAACCTTCCAAGTTAGAACGAATGGAAAGCTTTCCCGAACTTTTCACGCCGCTGCAGGCGTACCACAGGGCTCCATTCTAGGCCCCATCTTATTCAATATTTACACCTCCGATATTCCCCGCCCTGTGGACGGGAGAGTAAACCAAATATGCTATGCGGATGACGTCCTGGTGTACACGTCAACCAAAGGCCCTAACCTCGCAACAAACCGACTCAACCGTCACTTGGACGAACTGTATCAGTATTACAGTCGATGGAAAATACGACTTAATCCATCCAAAGCAGTAGCCATAATTCTGAGTAGTAAACACTCCCAACCTACTTCTCGATATTCACAGAATATTCGAATAAAAATGGGAGATACTACGATTAGACCACAGGACAAGATGAAATATCTCGGGGTCACTTATACCCCAAAAATGAATTTCATCAAACATGTGACCCACATTCTACAAAGGGGCCATGGTCGGTCTAAGCAACTGCACAACATCCTGAAGTGGAGGAACAAAGTTGACACCAAAGTTAAGCTTCTCTGCTATAAGCAGCTAATCCGATCTGGAATATCGTACGCCTTTCCCATATGGTCCTGCGTATCTTCGGCTCAAATGGAAAGACTTCGGGTTTTCGAAAGGAAACTCCTCAGAAGATGCACCGATCATTCTAGAAGGCCTGACGGTCGTCATTACCCCAACTCTCACCTATACGAAGGCGCCTCCATTACCCCTATCGACGAGTACTTGCTTCAATTAGCATATAACAACATTCCCCTCTATAATAGAGGATTCCTGAACCCATCCCATAGGGTCTACTATTAACAAACCAAACACACGAACGCACAGTACAAGACGGCACAAACACAAACATACACACCGACCAAAGAGCAGATTATCAGACGCCAAAGACGTGATCTGCGTTTACTACCGCACCCAAGACCCACCGGTCTTGTATGATTTCTTTCCCACCATCCCTCTATAAAAGTAGTTAGAGAACACTTGGACTAACACTGTCCACACTATCCTTGGATACCCCCCCTTTTTTTCTTCTCTTTTCAGATGCCGCGAGACCGAGCCCAACATCCTCACGGATGTGGGTGATTCTGGTTATCGCAAGATGACCAGAAGTCAGAGACAAGATGAAGGACACATATGTCCTGTCTCGCTAAATTCGGCCTTCTCGCCACAATTTTTTTTTTTTTTTTTTTTTTGTATCTCATAAAATATTGTTTGGAAAATGTATATCTTCTTCTTCTTCTTCTTCTTCTTCTATCTTCTATCTATCTATCTATATATATATATATATAATTCTCTTGTCACAGTGTTTGTCCTCGAACTCCTCCAAAATGACTCAACTGATTTTAATGAAGTTTTGTATGTATATTCGGTAGGTCTGAGAATAGGTTTTTATCTATTTTTTGTGCTCATGAGTGCAATTGTTTAATAAATATTAATAATTTATTAATTTTCAACCTCGGTCGATAACTGTGTAAGTGGTAATTGATTAGTTATCCCCACCAGCTGATATCATAATCATTCAAATGTAAATAACATATGAGATAGAAAAGAATATTCTACCAGTGTTTGGCCCACGGTCCGCATAGTAACAGCCGGCCCGCCAGCCCTGGCCAATGGGAGCGGTTCCTACCCAAGCCACGCCAACGTTACTGACGGGAGAAACTGACGAGTCTCCTGAAAGCGTTCTATGGATATCTTGCCAACCGGTGTAAATAAGAAGAAATAATAGTATTGTTTACTTAACTTACATACATTATAGTATTCTGTAAATATTATAACATTATGTAATTTTACCATTTCAGTGTAATCTTCAAGTGAATTTATTAATTTGGATTTGAATTTTAGCTGTGATTATTTTTTCCTGTCTTATTGAAAAGTAAGTGAAATTATTATTTCTGAGCGTAGTTCTCACGTTTATTCTTTTAGTATAACCTAAAAAATACTTAACACATATCACGAGCTCCCGTCAACAACAACTATTGTGTTAAACGTATTATTTATTACTTATTAATAATTTGTACAATGCCAGCTAGACGCAGAGGAACTTCTTTAGGCCGTCAAACACGTGGAGCTGCACGCAAGCGAACCGCTAGAGCCCAAAGAACAGAAGACCAAATCCAGCAAGATAATACTAATGTGCGTGTGAACATGGCGCGATTGCGTCGATATGAATCAGCAGATGCGCGAACTGAACGAAATGAAGAAAGAAGTTTAGAACAGAGACAAGCGCGCCGTTTTACAATCAGCAGACGCAGAGCAAATGATCAACAACGCCAACAGGTCCATCGATCATTTACATCTAATTCATTCCTGCGTCTAGCATTCGAGTATGAGCCCGATATTGAATATTATGCTCTTTCGAAAGTGGTAATTGGTGCTATGGATAAGGAATGTCCTCATTGTCATGCTCTTAAGTTTAAAAACGAGCCAGCCGGGATGTGTTGTTCGTCAGTTGTTGCAAGTATGTAAATAAAGGCAGTGATATGGCTGTATTTCGCGTTGAAAATACCAATGTGAATGTTCCTCCGGTGAATAACAACGATGAAATAACGCTTTACCAAATTGGCCGGTACGTAAGTTCCAATGAAGCTGTTTGGCGTATCTTTGGTTTCCCAATTCATGAACGAGATCCAGCAGTCATTCATTTAGCCGTCCATCTTGAAAACGGCCAGCGCGTATATTTCACGAGCGAGACAGCAATTGATCGTGCGATAAATTCACAAAAAACTACACTCATCGAATTTTTTGAATTGTGTAATCGTGCGGATGCTTTTGGTGCTTTTGCACGAACATTACTCTATTCAGAAGTACCACGTTATTTCACATGGGCACCAACAAAAAAATGGATGCCCCGTAAGCAAGGCACACCAATTGATGCATGTCCCGGTTTATTCAAATCAAACACCTTGGGACGAGTATTTACAGTTAATCCAAGGCAGACTGAGTGCTTTTATCTCCGGCTGTTGTTGGTTAATGTCACCGGCCCATTGTCATTTCAAGATATACGTAAAGTGAATGAACAACAGTATCCAACATATAAAGATGCATGCCTTGCACTCGGTTTACTGGAAGATGACAACCAGTGGGAATGTATGCTTGCTGAAGCAGGATTGAACTGTACAGCAAGACAAATTCGTCTACTGTTCGCTATAGTGTTGACTACATGTTTTCCGGCCAGAGCAGAAACATTATGGGATAATCACAAAGATTCAATGACTGATGATATATTGCATAAACATCGTACACAATGCAATGATCTAACGATAGCATTCAGCGACACTATGTACAATGAAGCATTGATTGCTATTGAGGATCTTTGCATTATTATTGCCAACTTACCTCTCAGTCATTTCGGTATGCATTCGCCAAATCGAAATGCATCTGATTTAATTAACACTGAATTGAATCGTGAACTACAATACATCATCATCATCATCGGCCACTACAACCGGGGACCGGTCTTGGCCTTATTTAGCAAGTCCTAAGGCTTGTTAAATTTTCCATAATGATTTATTTTTTCTGGGCAAGGTCATTAGTCTTGCGCCAGAGGCTCCCCGACGGGGAATCGAACCCCGGTCTCCCGGGTGACAGGCGGGTATACTAACCACTATACTATCGAGGAGCCCAATACAATACTACGGAAATGGCAGCGATTGTTGCTCGCAATGTCCCACTAATGAATGATAAACAAAGAGCCATTTACGACCGTATCATGCTCGCAGTTGCGGCAGGACAAGGTGGTTTCTTTTTCTTGGATGCACCAGGTGGAACTGGCAAAACATTCCTTATTTCGTTAATTCTCGCCGAAATACGATCAAATAATGGCATCGCATTGGCTGTTGCATCATCTGGCATTGCGGCAACTTTATTGGATGGAGGTAGAACAGCTCATTCAGTATTTAAGCTGCCACTAAATATTCAAAATAACCCAGACGCAATGTGCAACATAAAAAAACAATCTTCCATGGCCACAGTACTGAAACAGTGTAAAATTATCATCTGGGATGAATGTACTATGGCGCACAAACATTCGCTTGAGGCATTGAACAGGACATTGAAAGATATAAAAAATAACGACAAACTATTTGGCGGAACTTTGTTACCCCTTTCAGGTGATCTCAGACAAACACTTCCTGTCATTCCACGTTCAACATACGCTGATGAGATCAACGCGTGCTTAAAATCATCGCCACTGTGGCGTAATGTTGAAAAAGTACAACTGAAAGTAAATATGCGTTCAAATGCTTCAAGATCCATCTGCTGAAACATTCTCAGAACAACTATTAGATATCGGCGATGGAAAAGTTACTACAGATGAAACTGGATGCATAAAATTACCGACCGATTTCTGCACAATCATTGATTCGCAAGATGCTCCCATTGTCCAAATATTTCCCGATGTTCACAGACAATACACAAATCATGAGTGGCTGGCAGAAAGACCAATTTTAGTAGCAAAAAATGTGGACGTCAACGAATTGAATCTTAAGATACAAGATTTATTGCCAGGAGACTTGGTGTCATACAAATCTATTGATACAGTTTGCGATACCACCGAAGCTGTGAATTATCCAACAGAGTTTTTAAACTCATTGGATTTACCAGGCTTGCCACCATATAATTTACAACTGAAGGTTGGATCTCCAGTTATTTTGCTTCGTAATTTGAACCAACCACAGTTGTGCAACGGCACGCGATTAGTTATTAAAAAATTAATGAAAAATGTTTTTGAAGCCATCATTTTAAATGGCAAATTGCGAGGTGAAAATATATTACTACAGCGAACCCCTATTATACCCACAGATGTACCAATTCAATTTAAACGCCTTCAATTTCCAATTAGATTGGCATTTGCAATGACTATCAATAAGTCTCAAGGCCAAACGAAGTCTGTCTGTGGTTTAGATTTGAGCACATCATGTTTTTCACCGGACAATTATACGTGGCGTGCTCTCGAGTGGGCAAACCATCCAGTTTGTTTGTGTTAGCTAAAGATGGGAAAACAAAAAATATTGTACACTCTGTTGCATTAAGAGACTGATATTGTTTTTTATTAATATTGTCATAATTAGTGATATGTACATACATTTAATAAATTTAAAAAATAAATGTTTAGTGGTTTGTTTTTTTTATATTCCGTTATCATCGACAGTGCTCCGTGCCTTTTCCACTCATATACCGAATCCTCATACACTTTCAATAAGTTAGTCATTTTTTTCTACCTAAACAATCCCTAGAAATAATGTATATGGCAAAACGAAGTTTGCCGGGTCAGCTAGTATTATTATAATAATTACATGTAAGCAATTGTTACGAAATTAATTTTAAGCCACTGTATTACATAAATGTACAAATTCTAATTATGGTCAATAAATACACTTTTGAAAAAAAAAAACAAAAAAAAAACTGTTAGCTAATCTTATAAAGGAAACGATCACATTAACTCAACCTAGTTTTTTTCAAAGCCTTTAGTTAGAATGGCTGTGCAGCACGATTAGTACTTCCCTATATTTTCTCCAGATTTTACTTTAGTTGCTGCAATTTTATAACAATAAATAATTAGTTTTATACTAAACATATTAATGGTAGTCGTCGCCTAAACCTCCTACTCAAAGTACACGACTAAATTATAACGCAGCAGAAGATCAATGGCCTTGAAAATTGTTTACTAATCTTATACAACTTCGATAAACTTATTTCGGTTTCTTCTATTTGCGTAATCTTTTAATTAACTAATCAATTTCTTACCTCAAAAGTCGGCTACTTCTCAATAACTTCGTACTACGTACTTTGAAATTTTTACTAAAATATTCTCCACTTGCCGCAATTTCACAACTTTTTGCCAGTGCTCTGTGAACTGTTTAATAGTAAACCTTCCAGAAACTTCGTTTAGATCTTCCTGTTTTTCGCAATACTGCAAAGCAAGTAAACAAGAAAACTTTTTCCTCAAAAGTCTCTAAATAATGCTGCCGGCAATCGTTATACTCAATTGTTCTTCGTACTGCAACACAATAGAAGAAAGCTGCTAGTCTTGCTTTAATCTTCTGAAACTTACAAAATACTTTTACGTATGCCACAGTTTTACAATTTGTTTACCCTACGTAACTTGTCAATACCTTTTCAAACTATTTGAAAGTATTTCACTATTTGAAGCAATCCCGCAATAGCTAATACGATTCCCGAAACACCTAATGGTGTAGTATGCAATTGTAATAATCAACTGTTCTTGTACTGCAACGCAAAACAAGACTGCCAGTGACCTCACTTCATCCTGATGGAATTTACCATAGATTTCCCCGTTTACCACAATTTAAAAAAAAAACGGCTTTGTCAAATCCTCTAAATGATATATGCATCAATTGAACCCGCACATCACTGCGCACGGTGCAACCTGGTTATGTTCATTCTCATAACGAAAGCACTTCCATTGGAATATGACATAAATTCCAAGGGCGAGAAAATATCCGCTTTAACCGTCTGTCACGGCCTTTTACAATCCATTCATTCCACACAATAACCATCTCCCAGTGTCGTTTTTTCTAACAATAATAAATTAATATTTTAATTACCTGTCGCAAATGTCCTGAAACAAAGTCTGTTACTGATAGATGTCACCCGACCTGGATTGCAAGTCTCACGTCGCGCTTGTTTTATGATCGGTCGTTTTTACTTTTGTAACACATTGACACTTCACCGCTTCCCGGCATACACACTGTCTCGCTTGCTACCTCTTTCTGCCCTTTTCTTTTGCTCTTGTTCCCCTCTCGCTGTCGTTATCACCTCCTTTTTCTCTTAATAAATTAGCACCTAGTCAATGGATAAGTGACACTTGCGGACACACTACGTAAAACTGAAAATGTATATTCCTTAAATTCCTCGAGAGAAACCTATCGTTCAATAAGTGTGCGTGTATGTGTAATTATTTACGCAGGAAAACTTCCAAGTAGGTCACGAGTCTATTGAAGGTTGACGGAGATTTTTGTCCTTCCGCACAGGACCTTCTCTTTAACAACGCTCAAAAGTGAAGTCAAATAATAAACGTAATCCGAAACAGACACCAAAGATATCTGCATGTGTAACACCCTACGTAGTTTGAAGGACGCAACAAAGTTAACGCCGTTTAAAATACGCCAAATCGTCTTGTAGGTGACAACTTAGATAATGTGATCGACGGAAACGCGCGTCCACACCGAGCCGTGGGTAACCAAAGAATGGTAAATACACCTGTTCATCCGAAGCGATACACTTCGCATCTGCACTACACGATAAGAAGAGGTTGAAGCGGCCGACCCAACGGCGGCAGCTGCGGCAAAGGTAGAAAATGAAAAGTTGCCACAGAAAGCACGAAGAGATAAAGACACAACAACAACAATAACAACAACCAAACAACAACAAACCGTCGATCTTGCGATCTTGAAAAGATACTCTCCGCTTCGTTTGGTCTACGTAAGTTTATGATCCTCGTCGATGTCACGATCATCAGGCGCAGGAGGGTGACCGTCCCCCGACGTGCGACACCATTAGCTCGAGATGCTTTTTATATCAACTTGGCTTTTCTGGATCCAGACGATCCGCCGAATTCGTTTTTCCTTTTCCCAAAGAGGTGATCACCACATCTGCAGGATCCACAATACATATTGAGATTTGAATTTCGGTCGTTAAGAGTGTGCTTCATGGATATTATGGCGCGTTTACATTTACCTGGTGCGTGTGATCTCGCTGTGGTTCGATTTTTTTTCCTACTTACTTCTTACTTGCCTTCATTTCGCTACGTCGACTAGGTATGGCGCGAAAGATACTTCGATGAGGTGAACAGATCCGCGTTTCTTCTGCTCGAGTGTTCTGTAGTTCTTTGACTCGCCGTGACTGGGATTGTGTGTCACCAGGGACGTTTTCGTTTTCTATTTGATCGACTGTATTGACACAGCGGAGAAATATTCAAATAGAGAAGCGCCTGCAACTCAAGATGAGATGAACCGTGTGCGTGGTGGCCTCTTGTATGTGGGTGTGAACTTTTGCTTGCCTTTGAAGTGAATTTCATGGCATTCCGGTAAAAGTAGTTGCTCGATGTCCTCATTTTAACTTGTGGCGTTGCCTTCATTAGAAAATCCGAGATGCACAAAGACCAAGTGGATCGTGCCTTGGCAGGTTACACCTTTCTCAAGCAGTTCGGCTGAACTTCGATGTTATCACTGTTGAAACATATAGACGCCTGCACGATCGAAGCTATTTTTATTAGCATGTGCGGCAGATCTTCACCACCGAGTTCTTATTTGGTTAAAGGCGAAAGGAATTTTATGCGAACCGCCATATGAAATGATACTTCTATTTCACAAATGGTATTGCCTATGAGAACCATGTGTAAAATGTACGTCACAATGAATGAATGAATGAAGTGCGTGCAGGACCCTCACGGGCGTGGGGAGGGGGTTAACTGTAAAGTAACTTAAAAACTGGGGAATGGGGAACTAAACAAAGATAGATAAACAATAGTATAAGTGGTAGGACAGGGAAGGGCGAGGTTAGGCAGGCGGCTAGGGTGTAAGTATTAGTGCGTGCGGGTGTAGGCGGTGAGCGTGGTAAGGTCAGGGGGGCAAGGGAGGAGACGACGTTTGAGAGCGGGAGAAGTGAGATTGAAGTCGAAGAAGGCGGGGTAAGAAATGGGTTCATTAGAGCCGTAAGAAATTTTATGGGCGGGCAAATAGAAGAGACGATGGCTTCGCAGCTTTCGGAGATTAGTGTAAAAGGTGATGGAGGAGAGCAGGCTTGGGAAGTTTGATTGAATCTGGGAGAAGACGGTGGATGAAGAGGATGTCAGTATGAATTTTGCGCTATTCAAGGGTGTTAAGGTTAATTAGATGGAAACGGTTTGGTTATAGGGGTAGAATTGGAGGATTTTCCCAACTCAATCCTCGGAGGGCGAAACGCAAAAAACGACGTTGTATGCTTTCGATCCTGTGAATATGGGACTACTACTAGACCAGACCTGACTAGCATATTCAAGAAGGGGACGGACAAAAGCTATATAGAGCGATCGGGAGAGGTGCGGATTGGAGGGTTCGTTCGACCTGCGTTTCACAAAACCAAGGGCAGAGTTGGCCTTGAGGATAACCTCATCGATATGTGGGATGAAGTTAAGCTCCCTATCACATAAGAGGCCAAGGTCATGAGTCGATAATATAGGTAATATCTGTTGGTTGAGTAAAAAATAGAAACCTAGCCGGGGGGGGGGGGGGGGGGGGGAGGGGTCGTTTACGGAAGAAGGTGATTGGGTGACATTTGACAATATTTAGTTTGAGGCAGTTTTTTTAGCACCAAGTTGAAAAGTTTTTTTTTTTTTGTGGTTTCGGTAGGAAGGTGAAAATCTTCAAAAGATACCTATAGAACGATCCAGGGGCTGTTGAGATCCATTTGGAGAAGTGAGGAGTCGAAAGAAGAGCGGATCGTTTTGAAGAGTTTAGTGTCGTCCGCGTATAGAGAGATGGAGGAGTGGTTGATACAGGAGTCTATATCGTTAATAGTAAGAATGAATAGAAGGGCACCAAAAACCCGAAAAACATGTACTTACCTTGCCATAGTTTGTACTACAAATACCTGGAATGCTGTAAATCCATAATGTTCGCTGATGCCAAATCCATCAGCACCAAACGGACATGTTCCTTATAAGCAATTTGGTTGCACCACCAAGCAACCAACATGCCCCGAACCATCTCATTACACATGTCTCCGAACGAATTCCCTCGCGCACATGCAAGAGATATTTCTTCTCTTTCTGTTTTCTACAAGCACATCGGTCGGTAAACCGATCGACAGGCATTGGCATCCTATAAGCATTTCCCCTAGGGGCATGCTTGCAATACAACGCAGCATGTGCCTAAAATTCAATTCGGTTACGACATTACGTACCCTCGGACTTGCCCATGCAGCCAGGAAGAATTTGTTCACACATGTGCACGGCAAGTCACATTCACGGAGCCGTCGGCCGATCATACGATCCGCATTAGCATACCTCTCCACTGGATACCAAACGAAATTAAGTAAATGCAGCACCAGCGAGATGCTGACTAAGGATGTACAATCGCATAAACAACCAACGTTCCCCTATGCACCATATTGCTCAGCCGCAACCCTTTCGGTGGTGATTACTGGTTCCTGATATGTGGCCCATCTGCGGACATGCACATAAATGATGTGCGCTGTGTTACTTAATGTAAACATGATGATGCCCTTTCAGGATGACTGGCCCAGCTGCAGATCATTGCTCATAGTGTTCCCCTTATGGATTTGATTGACCCACGGTCCGCATACTTGTGGACACACACACCATGCCACAGAGGCAAACCTCGTTTATGTTTCGCGCCCTTTGTGATGGGACCAAATGCTTGGGAAATCATCCCCTGTTGAGCACCGAAGCGATGAATAAAATTTGTACGGTCGTTTTCGGTGACTTAGTCAGTCTAATATCAGATTCTGTGGAGGCAAGTCGGGCCTCCACGTTAAACAAACGAAAAGTGAGTCTAAATGCAACAGCCGTCGGTGAAGGTGTTCATTACTGAGTAATCCGCGAACTTGAACTTATTTTATATTATGTTCCAAAGTTTAACTCAAATTACCTAGTGTGCAAATAAGAACCAAATTTGAACTTATTCTATATCATGTTCCAAAGTTTAACTCAAATTACCTAGTGTGCAAATAAGAACCATATTAGAATCCGTCTATGTTACGTTCCAAATTGTTATTTAAGTTACCAATTTTACAAATAAAGCTAAATTTAAACCCGTGTATGTTATTATCCAAAGTGTTACGTACCAAAACCACCCCCCCAAACATTCATACCGGGTGAAGCCCCAATCAATTTCGGATCACATATAGTGAATCCCAGGCAGATTGATTAATGTACCAATCAGCTAAGGAAATATAACCATAGAGTCCAGACATACATCTGAGAACAATACTCAATGGTGACACCGTTTCCTTTAATCCATTCTAAGGATACGTTTCCTAAACGGAAAAAGAGCGGTGCATGTAAATAGGATTGATGGACAACAATAGCATTAAGATGTACAAAATATCTTTGGCACCGTTGTCCATTAAAAAGTAATTACCAAAAACACTCGTGGTAAATACCAGTCCGAAACATTACTAAAAAACCCAAGTAATGTTTAATGACCTATGGAAATTGTCGATCCTAGGAAAATTACCGAAGGATCAAACAAAAGATCGATGGCTCACAATAGAGATCCGGATACAAAGGATTTTATGTGAGGCCAGCGAGAAAACAAAAAAGGAAAATAACACGTTGCTTTTAGGTAACGTGGAAAAAGGTTTCCTTCCGATCAAACGATCGAGATAGAGTCGAGTTTGTTTTTTGCATTTGTCCAGAACGGACACAGGCGCTGTTTTTCGAGAGTTGATTTTTGGCCGAAACGATCAGTGGTGCGTGGGGTTAATTTGAACGAGTGTCCGGGAACAAAATTAAGAAGTTGCAGTTGTACCGTTTGCAAAGTGAATGTCTGTGACATTCATAATTAATCGAAGTATAAATTTCGAAAAGTTCTTGTTTAAAGCGGTCAAATGGTCACTCTAGATTTAAAACAAATATAATAAAAGAGAGTATAGAAACTATTAAAAACATTGTGTTGGTTATGAACTACAGTGGGTGCATAAAGTTTTAAAAGTCATTACTGTGGGTGTGTTTTGTTAAGATAAAGATTAGAATAAAGATTAGTTTAAATAAACAAAAGTGTGTTTTATTTAAAGTGAGTGGAAAAGGGAGACATAACAAAAGTGGTATTTGTGGCGGTTCCCTTGAACGCCACCAACCATCTTCCCATAACCTAAGTAAAAACCCCCATCTAGGGCATACAACCAAAAATAAAAACAAGTACCGTGGCAGTTCCATTGAACGCCACTACTTACCTTACAGGTACAAAAGGTAACAGTTTCCTAAAATACACTAAAAGCGTGTACTTACCTTCCATGCCGTACCTGAAACATTAGAGAAAACGGTGAGACATTCATTCTCGCTGATATGAAATTCCAGCGGCAACAAATGTAATATTTTCAAGGCAATGTGGTTTAATAACCAAGCAACCAATATTGCCCGTGCAATATCTACACGATATTCTTTTGCGCGCCAGCTGCACACCAGTAGGAAAAGTGTATCTTGCCTTGGCACAGCATGCCCACCTCGATCGATCACCCGACCAACCGATACATGAGGGCATCCGGCTGGCGCCCTGGCAGTCGGAATCGCAAATGGAAATTTACCATCAGAATTCGACTGCGAGGATATACCAGCGAAGCGTACACGATCAGCAATAATGCTTTACGCAGTCGTTGATCGTGTAAACATTTCAACCCCTTTTTGCCGTTGAGGTACTCGCACCTGTTGCGAACATTTAGGTGGGACCTATGCTATGTCTGCATACTTGTGGACGCATACGATGAGCAGCAGAAGCAATCATCGTGTGTGTATTTCAACCCCTTTTGTGTTGAACCAAACGCAAAAGGGATAACTTACCAAATATGGTCATCGAGGCGATGATGGAATATGTGATATTCTGTCGCTTCGATGAGCTTATTCAATCGCGAATTAGATTCCGTGAGGGTTGGTTGTGCCCTCACGTTAAAACACGCATCTCTCGTGGGGCGGCCCAAGATATTAAAATCGGTGATTGCGTTTGACAGGGTATGGCACGGATCCAATGGTCTTGATAAATTTGTACCGAAATAGTATGTGCGAACATTTGAGTGTATCTATAAATTTGTACCGAAATTGTATGTGCGAACACTTAAGTTGTATTTACAAATTTGTACCGAAATCGTATGTACGAGCATTTGAGTTACTTTTAATAAATTAGCGAACAGTAAATGAATTGAAATTCCTAAGTGGAAAATTTTGTTTCAATATAAATAAAATCGTGTACAACGACGTTGGATAAGCGTAGTGAACCTGTGCCCCCGTGGCACCCGGTATTTCAGCCGTACCACCTAAATAACCACATATTCAAACTGCATAGTGGAAGAATATAGAACCTAATAAATTCCCCTTTTGGTTAAATAAAGAAGTAAAGGCTTACGTGTTTCTGTGGAATGGTACAAGAGCATCACTACTTTGTAGTTATTATAATCTGTGCACAGCGTTTAGGAAAGTGAGCCCCAAGGAAATCTCGTGGACAAATAACGGAGTCAGAACAGTACCACTTCATGGACACCTGACGAAACTGTGACAAGCTAGGAAGGTTTTTGTGAATCTGTGCCCCGGCTGGCACCTAACAGAAAACGACGTCCTGCAGAACCCCTGACGTGGGAAGAAAAGGATTGGAGAGGGTAGGTCTAAATATGACGCGGTAGGTTCGATCGTTGATAGGAAGAAATCCACTTAATCAGTAGGGGTTCGAGACCAAGGAAGGATAGCTTAAATATGATGAAATTATGGGAGATTTTGTCAAAGGCCTTGATGAAATCGGTTGCGATTACATCGACCTCGTTGCCATTCTCTAATGCACGGATAGTGTGGGATAGACTGATGCTGGTCGACCGACCGATAAGGAATGCATGGTGTTTGGGTGAGATGGTGGATTTGCAGCGGAAACATAACGCGATGTAAAAAATGAACAGTTTTGGAAACAGTCTGGCGATGGGATAGTAGTTACTAATATCGTTTTTAGGCCCCTTTTTATGTGTAGCGATTCAAAATCGCTACATCTTTCCACTTACGTACAACCCCCTAACCTATCCCATTCCTATACCCAAAATCCATACTTACCTTTACAAAACATAATCCATTTCCATTCATTCAATTCCCAAAACCGAATTATATTTGAAGCACAAATAATCGGGTTTGTGCTTCGACAATTAATTAATACTTGTGTGCAAATCTCGATTTGCCACAACATAAAAGGACGGCGCATTTTTGTTTCGCTGCCAGTTAGTGACTGACCCACAGTCGGAAAGCAGCTGTGTAAGAGAACATATCTTGAACCAAAATAATAAATTAAGAAATACCACAAGACCTTTTTGTTTTTGTTTCGGCCCCAGGTAAGACGTTTACCCTAATAAATAAAAGTAAATATTGTTGGGTACCGATATATTCCGGTACACCTAACATATGTATGGGGAAACATAACGCGTTGTAAAGAATGACTTCAAACTGTTTTGGAATCAGTCTAGCTATGGGATGGTAGTTACAAATATCGGTTTTAGTCCTCTTTTTATGTATGGGGATGACAAAAGAGGATTTCCGAATACTTGGGAAAATACCTTGTGTAAGGGATAGATTGAAGATCTTTGATAGCGGGAGAGAAAGATAAGGGGAACATTTTTTTAAAAGCACAGCCGGAAGTCCATCAGGTCCAGGGCTGAACTCGTCTTTAAATAAGTTTATTTTTGCTTCAACTAAGTAATGCTGAATAAGTTGAGGGATGAAGGTGTTATACCAAATCATGGACCTAGTACGAACATCAGTACCAGTATACAATGGTTCACGGGGTCCTACAGTAGCTATGGAACTGGGGAAGTTCGTAGATACTTCAAAGAGGACCCTGAGATGTTTGTCCGAAAGGGAGGAGAGGAAGGTCATGCAGTGGTTGCCCATGCAATTAGACGGGGAAGCCTACAGAATATATATTGAGGCAACACCCGAAAGATATACCAGGGACCCTTTTTCAGAAGAGGATTTTTTAACACCGGACAGAAGAAGGGTTCGCAATGAACGAAGCCCGGCTCGTCGTTCACAGGGGTTTGAAAATATAGATGACTACCCTCTGAATCGACCAGATGAATGTGATCGCCCGGTACCAAGCAGCCGAACAGTAACATGGCAAAGCCCGCCCTGTCATTCACGGGGATTGGAAAATATAGAAGACCACCCTGTGAATAGACGAGATGAATTTGACCCCTCTGTACCGGCGAGACGACACATCAGATAGAGCAATCCGCCTCGTCATGCACAAAGAAAGGAGGAAATGGACGAACCCCCGGTGAACAGGCGAAAAGACTTCGGCCATCCAGTGGCCAGTAGACGGGACCCAGCAGGACAGAGCCCATCTCGACACTCACAGGGCATGGACTATATAGAGGAACACCCGCTGAGTGGACGATATAGTTATAGCCGACCAGGGGATCCGCCACGAACACAGGATGAAAGAAGCCACCGAGAACAGAGGAATAGGGAATATAGCCCGAATCGGCAGGAGTCGTTCAGTATGCAACCTCAACCTACGAACGACGCATCTCGGAGAGATGGGGCTTACTATAGCAGGTCGAGCGAAACAGCCCGACCCTATACTGGACAACCCCACCCCGTAAGCCGCCCCCAACCTGCGAGGAACCCAATCCACCAGTACGAACCAGCACGCGCACCACCACAAGAATATCAACCACACAGCGGGATAAGGCCCGAACGACCTGGCGTACGAAGGTACCAACAGGGCGAGTGTGATTATTATCATCAAGAAACGCCCAGCCAGGTCCGAGACGCACAACCACACCAGATAACTGCAGAAGTGGCATGCAGTTTTTGCCACAAAAGGGGGCACATACGCGACGAGTGCATTACTCGCCGTAACATGCCCATTTGCACCTCGTGTCTAAGGTACGGGCATGAAGTAGGAAATTGTCGGGTAAAGGTTGTACCACCAGCGTCGCAAAATCCCGCGCCACCTGCACAAAGGCCACAAAATGAACAGAGGGAGTCCCCGAGACAAACAAATCAGGGACAAACCCAACCATCTAACTCCAAACAGCCACAACCAACATCGAACCGAAGAGTGTACAGCGTTCGATGTTGTTGTGAGTATTGTGGCCGTAGCGGTCACAAGTGGGAACAGTGTCGATACAAGATCAACTGGGAAAAAACTCATCCATCTTGTACGTACACTGCAACGGCTAGACCTGTACGTCGCCGTAAAAACCTACCAACCTGCACGGTTAACCTGGAATGGCTCAAAGAAAAATCAACCGAACAAAAAAGGAAAAACCTTAAAAGGCAGGAGACACCGACAGAGGCACTCTAGGCGAAGGTCAGGTCGAAGCCGCTCTAGTACGGACAGTACAGAACAGAGCACCGACCGAAGTAACTGCGCCGAGAAAAAGAGTCCCTCCACTTAAACCCAAAATCGCGATCGACCAAAACCAACGGCGGCCCCTGGTCGACAAAAAGCTATGGGTAAGAAGTCGGGAAACGCCAAACGGTCGGGTGGATCATCCCTAACCCGACCGAATTAAACTCGCTAAATAGTCAGACCTGTTCTCAGTTTTCGCCGACTGAAGCCCCAGTTGACCAACTCCAATTGGACATTGGCCGTAAAACATGTACTTGCCTAATTGTGAACACCGGCGCTGAGATCAGCCTCATAAAGACTAAAGCACTCCACAAAAAGTATGAAGTGGATGCCCAGAAGGCAATAATCCTCCAAACACTTTTTGGCAAGGGAAAGTCTAGAGGGGGCATACAGGGGAAGTTCAAACTACATCATGAAATCTCCTGTAGCTTCAAAGTGGTAGACACATTGCCAGGATTGTCAGAAGACGGTTTGTTGGGTAACGACTTTCTGTCGCGTTATTGCAAAGTTAATGGACCAGGAGGTTGTTTGGAATTTCCCCAAACAATCACAAACTTTGAAAGTTACTCTGTTGACTTTGCAAATAAATGCAAGAAAGTAAGTACGGGAAAGCTTAGACAAAAGGCAGCCGAACGGGAAACCGGTCCACAGGGACCTAACAAGGTCGATACTGCGGTCGGAAAAAACCCGAAGACCATAGCCACGCAGGGGAAGGGCTGCGAAAACCTGTCAGGCCCCAGTTACCCCAACAAGCAGGCAATAATCAAAAGCCAAAAGGTGGCAAGGAAGGGGACGCTTCGGTAGAACGCCTACCAATAAGCCCTTCGGAGGTGGAAATCTTGCTGAGTAGACCGGTCATTGTACCAGGGCGCTCAAGAAAGATGATTGGGCTCCCCATAAAAAGTGGAGCTGCTTCCAACAAAGGACTATGCCTTCTTTCCTTTGGAAAACCGGGAGAACATACAAACCGGTAAGCGAGTAAATACGTCAACGGAACCCTCATTTGATAAATAATCAAATCATCCCGTATCCGAGAACCAATCTTCGGGGAAACCACCTCCAATAAATTAAACTCTTAGTCTCGAATGGTAAGTTGTCAGATGAATTTATGCATCTTAAAGACGACTACCGGCCAATGCACTAGTAGTAGCTCGCATCATATCTTCAACAAATTAACGTGGTCAGACAAATGTCAACACACATTGGAGAAAAAAAAAGTAGATCATGGTTCGCCGCCAAAACCAATAATACCAATCTCTTTTACTCTGACCACGGATGCGAGCAGTGAAGCACTTGATGATGGGCAATATTAAGACGTAATAAGCAAAGACACACCTAATGCCTACTCGAGTCACATCTGGCATACGGTGAAAGGAAACGTTCTCACTATAGTGAAGGAGGTTTTTACCGGATCGTGTGGGCGGTTCAACTTCCTACCGTTAGCAACAAGGTAATAGATATACGGGACACTCCAGGGTGTGTGGTGCACAATAACAGGTTGAAGCCCTATTTCGAATAGAGGATGAAACCTGGGATTGACAGTGCTGTATTAGGTTCCAACATTAGTAACAGTAGAAAGTCAGCAGGGCTTAAATAAAAAATAAACAACTTTTAAGGTAAGTTACCCGAATAAAATGACAACCACCAAACAAATCGGAACCAACATGCGAAGCACATATGTTTGGGGAATAAAAACCTCTATAAATAAAACAAAAAGGAAATTATTGAAAAAAAAAATTAATTAGTATTAGACTAAAAATAAATTGAAAATAATATATTTAAATATTATTAAAATAGATATTAAAATCAAAAAAGTAAAACAAAAAGAAAGTATTAAACAAATAATTACTAAAATTGTAAATAAAAATTTATTGTAAATAAATAAATAAAAATCTAGAAAAAAAAAGTTTTAAGTAAATAGACATAAAAGTAGATACTAAATTAAATAAGAATAATGTAAAGCCAACCGCCGTGCACACACCGGTATACTACCGAAAGTGAGTTTCATTCCTCTTCCAAGAATTAAACTCCATTTTTGTAAGGGGGGGCGAATGTTATCTAATTAAGTTCAATTAATTATCACCGCCCCTATGAATAATTAACACCTCGTGTCTTCACATGCATATCCTTCCCTTCCCTCCAAATCATCACTTTCCCATTACAATAGAATATTCCCAAATACAATAGTTAAATAATTTAAATAAAGTAAAACCCCTATTTAAAAACCACAATCACATTGCACATAGCCATATTCTCTCTATTAGCCATAGTCTCCCTATCAACCATAGGATATGAAATATGGTTGATACATAGGATATGAAAAAAAACGACGCGAGATTTCCGGCTTGTTCAGTTAAGTCGTGTGCGTGTGCGGTTCGGTCTCCGAACATTGAGAAAATTCGAAATAGAAAAAGAAAATTGCAAAACGAAAATACTTCAAATATGATTCAAAACGAACGTTCTGAAAATTCATTTTAAGAGAAACGAATAGAAAGATTAAAAAATAAAAGTGCGTAAGGAAATTTAATCGTGTTTTATTCTGGAAGTTCTTCGTTAGAAAGTGTGGGTGCAAGAAATCAAAACTCGGAATTGACAACAATCAAGTCAGTTAGGGGTAAGTTTGGCGAATACCCAATATATAATTATTTTTAAAAGATCTTTAACAAAGGGGCTAAGAGAAAATTCAGGCAGGTCTTTGAAAGGCTCGAAAAAGTTGTCCGTGAAGGATTTTTTAGAGAAAGAAACGAAAAGATTGGCGCTAGTTTGGGGGTCGGTTGAAGTAATCGTGTCATAGGACAGGGAGTTGGGATAGGCGTCAGATTTACGTTTGTAGTTAATAAAGTGGAAAAAGATTTGAGGTCATTGATCTGGTTGTTTTGTGTTTTTGTGAGATAATTGTAGTAGAGGGAGTTGTAAAGCTCGGTGAATTTATAAAAGGAACCGAGATAGTTGGTGTAGTCCAGGGAGGACTGTGTTCTTAGGAAAATGTTCCACAAATTATTCCTCTCTTTCCGAAGAGTGCGGAGTTTGCGGTTGTACCATGGAGGCAATGAAGCTGATGTCCTATTTTTTTTAGTCAATCTAGAGTTATTTTCTCCCTGCTTTACTGTATATCGCGATATATTTTTTTTTATTACACTTTTCTCGAGAGAGGCGAACCTATAGCACCGACAACGCCCCCCGAGATGACCCCAAATAACTGTTGCACTTCTTTTTAAACAGTTGCAGACCATCTTTCTCGATTCTTAGGATTCTAGATACAGCCTTTCCCACTGCTTTTAGCTTGTATTCCGCCTTTAGACTGTCAAGTATGTCCGCACCATTTCACATAGTTCGACTATTTTATGGAGCGCAATTGCTAGCTTTTTTAGCGTCAGTGGTGCGTTTTTATGTTTTTATTTATTTCTAAAAGCCCCTTTAATACGCGTCTGATAAGTGCGATGTCTAGTGCATAAATGTTGCTACATATACAAACATATATTTATATTAAAACTGAATTTAATTTAATTTTAGAATTTTACAGCTTTTATGTAGATTTATCGGAAAAAAAAGACTCCGAAACGTTACTTTCACACAGCGATTTCCAACATTTTACGTCTCCTTTTCCGCCATGCCCTCTGTAGATGTCTCATAATTTATACCTAACTCTTTAAATCATTTTGCCCATGTAATTTCTAACAACCAGCAGGTCATGAATAAGTAGTGCAAAGCATGTCACTCTCACCGTGTCACTGGAATGCTCGCACCCGATTTAAATTCCAAGCTCGCATGTGACCCCACTAGCGATACATCGCATCCAAAATCTCATTTACATGCATTTAGCAATCGGACTAGAGAGAAGACAAGTCAATGGTCAACCTCCAACAAGGCGACCTAGATATATGCACGTTGCTTCCTCGTTCACCGAACCCGAGCGCAGATTTATCTCATGCGCCGAATCGTAAGCAGCACCTGTCTAGCTGACCGGCCGACTATCTACTCATCAATTCAGGTATCATCACAACTTAAACTGCTTTCCCAGGGAAAGTGAATTCAGATATCCACGATTTCAAGTCTCAGACGTGGCTTTTGTCTACTTGATTAATGCAAGGACGCGCATAGCATAGACGCGTCAAATTAGTTGCCTAGAAGCGAAACTTTTTAAACCCTGACGGTCATAAACATTTTGCTTTGCTCTAAGATGTGATCCATTTGTAAGTACCTCTCTACAATGAAGTTCCACAAACCTTGATCCCATATGCGATATTTGTCTTATGGAAGCTGTGCCATTTCCAGAAATCCCCTGCCTTCTTCCGAATTCGAGGACATTCGGTTTCTGTGCATAAAAAAGACTACTCTGAGTGGGACTCAGATGCCACATACGCAACTCATTGAAGGAAAGCCATTTGTTGATGGAATTTCTCAGCTCCTGAAGCTGTTTGAAGAAACCCACGCGAACCTTTTTCGGTTTTCTAGATTTTTTTCCGCGTGAATTTTAACAGTGTGTTATTCAGATTGTGGTGCCATTGTATTTACAGCCATGAGAAAACCCATTTGAATAGAAGAAATGCAGCTACTTGAGGGAACGTTGGAGATTCTATCTTTCTTTTTCTTAAGGCGCGCAGCCTTAACGTGTGAACGACATCCGTTCTACATGGAAAAAGTAGACTTTTGTTTTTATAGAAATGTTTATAAGTCAAACGGAAGAATCTTTATCATATTTTCTCCATCTGAAGATTGATGCTGATATCTTTTAGCTCTGTTGTTAGACTGACTTGCAAGCAACCGCGCCAAATTCATCTTTGGGAGTCCTAAATGATGCGAGTAAAGTAGTTTCTAATAACTAAAGACCTGGTTCTACGTTTTGTAGAACAATTGACTAATCATATGTAACAAGCATTTGAATCAGTGATGCGTGGGTTCATTTCATATATGTTAAGATGCCCACTCGAGCTTGTCCGAGCTTGGTCACCAAATAGTCCACAAACAAGCACAAAATACAGTTTTTATCTAGCTTGTACTTTATTAATTAAGTATTGAAACACATCCTTAACTCACGACTTCGTCTCACTCTAGGAACGAACTATTCTGATTCGTACTCCCACTGTCTATCTATGTTTTACTCTTCCAACGTCTTCGGAAAACTTTGGTTTCACTTTCACTGCCTACGCTCAGGGATGGATGCAAATGGTACGAGAATGCAATGGGGATCATTCGAAAATTTCACACCTTTACAATGTTACTTTATGGGAACGATTTTTTTTTTTTTTTTTGTGAACTCGTTTCATCTTTCAGTAGAAAAACAAATTATATGATATGTGCCACAAGACTACAGTATAATCATTCCTAATGGTTTTCTAGTGCAATTCGTATCGGAAGATTTCTGCGGAAGCAAACGCAGTTAGTGACGGGAGTTAAACGAGACAAGGACAAATGTGCCCTTCATCTTGTCTCTGGTTTCTGGTCATGATGCGATAAACAGAATTACCCACATCCATGAAGATGTTGGGCTCAGTATTAAGTTATATGAAAAAGAAGGAGGAGGTATCTAAAGAAACTATGGACAGGGTTATTTCGAATGTTCTCTACTACTTGGACAGAGGGATGGTAGGTCTTGGGTGCTGTAGTAAACGCAGATTACGTCTTTAGCGTCTGATAATCTGCGCTGCGGTCGGTCTCTTTTTTTTTAAGTAGGAAGGTGGAAATCTTCAAAAGATAACTCTGACCGATCCAGAGGAATGCCGGACTTTTACCGACTAAAACCACCTCCCGCCAGGCACATATTCCCGTTGCGCCCCGCGGAACTTTCTTTTAGATATTCCATCGCTGGGTGGGATGGAGTTTACCTGTTACTCCGCTTATAAAATAATAAGCAAACGGTAAAACAAAATAAATACGAAAATATAAATGAAAATATAAAAAATCTATAAAAGTTAAAGGAAAACAATATAAAAGGCTGGAAACCACTATATTCCTCTTCGTTTCACTACCTCAAGCACTTAAAATCGCTAAAAAAAAAAAAAAAAAAAAAAAAAACACTCTTATGGGAAAGTTATATTAAGTTTTTCCTGGATTAAAAAAAAAAAAAAAATTTGTGGCGAGAGGGCCGAATTTAGCGAGACAAGGACAGATGTGTCCTTCATCTTGTCTCTGACTTCTGGTCATCTTGCGATAACCAGAATCACCCACATCCGTTAGGATGTTGGGCTCGGTCTCGCGGCATCTGAAAAGAGAAGAAAAAAGGGGGGGTATCCAAGGATAGTGTGGACAGTGTTAGTCCAAGTGTTCTCTAACTACTTTTATAGAGGGATGGTGGGAAAGAAATCATACAAGACCGGTAAGTCTTGGGTGCGGTAGTAAACGCAGATCACGTCTTTGGCGTCTAATGATCTGCGCTTTGGTCGGTGTGTGTGTGTTTGTGCCGTCTTGTACTGTGCGTCCATGTGTGTGTGGTTTGTTAAGAGTAGACCCTATGGGATGGATCCAGGAATCCTCTATTATAGAGGGGAATGTTGTTGGGAAGGGTGCTTTCTTCAGTTTTGTACTGAAGAAGAAATTGTGGGGGTTTGATCCGAAGAGATCGAGAGAGGGAAGGGTCAAGAACGCAAGAGTCCCGTACAAGTAGGTTCTCGCTGTTCTGAATGTTTTCGAGGTACTTGTATGCTAATTGAAGCAAGTACTCGTCGATAGGGGTGATGGAGGCGCCTTCGTATAGGTGAGAGTTGGGGTAATGACGACCGTCAGGCCTTCTAGAATGATTGGTGCATCTTCTGAGGAGTTTCCTTTCGAAAACCCGAAGTCTTTCCGTTTGAGCCGAAGATATGTAGGACCATATGGGAAAGGCGTACGATATTCCAGATCGGATTAGCTGCTTATAGCAGAGAAGCTTAACTTTGGTGTCAACTTTGTTGCTCCACTTCAAGATGTTGTGCAGTTGCTTAGACCGACCGAGGCCCCTTTGGAGAATGTGAGTCACACATTGGGAGGTTCTGTTTCGAACGAACTGGTAGATGATACTACATAGCGTTCTACTGAGGCCAGTATTCAATAATTTAAAAGCGAGACCTTCGATCCAAGTCGTGTCGAAAGCTTTTTCAATGTCCAAGCTCACCGCAACGGTGGGTTGCTTATTAAAGAGCTGCACGCAGACGTGGTTTTGAAATATGTTGAGAGCCATAGTGGTGCTGTGCGCTCTTCGAAATCCAAATTAGAAATCAGGTATTAGGTGCCTGGCACTGACAAAGTTATTTAGTTTCTCGTATATGAGTTTTTCATATATTTTGCTGATGCAAGTGAGAAGCGAGATAGGGCGAAAGCTTGAGGGGTGATACGTTGGTTTCCCAACTTTTGCTATTGGACAAATAATAGCGTGCCTCCAAGCTTGGAGAAAGTACCCCATGTTGTAAGCATGGTTGAACAGAATGGAGAGCTTTATAAAGAATAAGGCAGAAAGCCTTCGCATCGAGTGGTATGACATGTTGTCGATACCGGGTGACTTCTTAGGGTTTCGAGATTTAACCAGGCTCTGTAGGGTATTTGGTGTGATGAAACCGTGACCATTATCACGTGTGTCATTGAAGTATGCATTGTTAGTTGGATTAAATACAACAATTGGCTCATTGAAGTCGTCCAACTTACTGTGGACCTCTGAACTAATGATCGCATTAGTATCCGGGTCGCCATCTTGGAGAGTAAGTTTGTGATTGTTTTCGAAGGTCTCTCCGATGATATTTGCTTTATTGGTGTCGTTATTAACAACAACACCATTGTGTATAATTGGCCCAGTGATACGGGAAGTGCCACATATCTTTTTAACATTTTTATAAACGTTCTGGTCCATCTGAATACCCTTCAGCTTGTCTTCCAATTGTCGGGTACGATTGCTTTGGATTCTCTGTTTTATCAGTGTACCAATCTTGTGAATAATGGATCGCAATAATGGCTCCCTTTGCGTAAAGCGGTGACGATATCTCATTCTGCAGAGCTTTTTACGCTCTCGGATAAAATGACGAAGAGTGATGTCGTCATGGGGAATCTGATAGGTCTTTTCAAGTTTGTATTTCGGGACATGAGTCTCCGAAGTTTCAACTAGAATCTCGTGAAGTCGTTTTGCAGCGTTGTTTATCTCAACCGTCGTTAGGTTCCTGTCAGTGGGAAGAGAGAATTGGTGGAGTTTATCGTTCAATGTAATATTGAAGTTGTCCCAATTTGTCCGCCCATAATCGGGTATGTATCTGATATGAGCCCGGGATGCTCGATAGCCGCGAATGAATGTGGTCACAGCGTTGTAGTCAGATACACCCGCTGAAACTTGAGGTGGAGTGATTTGTGGAAGTAAGTCTTTGGACACAAAAAATATGTCCAGGATTGAGTCACCACGAGTACCAACCGTAGGTGCGACTATTTCGAAGTTGAGCTCATAGGTGATTTCGGTGTACCATCGGTACAGTTTTATGCCATTTGGGCAAGAGACAGAGTTGTTCCAGTGGGGATGTCTGGAGTTAAAATCACCGCCTATGATGAAGGGTGTATGCCCCGAGGTCCTTATTAGTTTGCCGATATCTTCGGGATTAATGGGGCCATTATTGGTTTTATGCGAGTGGTATACGGAGTATATATTCACTCTACCATTATTAGCCAGATGCAGTTCATCCCCAGACACCTCTATTGACTCAAAGTGTGGGAGGTCAATAGCTTCATGGCGAAGTCCGCTATTAACCAGTATACAACTGCCACCTCCGTTGATTGTGGGACCGCCAGTGAGGGTTCGATCTTTTCGAATCATGGAGAAGTTTGGGAATACGGGACGGTGACATGGATGCAACCTAGTTTCGGTTACAAGTGCCACGTCCGCTCGGTTTTCCTTTATGAAGTCAGAGACTATCATAGGCTTGGAATGCGAAACAAGGGAGTTGACATTTATGAGGATCACTTTAATTTTGGAATCCATTGTGGAGGGTATGTCTTGCATATGCATTGAAAAGGAGTGCCTCCCTCTCTGCCTCGGTTGATAGTTTCTCATATCGGGGTCGGATATCTTCAATTGAACGGGAGAAACTAAGTAGTTTCTCGAGCGTTGAAGATTGCCCCCTCTGAGGCTTTTGCACCGCCGCTTGAATTTGAGGCGTCGTGTTGGCCTTTACCGGGGCTCGCTTAGGGACTTGAATATGTTTTTGAGGGGGGGGGAGTTGGAAGAGTTTTTATATTCCTTGCCTGCTGTCCCCTAAGCATGTCGGCAAATGTGAATCCATTTTGGATGAGGTTTTGTGTGGCCTGTTTTCCGAAGTCTGACTTGGCTCTTTGCTTAGCTCGAGTCTCCTTGGATCTTTGTTTAATTTCCTTATATTTAGGACAATTTCTATAACTGGCCGGATGCCCTTTGTTGCCGCAGTTGCAGCAAGTTGGCAGCGTTATTTCATCCTGCACATTTGTTGCCGGATCGTATTTCGCTAGCGGTAGTTCGCACTTGCCAATATCGTGGGATTTTCCGCAACGAACGCAACGGCGACTCATGTTGCAGTTTCGGGAGACATGCCCGAAACGTTGGCAACGTCTGCATTGAGGTGTTTCTCTGTTATGAAATACCTCGAATACAACTTGCTGATGCCAAATTGGAAGCGACTTTGTCCGTATTATGGAATCTATGTCGGTTCCTAGGGCAAGGTGAAGCTGCCATATGTTCAGCTTGCTGTATTGTTGCGGTCTGATGTTCACAAACCGTTGTGGGGGAGAGAATTTTTTGACGTCAATGAATTTGACGTTAGGAAATGTTGCCTCAAGAGCAGTTACGATGTCTTCCTTTTCCCAAGAGGCAGCGACTCGTTTTAAGAGGATTGTCCTCGACTTTTCGTCGGCCGGAGTGAAGGTGTAATAAATCACCTCGTTGGCCTTGAGGTTGTCCTTAACCTTGCGATAGGTTTCCCTATCGTAGGCTATGATTTTATTTAGGGATGGACTTAAGGTCTTTGCCTTGAAGTTAGAAATCCCTAGCCGGTTCATGTCACCGACGAAATTTTTTAAATTGAGGTCTCGTGCAAAGGGTTGCTGTTTCTTCTTAGAAGCAGTTGGGCGGTCCCCGACCTCTGGCTGAACAGTGTTGGGAACACAAGCAGCCTTTAGTTTTAGGTTAATTACCGGAGTTGGCCTCGGTGGGCAAGGCTCCTGCGGAGGTACGACTTTCACATGAATTGGAGTTATCGCGGGGTTCGATAACTGTTTGGAGACAGCTGATGATGATGATAGGGGTGGTGTTGGCGGGCAGCCGGTGGCCATACACTTATTGGAAAGTCCTTCTTCGTAGCTTATTATTGGGAGTGGTGTTTTCCGCCTTGGGGCCCTAGATGAGTTTGGGGTTGGGGTAGCGAGTCACCGTCGTCCATTGAGTCGTCAGAACTCTCAGTGACACTCTCCAACTCGGGCTCGAGCTCCGATTCCGAATCAGAAGCCTCCGAACTGGCACTGGACGGGGATGTGGGTGGTGCGGCTTCCAGTCGCGACAATTTATCTTTCAAGACAGCGTTCTCAGCCTTGAGAGCCTCGAGGTCCTCCCTTAATCTCTTTATGAGAGCCATCATGCCCTGTTCGGGCTGATGGCCCACACCACGAGAAGAGCAGGTGCCCATCTATTACGAGTACGTAAACATCGAGTACGAAAAAGAAACAAGAAACGCGTGGGGCGCAAGGAAAAGAAAAGAAAAGAGGAACAAACAAAAACCAAGAAGGGAAACAAACAGACCTAATCAACCTATATTGGGGAATTAACAGATCCTTCTAAATGAATGAAATTAAAACAAATAGTAAAATATAAATTTAGGAAATATAAATTAAATTAAAAATATTCAAACCACAAGTTGTTTCGCGTTCACACTCACAAAGGTTTTATTTTTCAAATTTTTTTTTTTTAAATTTAAATTTAAATTTTTTTTTAATTTATTTATTTTGTTAAAAACAAATTTTTTATGTCGACTATGTATGTGTCTTCTATCAGCTCTCACTGTCGACTGACAATAATCTGAAGTGAAAAATGGCTTTAAATCGCTAGCGACGCCAATTTTATGTATGAATTCCCGAACACATTCACTCCAATTTATAATTAACACGTCTGTGTACTATAAAACTCGAATTTAGAGGCTTCACAGAAGAATTATTGTAGTGATGAGTATGGGTATGTTATAAGGGGTATCATCTGATGGTGCAGTATGCTTTGCTCCGCTACTACTCTATCCTTTCAGCACTTTTCTTTTTACATCGACTGCAATTATCTGTTTTTATAAAGAAAAGAAGACCTAACCTTGGTCAAACTATCAGGGTAGCGGAACACGAATTTGAAGTAGTGCAATCCTTTAATTACCTTGGGTCAATAGGGGCAGCGGATAACGATATGGAAGAAGAAATACGCGGGCGGCTGATCAAATCCAACAAAGCATACTATGGTCTATCAAGGCTGTTTAAATCCCGAAATTTATCCAGAACATCCAAGCTACCACTGTACAAGACCATGAACTTATCAGTACTCATGTATGGATCCGAGACCTGGGTGCGCAATAAAAGGCACTCTGAACTCTCAGCCGCGTTCGAGAGGAAGGTCTTAAAGAGAATTGTTGGCCGTATATCCTTTATGATAGGATATATGGAAGGCGACAACGCGGCAGACCTTGTCTGCAATGGAAGGATAGCGTAGACCAGAACGCCCAGAGCCTGGGAGTGCCAATCTGGATGACATCCACTTGAAATTGGGACCGGCGGAGAGACTTGCCAAGACTGGATCCCGGTTGTAGTGGCGATGACGACGATGATTCCCTTGATGCAATTTAGTTGCACTCTTATCACTCGCGATTTGCAGCCTCAGAGCACCAACATCTGACGATGATGCGTTTAGCTATCGTTATTGACTAATAGCGTATCCGTCTTAAGCGACACTTGTCATATTTATTAAAGACTTCTAATCCGTTGCTGGTTTTTCGTTGAAGTTTTCAGTACCGTCAAGACAATCAGCATAAAGTGTTAACGATGGTTGATAAATTTCCCTTCCATTATAGGATATTTCTTGTACAGAGTGGGCCTTAACTTCGTGTTTAGTTTCAATATAGAATAACAGTTATGGAACCTAGAAATGCTTTATATGTATAGGGAGGGTCATAAATGTTTGCACAATTGAAAGATGAATAGAAATAAAGCTGTGGGGGTTCTTTAAGGCATTCCCAAAGAACCACCCATTCCCTTTAAATTAACCTATAGCGTTTGAAATAATAGTGAAGAAGAACGTGTGATTCGAACTGACGCTATGACAGTTAGAATCACCAAAAATGGAACCGAAGCGTAACACATCAGGCTACTGGCCGATTTTGATTTCGATTTTAAAACTCAAGTATATTCCACTGATGTGAATTGTTTTATTATCGCTACGGTATACGGCTGTGATGTATTTTCATTTTCGATTTTCGTTCGGTGTTCTTCACTATTTGCGTGTATTGTGTGTGTATCTGTTAGAGACGCCACAAACCTCTCTCCCACTTGCCATGCAAGTCATTCTACTTACCTGCAAATGAGCGGCGTAAGCTGCCCTGAATCACCTTCCACCTGAAAACATAAGCCCACGGCAAGATTACCATATTTCGGTGGCATCAAACTTTCACCCCGGGGCATGCTTGCGTCCAACGCATCTTGTTCCTGAAATCTAATTCGGTTACCTCATCATGTAACCGACATTAATCCCCGAACATGCCAATGCGCATTTCTAAGAAGCATTTTCTCATACACGTGCATGACATGTTCACCCTTGCCTTATCTGCTGAACCATCGGTCGATCGTTCAAACAACAACCCGCTGGCCCAAGAAGACACGCCGGCCAGCGTACTTGTTGACACAGCTGCAGCCGATAGTTTCCTTACCATTTGGTAATTAAATATTGCCTCCATATCCTTAGCTTCGCAACAGTTGCAACCAATTCCCTTTTATCGGCCAGCAACCGATTATGGGATTTGGGCATGAACATGATTGTTACTAAAGCAATCATACCCACGATCATGTCTTATGATGCTCCTGCCTGTAAACTAAAACAAACACACAGTAACCTCACTGTGTTGATTCTACTTACCAACCACTAGTCCATGGTCACCCTTAGTGAGACGTATGCTTGCACATCTGCAAGTCATATTCCTCACCATTGTACCCATGTACCAGCACATTTATGTAAACAAATTCAAATCTTCGGTTGACCTATCGTCACCGAAGAATTTATAGCCCACAACGCCATGATCGTGAACGCCTAAGTAAACACGATCATGTTCCTGTGTAACATCGGCTAAACCACAAACCATGTGCATCTCATCGTATGACCCTTGAAATAGCGTTTCTGTTTACTTAGGACACAGAAAACTATTTCGTTCTCAGGCGATCATCACGATGAATTACGTCAACAATGTCTGCAGCCGCTGATGCTTGTCCCTTTGTTTGAACAAGTGCAGATTCGTTCGTGTTCGTATTTCAGGCCAAAGTGCATCGTACTTGACCTGTACGGTCCTATGGGGGAAATCCTCCCTTTTAACTCCGTTTCGATCGCCCATTGGCCGTCGCCAAGTAAATCCGATTCGCTCCTACCACCTCGGCGTGATCCACCACCGTTGCATCTGATGGGATGTGGATTGCATCGAGGAGTCAAATTTCGTCACCTGAAGAATGCACACACACAACGTGCTTCGTTTTTGGAGATTCTTAATATACGTAGTCGAGTTAGATTTCTATCACCACAGCGGACGGTCGCGCCGCTTAACGTTACCTTTTCACCAGCCGCGTTACAAAGTAGTCAAGTTCTTAACACGGTCAAGATACGCGATTCCAGAGTGCGAGTTGAAGTACAGTGTTTCCTTTTAATCATCGAGTCAAGAAATCCGTTTTGTTCTTTTAAAGTGAACTTTGTATTAAACTTTCAACGATCCTGAAGGAGTGTAGGCGTCCATCATCAAAGGATCAAGTGATTAATATTGTGAACTCCCAGTTTTATGCGCATGTGCCGATGGCATAACGTAGATAAAAATAAAGAACACTTAACAACTAAATACTTGCGTGCATTTTTATTTTTCTGCTTGCTTGAAGTTCGGTTTATTTTTGTGGAGAATTTACAGTGAAACCAATGGTAAGTGTTGCGGCGTTGAGCGGATCTAGTGCCCATGTCTGGTAGATATAACACACCCTCACAAAATTACAAATGTTATTTTGTTTATCATTTATTTAATGTAATATACGTTCATTGATATTTATTATTTTTAAATTGATATCGTCGAGATATGCCCCGTCTCGTCGTTGGCACTCCTGGAATCGACTACGCAAACTTTGGAAAACTCGCTGATACATGCTGCGAGGTACGGAAAGTTCAACCTCCCCAATGTTCTCATCGCTTCTTCGTGAACGTGGCCGCCCTGTTTGTTTAATATTCGTGTTCGATCCCGTTTGCTCGAACTTCTTGACCCAAGCTTTGATTAAATTAACAATTGAACACTCACCTACACGGCGTAATCCGTATTCAATTCTAAATGGGCGTCGTACAGTAACGTAGGAATGGTTGTTTTTGTAAAATTGTTTTACACGAAAACCACGCTGTTGTCCCGTAAAGGGCTCCATCGTGACTAAAATTTCATAAAGCGATGCACAATTCCCCGCCACTCGCGCGCCCCACCCTCTAACGGTTTTTAAGAAATCAAGTGTTGCCATTTGCAAAAATGTATGGCCCACCCTATATTTTTAAAAACTACCAGACGGAAATCTTATTCAAATCTAGTTCTTAAAAATGATGTTGTCTAATTAACTTCCATCATATTGTTGACATTGTTGACAAACACGTTGACAAGTTGCCCTTGGTGTTGTGTTATTTATTATTAATTAGTGGAGGCTTACCTCCCTTTTGTCTTTCCAATGGGTTCAATAAATGAGCGGAGTCGTTTTAGGTTTTTTTTTGTTATTTCATTTATTTTCACTTGATTTTGACTGCTGCCATCGGCCTCTGTATTTCGACTGCCAGTTTCGACAGCTCGTTATTGACTGCCCCGAAACCAAAAAAAAAAAAAAAAAAATGGTGGCGAGAAGGCCGAATTTGGCGAGACAGGACATATGTGTCCTTCATCTTGTCTCTGACTTCTGGTCATCTTGCTATAACCAGAATCACCCACATCCGTGAGGATGTTGGGCTCGGTCTCGCGGCATCTGAAAAGAGAAGAAAAAAGGGGGGGGTATCCAAGGATAGTGTGGACAGTGTTAGTCCAAGTGTTCTCTAACTACTTTTATAGGGGGATGGTGGGAAAGAAATCTTACAAGACCGGTGGGTCTTGGGTGCGGTAGTAAACGCAGATCACCTCTTTGGCGTCTGATAATCTGCTCTTTGGTCGGTGTGTATGTTTGTGTTTGTGCCGTCTTGTACTGTGCGTTCGTGTGTTTGGTTTGTTAAGAGTAGACCCTATGGGATGGGTCCAGGAATCCTCTATTATAGAGGGGAATGTTGTTGGGAAGGGTGCTTTCTTCAGTTTTGTACTGAAGAAGAAATTGTGGGGGTTTGATCCGAAGAGATCGAGAGAGAGAAGGGTCGAGAACGCAAGAGTCCCGTACAAGTAGGTTCTCGCTGTTCTGAATGTTTTCGAGGTACTTATATGCTAATTGAAGCAAGTACTCGTCGATAGGGGTAATGGAGGCGCCTTCGTATAGGTGAGAGTTGGGGTAATGACGACCGTCAGGCCTTCTAGAATGATTGGTGCATCTTCTGAGGAGTTTCCTTTCGAAAACCCGAAGTCTTTCCATTTGAGCCGAAGATACGCAGGACCATATGGGAAAGGCGTACGATATTCCAGATCGGATTAGCTGCTTATAGCAGAGAAGCTTAACTTTGGTGTCAACTTTGTTCCCCCACTTCAAGATGTTGTGCAGTTGCTTAGACCGACCGAGGCCCCTTTGTAGAATGTGGGTCACATGTTTGATGAAATTCATTTTTGGGGTATAAGTGACCCCGAGATATTTCATCTTGTCCTGTGGTCTAATCGTAGTATCTCCCATTTTTATTCGAATATTCTGTGAATATCGAGAAGTAGGTTGGGAGTGTTTACTACTCAGAATTATGGCTACTGATTTGGGTGGATTAAGTCGTATTTTCCATCGACTGTAATACTGATACAGTTCGTCCAAGTGACGGTTGAGTCGATTTGTTGCGAGGTTAGGGCCTTTGGTTGACGTGTACACCAGGACGTCATCCGCATAGCATATTTGGTTTACTCTCCCGTCCGCGGGGCGGGGAATATCGGAGGTGTAAATATTGAATAAGATGGGGCCTAGAATGGAGCCCTGTGGTACGCCTGCAGCGGCGTGAAAAGTTCGGGAAAGCTTTCCATTCATTCTAACTTGGAAGGTTCTGTTGCGAACGAACTGGTACATGATGCTACATAGCGTTCTACTGAGGCCAGTATTCAGTAGTTTAAAAGCGAGACCTTCGATCCAAGTAGTATCAAAAGCTTTTTCAATGTCTAGGCTTACCGCAACGGTGAGTTCCGTATTAAAGAGCCGCACGCAGACGTGGTTTTGAAATAGGTTAAGAGCCATAGTGGTGCTGTGCGCTCTTCGAAATCCGAATTGGAAATCAGGTATTAGGTGCCTGGCACTGACAAAGTTATTTAGCTTTTCGTATATGAATTTTTCATATATTTTGCTGGTGCAAGTGAGAAGCGAGATAGGGCGAAAGCTTGAGGGGTGATACGTTGGTTTCCCAACTTTTGCTATTGGGCAAATAATAGCGTGCCTCCAAGCTTGGGGAAAGTACCCCATGTTGTAAGCATGGTTGAACAGGATGGAGAGCTTTATAAAGAATAAGGCAGAAAGCCTTCGCATCGAGTGGTATGACATGTTGTCGATACCAGGTGACTTCTTAGGGTGTCGAGATTTAACCAGACTCTGTAGGGTATTTGGTGTGATGAAACCGTGACCATTATCACGTGTGTCATCGAAGTATGCACTTAGTTGGGTTAAAGACAACAATTGGCTCCTTGAAGTCGTCCAACTTACTGCGGACCTCTGAACTAACGATCGCATTAGTTTCCGGGTCGCCATCTTGGAGAGTGAGTTTGTGATTGTTTTCGAAGGTCTCTCCGATGATATTTGCTTTATTGGTGTCGTTATTGACAACAACACCATTGTGCATAATTGGCCCAGTGATGCGGGAAGCGCCACATATCTTTTTAATATTTTTATAAACGTTCTGGTCCATCTGAACACCCTTCAGCTTGTCTTCCAATTGTCGGGTACGATTGTTTTGGATTCTCTGTTTTATCAGTGTACCAATATTGTGAATAATGGATCGCAATAACGGCTCCCTTTGCGTAAAGCGGTGACGATATCTCATTCTGCAGAGCTTTTTAGGCTCCCGGATGACACGAAGAGTGATGTCGTCATGGGGAATCTGATAGGTCTTTTCAAGTTTGTACTTCGGGACATGAGTCTCCGAAGTTTCAACTAGAATCTCGTGAAGTCGTTTTGCAACGTTGTTTATCTCAACCGTCGTTAGGTTCCTGTCAGTGGGAAGAGAGAAGTGGTGGAGTTTATCGTTCAATGTAATATTGAAGTTGTCCCAATTTGTCCGCCCATAATCGGGTATGTATCTGATATGAGCCCGGGATGCTCGATAGCCGCGAATGAATGTGGTCACAGCATTGTGGTCAGATACACCCGCTGAAACTTGAGGTGGAGTGATTTGTGGAAGTAAGTCTTTGGACACAATAAATATGTCCAGAATTGAGTTACCTCGAGTACCAACCGTAGGTGCGACTATTTCGAAGTTGAGGTCATAGGTGATTTCGGTGTACCATCGGTACAGTTTTATGCCATTTGGGCAAGAGACAGAGTTGTTCCAGTGGGGATGTCTGGAGTTAAAATCGCCGCGTATGATGAAGGGTGTATGCCCCGAGGTCCTTATTAGTTTGCCGATATCTTCGGGATTAATGGGGCCATTATTGGTTTTATGCGAGTGGTATACGGAGTATATATTCACTCTACCATTATTAGCCAGATGCAGTTCATCCCCAGACACCTCTATTGACTCAAAGTGTGGGAGGTCAATAGCTTCATGGCGAAGTCCGCTATTAACCAGTATACAAGTGCCACCTCCGTTGGTGGTGGGACCGCCAGTGAGGGTTCGATCTTTTCGAATCATGGAGAAGTTTGGGAATACGGGACGGTGACATGGATGCAACCTAGTTTCGGTTACAAGTACCACGTCCGCCCGGTTTTCCTTTATGAAGTCAGAGACTATCATAGGCTTGGAATGCGAAACAAGGGAGTTGACATTTATGAGGATCACTTTAATTTTGGAATCCATTGTGGAGGGTATGTCTTGCATATGCATTGAAAAGGAGTGCCTCCCTCTCTGCCTCGGTTGATAGTTTCTCATATCGGGGTCGGATATCTTCAATTGAACGGGAGAAACTAAGTAGTTTCTCGAGCGTTGAAGATTGCCCCCTCTGAGGCTTTTGCACCGCCGCTTGAATTTGAGGCGTCGTGTTGGCCTTTACCGGGGCTCGCTTAGGGACTTGAATACGTTTTTGAGGGGGAGGAGTTGGAAGAGTTTTTATATTCCTTGCCTGCTGTCCCCTAAGCATGTCGGCAAATGTGAATCCATTTTGGATGAGGTTTTGTGTGGCCTGTTTTCCGAAGTCTGACTTGGCTCTTTGCTTAGCTCGAGTCTCCTTGGATCTTTGTTTAATTTCCTTATATTTAGGACAATTTCTATAACTGGCCGGATGCCCTTTGTTGCCGCAGTTGCAGCAAGTTGGCAGTGTTATTTCATCCTGCACATTTGTTGCCGGATCGTATTTCGCTAGCGGTAGTTCGCACTTGCCAATATCGTGGGATTTTCCGCAACGAACGCAACGGCGACTCATGTTGCAGTTTCGGGAGACATGCCCGAAACGTTGGCAACGTCTGCATTGAGGTATTTCTCTGTTATGAAATACCTCGAAGACAACTTGCTGATGCAAAGTTGGAAGCGACTTTGTCCGTATTATGGAATCTATGTCGGTTCCTGGGGCAAGGAGAAGCTGCCATATGTTCAGCTTGGTGTATCTTTGCGGTCTGATGTTCACAAACCGCTGTGGGGGAGAGAATTTTTGACGTCAATGAATTTGACGTTAGGAAATGTTGCCTCAAGAGCAGTTACGATGTCGTCCTTTTCCCAAGAGGCAGCGACCCGTTTTAAGAGGATTGTCCTCGACTTTTCGTCGGCCGGAGTGAAGGTGTAATAATTCACCTCCTTGGCCTTGAGGTTGTCGTTAACCGTGCGATAGGTTTCCCTATCGTAGGCTATGATTTTATTTAGGGATGGACTTAAGGTTTTTGCCTTGAAGTTAGAAATCCCTAGCCGGTTCATGTCACCGACGAAATTTTTTTAATTGAGGTCTCATGCAAAGACCCCGGGTTGCTGTTTCTTCTTAGAAACAGGTGGGCGGTCCCCGACCTCTGGCTGAACAGTGTTGGGAACACCAGCAGTCTTTGGTTTTGGGTTAATTAGTGGAGTTGGCCGTGGTGGGCAAGGCTCCTGCGGAGGTACGACCCTCACATGAGTTGGTGTTATCGCGGGGTTAGACAACAGTTTGGGGTGCGGCGTTGGCGGGGAGCCGGTGGCCACACGCTTATTGGAGGGTCCTCCTTCGCAGTTTATTATGGGAAGCGGTGTTTTCCGCTTAGGGGCTCTAGACGAGTTTGGGGTGGGGGTGCGCGAGTCACCGTCGTCCATTGTTTCGTCGGAACTCTCAGCGAGACTTTCCAACTCGGGTTCGAGCTCCGATTCCGAATCAGAAGCCTCCGAACTGGCACTCGGCGGGGATGCGGGTAGTGCGGCTTCCAGTCGCGACAATTTATCTCTCAAGACAGCGTTCTCTGCCTTGAGAGCCTCGAGGTCCTCCCTTAATCTCTTTATGAGAGCCATCATGCCCTGATCGAGCTGATGGCCCACACCACGAGAAGAGCAGGTGTCCATCTATTTCGATGTTCCAACCATCGAGCACAAAAAGAGACAAGAAACGCGTGGGGCGCAAGGAAAAGAGAAGAGGAACAAACAAAAAACTAAGAGGGAAACAAGTAGACCTAAAAACAAATCCTCCTAAATTAAAACAAATATAAATTTGGGAATATAGGTGAATATAGGTGAAATTTAAAAATAAACGTACCTAAAGTTGTTTCCTGTTCACTAAGAAACGTTTTTTTTCCAAACTTTTTTTTTTTTTCAAACTTTTTTTTTTTTAACTTTTTTTTTTTTTTTTAAATTTAATTTATAAATTTTTTATTTATTTATTTTGTTTTAAATAACTTTAAATTGTATGTATCACTGTATGTATCACTGTCCAGGATGTGTCTTCTCTCAGATCTCACTGTGAAGTCGTGACTGATGTCGTCGGTGGTTAGAACTCGACTCGAATTTCTGAGAGAATATCTCTTTCAACATTTCATTCGACTTGAATTCTTGTATCAGTTGAATTTCACATTTAGGTATATTTGTGGATTCAGTTTTCATGTTTTGTCCAGCGTATTTGAAAGAATTCAAAAATGATTAGTAAAACTCATTGGGGACCGAGGAGAAAATCCATCCTTAGAACAGAGTGCAAATAATCGTGCTTACCTCGTTTCTACATGAACCATCAACAAATATACTTAAGTAAACACTTGTCATTTCTTTAAAAAGCACCCCTCAATCCGTAATGTAGCTTAATTTAAAGATTAACTGAGAAGCACGGATAATGAAATTCTTTCCTCAGCCGAACCACACAATCACGAATGTTTCCCCGTTATCACAACGTTCCGGCGTTTTGCGATGTGTGTCGATACCTTCTCTCCCTCTTGTTCCCATCCACACTATACCTTGGCAATTAAGGATGCCACAAAGTTCCTTTTGTGCAGGCGTTTTATATGAATACCTTTGAGACCAACTTAACTACAGATGTTATTAATTTCAAATTTTGCAGATCTCTCATTCCCTCAAAGATGTTGCAATTCATCGCAGTTCTTTTCATGGTAAAAATTATCTGTAGTGCGTTTAGAAAAGCGCTCAAACCCCTCACTCAACGCACGAAACATCTCTTCAACATAAGAAATTATCAAGTATTCCAGTGAGCGCCCTCCGCACATATTTCACGCATTTTCCAATGGAAACTTTACCCGCAATTGGACAGCCTACAAGCTTAATTGAAAACTAACATTACGCGTATTTATATTACTCCATAAATTTCTACACTTTACGCTTCGTAGATTTAATGACATTTTGCTATAAACGGCCAATAAATGTGCTGCGGAAATTCCAACATGGACAATGCATAGACACTATACCGAGGGTAGTCTACCTTTATGGCAGAAAAACGGCGAATAACAAATCTCTTTCCGAGCATCAAACACTCGTGGAAATTTTCATGAGCACTTTCACTATCATACATTGTAGTTGGCGCGCACGGCATGTGGGTCAGTCTGGGCTTTCAGAACGATCCGATCTTGATGATCTTTCGACGAATTCTTGACACTACGCACTCACATCACCTTCCGCCGAAAAGGGATTATTAATGCAGAGAAGGCCCTATTCACATATTCAAACTCGTCATCACCAAAAACAAAACGAATTGACTCTCTGAATTGTAGGCCAGTTCGACTGATACCTCATTTCTGGACACTTGTGAGCTGTAGGTAGACGGTTGATCTTTGCAAAGTGTAAGAGGCTGCTGGTGCGTAGTTAGGGTACGCACACATCGGCGAATGTGGATCACGTTGGACAGGTCTTATAGGTATGTAGCAGCTACGCATCCAGTTCTTCCGTTTGTGTCTACTTTCTTGAAATAACGACAGTATACCTCGGATTGGTAACCCTACCCCGGGCTTGGTTCAAGTGCGTAAACTAGTGCGCTCCGGGTTGTTAATATGTTTTTACCTGGCCATATACGATAGCGGAGCAAAAGCAGATATTGGAAGCTCGTTATAGATCTTGTCTATGAATAGCATCGAGTTCATCGAAGATTTATGTACGTAAGGCAGATGTGGGTTAAGAGGTCCGTAAACTCTGGCGTAAGATAATGAAGCTCTCGCGTACGATGTTAAACAGGAAGACTGATATTGTACGTGAGGTGTTTGTTGCAGTATCCTGTTGTCGTGATGAAACATTATTTTTCTAGCTTTTTCTGACATCGAAATACCGTCTGTGAGAGGTTGCTTAGTTTTGAGTAGCATTGTAGAACACGTCTTAAGTATTAAATATTGGTGAATGATGCTACAACAAACCACTTGGGTTTAAGAAATAAACTTGTTCCAGAAAAGAAAAAGTAATTTAACACAACATTAGGCAGAAGTTAATTATAAATTCAAACGAAGCTGTTTAAGAGCGATTTAAAAAATATGTTTTATTTATTTATTACGTATTAACAAGTAATTTAAAATTACATATCAATAAATTAACGTAATGAGCCTAGCAGCTGAGACTATTGGCTCTGTACTTTTAAATTATAATTTGATTTTTAGAATTTTTATAAACTTATCTACATTTTCTATATTGTCGAGGGTAGGATCTTCGAGAATTTTATAAATATCTATATTACGAAATAGACGGTCTCTTAAAAGTTTCAGGTGAGGACAGTCTTTTAGTATATGAATGACTGTAAGTGTTGTGTTGATTTTTGGCAGATTGGGGGTGTGTCTTTGTTGAGCAGGTAAGGATGCGTAGCGGACGTATGACCTAATCGCAATCACGAAGTTTGTGATTTTAGATTTACTTAAATTCGTCGGGGTGATGTTTGAATGGGTTTACATTTTTATAGGTGTGGTGATAAGTATCCCAATTTACTCGAATTGTATTCTTTAGTTTGTTTTGGATGGTTGCTAGGAGATCGGCTCTTGTATAGATGTGACGTTTATGAACTGGAGCTCTTCTAACTGAGTTAGCTGCACAGTCTGCATTTTCATAACCGCTGATGGAAACATGGCTGGGAATTCACATTAGTTTTATTTTATTATAATATTTAATGAGTACCTGAGTGACTTTCAAGCCGACAACTTGTCTCACAGTCTTGCTCGTGCTATTACTACTACTATTTATTGGCCAGTAGGAACTCGGAAGTTGATGACCTCACCGACTCGACTCCACCATCGTTCCCTGTCCGGTGCACTCTCCTTCCACGCTTGACCAACTGATCCGATCTCCTCAAGGTCAAACCTTACATTGTCCTCCCATCTCCGTCGCGGCCGTTCTGCCGGTCTCTTTCCCAATGGTCTACCGTCAAGAATTCTACGCACGGTGCTATCGTTGCCCATTCGCGCCACATGTCCGACCCATCTCAATCTTCGCGACTTGATTACTCTCGCTATACTATTGTAGGTTTGCGGTATAGCTCTTCCAGTTCGTGGTTGTGGAGTTTCCTCCATTGTCCTGCCCCCTCGTCATATTTACCACCAAAGTGGTATTCCACGCGGAATTTGCTTTCTTCCCGTTTTGTGAGAGCGAGAAACATGGTTTCGCGTCCGTATAGAGCAATAGACATGATTAAAGTTCTATAGACACGGAGCTTTATGTTACGTGATAGCAATTTGGATTTCATCAGTTTACTGACTGTGTGCCAACTAACGTTGCCGGAATGCAGTATTTTATTAATTTCCTTCGACATTTCGTTACTGGCCGTCGGTATCGCTCCCAGATATTTAAATTCTTTAACTTTTTCGAATATCTTGTCCCTGACATTTATATGTGTTCCCTGAGATCCGCCTGCTCTCGCCGTAATCATGAATTTCGTTTTGTCTTCATTTATTTCTAGGCCCACCTCTTCTGCCACTTGCATGATGATTTCACTGCTTTTACTTACAATTTCTAGATTATCGCCCAAAACGGCTATGTCATCCGCATATGCGACCACTTGTGTGGCCCCGTTCAGGGATGATCCGGCCATGTTGTCGTCTTGTACCTTTCTGATGACATACTCGAGCACAAGGTTAAAAAGACATGGTTAGAGGCCATCTCCCTGTTTTAATCCGTCCCTGATTTTAAATGGTTCTGAGAGATGGTTTTCTATTCTAACTCGCCCTTTGTTTTCGTTCATGCAAATTTGAATGAGGCCGGCATATTTTTTCGGGATTCCCAGGTCAAGTACAGTATGATAGAGTCTCTGTCTTGAGACTGAGTAGTAGGCTTTTTTGAAATCAACGAATAGTTGATGAACCGTCTCTCCGTATTCCCAATTCTTTTCCAGCAGTTGCCTTATTCTGAACATTTGTTCGCTTCTTGACCGCTTCCTACGGAATCCACATTGATAGTCTCCCAGTAATTCTTCTGCGTAGGGTGTGATTCTCGCCAGTATGACATTTGTTAGTATTTTGTATGTGGTTGGGTGCAATGATATTCCTCTGTAGTTTTCGCAGTCAGATCTGTGGCCTTTTTTAAAAATGGGGACGTGTGTTGAGATTTTCCATTCTTCCGGAGAGACTTCTTTATCCCATATTGTTTTGATGAGTTGGTGGATCTTTCGAGCGGTTGTCTCTTCTCCATGCTTCACAAGCTCTGCCGGTATGCAGTCGACTCCGGGAGCTTTGTTGTTTTTCAATTGATATATTGCGTCTACAACTTCGTCGAAAGAGGGCTCTGGGATCTGAGACTCGGCTGTATGTACGTCTGATGTGTTTATTTGGGGTTGATGGGTGTGCACATTGAGCAGGTTTTCAAAGTACTTCTTCCATCTTGTCACGATATTGTTTGTATCTGTGACCAGCGCGAATGGACGATGATAGGACCGTGCATAGAATTCTTGACGGTAAACTAACGGGGAAGAGACCGACAGGACGGCCGCGACGGAGATGGGAGGACAATGTTAGATCGGATCGCATGATCGAACGTGGAAGGAGAGAGCACAGGACAGGGAACAATGGCGTAGCCGAGTCGGTGAGGTCATGAAGTTCCGGGTTCCTACAGGCCAGTAAATAATAATAATAATAATAATCTGTGACCAGACAGGCGTTTGTGTCTCGAATTATTTTGGTTCTCCCTCGGTAGCCATTTCTAATTGAATTTATCCCGGCATACATACTTCTGATGTTCTTTGCTCTGGCATTTTCTAGGATTTTTTCGATCCGAGTCTTCTCCCATTCGCGGTTTTTGTGTTTGAAGAGTCTCGTTGTTTCTTTCCGAATAGTCGCGTATCTTTCTGCGTTGACTTCATCATATCTTTCTTAGTGGATCACTCTGAGGCGTTTACGTTGTTCGATCTTCGCCCTGCACTCATCGTCAAACCAAGGTTTGGACTTAGTTGTTTTGTTAAATCCTAATAGCTTTTCGGGTGTTTGTTTGATTGTGCCCCTGATCGATATCCATTTAGTGTTCACACTATTGGCTTCCTCTTTCTCACTGCTCCCATTCTCTAGGATGCTAAATCTATTCATTAGTTCATCTTGATATTCAGCCCTTTTGCGCTGGTGTTTTAGTTTATCAATGTCGAACTTTTCGCTCGTCTCCCGTGACTGCCCATGTGGGTTTGCTGCGAGGCGACTCCTGATTTTGCCCATCACTAGAACATGATCGGATTTGCAATCTGCTCCTCTATATGATCTAACGTCAAGGATATTCGAGTGATGTCTTTTGTCTATGAGGAAGTGGTATATTTGGTTACGCGTTACGCCGTCGGGTGATATCCATGTAGCTTTATGTATTTGCTTGTGCTTAAACATCGTGCTTTTCACTACCAGATCTTTTGACGCTGGGAACGTAATAATTCGAATTCCATTATTATTAGAAACGTCGTGTAGGCTTTCTTTACGTATAGTTGGTTGGAAGGTATCTTCCTTTCCAATTTTCGCGTTGAGGTCCCCGAGGAGGATTTTAACATCGAATGATGAGATCCCATCAAATACTGCCTCTAGTGTCTTTAGCCGAACCACACGAATGTGGAATACTCTACTTGATCATGTGTTTCCCCGTCGTTCTAATGTCCAGGCATTTAAGACCAATGTACATCGATACCTCCTTTCCTTATCCACTTCTTCTCCTCCCGTTCGCACTGTGCTCTGACACTTAGGGTACTCCAAAATCCCCTGTTGTGCGCGCGTTTGTGTAAAAAAAAGAACAACAAAAATGTACATAGGTGGCCTGAAAGGTTTCCGACCTAACAATGATACAAGACATTTTTTTCTTAAAATGTATTTTTATTTTTCTACATAGTCTCCTTGTAAATCTACACACTTCTCCCAGCATTTGATGAACTTTAGCGATGTTATCGTCAGTTGTTGCAGTTTTAGGACGTCCCGAAAATTCATCGTCTCCCAAGCTCTCACGGCCACGTTTAAATTCAGCTGCCCAAAATTTCACTGTGGTAAATGATGGTGCAAAGTCCCCATACACCGAGTCGAACTCATCTTTGATTTGCGTAGGCGTATTGGCTTTCAAAAACAAAAATTGAATAACAGCTCGATACTCAATTTTGCCCGTTTTCACAAAAACACTCACATGGATTCAATCAAACGACAATCAAATATAAACTACGCATCCAAAACAGCTGAAATTTTGGTAAGTAACTGTCAAAAGCTACACAACTACATTCACTAGCTTTTATTGGCGAGTGCTGCTATATTCACGTTGAGGTCGCCGTCTAGCAGCGGGCAGCTCCGATCCCGTAAACTGGAATGAACGAAGCCCAGTGTTGGCCGCGGGGGACGAGCGTTTAGAGTGTGTGAGCATACTTCGGAGGTCTGTCCGCCTTTGAGACTGGAACTCACTTCTGGAAATGACGTTTAATAGGCCATCGGGATTGTGGTTTGATCAGCGCGGAATAGGGTGTGGTACCGTCCCTGAGGCTGTCTGCAAGCGAAGAGCGATGTGCGCTCCACGGTGGTTGTGACTGGACTTCACGTATGTGTCCGACCCCGGTGACGGTTGAATCTCCACTGACTTTTATCGACCTCTTCCTATGGTCTCCGCAAGACCCTCGTTCGAAAGGGGACGAAAAATAAAGGAAATTTTTTTGATTTTGCGCACTCGCCAGCCAATGTGATTGCGCTCTCTTTTGTGTGCTCTTCATTTCCCCATGTGCCTCGGGGTGGATAAGCGCTGGCGTATTCGTTGCACGCCGATGTGCGCAGAGTGGATGAAAAATCCAAAGCGAGGAGCGCAATAACTCGGGGTTGAACTGGCTTAGTGCGCGTGGGGTAATGTGGCCTTCGGACACTGGGGTAGTGTGGTGTGATGATTATCCCGGAGGCGTGTGTCTATGGAAAGGAAGAAATGCGGAGGAGAGGAAATGTAGTTTACTCTATTCACCTGAGAAAAGAGATGTTTGATCCCCAGCGGATGCAGGAACTGAGAAAAGACAGAGTAACGCTAGGGAAATATTATCACATGATTCAATTGAATGTTTTGATAATTTCCCCAGGGGTTCTGCCATGGTGCGACAACTTCGTCCGGCTGGATTTGGTTGTCGCTAACCGACATGGACTAGAGTTGCCGTATGGCAAAAAAGGGTAGCTAAACTCATTTATGTATTGTCTGCATGGAACAATGAGTTTTGCTATGTGTCCTTGGTGGTAACATGCTTTACAGGTGAACAGGTAAGTAGAGGGGAATGGGGTTGGTTTGACGCGCTGTATGGCAGTCGAAATTAGATGGAATTAGCCGGAAATGGTGGATGGTTCTCCGTGTAGTATAGAGAACCCCCCACAGAAGCATAACGTTCGTTGGCCTGCATGCGATTTCCGTTGATCAGGGGGTTGCGCTTTAAACTTTTTTAATCGAAAATCGATAGTTTTAAAGGTACGGATAGATTTCCGGATGCGTGTGAGTTATTATTAAAACCCAACGCTATACCAGTTAACAGACCACCTCGACATATCCCTCTAAGCCTTTATGATAGAGTAAAGAATAAATTAAATGAAATGGGGGAAAAGGAGTTCATAAATAAACGGGAGGACCTTCAAAATGGTCTCATCATCAGGTTGTCGTCGAAAAATTAAACAGACCATAGAGATTGTGTTTAGACCCGGGTGAACTAAACAAGCAGTTAAAGGATGAACAATTTTTAATTCCTACAATAGATGATTTTTGTTAAGCAATGAATGGAATGAAATACTTTTCTGTATTCGTTTTAACCCTTATGTCAATGACCGGGTACCCGGGTACCCATTTTGATTTTTTAAAATGTCAATTTGAAAGTAAAAAAAAATTTTTTTCTCATTGAAATTTCGTAATTATCATTCAGAAACGTTTGAATGGAGATGATCTAAGACATGGGACCGAAATTCGTCTACTAGGCCGAGCAATCGTGAAATTGCGACGAAATGATTACTGTCGGTAAAGTTGGTCATTGACATAAGGGTTAAAGGAAGGTGTTTGGCCGGTGGGCCTGTTGTGGGGAACAAGGTCGTTGTGCCGGCGTACGGCACGGGGTTCCACTTCGTCCCACGAATTGTTCGCTGGTCGGTGCACTGCTGAGAGATCGAAACACTGGTCGCACGAGTGAAAAGTATAAAAGAAAACACCCAGGAACTGCAGCTTGAAAATAAAATACAGTGAGTACGTTCTATTTATTAAAAGGTTACTTTATTGTTTTTAATTGGTGTAAAACTATTTGTATTAATTTTAAAACATATAATGAATGTTCACTAAATTAAATTAAGTCTTTGTCGCATTTTACAAGTCCGTGTAGAGTTATGCTAAGTTAGGTTTAAAACGTTCACGACGGATATACACGATTTTGATTATACTTCCGGAACACGTACGCAACACAAAGAGAGCACTCCTACGGTGGTTAAGAATAGACTCTGGGACTGATGCGTCCCCGCGGCGCCACGGGGAGCAGCAGAAAAACCGACCAGCGTGGCTGGATGTTAAAATAAGACTCAGCGTTGCTCTGCTCGACGCAGAGCCACTTCGTAACTGGGGTGAGTTTCCTCGAGAGAGAAAGTGTTTCTCTCGTGGTGAAAACAGGGACAGAGGATCTCACTGGTGAGGTCCTGTAGTGGTGTGCGTGAAGTCGATCGTTGAGATCAGATTGTTTACACGACGCTTGCAGGTCAAAAGCGAAACGAAACCTAGACAAGGGATACAGACACAGAAAGAAGCGACCTAATGCATCGTCCGGTAATGAGGGTCAGCTGAGTAAATAGCACGTTGAATATTACAAAGAATGAGTTTAATTGTTATTTAAATTAAATCAAAGTAAACAGCACGATCAACATTACAAAGAATAAATTTAATTATTATTTAAATTAAATCAAAGTAAACAGCACGTTGAATATTATATAGAAGGAATTTATGTTGCTATCCACACTACGCAGCGCAACACTCGAGGATCGCGTCCGCACTACACAACCGTTGGAAATCGACCCGACGTTTAACGTGGAGGCCCGACTTACCTCCACGGAATCTGATATTCGACTAATTTTTGCCACCGAAGCGAGAGAATACCAAATTCTATCCACCGCTTCGATGACCAGTAAGGGATGATCTTTACATACATTGGTCCCAGCAAAAGGGAGCGAAACACATACAAGATGATCGCTTCTGTTGCTCATGGTGTGTGTCCACAAGTATGCGGACCGTGGATAAGCCAAATCGACAGAGGGAACACCATGAGCAATGATCTACAGCTGGGCAAGCATCATGAAGGAGATGTTTGGGTGTTTACACGATCCGCAACGGCATACAACATTTATACTGATTGTGCACATATCGCTGGCGTCTGCTGATATGACTTGCCCTGCACGTGTGTGGGGAAAATACGTTCTTCTTGTATGCATGGCAAAGTTCGAGGATTTATGTCGGTTACGTAATGTCGTAACCGAATTGGATTGTAGGAATATGCTGCGTTGTATGCAGGCATGCCCCTGGGGGAAATGCTTAGAGGATGCTAATGCTTGTCCATCGGTTTACCGACAGATGTGCTTGTAGGAAAAAGGAAAAGAAGAAATATGTTCTGCATGTGTGCGGCGGAATTCGCTCGGGGATATGTGCACCGAAATGGTTCGAGTCATGTTAGTTGCTGGTGGTGCAACCAAATTGCTTTTAAGGAACAGGGTGCGTTTCATGCGACCATGCCCTTGTGGAATATACTTATTTGTTGCTGATGGATTTTGCATCAGCGAAAATTATAGTTTTACAGCATTTCGGGTGATAGTTTGCGCAAACGATGGAAAGGTAAGTAGATGCTTTCCAGGTTTTTGGTGCTCTAGGGAGCAGTTTATTGAATAATTGGTGGGAAGGTAAGTAGTGGCGTTCAAAGGAACCGCCACACTGTCACATGCAACTAAGGAACTAACAGTCTTCAGTACTCCTTTTGGAGCCTTTCAGTTCAATGTACTTCCTTTTGGTGTCAAAGGGGCACCCAAAAAGTTTCAGAAACTAAACATGGTATATTTTGGAAATCTTCTGGGCTATTTTATTTATATCGATGATATTATCGTAGGGGAAGACATTAAGTGAACATGATACAGATGTACAAGGAGTTATTGCCAGAAGAAGAAAGAGATTAATGTTCATTTTAATGGGGATAAACTTCAATATTAAAGAAGCACGGTTAAATATTTGGGACACATTTTCACAGGGGGTACTATATCATCTGATCCTGCTCGAGTTGAGGAAACGCGCAAAATTATAAACCCAAAAGATAAAAAAAATTTGCAAAAATTATGGGCGTGTTTTTATACTAATTTGCGTGTTTTTATACCTAATTTTTCGGAATTAATTGCACCCCTTCGTAAACTATTAAAACAGAATATCGAATTACAATGGACTGAGAATGACTCTGAAATATTAGACAAATTAAAACATATTTTGAAAACTCATGCAGTTTTGCACACATTTGATCCCCGTCTGCCAACAGTCATCCAAACAGATGCATCGCAGTCAGGGCTGGGCTGTTGTATAAATCTAAATAGGAAACCTGTGGTGTACGCCTCAAAAGGTCTCACTGAGACTCAGGGTCGTTACGCTCGAAGACAATAAGAACTATTGGCCATTGTTTATGCATGTGAAAAATACAATCGATACATATATGGGCGTAAGTTATTGTGGATAGTGGGCACAAACTGTTAGTATCCATCATAAGGAAATAGATTAATCACATTTACTCACATAGGTTACGGCGCATGAAACTTAAGTTAGCTATGTGGCGTTTGTGGCAGATACACACGACCAATAGTGAGGAACAACACCAGCAAAAGCACATCCATTAAAGCCGTATACCATAGCAATGATATAGCATTTTCCACATCAGTCGAATGTACTTGAGTTTAGAAATCGAATTCGTATACGCGACAGTGGCCTGGTTCTATCTTTTAGTGATTCTAACCGTGATAGCGTCGGTTCGAATCACGCGATCTTCACTATCGTCGTCAATGCTGTAAGTCTTCCCCTCGTTTCGGCGGCCATAGATGAAGGCACACAAATCCTTGAAACCTCTAACGTTTTCGCGTTTATTCGCCATAGTTGTGCCGCTTTATCACCACATAGCCAAAATCCTTATGTCCTCTTCCTTACATAGCAGGTCGTCCGGCCGCGACTCACTTAACTTATTTTTTGCGTACGTGCACGAGTCGTATGATTTTGCGCACGAGTTCTTTCCTTAGACAATTTCCAATATTCCCTAGGAGCTGGTTTCGTTTAATACATAAGACAGCGGCGATTGAGTTCGACTCACTGAAGTACAGGGGCGCCATGACCACTGGCAAACGCGCTATTACTCAGACTACATCATACAAATCGAGTAGGTCAGGAAATGTCTCATACGGTCAAAAGCGAATCTTGCATTTTGAAGCACAATCATTTAGGTAGAACGAAACGATACTCCTAATTTTGTTTTGATATTTTTTACCTTCCCTATACTCACCAAGCCGTTTCCTTTCCTATTCTGGAGCCGCAGTAGGAAGCAAGAATTAAACCTAGAACCCCCTGCGGGGAAGTCGCATCCGAGTCGTTTTGTTCCCGAGTTTCTCACTAGAATTTCAGAAGCTAAGCCACCTACCCGCGTTGTCCTTTGCATCAGTACCTCCACGGCACTTGCTAAATAAGACTTCATAACTCCCATTTTTTGAATGTGTTTCTGCTACGTATCAACGAAACACACCGACCAGACGTAGAAATTAGTCGAGAGCCCTACCTATACAAATTAGAAAAAAGGAGATAGTCAGTAGAAGCTCAAAATTACGTCGTCTTTAATTTTCAAAATTTTAATTTTATTAAACTAAAATTCCAGAGTTCACTCTTTGAATGCATTGTCCTCCTTTTGCTGCGTGAACTGTGACAGTGAGAGAAACAACAACAAAGCAACGCCCAATCTCGAAGAAACGTTCATAGAAATTTAACGGCGTCGGTTTTGTTGTTATTCTTAGGACGCTGTCGAATAAAACGATGTACGTTATGTGCATGAAGTTGTATCGTTTCATATTCTCCCGGAACGACGATTACATATGTCAACTGAGATTTTATAATTTGGCTCCGCTCGACTTTTTTGAGGTCATTTGAATTCAAAAGTGCATCTGGAATGTAAAATATTTTGTGAAATTAAAACACCAAATAGTATGTTTCACATTCGGGTTATCCGGCTGAAGAATACCTTTTCATTACGAGTGTTAATGACATGTGACAAAAGCTCTGCTCCACATAGTTCCCCATTATTCGTAAGTTGTTGTAACAGAGGATCCCAAAAATATGTCCCAAAACTAACAAAACTTTGATCCTGAAAGTGTCGACTAACCCACTTGCTTCGTGAATCAATTTTATAGTGAAATAGTGAAAGTTCACAATTATTTCAGTGATTAAGAAGAGAATTGGTATTAGCAGTCGTGAAAGTGTTATTCCCTTAACTTGGCATTTGCGCATTGTCCGTGTTGGAATTTGCTTAGTATATTTATCGGTCGTTTATAAACAAATATCGTTAAATCTACAGAACATAAAATGACGAGATTTATAGAGTAGTTAAATACGTGCAGTGTGAACTTTCAATTAAATGCATAGGTTGTCCAGTTGCAGACAACGTTCCCATTAGAAAATGCATAAGTTATTGGCAGTAAAGGTTTGTTTGAATAGTCGTTGGTTCCAAGAAATTAATGTTATCAAGTGTTAGATGTTTATGCATGCAAAAAGATTTAAAACATTTAGCAAAAGTGTCCATTGAGAATATTACGTAGAACGATAAGTTAATGTTAAAGATACATTGTAATAACTGGGAGTTATAAAGGGCAGAACAATACTGGCATTTGAACGGCCATTTTTCTGTATGCAACTTTTCTATAAGATTCGAGATTAATTGCTCGCCAATGATTTGATTGATTTTTCCTTTTTCTATTATAGGTACATTTTTTTATTTTGTTCTTTTTCTTATATTTATCTTACTTGCTAAACAAAAAATGCTTAAATTCTAGCTTGTTTATATTATATCTTAACTTATTGGCCCTCTGGGGGGACTCTAAGCTAAATTTGGGGTGACGATTATCATGTATTGGGGGGATGGGTGCGAACATACAGGGCAAAGTATCTGATTGCCTTCAACCCGGCGAAGGCCAGGACGATCCTTGTCCCTGTTCAATCCAAGTTGACATGCAGTCTCCACGTGACACCCCTGGATAGCTACTTTGACACCCGCCAAGTAGTGAACCAATGCATGCAGCGACATCCTGAGAAAGGTTGGCGCAAGGCTAATAACCAGGCCCGTAAAAATGAGTTATTATGGCAAATTTAACAAGCCTCGGATATGGACGACGACCACGGAAACGAAAATGGCTAAATGATTTAAGGATTTTTTCATGGAACATACGTTCACTATACAGAACTCGAGCTGCATAGTAGCTAGCCGATGCCCTGTCCGAATATAAGGCTGACATAACAGCATTACAAGAAATAAGATGGACGGGGAGTGGTGTTTTTCAAAGAAAAGAGTATGACATTTATTACAGCTGTCACGCAAAACACCATGTGCTCGGGGTAGGCTTTCTAGTCAGCCAAAAACTGAAGCCTGCCATTATCGCCTTTAATGCAATAAACGAAAGGCTATGCACTCTTCGCGTGCGAGGCAAGTTTAAGAACATAAGCCTTATAAACGTTCACGGACCTACAGAGGAGTCCCCTGACGACGAAAAAGAAGAAAACTATGAGAACGTCGAACGGGCCCTCAATGCCTGCCCAAGATACGATGTGAAAATCGTTCTAGGGGATCTGAATGCAAAAATAGGTCGGGAGCCGGTTTTCAGGCACTACACAGGTTCCCATAGTTTGCATGAGAACACTAATGACAATGGACTACGAGTCATCGAATTGGCAGCATCGAAAAACTTGGTCGTTGTGAGTAACAGGTTTCCGCGTAAAGATATCCACAAAGCCACCTGGGTATCACCTGATGGAGCCACTCGCAACCAAATTGACCACGTGCTGATAGATCGCCGCCACTCTTCGAGCCTGATGACGGTACGAACGTACCGAGGTGTCAACGTCGACTCGCGTCACTATCTTGTTGGTACAGTTTTCCGAGCGCGGATTGCCTCACGGAGACGTATTGCATCCGCGGATCACGTTCGAATCAACACGGCTGCCTTACGCAATGAGAATACCAGCAACACCTTTGGTCGTGCGTTAAGACTCGCCCTCGAAGAGCTCGACGACGGGAGAGTAAGTCCTGGGGCCAGAATGCCGGGCATAGAAAAGAAATGGACACGCCTTAAGAATACTGTTATTAGTACTGCCAACTCCATCTTAGGCAGTAGTCGTAGAGATCGGAACGACTGGTTTGATGGTGAATGCAAACTAGCGACTGAACGTAAGAATGCTGCATACCGGGCAATGCAGCAGTCTCATAGGACGCGGGTACGCGAGGAGAAATACAAAAAGCTCAGAAGATCCGAAAAAAGACTTCACAGACAAAAGAAAAGTGCCTGGGAAAAAAACCTTGTCTGTGAAATAGAGAAAAGTAGAGAGCGAGGTCCGCACCAGGCGCGGAAGTTCTACCAAATAATCCGCAGTATCACGCGGTACACACCACGCTGCACTTACTGCAAGGATAAAGAGGGTAATCTGATCACCGATCCTGAAGGCATTCTGGAGCGATGGGAAGTGCACTTCAATGAATTGCTAAATGGTCAGCTCACAGAAGAATTGGAGGCTCCACCAATGCAAGGCCAAGACCAAATGCTGCCGCCACCAAGCATTGAGGACACATTAAAAGCCATTAGACATCTAAAATCAAATAAAGCCTCTGGAGCTGATGGCATACCAGCTGAGCTGATCAAACAAGGAGGGACCGCGTTACATCACGCAATTCACGAGATCGTGGTGCACGTATGGGAGCAAGAGGAGATGCCGGAAGATTGGAGTCGCGGGATAATTTGCCCCATACATAAGAAAGGAGATATCACACTGTGCAGCAACTATAGGGGTATAACATTGCTGAGTACCGCCTATAAGATACTCTCCACTATCCTACAAGACCGGATATCCCCATACGCTAAAGCCATCATTGGTCAATATCAGTGTGGCTTCATCCCAGGCAAATCAGCGATTGATCAGATATTCATCCTTAGGCAGGCGATGGAAAAATGTCAGGAATTTAAGATTCCACTATATCATCTGTTTATAGACTTAAGGCCGCCTACGACAGCATAGCCAGGGTAGAACTATATAATGCCATGAGAGAATTCGGCATTCCAAACAAATTGATACGACTTTGTAGGTTGACCATGACCAACGTAACTAGTCAAGTAAAAGTAGTGGGATTGCTGTCCAAACCAATAAACATCTATAATGGACTCCGACAAGGGGACGGCCTGGCCTGCCTCCTCTTCAACCTGGCATTGGAGAAAGCAATCCGAGACTCTGGCGTTACAACAAGAGGGACTATTGTCACCAAGTCCAGCCAGATACTTGCCTACGCTGATGACATCGACATCATCGGTAGAACCGAATCGGCTGTACAGGAATCCTTCACGCAGATCGAGCAGACGGTACAAAAACTGGGACTGCACATTAATGAGGGAAAAACTAAGTACATGGTGGCAACTTCTGCGAAGAGAAGACCTAACGTTGGTCAAACTATCAGGGTAGTGGAGCACGAATTTGAAGTAGTGCAATCCTTTAACTACCTTGGGTCAATAGTATCAGCCGATAACAATATGGAAGAAGAAATACGCGAACGGCTGATTAAATCCAACAAAGCCTACTATGGTCTATTAAGGCTCTTTAAATCCCGAAATTTATCCAGAACATCCAAGCTAATACTGTACAAGACCATGGTCTTACCAGTACTCATGTATGGATCCGAGACCTGGGTGCTTAATAAAAGGCACTCTGAACTGTTTGCCGCGTTCGAGAGAAAGGTCTTAAGGAGAATTGTTAGCCCAGTATGTGAGGGAGGTCGATTCCGGAGACGCTACAACCATGAGTTGTACGCAATCTACCTTGAAGCTAATATTGTAAGAAAAATCAAGCTCGGTAGACTCCGGTGGGCGGGACACCTAGCTCGAATGAGCGAAGAGGAGCCTGCCCGGAAAGTCCTTTGTGTCAGGATGTATGGAAGGAGACAGCGCGGCAGACCTTGTCTGCGATGGCGGGATGACGTAGACCAGGACGCCCAGAGCCTGGGAGTGCTAAACTGGATGACTCCGGTTCGAAATCGGGACCGGTGGAGAGATTTGTTAAATAAGGCCAAGACCGGATCCCGGTTGTAGTGCCGATAATGATGATGATTATCATGTATTGTTGTCTTTCGGCTTTGCTTCTTTTACACTCATTGAAATCTTCAATAATAACTTACCAAAACAAAGAAAATTTAGTAGAAAAAAACGTTGGTAGATATTTTGCATACGTCCACTTATGCTGTCCCAACAATACTATTACTATTATTGGTTGCGCCATCTTTCCCTGTCCTGCGCACTCTCCTTCCACGCTTGACCATCTGATCCAATTTCCTCAAGGTAAAATCTAAGGCGGCCGTTTACCGGTCCCTTTCTCGTTGGTCTACCGTCAAGAATACTACGCACGGTCCCACCATAACATGGCCATTATTCTGTATAACAATTTTCAAGGGTACGACACTCAGGGTTTTTTATAATAATTTATTTTTCCCTTGTCAGAATTTTTAAATGAAACGTTTCAGATGTAATTCGTTTTACAAAAAATTAAAAACCGTTAAAATAATTCACGAAGTTTCGATATTTAAGATGGACAAAGATGGACTAAGATGGATATGCCATTCAGCAATTTGGAACCTTGCAAATTTGTCTCAATCAAGTTTTGAATAGGATACCACATAACTGTTCGAATGATGCAAGGGCATTGTTCATCACTTTTTTGAAACTTCTCGGGATGAACAGTTGCTATTCGGCCATTTCTGCTATTCGGCCATTTCTGCTATTCGGTCATTTCTGCTATTCGGCCACTTCTGCTATTCGGCCATTTCTGCTATTCGGCCGTTTCTGCTATTCGGCCGGATTTCATGTGCGCTTTTTTGACATAAAATTTGTATTTTAAACAACCCCACGGAAGGAAGGTTGGATGCGTCAAAACGCTTGCCGCAATCAGCAAAAATCACAATTTTTTAAAATTAATCGACCGAGGAAGAAAGGGGTGGCGCCCTCTTTTTGGATAAAATGTCGCAAATCGCTGAATGTCCTTTTCAGTCAGAACTGGCACAGAAAAATTCGTTACCTTATAATGCTCTTTATTGACGATTAGTTCCGCTGCAACGTCATTCTTGAAGAACATCGGCCCAGTGATTCTTGTCATATCAACTCTAACTCAAACAGTCACGCGTTGGTTATGAAAAAAATTCCTTGTGAGTTACTTGCGTAGAACCGACAATTTCGATTATTCATGGTTCCATCAAAAGAAAAATGAGTTCCATCGCTCACAATAATATTTTTTCCAAAAACATTGTCGGTGGAGCCCCACGAAATTTACATAATCCAAGACTTGGTCAATGGATAAAAATCGTTGCGTTTGCACGAGAATAACTTCAAGTTATTACGAATTATGTGTCAGAGAGACGTATGCGAGATTCCCAACAGCGAAGAAAGTTGACGACTCGATGTTGTCCCTAAAGTTGCGATGTGTCCAACAGATACCCACGAACGCGCAGCCGTAGTGAAGAACATAGTATAAAAGAGAATTGAAAAATATTCCGCTCTCTAGGCACCATTTGCTGCACCTACTCTAAGCTTTATGGCTCTGAGATGTATCCCGTCGCGATGTTATATGTCCGCTTTTTTGTTCATATTCCCTGTCGGATCACCGTAATACTGCGGTGTTTCTAGCAGATTCAGGCGGATATATACCATAATGAAGAATAGCACCAAAAAGAAAATTCAAAAATTAAGTCCTTAGAGCCGTATAGCAAAGCCGCATAGATAGCAATCCACAGCCTATGTAGTGAGAAAACACTTCCTCGTACAATACGGCTCGACGCGTTAATTGTGTTGTTTTTATATTACTATTATACTTCTCTCCAGAGAAGCGAATTTATAGCGTCGAGTCAGCGTCCCAAGATGCCACAAAATGTTGCAGTTCTTTTTGAACAGTTGCAGGTTGTAACGCTCTGGAAACACTCGCGCGAGAAGGAAATTTCACAGGTTTCCCGCTCTGTAATGAACGAGTTCTGATACAGGGATGTTCGCGCCGTCGGGAGATGAACCACAAACGGGTACGATCCATCGGATTGTCTTGTGGAGCGCATTTAAACCGAATTGTGCGGAACAATTCCACAAATCTCCGAAGAACAGTACCCGTGATAATATCTGTAAAACAGACAAAGGTCAGCTACGCGCCTACAATGTGATACCGACTGTAGTCCCGACGTCAGCGCCAAGTCCCCGATCAGGTTGATTGCGTGTGTCTGTGTGCTCTCAACTAGGTTGAGGAGCAAAGCTCCAAACATAAGAGCAATATTCGAACGCGGGTCTAATTTGGCACTTATCAGAAGAAAAAGTTAAGCCGGAGTAGACTATTTCTTGGCTCTAAAAAGATTACTCAGTTTTCCAGAGGCGGACCTGGTGATGCTTGACACGTGTTTATGCCACGACACATTCCCACAGACCGTGACGCTGAGCAATTTCATGATTTCCCCAAATTCGAGGGCCTGGCCATTCATCATCAGTTGTGGAACCGATGATCCACTTTTCTTTGTGAATGTTGTGCATTGTGTCTTCGTTGCATTGAAGTCGACGAGATTGGTATTTTCCCACTGCAGGACCAGATCCAGATCCCAATTCAGAGACTCGGTCTGGCTACATCTCAGTTGGTGCGACGTTGATGCACTAATCGGTCGAAAAGGAGGAAACAAGCCTACTATCATCCGCGAAACTGAACACCCTGTTATCCGTCGACTCGAGCAAATCATTTGTGTGAAGCAACAATAGAACATTGAGGCACCCCAGAAGTAACAGGATACATATCCGAAGAGTCGCCGTCCACAACAACCGGGATCGAATGAATTTTAAGGAAGCTCTTCGTCCAGTCGCAAAGCTGCTGGGAAAGTCGATATGAAAGAAGTTTGCTCAGCGACGTCCCATGCTAAACGCCGCAAAGGCCTTGGAGATATCTAATGCGACCGCCATTGACTCCCCATTCCTCTCAATTGCAGATGGTCCATATAACGGTTATAGGTGTCAAAAGGTCTACCGTGGGCCGCCTGCCACGGAATCCGTATTGACGATCATTCAGAAGTCCCTTGCACTCCAAATACTTAATTAACTCGGCATTGATAACCTTTTCCATCACCTTAGATAACATAGACAGTAATGTTATCGGCCGATAATTTTGTGGGAGACACTTTTTTCCCATCTTTGGGATTGACTGAGCTCGAGCGATTTTCCAAGAACCGGCGGCATTTCTGGAGCACAGTTCTTAAGGACTATTCTCGGTATTTCATCCGGGCCGGTTGCCGTTTTACAGTCCAACACACGTAGAATGCGTTGAATAGTATGTGGGCGGAACCTCACATCCCACATCGAAGTCCATATCGGCGTGATCACAGGTGGTTTCTAAAGACCGACATCAGGTTTGAATTCGCGGAAAATAAATTCGCGAACACATTAGCTTTATCTTTTGAATTTGTGACTAGTGTCCAGCTGCCCGTCACCAACGGAGGAAAGGAGGAGGAGGAGGCTAAGTTACTGCTGACAGCCATCGCCATTATTTTTTTTTTTTTTTTATTAGACTTCTCTCGGGAGAGGCGAACCTATAGCGCCGCGTGGGCGCCCCGAGATGCCATCAAATAACGGTTGCAGTTCTTTTTGAACAGTTGCAGGTTGTAACGCTCCGGGAACACTTGCGTGGGAAGGGAGTTCCATACCCTCCCCGCTCTGTAACGGAATGAGTTCTGATGCAGGAATCTTCGCGCCGTCGGGAGATGAACCACAAACGGGTGCGATCCGTCGGATTGTCTTGTGGAGCGCATATAAGCCGAATTGCGTGGAACAATACCAAAAATCTCCGAAGAACAGCACCCGTGATAATATCTGTAAAACAGACAGAGGTCGGCTATGCACCTTCGATGTCATAGCGACTGTAGTCCCGACGTCAGCGCCGAGACCCTATCAGGCGGATCGCTCGTCTCTGTATGCTCTCAAGTAGGTCGAGGGTATGTTTAGGAGCCGAGCTCCATATATGAGAGCAATATTCAAGCGCGGTTCTAATTTGGGATTTATATAGCAGATTGATTAGAAGGGACGTGAACCAGTTTGACATTCAAGGAGTTTATTAGTCACTCTGCCGTTGTGAGACTTCTTCGTGGTATCAATCATCTGGTTGCACCCGCTTCTGATTCCAACAAAATTCGTTTTGTTGACCTCGATGGGATTGGCGCGCCATTGCTTAAAAGTTATATATTTTGCTGCTATAATCTGTTCGCGTTTTGTATCAAACCTCGGTTTATAACATGAATTTCGTTTAATGGAATGTGGATAATAATAATGAACTAATCTCCTTGACTGACTCCGAGCATGCGTTGACATAAAAGTCTTCAAAGTACACCTCTGACCATGAAAAGGATACGAATAAATCTCGGAAATCGTTTCGGTTGGCAGACCCATACCTCCATACATGGCTAAACTGCTTAGGTCGGTTATTCGTTTGAAATAAAATAAAAATGTACACATCTTAGAAAATGGTGACTTCATTATGTAAGAATAATTTTAACATCCAAGCCCCTGACTCTGCTGTTTCTGAAACTGGACACTTGATCTCTGCTCAGAGGACAAGTGCCCCGTATCGGGAACAACAGAGTCAAGTTCCTAACAAGATACATCCTATTCACCCACCATTCCTACACAACAATAAATTTAAGAATACACTCCCCCATTCCGCAAAACAATTAAATCCACAAAGATTTTCGTCAAATTATGAGACAATCACCTTCGTGAACAGTTATTTTGCAGAAAAAAACGCTGAGTAGTATATGGACGGGTTAGAGAGGTGGGAGCATCGCTTGGATAAATGTGTAGAGTTACAAGGAGACTATGTAGCAAAATAAAAATAATTTTTATGGAAAAATGTCTTGTTTCTTTGTTAGGTCGGGAACTTTTCAGCCCACCCTCATAGGCGCAACCTATCATGCCTAACTCTTTTCTATACGTATTATCACGGTCGTTGCTCAACTGAACTTGCGCAATATGTTCCGCCTCCTCAGACATTTTCCCGCGATACCCGTCAATCTGAGAATGCGCATCAATTCACGTTGAAATTCAGGCGTAAAATAAACATAGAGTCACTCTGTAGGCGAACTACACAAATGTGGAATACTTTACCTGATCATGTATTTCTGCACCGTTGTAATGTCCAGACCTTTAAGACCAATGTACATCGATACCTCCTTTCTTATCCACTCCCTCGCCGTCCGCTCGCACTGTGCTCTGACATTTAAGGGTACTTCAAAATCCCCTTTTGTGGACGCGTAAATGTAAAAACAAACCTTGCACCGTCAGACTTCCACTCGCGTCGCTTCAAAACTCCTTACGTGGAATAATTCAGATGTGGCTGTAAATCTTGGTCAATTTTTATCTATCTACGAACGGGGAATTATGAAGCTCACCAAAAGATGGCGAAAGGTCATGTAGATGGGAATAATGCCAAGGAAGGTTGAACACACTCAAATTCTAACCTCTGTTTTAGCCGGGGATTTCTTTTTAAACACAGGTATTTTCGATCGGCCCTTGTAGATGTAGCAAATACTTTACCTTTTCGATTAGGCCTTAGAACTTCGCTGAAATTTGGAATTAAATTGTCACATTTAACCAAATTTATCAAAACCAAATGGTAGGATACAAAGATAAGGAAAATAAATAAAATAAATTTTAAGAAAAAATATCTTGTATCTTTGTTAGGTCGGAAACTTTTCAGCAACGCTCGTTGCGAGTGCTCACGAAGTTTGACCATCAACGCACTCATCCTGCCCCACCTTTCGGAGTACGTTCTGCTGCCACGACTTCTGTCCGGAGACCTCTCCATCGGCGCAAGCTTGGACCTTGCAGACCCGAACATTCCATCGACGGACAGGGGGGACCTTATCATGGGAGCAGACCTCTACCCCGCCCCCCTCCTCGAAAGATTGAGGAACAACGAACACTCCGACCTCGTCGCGCAAGCTACTCACTTGGGATGGGTGCTAACGGGCACAGCACCCACCACGTCACCCTGTTCCGGTGTGACGAGATCCTTCACCAGCCATCACACTACCATTGATCATGGGTTGCAAACTTACAACTCCAACCCTGATCAATTGGCTGACTATGCGACTGCTGGTCGCAATGCATTCCACCGCATAAAGGCAAAGTGTCATCGCCATCGGTTCCATGGGCCATACAAGAGGCTCATGGAACGACCACCTGCGCGACACGACCCTCGGACACACTTCACGTCCGCAGAATCATCGAAAAGGAAAGAGGCGATTACGGGGTACTGAAGAGCACCCGAAATCAAAGGCATCGGAGAGAGATATGTCAAAGGAATCACGCGTGCCCAACTCAACACCTCACCATGAACAGCTATAAATCTAACAAAAAGGGAAGCCTGCAACGTTCCTCGGGCGGCCACCCTCAGTGTGTTATAAATCCTTTTAACAACGTAACGATTTCGTTACGTTATTAATATAACAATTGAAATTGGATGATTTTGTTCCACAAAACTTACCCCGGATTGGTCCCCTGGGCGACTATATGGTGATCCGAGCAAATGTTCAGATTTATTTTATTTTAAATACTTGTAATTCAATTTAAAGACAACTGCACATTCAATGCAGATTTATTTTTGTTTTATTAATTGGCGAACGAACCCCCTCGCGCCACGTTTGAATTTCAAGAGACCGAGCTAATTTAAATATTGTTTGAGCGACAACCACACTCGCTCACCGCGTACCTAACAAGAGAGCATATCCTGTTGTATCTTCATGCATATCCTTGTTTGTTTCGTTCCCTTTCAATGCAGGAATTGTTGTCATTGTGAGAAAACGAAATTGAGGGGACTATTGTTGCGTTCAGTGTATAATATTTGGGACTCTTAGGTCGAACCAAATATTATCTACTGTGATTGGGATCAGGTGTTTTTAGGGGTGTTATTTTATTTTAAATATTTGTCTATTGCATGGTGAGAATATTCTATTTTACTGTTAAAGTGATGTTTTGGTATTGGGGAAGGATAGGCATATGCCAGGATTTTATGTATTTTAGGAGGGGTGCTAATTAGCCGATAATAATTATATAACAAGTAAATAAATATCACCATCACCAGGACCTGGGGATAGGGGTCCTCCGCTGTCAAAGAGGATGATTCGCAAATCGTTGGCGAAGGCGGGGGATTCACATATATATTTATTAAAGCATTTTATTATAATCTTTCGCATTTCCCAGCTTTCTTTTGCCAGCCGTCATCCACCAACTGACGAAGCGTCGGTGAGAGAGACAGAACGATAGCTAAGCGTCGGTTCAAAAAATTTAAAGTCAACGATCATTCTCCTCCTTCTCAACGGTTTTTTTTTTTGGACGCAGCGCTATAACCTCATAGGATTCCATCATGGACTCGCCGCTATAACCGCGTGCGATTCCTTTATGGATGCACCACTATAAACTCATCGGATCCTTTCTTGGACGCACCGCCATGACCTCATCGTATTCCTCATTGGACGCACCGCCATCACCTCATCGATTACTCGTTCGTGGACGCAGCCTAATCGCCAGGATCGAATCCCCGAACAATATGTATATATATATAAATATATATAAATATATATATATATATATATATATATATATATATATATCCCATGTGAGTAGGGCGTTACAATATACTCACAGCTAGGCCGGCTTGTCGTAAGAGGCGAAAAAAGGCCGAGTGGTAGCCGGGTCCCAACGCCCTGTGCGCCCGGGAAATACCACCCCATCAAGCTTCAGGCTCCGTGAAATGGTCGGGAGAAATCCCTGGCCATCTTTCGGAGCTTGGCTTATGGACCGGCTCGAGAAAAGGTTGGTTGGGTAGTAGTCGGTCCCAAGGTGAGATACCATCACGTCACACCGTACATTCCACGATATCGCCGAGAGAAATCTTCGACGGTGTTTCGGATGTGCGGCTGATGGCCCGGACTGACACGGGGATAAGTCATGATGGTACCTTCTGATATAAAGAATTCCGGAGGTAAACTATTCTCCCTATCGGATCTCCGGGGGGGAACTATGCCAGGGGGAACATCATGCAGATATCATGATAAATAATGGAATTTTAAGAGGTTCATCATCGCATAACCGGGCTAGCTCTCGGGGCTCTGCCTACGCTCGACTGGTGACGGCATTTTGTAACATCAGGGGAATCGGTTTCACCAATACGAATGTAAACGCCGTCCACCTATATTTTCAAACAACGAAACCTGATATCCTTGCCCTAACTGAGACCCAGGTCGATTCGTCAACATATCTTCGTTGCTCAGGATACGACTTACACTCCGTTCAAGGGCGGAGTCTGCGTCTTCGCGCGGTCCAATCTGGCTTGCCAGAGGATGGAGGCGTTGGAACCCAATAATATGGATATCATATGGTTGAGGGTCGTGCTGAGGAATTCCGTTAAATTCTTTGTTGTCTTTACCGCTCCCCGGATGACGATCGACCGGCGACATTTTTCGAACACCTTTCACATACCGTCGACTGAATACAGATCAACCACCCAGCTTCTGAAATTGTTGTCCTTGGCGATTTTAATGTACACAATTCCGGCTGGTTGGTGCATTCTAACAGAACCGACGAGGCTGGGAAGCTGGCGGAGATGTTTGCCGTAAACCACAACTTGACTCAACTCGTTGCGGAGCCAACGCGAGTGCCGGATGTCCGAGGCGATTATGCGAACACCCTGGATCTGTTTTTGACATCCGAACCGAGTATTTATACCGTTTGGGTTTCTGCGCCGTTGGGAAACTCAGATCACTGCTTGGTATCTGTCGCGCAACTACTTGCATATCAAGCGAATGACCGGCCTAGGCGGCTTCTCCATGTATGGAAGTATGCGGCTGCTAACTGGGACGATTTGCGAGATTACTTCGCATCCTTTCCATGATCCGAGGTGTGCTTCGGAAACTCCGATTTTGACGCTTGCGCGGAGTCGGTATCAGAGATTATTCTTCTGGGGATGTAGATGTATATTCCACATTCCAAACGAGGTTCGTCCGACAACCCTTGGTTTGATAAAAAATGCGAGCTGATTACAGCGGCAAAAATAGAGCTTTTAAGCAATGGCGCTCCAATCCCACCGATGTTAACACAACGAATTTTGTTAGAATCAGAAACGCGTGCAACCAGGTGATTGATACCGCGAAGAAAGCTCACAACGACAGGGTGAGCAGTAAGCTCCTTCGGTGCCCAACTGGTTCGCGCTCCTTCTGGTCAATGGCAAAAGCTGTCAGCGGCAACTTCGGATCCTCCTCCTTCCCTCCGTTGGTGACAGACAGCGGGACGTTAGTCACGAATTCAAAGGATAACCTCTACGCGAATTTATTTTCCGTGAATTCAAGCCTCGATCCCGGTCTTTTAGAGCCACCTGTGGTCTCGCCGGTGCGGTCTTCGATGCGGGATGTGAGTTTTCGTCCGCGCACTATTCGACGCATTCTACGTGAACTAGATTGTAGGAAAGCTGCCGGCCCAGACGGAATACCAGCAATAGTCCTTAAGAACCGTGCTCCAGAACTATCGCCGGTTCTTGGCAGACTCTTCCGCTTATCTTATGCACGGAGGACCTTTCCTGCCTGCTGGAAAATCGCTCGAGTTCAGCCAATCCCAAAGACGGGAAAAAAGTGTCTCCCACAAAATTACCGTCCGATAGCTTTACTGTCCATTTTATCTAAGGTAACGGAAACAGTCATCAATACAGAGTTGGTTAAGTATTTGGAGTGCAACGAACTTCTGAATGATCGTCAATACGGATTCCGTGGCAGGCGTCCACGGGAGACCTTTTGACATTTTTAACCGATATATGGTCATCTGCGATATGAACGGCATGGTGAATCAAGGGCGGTCGCATTGAATATATCCAAGGCTTTTGACCGCGTCTGGCACGAGGCATTGCTGAGCAAACTTCGTTCATATGGTCTTTCCCAACAGCTTTCCTCGTGAATCGATCGATCCGGGTTGTTGTGGACGGCGAGTGTTCGGATATGTAGCCTGTTAATTCGGGGTGCCTCAAGGTTCTATTTTGGCTCCAACCTTGTTCTTGCTTCACATAAATGATTTGTTGGTGACAGCGGATGACAAGGTGTTCAGTTTTACGGATGATCGTACGCTTGTTTCCTCCTTTTCGAGTGTTCGGCCAATTGGTGCATCTGTGTCGCATCAGCTGAGATGTAGACAGATTGACTCTCTGAATCAGGATCTAGATAGGGTCCTGCAGTGGGGAAGGGCCAATCTCGCAGACTTCAATGCAACGAAGACACAATACACAACATTCACAAAGAAAAGTGGATCATCGGTTCCACAGCTGATGATTAATGGCCGGGCCCTCGAGGCTGGGGAAAGTTTGAAATTGCTCGGCGTCACGGTCTGTGGGAATGTATCATGGCATAAACGCGTGTCAAGTATCGCCAGGTCAGCCTCAGGAAAACTGAGCTATCTTTTTAGAGCCAAGAAATATTTTACTCTGGCCAGATCGGGGACTCGGCGCTGACGTCGGGACTACAGTCGCTATCACATTGTAGGCGCGTAGTCGACCTCTGTCTGTTTTACAGATATTATCACGGGTACTGCTCTTCGGAGATTCTTGGAATTGGTCCACGCAATTCGGCTTATATGCGCTCCACAAGACAATCCGACGGATCGCACCCGTTTGTGGTTCATGTCCCGACGGCGCGAACATCCCTGCATCAGAATTCATTCCGTTACAGAGCGGGGGGGGGGGGGGTGGTATGGAACTCCCTTCCCACGCAAGTGTTCCCGGAGCGTTACAACCTGCAACTGTTCAAAAAGAACTGCAACCGTTATTTGATGGCATCTCGGGGCGCCCACGCGGCGCTATAGGTTCGCCTCTCCCGAGAGAAGCCTAATAAAAAAAAAAAAAAAATGGCGATGTCTGTCAGCAGTAACTTAGCCTCCTCCTCCTTTCCTCCGTTGGTGACGGGCAGCTGCACACTAGTCACAAATTCAAAAGATAAAGCTAATGTGTTCGCGAATTTATTTTCCGCGAATTCAAACCTGATGTCGGTCTTTAGAAACCACCTGTGATCGCGCCGGTATGGACTTTGATGTGGGATGTGAGGTTCCGCCCACATACTATTCAACGCATTCTACGTGTGTTGGACTGTAAAACGGCAACCGGCCCGGATGAAATACCGGGAATAGTCCTTAAGAACTGTGCTCCAGAAATGCCGCCGGTTCTTGGAAAATCGCTCGAGCTCAGTCAATCCAAAGAGGGGAAAAAAGTGTCTCCCACAAAATTATCGGCCGATAACATTACTGTCTATGTTATCTAAGGTGATGGAAAAGGTTATCAATGCCGAGTTAATTAAGTATTTGGAGTGCAAGGGACTTCTGAATGATCGTCAATACGGATTCCGTGGCAGGCGGCCCACGGTAGACCTTTTGACACCTATAACCGTTATATGGACCATCTGCAATTGAGAGGAATGGGGAGTCAATGGCGGTCGCATTAGATATCTCCAAGGCCTTTGCCGCGTTTAGCATGATACGTCGCTGAGCAAACTTCTTTCATATCGACTTTCCCAACAGCTTTGCGGCTGGACGAAGAGCTTCCTCAAAAATCATTCGATCCCGGTTGTTGTGGACGGCGACTCTTCGGATATGTATCCTGTTATTTCTGGGGTGCCTCAAGTTGTTGCTTCACACAAATGATTTGCTCGAGTCGACGGATAACAGGGTGTTCAGTTTCGCGGATGATGGTAGGCTTGTTTCCTCCTTTTCGACCGATTAGTGCATCAACGTCGCACCAACTGAGATGTAGCCAGATCGAGTCTCTGAATTGGGAGCTGGATCTGGTCCTGCAGTGGGAAAATACCAATCTCGTGGACTTCAATGCAACGAAGGCACAATGCACAACATTCACAAAGAAAAGTGGATCATCGGTTCCACAACTGATGATGAATGGCCAGGCCCTCGAATTTGGGGAAATCATAAAATTGCTCAGCCTCACGGTCTGTGAGAATGTGTCGTGGCATAAACACGTGTCAAACATCACCAGGTCCGCCTCTGGAAAACTGAGTAATCTTTTTAGAGCCAAGAAATAGTCTACTCCGGCTCAAATTTTTCTTCTGATAAGTCCCAAATTAGACCCGCGTTCGAATATTGCTCTTATGTTTGGAGCTCTGCTCCTCAACCTAGTTGAGAGCACACAGACACACGCAATCAACCTGATCGGGGACTTGGCGCTGACGTCGGGACTACAGTCGGTATCACATTGTAGGCGCGTAGCTGGCCTTTGCCTGTTTTACAGATATTGTCACGGGTACTGTTCTTCGGAGATTTGTGGAATTGTTCCACGCAATTCTGTTTATATGCGCTCCACAAGACAATCCGATGGATCGTACCCGTTTGTGGTTCATGTCCCGACGGCGCGAACATCCCTGCATCAGAACTCGTTCCGTTACAGAGCGGGGAAGCTGTGGAACTCCCTTCCCACGCGAGTGTTCCCGGAGCGTTACAACTTGCAACTGTTCAAAAAGAACTGCAACAGTTATTTGATGGCATCTCGGGGCGCCCACTCGGCGCTATAGGTTCGCCTCGCCCGAGAGAAGCCTAATTTAAAAAAAAAAATTTATATAAATATATATATATATATATATATATATATATATATATATATATATATATACTTATATGTATATATATAAATATATATATATATATATGTATATATATATAAATATATATATATATACTTATATATATATATATATTTATATATATATATATAAATATATATATATATACTTATATATATATATATATATATATATATAAATATATATATATATATATTTATATATTTATATAGAAAACGAAACAAATATACGTAGAGTTATGTAGTGCGCTCGTACAGTGCCAATAACAATTACAGCCAATAATATTAATTACTTTTAGTCTAATATTGTTTAGGTTTAATAACCACCTCCCTTAACTCTTTGCAAGGCTACCTAATATCCCCTGCGCATTACATGATTTATAGACGAGGCCTAAGTGAGGGTGTACAATAAGAAACATTCAGAGAGATATTTGAATTTCAGGTTGAAAATACGTAGGTAGTAACTACCGTTAAAAAATAAAATAAAAATCTAGGATTCAGTTTTATTGAAATCAAACGTATATCACAGAATGACCACCTGCATGAGGTCAAAAGTCTGACCCCGTCTTTCAAATAGTCACCCAAAAGGCTACCAAAAAACACCCTTCTTTTATAAAACATACCTTAAAGAGTGTGAGACTGTGGCAAGATCGGTCGGCATATCATAGACATATCAAGTCTTGAACTCCATATTAAATTCAACACCCCAAATTTGTATATGCGCTTGGCCCAAACTCTTTTACATACAATTAGGAGGCGTCACTGACTAACATATCACTCCCTTGCTTAGCCGGTGACTGCTTGATAATTCTGAGTTTCTCAAACTCATGACATCACTTAATTAATCAAACCACCCAAAAGAATACTGCTAAGCATACGGACATTAGCACTGTTGCTCATTCAACGCACGTCCATCCATTGAACATTTGGTCATCAAGTGTTTTCCATAATGACCACAAGATAAAATTCGTTTTGAATTTATATCATCTTCGTGTGACTTGAACTCACTCAATTAGAAGGAATAAATCTCAAGCCCACGTTCGGTTACAAATGAATCATCGTAAGTTGTGACAGGAACCTGACTCCTACTCAAGTCCCACTACAACTCCGGGCCGATTGTCTACAGGAACTTATTCAGAGTTTTCAGCTGAGTCTGAAACAACAGCTGGATTCCATTGGGCTTGATATCTAAAAATAAGACCGTAACGACGGAAGCTGTCCAGCACACTGACTCAAACATAAACTGATAAGGCTGCCAATTAACAGCACTGCGCAATGGATCAGAGCTCCATTCATCGTTTGATTATCAGTCGAGTGAACATTGTTTTCTTTTAAAATTATTAATAATAGAAAAACCAAACGTTTGAAATGCGTATCAGGATTCAATTGTTGCTGATCCTAATGAGCGTGACTCTCAGTGTATCGTGGATGTACGGGTTTTCAAGGTCATCCCGTCGCTCAGACCCCAAACAGAATTGTCCCATGGTAAGTGCCTTAGTTTAGTAAGAATGTCCGGAATGTAGACCTCGACACGCTTTCGTTGCGAATGTACTCGAAAACTCATTAGTCCGCGACAATGGTGCCACACGTGGTTAATCGATGATTTTGAAAGATCGCCAGGAAGTAATTGAAGATCGGACCAACGCACCAGTCGCAGTTAAGTGATGACATCTATCCAATACCTAGAAAGTTTTTGTTAACATAGCGGACAAGGTGCGCCTCACACATATGTAAACACTCTGGTAAGCGGATTAGACAAATAGGCTACACGCAGCCAGCGCTACCATGGACACAGAAGCATTGTTTGGACTGCATGCCACGAGGAAACGATAGCTATATCAAAAGAAACGGCATCAGCTGAATCAAGAAGTGAAAACACTGTGAACGAGAGCCCAACGAGAGCTGTTGCAAATCATGCCTAATGGAATGTGGCAGCCAATACGAAATCGCAAGTTCCATTCACAGACATCTAAAATTTAACAAGCTAGTTAACACACTTACGAAAGCTATAATCCGTGCGGTTTCTTTAATGTATTTCTTACGGTCCAATCGCTAATCGATCGATAGTGTGGCATTGTGCCACTGCTTGGTACACCCACAATCTTTGGCATTGTGAATATCTTTGCTCTGTTGTTCAATTATTTTTGAGATCACTTGTTTTATGCCTTTGTTATGCCGTTTTTATTTTTTGTGTGTAGTTGTCTGAAAGTATGTGGATTTAAAAAATGCATGCATATATTTTTGACTGCTACTTTTCGGACGGTATGATCTTTTAGTTGCCTGGCGCTGAATCCCGATTCCTGACTTTTTGCTTTACCACTATATAGCTCAAGCCCCCATGTACATTTTTCCTATCTATATCAAAATTTCTCTCCAATTCTGGGTTGGTACCCCTAGATCCTCTTTCGCACTTTTTACTTTTCTATTCCAAATCTCACGTCTGAATATATGTTTCCCTGTCTATATGAAACTTGCTCTATTCTTCTGCATTGATATATTCTGCATTGATGCCCTTCTACTCCATTCCTCATTCAAGTCCCCATACAAGTTTTGCTACATGCCTGCCTATAGCAGTCTAGCTTAATTGTTCCTCATTGACATCGTTCCATTCTTATTTCAAAACCGCAATTTATATGGGTTTCTAAGAATTACCCATGGTACCACTCTTGATGTTCTGTGCAAATTGTCGAGTGAGACCGAGCTCTTAAGGCTTCTTTTGTGACTTCATCAGTCGTTCCCAGTGACGATCTTCGTTTTTGTTTTTCCAAGTCGATATCGATTTAAATGTATTTTCATCCTCTATTTTCAAGGATTTATAAAGGACAATTGCACGTACAGACACCGAAGGATACCAACGTCATTAAAAGTTCACTTTTCACAACTACCACCGTCTTTTTCAATAACATTACTGTAAGTCATGGGACCGATTGGTGAATCACTGATGAATTGATCGCCATAGAGTAAAGAAAGTTCTGCTGCCCTTATATATTAAGTGTTCAGTATATCAAAACAAACACAGACTCGAAATTGTGCAATGCGGCTGAAGAACGATTTATTGCATTTTATCGCATATTTAAGAATATCTTATAAGTTAAACGGCACGCACTCATCACCTATAGTTGGTGGGAAGATATTTTCCTTTCCAATTTTCGCATTGAGCTCCCCGAAGAGGATTTTAGCATCGAATGATGAGTTCCCATCAAATACTTCCTCTAGAGTCTCGTAGAACGTGTCTTTCCTTTCTTCGTCCGTAGATTCTGTTGGGGCGTGTACATTTATAAATACATAATTGAACCATGAGCCCTGTATTTAAAGCACCGACATTCGGCAATTAATAAATTTCACATCTTTTATATGGTGCGTAATGTTCTTGCTTATGATGAAGCCGGTTCCGAGGTTATGTGTATCGGTTCCTCCACGCGCCAGTGTAAACCCGTTGGCTTCGATTACTTGCTGGGGGAGTCGGACTGCCTGAAGCGCGCTAGTGTCCATTTTATATTGTTCCGCGTTTTCTACGACCGTCTGTATCGCGCCTGGTTTATATAACGTTCGAACATTCCACGTGCCGACGCGTATATCTCGCTTTTTCCGTTTTTCCCTACATCTCCTTTTTGCTGAGTCGGTGTTTTCTTGATGATTTGTTTGCTTATGGTAGTGTCGACTCATCACACCTACGCCTACCGGGTTTTTCGTGAGATTGTTTTTTGTATATTGATTATTAATTTTTGTTCCCACGAGTCTTGGGGTTTCAAACAGTCCGCCATATCAGAGTCGCTCTTGGTATGGTAAGGTCTGCTTACTGCTCTGATTCGACCCGGTGTCAGAGAGGTGCCAATGTGCACGGTGACTCGTAACACCCTGGATTAGGGGTGGTAGATATTTGCGTGTTACTCCTCGCTACCCTGTCTGACATGGGTGCCCCTACTGGAGCGTATGCTTCCGTCAGCATAGCCTGAGTGATTCGTTGTAGTTTAAGCCCCCGCACCACGTCAAGGTTTCTACCAAACAGGGGAGAGTTTGATTAAGAAATTTTAAAATTCGATTCGAGATTCTTAAAAATGAAATAGGAATATGATCTTTGAAAAGAAGACATTAGACCAAGAAGTTGTGGTGTAGCGTAGCTACACTATAGTCAGGGGGTTGACGACCGATAGCCCACGGGGGGCGAAGCTCTTTAGTTATGTTATATTAAATTATATTCAGATGAAAGATATTATGCACTGGCGTGAAAACCGCCAACGAGACAGCACGTACGCTTCTGCATCGTGATCCGTACCATCGGATCAATTGTGCAGTCCGTTTTGGGATTCTTAGATACACATAAGATACCCAATTGCATTATCGGTTCGGGCGCGAAGTCTTACTGTGAGATCCTAAACAAACGAATCTTCACACACGCGTCTGAGTGCAGTGCAAAGTTTTCTGTGCGATCCTATGCAAACAAACGGATCTCCGCACACGCGTCTTAGTGCTGTGAAAAGTACGAGAATATACACGCGAGTGATGTGCAGTGCGGGAAAACTCTCTACCCTTTCCATCCCTTGTGACTGTTTTCCTATTTTTCGCACCTCTGTCTGCGTCCCTCAGGCATCGATACTCTCGATTGATTAATAATCTTTGGAGAGTTTCTTGTGTCTAAATGGCATAATGTTCACCATGGAAGGGATGTAACCTGGATTTCGACACGGATCTAGTGGGGCACCTACTACAAGGGTATAACACCTGTAGTGGTTGCTTTCGCTTATCTATTGCTGGTCCCGACTTGCATCCTTTCCCGAGGCGGTATTGGTTTTCTGTGTAGGGCCATTTCAATGGAGTGGGATTTTCGCGTTGATTTGTGTAACACTCGCAGCTTCAGATGCAATTTCTCTTCTGTGTCTGCCCATGTTTCTACCCAGAAACCAACTATCCTTGCACTAATACAGATATTTCCGATTTTAATCTACCTGGATATAACTTAGTGCCTCTGTTCTTTCCACACCGTGGTATAGCCAGATGCATACGAAATGATATTGCTTATCAGCTTCTGCCACAATATGGGCTCTGTTCCAACCCAGAATTTAATTTCTCGTGGCTAAAACTACACGTTCGTAAGCATATCATGCATTACTGCTTTCTTTACAGAAGCCCAAACTTGGATAGAAATGCATCCTTTAACGAATTTGATGTTCTACGGATAGGATCTTGACCCTATATCCGCACACTGAAATCGTTATTGCGGGTGATTTTATTGTGCATAACTCTCAGTGGCTTCGTCACTCCGGAACAACAACACCTGAAGGTCAATATGTCCAGCTTTTTGCTGATTCAAATAGCTTAACACAACTTTGTCAATGAGCCAACATGGGTACCAGATATATATGGTCATTTCGCCAACACACTGGACCTGTTTCTCACCTCCCACCCAAACAAATCCACAATTGAAGTTTCTTCGCCCTTGGGCAGTTCAGACCACTGTGTCGTGTCAACTACATTTCGTCTAACCAACAGTAGCATTAATGAGAAAGCTCCCAAAAGAACAATATGGTTCTACGACAAAGCCAACTGGGAAGGTCTGAACATTTTTTTTGTGAGGTTAATGGTCGTTATTTTTCCTCCATAACGATGGTGACTCTATAGCGGACACATTGACAGTCACGATTCTACTTGGCATGCGGACCTTTATCAGAGTATCAAACCCAAGAGATATATGTGGTTCGATTCTGGGTGCAGAGAAGAGTTGAGCTTCCGGTTGTATAAATCAAACAATACTAAGAAGAACTGGAAAAGATTTAAGAAAGCTAGGAATGACTGTAATGCTTATATTCAACGCGCCAAGTTCTTGCATGACCAGAGAGTGAGACAAAAATACTACAGTCTGTCACTGGTAGTAGAAACTTCTGGGCATTCGTGAAAAACATTCAAAACTCGGTCTCTTCATCCATTCCATCGCTTATAGTCGATGACAAACCAGTCACCACTGCAATAGAGAAGGCGAATCTACTTGCTGCACATTTTGCAGCCAACTCAACTCTGCCTGATACCGCATCAGTTCCACCTCAACTTGGGCATAAGCAGCACACCATGAGCCAAATTCGCTTCTGAACGCGTACTGTTGCCCGCGCACTCAAAGAGCTAAACGCACACAAATCCGCTGGTCCGGACGGCATTCCCCCCAATCCTCTTGAAGAGATGTTCCTCTTCACTCGCCAAACCACTGCGGAAACTCTTCCATTTGTCTTATTCTACTGGTCGTTTCCCAAATAGATGAAAGTCAGCGGACATTCAGCCAATTCCCAAAAAGGGTGACAAATCATGCCTTTCTTTTTATCGACCCGTAGCACTAACTTCTATTCTCTCCAATGTAATGGAATCTCTTATCAACCGTCAACTTTCAAAATATCTGGAATCAAATGACCTCCTCAATGACCGCCAATATGACTTTCGTAGCAACAGGTCCACAGGAGATCTGATGGCGTACCTTACCGAAAAGTGGAGCCATTCCATCTACTACCTCGGTGAAAGCAAGGTAGTCGCATTGGATATTTCAAAAGCCTTCGACAGAGTTTGGCATCCAGCTCTTTGTCAAAATTGCATTCATATGGAGTGGACAATTCCCTAATCCAATGTATAAGAGACTATCTTTCTGGCTGTTCAATCCAAGTGGTTCTTGATGGTGTCAAATCTGTCTCCCATCAAATTAATGCAGATGTTCCCCAGGGTTCGGTACTCTCACCCATTCTCTTCCTCATCTTTATAAATGATCTCTTGTCAATTACTCACCACCCAATTCACTCGTTTGCTGATGATAGCACGTTGAGTTTCTCATACTCATACGAACACTCCCGTCCAAACTCTTCGAACGTCACTACCAACCAGCAACTTATGCTTGATACATTGAATTCAGACCTCAACAAGATATATCAGTGGGGTTTATCTAACCGAGTAGAATTCAATGCCCTGAAAACTCAGTGCTGCCTCTTGTCGTCAAAGGTGAACCCCAAAGTAAATATACGGTCTCTGAACGGCACTTGCGTCGACGAAGCCAAGGAATTATCAATCCTCTGCACTCGAATTAATTCGACTCTTAACTGGAATGACCATATATTTGAAGCTGCGAAAAGTGCAGCCAAAATTCCTTAAGAGATGCAAAAGATACTGCACTCCATCCAACCTGGCCACTATTTACAAGGCGTATATTCGTCCAAAAATGGAGTTCAACTCCCATATTAGGTCAGGCGCATCCAAAACTGCACTACACGTGCTCGACAGAATGCAAAAACGAGCAGGCTGGGTCCCCAGGCCGTAAGTGGATCAAGTCCGCCCTTAGAACACAGGCGCAACGTATCATGCCTATCTGTTTTCTATAGGTATTACCACGGTCGTTGCTTAACTGAACTTGCTGAATGTGTTCTGCCCCTTCAGACATTTCCCCGCGATACCCGTCAATCTGTGAATGCGCATCAGTTCACGTTGAAAGTCAACTTTAGGCGCACAAATAAACATAGAGAGTCTTTCTTTAGCCGAACCACACGTATGTGGAATGTTCTGCCTGATCATGTGTTTCCTGGCCGTTGTAATGTCCAGACATTCAAGACCAATATACATCGACACCTCCTTTCCTTATCCACTTCCTCTCCATCCACTCGCACTGTGCTCTGAGATTTAAGGGTACTTCAAAATCCCCTTTTGTGCGCGCGTTAGTGTAAAAAAGAACTATTATATGTCATATGTATGAATTGTAAATTGTGTGGTCGTTTATCCTCTGTCATTGAAATTATTATTTTTTATGCTATATTTTATTCACACATATGTTTATCATATGTCGTTTAACACCTCAGAATTCAAGCTTCGTTCTTAACGATGGCGTAGCCGAGTCAGTGAGATTATCAACTTCCGCCAATAAATAATAAATAATAATAAATAATAAATAATAAATAATAAATAATAAATAATAAATAATAAATAATAAATAATAAATAATAAATAATAAATAATAAATAATAAATAATAAATAATAAATAATAAATAATAAATAATAAATAATAAATAATAAATAATAAATAATAAATAATAAATAATAAATAATAAATAATAAATAATAAATAATAAATAATAAATAATAAATAATAAATAATAAATAATAAATAATAAATAATAAATAATAAATAATAAATAATAAATAATAAATAATAAATAATAAATAATAAATAATAAATAATAAATAATAAATAATAAATAATAAATAATAAATAATAAATAATAAATAATAAATAATAAATAATAAATAATAAATAATAAATAATAAATAATAAATAATAAATAATAAATAATAAATAATAAATAATAAATAATAAATAATAAATAATAAATAATAAATAATAAATAATAAATAATAAATAATAAATAATAAATAATAAATAATAAATAATAAATAATAAATAATAAATAATAAATAATAAATAATAAATAATAAATAATAAATAATAAATAATAAATAATAAATAATAAATAATAAATAATAAATAATAAATAATAAATAATAAATAATAAATAATAAATAATAAATAATAAATAATAAATAATAAATAATAAATAATAAATAATAATAAATAATAAATAATAATAAATAATAAATAATAAAGAATAAATAATAATAAATAATAAATAATAATAAATAATAAATAATAATAAATAATAAATAATAAATAATAAATAATAATAAATAATAATAAATAATAATAAATAATAAATAATAATAAATAATAAATAATAAACAATAAATAAACAATAAATAATAATAAATAATAATTGTTGTGGATCCGCCCTAAGCTGCGCACTCTATGCGATTGTAGCGCCGGACCGGGCGTTACGAGTAAAAGACAAATGAATTCACGCCCTAATGCGCTCGCTCTACTTCTGACAGTTACACCAAACCGAACGCGCCTTTGGCTAGATGCGTCTCTATCATATTGCCGCGTCAGACTAATACATGTTTGTTAAAACCAAGTTCACGGGTGCTTCGTTGAATAAAGAATATATTTCGTACGAGGAGTCACCGTTTATTTCATATCCTGCTACCACAATAATAAATAATAAATAATAAACAATAAATAATAATAAATAATAAAGAATAAATAATAATAAATAATAATAAATAATAAATAATAAATAATAAATAATAAATAGTAAATAATAAATAATAAATAATAAATAATAAATAATAAATAATAAATAATAAATAATAAATAATAAATAATAAATAATAAATAATAAATAATAAATAATAAATAATAAATAATAAATAATAAATAATAAATAATAAATAATAAATAATAAATAATAAATAATAAATAATAAATAATAAATAATAAATAATAAATAATAAATAATAAATAATAAATAATAAATAATAAATAATAAATAATAAATAATAAATAATAAATAATAATAAATAATAAATAATAATAAATAATAAATAATAAAGAATAAATAATAATAAATAATAATAAATAATAAATAATAATAAATAATAAATAATAAATAATAAATAATAATAAATAATAATAAATAATAAATAATAATAAATAATAAATAATAAACAATAAATAATAATAAATAATAATTGTTGTGGATCCGCCCTAAGCTGCGCACACTATGCGATTGTAGCGCCGAACCGGGCGTTACGAGTAAAAGACAAATGAATTCACGCCCTAATGCGCTCGCTCTACTTCTGACAGTTACACCAAACCGAACGCGCCTTTGGCTACATGCGTCTCTTTCATATTGCCGCGTCAGACTAATACATGTTTGTTAAAACCAAGTTCACGGGTGCTTCGTTGAATAAATAATATATTTCGTACGAGGAGTCGCCGTTTATTTCATATCCTGCTACCACAATAATAAATAATAAATAATAAACAATAAATAATAATAAATAATAATAAATAATAAATAATAAATAATAATAAATAATAAAGAATAAATAATAATAAATAATAAATAATAAATAATAATAAATAATAAATAATAAATAATAAATAATAAATAATAAATAATAAATAATAATAAATAAATAATAAACAATAAATAATAAATAATAATTGTTGTGGACCCGCCCTAAGCTGCGCACTCTATGCGATTGTAGCGCCGGACCGGGCGTTACGAGTAAAAGACAAATGAATTCACGCCCTAATGCGCTCGCTCTACTTCTGACAGTTACACCAAACCGAACGCGCCTTTGGCTACATGCGTCTCTTTCATATTGCCGCGTCAGACTAATACATGTTTGTTAAAACCAAGTTCACGGGTGCTTCGTTGAATAAATAATATATTTCGTACGAGGAGTCCCCGTTTATTTCATATCCTGCTACCACAATAATAAATAATAAATAATAAACAATAAATAATAATAAATAATAATAAATAATAAATAATAATAAATAATAAAGAATAAATAATAATAAATAATAAATAATAATAAATAATAAATAATAAATAATAATAAATAAATAATAAACAATAAATAATAAATAATAATTGTTGTGGACCCGCCCTAAGCTGCGCACTCTATGCGATTGTAGCGCCGGACCGGGCGTTACGAGTAAAAGACAAATGAATTCACGCCCTAATGCGCTCGCTCTACTTCTGACAGTTACACCAAACCGAACGCGCCTTTTGATACATGCGTCTCTTTCATATTGCCGCGTCAGACTAATACATGTTTGTTAAAACCAAGTTCACGGGTGCTTCGTTGAATAAAGAATATATTTCGTACGAGGAGTCACCGTTTATTTCATATCCTGCTACCACAATAATAAATAATAAATAATAAACAATAAATAATAATAAATAATAAAGAATAAATAATAATAAATAATAATAAATAATAAATAATAAATAATAAATAATAAATAGTAAATAATAAATAATAAATAATAAATAATAAATAATAAATAATAAATAATAAATAATAAATAATAAATAATAAATAATAAATAATAAATAATAAATAATAAATAATAAATAATAAATAATAAATAATAAATAATAAATAATAAATAATAAATAATAAATAATAAATAATAAATAATAAATAATAAATAATAAATAATAAATAATAAATAATAAATAATAAATAATAAATAATAAATAATAAATAATAAATAATAAATAATAAATAATAAATAATAAATAATAAATAATAATAAATAATAAATAATAATAAATAATAAATAATAAAGAATAAATAATAATAAATAATAATAAATAATAAATAATAATAAATAATAAATAATAAATAATAAATAATAATAAATAATAAATAATAATAAATAATAAATAATAAACAATAAATAATAATAAATAATAATTGTTGTGGATCCGCCCTAAGCTGCGCACACTATGCGATTGTAGCGCCGAACCGGGCGTTACGAGTAAAAGACAAATGAATTCACGCCCTAATGCGCTCGCTCTACTTCTGACAGTTACACCAAACCGAACGCGCCTTTGGCTACATGCGTCTCTTTCATATTGCCGCGTCAGACTAATACATGTTTGTTAAAACCAAGTTCACGGGTGCTTCGTTGAATAAATAATATATTTCGTACGAGGAGTCGCCGTTTATTTCATATCCTGCTACCACAATAATAAATAATAAATAATAAACAATAAATAATAATAAATAATAATAAATAATAAATAATAAATAATAATAAATAATAAAGAATAAATAATAATAAATAATAAATAATAAATAATAATAAATAATAAATAATAAATAATAAATAATAAATAATAAATAATAAATAATAATAAATAAATAATAAACAATAAATAATAAATAATAATTGTTGTGGACCCGCCCTAAGCTGCGCACTCTATGCGATTGTAGCGCCGGACCGGGCGTTACGAGTAAAAGACAAATGAATTCACGCCCTAATGCGCTCGCTCTACTTCTGACAGTTACACCAAACCGAACGCGCCTTTGGCTACATGCGTCTCTTTCATATTGCCGCGTCAGACTAATACATGTTTGTTAAAACCAAGTTCACGGGTGCTTCGTTGAATAAATAATATATTTCGTACGAGGAGTCCCCGTTTATTTCATATCCTGCTACCACAATAATAAATAATAAATAATAAACAATAAATAATAATAAATAATAATAAATAATAAATAATAATAAATAATAAAGAATAAATAATAATAAATAATAAATAATAATAAATAATAAATAATAAATAATAATAAATAAATAATAAACAATAAATAATAAATAATAATTGTTGTGGACCCGCCCTAAGCTGCGCACTCTATGCGATTGTAGCGCCGGACCGGGCGTTACGAGTAAAAGACAAATGAATTCACGCCCTAATGCGCTCGCTCTACTTCTGACAGTTACACCAAACCGAACGCGCCTTTTGATACATGCGTCTCTTTCATATTGCCGCGTCAGACTAATACATGTTTGTTAAAACCAAGTTCACGGGTGCTTCGTTGAATAAATAATATATTTCGTACGAGGAGTCCCCGTTTATTTCATATCCTGCTACAACAGGTTATGGGCCCAGGCTTAAACATCGTCTGGATATTCGTGGTTGGCAATCGAAAAGACGAGAAGACAACGTGGAAAATACACCCGGAAATATTACCTCACTGCAAACAAAATGGACGGTCAAGCTATGAACATAATGCGCATACAAATGCTAACCAGAGAAAATGTTGATACCTGGAGACTAAGAATGTGGGCACTCATGACAAAAAACAAAACGTGGGCTCACGCAAGCGGCGAAAAACCGAAACCGGAAGCAGCCGAAAATTTGCAAGCGTGGAAAGACGAGAACGAAAAGGCGAAAGCCGATTTGTATCTCGCTGTTGGCGATGCCGAACTCAGGCAAATTAGATACTGCGAAACAGCCCGAGAAATTTGGTTGAAACTGGAAGCAATTTTCGAATCGAAAGGACCGGCGAAAAAGGCATCATTGTGGAAACGGCTAATGAATCATCGACTCAACGAAGGCGGAGATGTACAACGACACGTCGACGAATTCTCCGATATGGTCGACAAAATGTCCGAATTATTCGTACAAGTCAGCATTGAATTACAATCGATCATGCTTTTACACAGTCTACCGGAGAGCTACGAGTTGCCTTCGCCGGAACATCTGAAAATTAAAATCCTCGACGAAAGCGCGACGAGAAGACAACGCAGCCAAGCCGAAGACCAAGCAATGTTCGCGAGAAAAGGAACGCCGAATTGGAAAAAGACTACGAACCAAGCGTCGAACAAGTCCGTCGATAAATCGGATGATCAACGTACCGGCGGACCATTCAAATACAAATGCCATAGATGTCGCCAAATCGGTCACATGGCCATACATTATCCGGAGAGGGCTGAACGAAACGCCAAACATCCCGAAAACACAGAAAAAGCCGCCATCGGTGAAGACATTTCCTTCCTCACCTCCCACACAGACGCAGATTCTTGCTTTGCAGAGAACGTTCAGAAAAACGATACGTGGTGTCTCGATAGTGGATGCACATCACACCTATGCCACGACAAGGACGTATTCGAACAAATCGCAAGTGCTGGAAATTTAAAGATTAATCTGGCAAATCATGGCTCCACCGACGTAAAAGCGAAAGGAACCGTACAAATCGCGGCATCTGACGGAGACACGACTCGGCTCATACGTCTGGAAAACGCACTGCACGTACCCGACCTGCGTAACAATCTCGTCTCGGACACGAAGATGACGGACGCCGGAAACAGCGTGACGTTCACGCGCGAAGGAGCTACAATAAAAAGCAACCACGGATCTACGATCGCAGTGGCAGATCGGAAAGGAGATCTCTATTTTCTCCGCGAATCCGGAAAAGAATCGATCTGCGCCCTGTCTACGGGAACGCGTAAGCCTTTAATAACCGTTTGGCGCGAGAGATTCGGCCACCTTAACCGCCGCGATCACTTGGAGATGAGCAAAAGAGGGATAGTGTCCGGACTTGACCTAGAAGACGACAGAACCACAAATACATGCGAAATTTGTTCGGAAGCGAATATTACCGCGCTACCCTTCGGAAAGAAATCGCACCGAAGCGGAAGATTATTGGATATCGTCCATGCCGACGTATGCGGACCGATGAGAGACGAATCAAGGGGCAAAGCTAGGTACTTCCTCACGCTAACCGACGACTACTCTCGTTGGACAGAAGTAAGGTTTTTGCAACAGAAAGGCGACGTCTTGAAGTTTTTCAAGGAATTCAAGACTCTCGTCGAAAATATATCAGGACGAAGAATTAAATATAAGCAATCCGACAACGGACGAGAGTTTTATAACGAACAATTCGACAGATTCTTAAAGGGAGAGGGATTTGCGCGAAAACTCACGGCGCCATACACTCCCCAGTTAAATGGAGTAGCGGAATGGAAAAACCGCACGCTCTCGGAAATGGCGCGTTGCATGTTGACGTAATCCAAGCTCTCAACCTCATTTTGGGCAGAAGTGATCGCCACAGCAAACTTCATAAGAAATCGATGCATTACGAAGACGCTAGGAGATAAAACTCCTTACGAATTATGGCACGGAAAACGCCCGAACGTGGAGAACATGCGAAATTTCGGAGAGACTGCATATATGTTGGATAAAACTCCCGGAAAAGGGAAGCTGGAACCGCGAGGTGTGAAATGCATTTTCCTCGGATACGACGAATCGACTCAAGGCTATCGAGTATGGGTATCAAACAAACGAAGAGTAAGCACGACACGAGACATCAAATTTACTGATACCGATACATCGTCATCGTCTTCATCAAATCTGAATCGAGATTCGAATCACAATCCCGAGGGAGTATCACTGCCGAATTTCTTTGAACCTCACCTAGGTGGGGACCACGACGAGGAATCGAGAAATGAATCGCAGGAACACGACAACCCGACGGGAGAAAGGGACGAGATCACCGAAAGTTAGACCTAGAAAGATTCTCACTGGACGACCCGGTCGCACGCGAACATTGTATCGAATCACACAAGAAGACGAAGATCCTCGCGGGTGGGGCGGGGATGACATCGACCGAACTCTCGACGACGAGGAGTCGTACATCTCGGACGGCCTGGTGGCAAATTTAGCTAGTCTTCACTCGGAGGTCCCGTATCGGCAAGCATTGAACGGACCGGACAAAGAAGAATGGTTGGACGCCATTACCGAAGAAGTCAAATGCTTAATCAAGAACGATACATGGCTGATCGTTAATCGACCCAAGAATCGCAACGTGGTCGGATGTCGAATGGTTCTCAGGAACAGTGCTACTTGCACTGGCGGTCAAGCACGACCTTAAGGTGCATCAGATGGTAATCACGACCGCCTACTTAAACGGTACGATCGAAGAGAAAACATACATGGAATTACCCTATTTACTCGCAGGGTGTTTGAAGAAAATCGTCGCGACACAAGGCAAATCCGATATCGAGAGCCGGCCAAGGAAATCCTGAAACAGCTTCAGGGTGGCGAAAAGGTTTGTCGTTTGAAAAGGGCTTTGTACGGCCTTAAACAGGTCGGTCGGCAATGGTATAAGAAACTGAATGGGAAACTCGAAGAATTAAATATGACACCGACGAGCGCGGATCCAAGCGTTTATCGCATCAAACTAGAGGGAGAACCGTTGATAATACTAGTCTACGTTGACGACATTTTGATATTCTATCGAGGCCAGAAGAATCTTGATTTCGTCCGAAAAGGTTTGTCGCAGGAATTCGAAGCGCGAAATCTGGGACCAGCTCGCTATTGTTTGGGGATCGAAATCGCCAAGAGCAGAAATCAAATTACCATTTCTCAACCAAATTACGTTCGGGAACTACTCTCTCGATTTCGGATGGAGGACTGTAACGCCGTCAGTACTCCCGTTGAATCGGGTTCGAGGCTCGAAAAGAACGTTGAAGAAGAAGGATCACCAGGAGGAAATCGGCCCTATCGCGAGCTTGTCGGAGCTCTGAATTACTTGGCGAATGCCACAAGACCGGACGTTTCGCATATTGTCAATTGTCTCAGTCAATTCAACACTTGTCACGGCGAGGCACACTGGAAGGCGGCGAAACGCGTCCTGAGATATCTGAAGGGGACCGTCGACTTCGGAATCACGTACACGAAGAGCATGAAAACCTTGGAAGGGTTTGTTGACGGCGATTGGGCTGGGTGCCCGGTATATCGAAGGTCGTATACCGGATACGTCTTTAACCTGAGCGGTGCCGCCATCAGCTGTGAGTCGAGGAAACAGCGCACCGTCGCGCTTTCGTCCACTGAGGCGGAGTACATGCCATTAACTGAAGCCGCGAGAGAAGCCCTACACATACAGGGATTCTTGTCGGAGCTCAAGCTGTTCGAGTGTGAAAGGGTTCTGGTGATGAACGACAACCGAGGGGCACAACTGCTGACCCTGAAGCACATGTTTCACGCGAGATTGAAACACATCGACATCAGGCATCATTTCGTCAGAGATGTCTTGCGCGAAGGTTGACTGGATATTAAGCACCTTCCTTCGGATAAGATGCCCGCGGATTTTCTCACGATGGGATTGACAAAAGAAAAACATCAGAAGTGTCTGGATTTGATCGGCGTCGGGTGTTCTTCAGAGGATCGACCTAGCACTACAATCGAGGGGGAGTATTGTGGATCCGCCCTAAGCTGCGCGCTCTATGCGATTGTAGCGCCGGACCGGGCGTTACGAGTAAAAGGCAAATGAATTCACGCCCTAATGCGCTCGCTCTACTTCTGACAGTTACACCAGACCGAACGCGCCTTTTGCGACATGCGTCTCTTTCATATTGCCGCGTCAGACTAATACATGTTTGTTAAAACCAAGTTCACGGGTGCTTCGTTGAATAAATAATATATTTCGTACGAGGAGTCGCCGTTCATTTCATATCCTGCTACCACAACAATAAATAATAAATAATAATAAATAATAAACAATAAATAATAACTAATACATAATAATAAATAATAAATAAGAGTAAATAATAAATAATAATAAATAGTAAATAATAATAAATAATAATAAAAAATAAATATTTTATTTTTTAATCAGATTTGTGGTGTTAAAGCTTATTACTTACACATATTTATGCACCTCCACGACCAGAATCCAGGATTGATCTCCAAGAACTTAGATCTAAGTGACATGAATTATTACTGTGAGGTTACCGAGAAAGCACAATGTGTACACGTTTGTGCTAGACAGGTATCTGGAGTTCGATACAGACATCTTACTACCTAATTCTGATTACCAGACAAGTCGTGTCATTCAAATGTCGCTATTTTGCCCCCATGACTCTCTGTCTTTACACATCTTTACCTGGCGACCACCGGAATAATAAATTCCGGCTCATCTGATTATATTATGACGATGTCTAATAACATCTCACTATCTTCATTCCTTTTTTTATATACTCAGGTGAAGGCCATTCGCAACTTCGATCTTGAGTCGATGATGGGTTTTTGGTACGTTGTCCAGTACTATGCGTCCAGCGAGGAGCTTCCAGAGTACGCGTGCATGCAAAGTCGTTTCACATTCTCGGATCAAGACCAACACGTAAGTACCTCGTATCCGCGGCTTCTGCGATCTGAATTGCATTATTCTATTTTTGCTTTTAAGAACTAGAACACGAACGAGTTACCAAGAGGTGTAGAAATTGAAGATCCTTTTAGTAGTGCGGTCAGGTTTTTGCTTTCGTTGAGGGAGAAGATGATCTGACTCGGCTCTTCTTAGTATTTGGGATGCATGGGCTTCTAGGCCTTGGTAAGTTTTGTCACGAGGAAGTCAACGGTCGGATGAAAGTTTGTCGCTAAAAAAATCTCAGCCAAACGGCAGTTGAATAATAATGTGTGATTACGTTTTGTGTTATAAATTTCATCGCGGAGGTGAGCTTAGAAAGTGGAATGTATTTACCTGTACTGATGGGTGGATGAACCTGATTATTTATGTGAGAAATGCAGACATCTTCTTCCGAGGAATGCCAACTTAAGTACTTGTAGAATTAATATATTAATAAGAAATTTTTGCTCTTCATCGGTAGATAAGCGATCTAAACGAGTGTTAAGATCTTTAAAATGTTTCTAATCAAATACATAACTTGATTGTTGACACATTAAACATCATCGTTTTTGTGTGTTCAATTTGATACAAGTTTCCCAATTGCATTCCTATATCAATTTGCAATATCCTATCTATGTTAATCATGTGGTTTTAAATTTGATACAATAATGTAAATTATACCCGATTAATTTGTGATACCTTAGTATTTTTAAGATCACCGTATAAGGCAATCATTCTTCGATTGTTTGAAGTTGCTAGAACAGTTCACAGGTGTGCCAATTTAGTATAATATATGCGCATAAATGGTCACCTTAAATATCAATACACAAAGTGGCTTGAAAAAATGGGATAGCGTTTGAAATTTTGGCACATTGGTCTTGGATAGATGCAGATTGTGACCATTAGGAAACAAATGATATGAATAACTACCTTTTGCAGTTTTCTGTCCGTCTAAAATTGTCTTTTAATGCGAATCGGGGCTCAATCTCGGATTTACGGCTTTCCCGAACGAATACTTTTTTTTGTTTTCTTTAGTAGTAGTAGTAGTAGTAGTAGTAGTTTTATTTCTTATATGGTTTGTACATTACAATACTTGACTAGTATGAAATCTTGTACATTAGCCACACTTCCCTAACTTCAAATTCTTCAGCGTTTACCTAAGAGTTCAATTAATTCTTGTTATTATCGTACTCACGATTTTCTATACTCAGGAACATTAACAATATATTATTATTACAAAAATTGGTCAAAAGTAATTATACGACACTATACTGATTCAATTATACTATCAATTCGATTAATCAAATATCTCGAATTTCAGGTTACCATGAACTTCACATACATTTACGCAGAAGATCCACTCCGAGAAAAGCTGCAAGGAAATATAACTTGGATGATACCACAGTTCGATATTCCGGCCCATTGGATGCACATAGAGGACATTTGTAATCAACGCTCTTAACCGCTTCCTTCACATTATTTTAAAGTACTTCTTTTTATTAGACGAAGGAATCTACAACACCTACGTTCTGGATACTGACTACAAAACTTGGGCCTTGATCATGCACTGTGCAGAAAAAGCAAAATCGCCTCGATATCTGTCTGCTCTTCTTTTATCCCGTGAGCAAACCCTTGGAGATAATGTTGTAAATTTTTTAAGGTACGTTTTTTTAAATTAACTACCAAGCAAAGGGTTTACCAATAAGCGTATTAGTAACATACCTTGAAATATAAACTAGTGACAAGAGCGTGGGTCTCACCTTAATTTCAAGAAAAATCGGCGTCGTTATGTCTTGCAAATAATACGTAAATGTCCGCATCGAAACCGTTATTAATTTCAACAGCACAACAATTTTTAATAAGTTAATTAGACATACGACGATTGGCTATTAAATAATGAGATCATGCATGTACTACAATAGTTATGAATATGCCAAATGCATTCATGCAACAATTTTTAATAAGTTAATTAGACATACGACGATTGGCTATTAAATAATGAGATCATGCATGTACTACAATAGTTGCATTCGTGCAACAAGTGAGTGATGTATAGTCTCCATTGCCCCTTCTCGTGTATGACTAGCAAACCTCCTACTTCATGATCTTTCATGTAACAAAATTGGTTTCCACATTTAGTTCCTTTTTTTCATTACCTTAGATACTTACATTTTTACTTAGTTATTCGACTCTACAACTGCAATCTCATCTTGACATTCAGTTGTCGCCTATTATTCGGGGATCCGATCCTGGTAATGGCGACGGTGTGTTGGTCCGAGGACAACCGATGAGGTGCGTCCAAGGCGAGTGGTCGAAGGGCAGAATGCGGTGATGCGTCCAAGAAAGATCGGTAATGCGTCCAAGAAGGAACGATGACACGTCCAAAAAAGGACGATTGAGAAGGCAGAAAAGTGGTGAAGCGCCCAAGAAAGAACGGTTGAAAAGACCGAAAGAGGTGAAGCGTCCAAGAAAAAACGGTTGAGAAGGCAGAAAGAGGTGAAGCGTCCCAGAACGATCGGTGATGCGTCCAAGAAAGAACGGCTAAGAAGGCAGAAAGCGGCGAAACGTCCATAAAAGATCGGTGATGCGTCCAAGAAAAGACAGTTGAGAGGTTAGAAAGCAGCAAAGCGTCCAAGACAGATCGATGAAGCGTCCAAGAAAGAACGGTGGAGATGGCAGAAAGCGACAAAGCATCCAAGAGAGAACGGGGATGCGTCCAAGAATGAACGGTGGAGAGGGCAGAAAAGCAGTGAAGCGTCCAAGAAGGGTTGATGATGCATCCAAGAAAAACGGTTAAGAAGGCAGAAAGCAGCGAAACGTCCAAGAAAGAACGGTGATGCGTGCAGGAAAGAACGATTCAGAAGGCAGAAAAGTGGTGAACCATCCAAGAAGGATTGATGATGCGTCCAAGAAAAACGATTGAGAACGCAGAAAGCGGTGAAGCGTCCCAGAAAGATCGATGATGCGTCCAAGAAGGAACGGCGATGCGCCTAAGAAAAAAAGGGCTGAAAAAGCAAAAAGCGGCGAAGCGTTCAAGAAGGAACGGTTGAGAAGCCAGAAAGCGGTGATGCACCCAAGATGATGCGTCCAGGAAAAAATGGTTGAGAAGGCAGAAGACAGAAAGAACGGTGACGCGTCCCAGAAGGTACGGTGATGCGCCCAAGAAAAACGATTAAGAATGCAGAAAGCGGTGAAGCGTCCCAGAAAGATCGGTGATGTGTCCAAGAAGGAAGGGCGATGCGTCTAAGAAAAAACGGATGAGAAGGCAGAAAGCGGTGAAGCGTCCCATTAAGGTCGGTGATACGTCCAAAAGAGAACGGTGATGCGTCTAAGGAAGAACGGCTAAAAAGGCAGAAAGCGGCGAAGCGTCCAAGAAGGAACGGTTGAAAAGGCAGAAAGCGGTGATGCGTCCCATAAAGGTCGGTGATACCTCCAAAAGAGAACGGTGATGCGTCTAAGGAAGAACGGCTAAAAAGGCAGAAAGCGGCGAAGCGTCCAAGAAGGGACGGTTGAGAAGCCAGAAAGCGGTAATGCACCCAAGAGAGAACAGTGATGCGTCCAAGAAGGGACGGTTACACGTCCAAGAAAGGATGGTTGAGAAGGCAAAAAAAAAGGGGCGAAACGTCCAAGAAAGATCGATGATGCGTCCAAGAAAAAACGGCTGAGAAGGCAGAAAGGGGTGAAGCGTCCCAGAAAGATTGCTGATACATCCAAGAAAGATCGGTGATGCGTCCAAGAAATAACGGTGGAGAAGGCAGAAAAACGGGGAAGCGTCCAAGAAGGATTGATGATTCGTCCAGGATGGAACGATGATACGTCCAATAAAAAACGGTTGAAAAGGCAGAAAGCGGTGAAGCATCCAAGAAAGACCGATAAATGATAGTAACCACAAGAGGAAGTCAGAGCAATTATGCAATTTTGAAGAAATTGAACGCTTAGGTACCGTTCTTTTGCCGTTACCAACGCGTTGTCAGTTGGTGGCTGACAGGTGGGAAATGGTAATCTACTAGAACTCTCCAATACATTTAGTTGTGAATATAAAACTCTGATTCTAAAAGCAACAATCTGGAGCTCATGCCATCGAGATTAACATCCCAATACCTTATGTGATCCAGTTAATGCCGCTTCGCCAACAAAGTGAGATTTTTTGTTGCTATCATTATATCTTACCACAATTCAAACTTCCTTTTCTTTTATTTAAGATAGGTCTCCCACCTGCCAGACTATTCCGAATTTAATAATTTTGAGAACATAATGTCGCTATAGCGTTTCTATAATTCATTATTCCTATACCGTAGGCCCGAAGCTTGACAAATAGCCACGCTCGTTTTCGATAGGGTACAAAGTGGATAAGGCTCCTTATCCATATAGTGGTTAGTATACCCGCCTGTCACGCGGGAGACCGGGGTCGATTCCCCGTCGGGGAGCCTCTGGCGCAAGGCTAATGACCTTGCCCGGAAAAAACAAATCATTATGGAAAATTTAACAAGCCTCAGGACTTGCTGAATAAGGCCAAGACCGGTTCCCGGTTGTAGTGCCGATGATGATGATGACAAAGTGGATAAACTCATAGCAGCCTCCAATGCTATATGTTAAATTTCTTTAGTACAACACACATGAAACATATTTGCCTATCCTTGTTCTTCATATTTTACTACAAGGGTTAACTGAAAAATAATGCACACCTGCTTGCAGACAGCGAATGAAATGACCTTCAGAATCGGGCCTGATGGCGAATTGAGATAACATTTCCTCTTAATACTAATGCGCAGTTCCGGGGTCGATCGTTTATCCAGTGTCTTCCGAGAGCGGGATGTATGACGGTTTGGGGGATTTTTTTATCGCACGGCTGAGGTGTTCCGCCGAACACTGCCCACAAATTGAAACACGGATTTTACTTTTGTTTTTTTGTTTCTTTATTAAAATGATATGCGAATAGTTTAACAATCACTTAAGGACAAACACTTAAGGAACAAACACTTAGGAACGAACACTTAGGAACGAACAGTTACAGTTTTAAATAATACTTGTTTTTTTTACTTTTGTTTTTAACTACAACGTAAACAGGTCTGCATCGAATTTTTTACAATTGTCTTTTGTACCCATGCAAAGGACCTCGGAGGACACCGTAAAGGAATTTTTACAATTTTCTATTAAACCGATTGTACAACGAACTTTTCTACTGCAACGTACATGCCTGTAACATTGAATGGTACTCGCTTTCCTGACACACGCTGCGCGACCTTCCGTCGTGCCCACTTCGTTAATACTGAATTAAAATTTTCCTTTAGGGGGTGATTCGACTCACCCGATAGTTCTCTTTTCCTTTTCGGATTCTCTCTTAGTCGAGAATCTCTCCACCAGGGAAGATCGCGCTCTTTTTTCGGTCTTGCGGTTTCCCGTTTCGTCGCAGGCCAGATGTTCAGTTGCACCCACACACACAGACGCGGATGTTGCTGCTTGTGTGGTCGAAGATCTTCCTAGGATCGCCAGAATTTTCACACCTTCTGTTGCATTGATTTTGTTTATATTCGGGTATGCGGTTGATTCTTGGCGATCCTGGGATCGTGGATTGTCGCCGTTATGATAATTGTATTTGCTTTGCCCTATGGGAACAATGGCCTTTGTTTAGGCGAAGTGCATTGCGGTAGGGTCAAAGGTTTAGCCGATGTATTGTTTTACGGCAATTTCCTTACCGCCGGGGATTTTATGTTTGGCGACATCTGGCGCAGCTGTGCCAACCACTTGTGTTCATCCAGCTAATGGATTGGTACACATTTTCCATACTGGTCGTGTCCTTCGATCGCCGTGCAGGCGTTGGGAATTTGTTCGGGAGTTGGGGCCCACGTATCTGTGGATACGTATGGATGTCACTTTGGTCAGGTGAAAAGGTGGACTTTGGGGGCACGTTTCTGTGGGCACGTGACGTTTAATCATAGGTGAGTATGTTACTTGGTAGAACGAAGGTATCTCAGCTCATGGTGATTCGTGCGGTTCGTGGAACCGCCACAACGGCGTGTTCTAATACTATGTCAACGCAACTTAAACAGTGTGCTGTTATCGAATTTCTAACTGCTGAAAAAGTGACTCCTACTGAAGTGACTCCTGCTAAAGTGAGAACAGAAGCACGCAATCTTCAGCATTCGAAGCCAAGACTTTTGCATCGAAAATAACTCTTGTCACTATACTTTTAGAAACATAATTATTTGTGTTCATAACTTTTCCATGATTTATTATTATTATTATTCAACAATATTCTGTATGAAATATATTTTGTGGAAGGTGGCTATAGTCAGCGACGTGTACTGCGGTTGTTTTTTACCAGGTAACTATAGTCACCCGTAATAGCAAAAGGCTGTTTATAGTGACGATGCTTTTAATAGGTCTACTATAAATCTATGGGCAATAAAATTGCATGGTTGCAAAACTGGAAAAGCCATAATTGTTGATAAAATATGTAGCGCAAACTCGCCATTGATTTAATTCAAAATGATCAGCGAATCACTCGAAGCCGTATCGCAAACCATATTCAAGTAACGGGCTCCTCGATAGTATAGTGGTTAGTATACCCGCCTGTCACGCGGGAGACCGGGGTTCGATTCTCCGTCGGGGAGCCTCCGGCGCAAGACTAATGACCTTGCCCAGAAAAAACAAATCATTATGGAAAATTTAACAAGCCTCAGGACTTGCTAAGTAAGGCCAAGACCGGTTCCCGGTTGTACTGCCGATGATGATGATGATGATGATCAGCGAATCACTCGAAACCGTATCGCAAACCATATTCAAGAAACGGGCCGGCTTTATTATTGAACAATTGGGATACCAGAAGGTCGGTGCACGGTGGGTTCTACCCCGTCTCATAGACGAGAACAAATGGCGACGATTGGAATGCTGCGAGCACCTTTTGCAGCATGTTGAGGTACACTCTACTTGTTGCTGAAACGAAACAACAAAAGGCTAAACCTAATCGCGAACGGCGCTTTCTTCAGCGACGTCCAAAAACAGTTTTGCCTTAGCGGACTGTATTTTTTCCGGCACTGGCCGGCCAACGATGATTTCTTGTAATTCGAGGGATTGCACCCCCAGAGCCGGACTCTTCTCTGAATAAACGGGCGTTAGAGTCTTGCCCAGTACAAATCCCTAATCGACTAACGTCAAAGTAAAAGGAAGGAGAATATCAAAACGCGGTACAACAAATTTGCTTATTTTCCTAAATCGAATTATTATTATTATCTACGATTATTCTTTATTGTCTGAATATTTCTGATCTCTGTAGCTGGTCTTGAACAAGACCGATTGGGTAGGAGTTCCTTCGACGACTCCTGCTGCTCCATCGAAAGTGCCCGCCTTATATAGGCCCGCAGTCGTCCCCTCCTTTGCTCGTTTCCTGGGATCTGCTTTTCTTAGTGGCTTCCCGGAATCGGTGCGCCGCCGATCGTCGTTTCCCTGGAAGTAGTATGTTAGCGCTTGCCTTGCCTTTCCTGGGAATTCGTGATCCATCGCCAACACTACTCTAAGTTACTACACTCGACGTGAATTCACGAATTACTAAGTTCTCTCAACTAGTTGTTCTCGTACGAGCTCTTTCAAGCATCAACAGCAACCCATCTCTAACTTCATTTTTACATCGAATCCCGCTTCCGCCAGCTGATAAAACGCAAATGCATAGCATACACACAATAAGATGGCGTTACCTGGGTGGACGAGCCTGCGATAAGAATTATTCAGAAATTTCACACACTTACGATGGTCCTTTTCTGTTAGCAAACACTTTTGTCCGTGTGACTTACGACCTCTGGCTTTGCTTTATCTTCTTGTGGAGAGATAAACTTCAAGATATGCGCCACAATATAGGAGCTGCGTTGGATTCACTCGCCCAGAAACCCGGTCGGTCATTAAAGGAACTTCTACTGTTTTTAGTTCACAAATTCATTGGAATATAGTACATCCATTTTTTTTTTAACGAAAAGGAGGATTCTCCTCCAATCAATACTTCAATCCGGAAATTTTTCTCGCTAATCGGTTCAGTTCTACTATCAGTTAAACATTATAACCCTTCATTTAAAGATTCTGATGCAAGGTTCTCCAGGTAGTTCTTTAAAAAATTGGATTTCATCGAAACAACCAATTGCAATATGGTCTCGACTTTTTTCTGCTGTTATGGGCTAAATAAACTTCTTTGTGTTCCACAAGCGTCGAACGCAACTTCCACCAACAATTGGATCTTTTGGTGGGCCGTGGAGATGACGTCAGAAACAATGGTGTCTCCGGACGTGCAGCGATGTTGGCTTGCTTTGGCTGCAACCTTGGCTACAAATGTACTTAAAAGGAAAGATTACCTTGCTTTGTAACACCGACTGTGGCTCTCCAGCAAATGAAACTCCGTTGAATCTTCCTTTATATCCGAACTAGTTATTTTATTTCTACTGATTAATTAGATTTTTCTTCATTACAATTGCTAACCTTATGTCGCTAAAAGCTTACGAAGAAAGAGAAAATTGTCAACAATGACAGCTCGAAATTAAATATTCATGTCAGCTGTTTGCTGACATTTGTTATTGTGTGAATGGCTGCATTCCATTGCGAATTCGCTGGTTGCATCCAGTGAATCCGCAACAAAACTGATTCCCCAATCCAAGAACTCCAATATTCAAATTTGCAAATTCAGATAAATAATATTTCGCGTCTTATTTTATGAACCTTCGAATAATAAGGTACTGGTCTTAGACTGATGTTAACGGGGACTTCTTTTTATTCATTCATCCCTTTGAAAGTGCGACACTGTAAAGTTTTGCGAAGTAGTGAAGAACGTGATTCGAACCCATGACAAGGTTAAGACCAAAGCACCAAAGTTAAGACCAAAGCACCAACACATCATACCACTATCGGGTAAATAATAAATCATCGATATGAAGCGTAAACAAGGTTGGTGCTAAAATACACTCCTGAGCCACCGCGGCATTAATAGAATAGAGATGCGAACACACTCCGTCTACAACAACCCGGATTGATCAATTCTCGAGCAAGTTCAGCATCCAGTCGCAAAGTTGTTGGGAAAGTCCGTTTGAACGATGCTTGCTTAGTAACGTTTTGTGTCACACACTGTCAAAAGCCTTTCAAATATTCAATGCAACCGATCTTGATTCACTATGTTCTTCAATTGCAGATGTACAGATATCAGTTACATAGGTCAAAAGATTACCCATGGACGGTAGAGATAACAGAACTCTTCAGAACGGTTTCCATTCAAATAATTTGCAAGTTATTTGGCCAGCCAAATCTCCGCCTTTAAAATGAAATCTCTAATTTTGTCAAGTCAACCTGGGTCTCGGTTAGGACTAGGATAGCAGGTTTCGCTGTTTGCAAATATTAGTGGACGGCATTTACATTCATATTGGTGAAGCCGATGGCTCATATGTTACATAATGCCGTTACTAATTGAACGTTAACAGTGTTTCACGGGCGGACCCGGGTACGCCATAACGATTTGTTAACAGTTCCATTCTCTATCAAAATATTTGCATGATTTTCCCCTGTCTCCCTGGGAGATCCAAATGGGGAACTAGTTTCCCTCCGGAATTCTTTATACCATCATGGCTTATCTCAACTTCAGTCCGGCCCATCAGCCAGATTTCCGAAACAAAGTCAAAGATATTCCCCGATCAAATTGCGGAATGAGGCGTTACAGAGAAGTTACCGACTTACCACATACACCAACTTCTTTTCAGATCAGTCTTTTAGCCAAGCTTCGAAAGATGTTGAAAGATTCTTATCGACCATTTCACGGTGTCTATAGCTTGATGGGGTAGTTTTTCACCGGGTAGCAGGGCCTTGGAAACCCACCTATTATATATTCTAAAGCTCTACTCACAGGGCTGGCGTTCCTTCGCAGACGACCTTTGTGTCGGCGTTCTAAAGAGCTTCGCACCTTGGCCTACATGCATGTAATATTGTTTTGACGCAAGAACTGAAACCACACAGTGGTATCGTTTACAACACACCTAATCAAACAATGTTTGAGCGTGTTACTTCAAGAAATGGCCACCTCGTTCATGTGATTTAACGCCTTTCGATTTTTTTCTTTAGGGTTGTCTTAAATCTCTAACTGAATTCATCTAGCTGCTAGAGATTTTGTACGGATTTTGTAACAAATAGAGTTCAAGCATAAATTTGAAGAAATTCGACAAATCGATTTATTTGTCAACCATTTTCGTGGTTCGAATTCATAAATTTGATTGACCTCTTCTTTGGGTTCAAAGGAATCTCCGAGATAACACTGTCATGTGATTTGATTTCTCATTGTCGTAGGGTCGAGCATTAGGAGAGTGATCGATCTAGTGAGGCATTCGTAGCCCTGTGACTAGAGCATAATACAATATATTCACTGATAGGTCGTCTTGTTGTAACGTGCGACTAAGGGCCGAGAGGTAAGTGGGGCTCCAACGCCCTGCCGCCCGGTGAAATTACATCCCATCAAGCTATAGGCTCCGTGAAATGGTCGGAAGAAACCCCTGGCCATCTTTCGGCGCTTGGCTGATGGACCGGTTCGAGAAAAGGTTGATTTAGGTGCTAGGCGGTCCCAATGTGAGATACCACCCCGTCACGCTGTACATTGCGCGATATCGTCTGGAGAAATCTTCGACTATACAGGAATAAGTCATGATGATACCTTCTGAGACAAAGAATTCCGCATGTAAACTAGTTTCCAATTCAGATCACCGAGGGGGACTATGTCAGGGGGAACATTATGCAAATATCCTGGTAAATGACCGAACTTTAAGAAATTTGTCATGGCGTAATCGGGCTCGTTCTCGAGGCTCTGTCGACGTTTGACTGATTACGGCATTTTGTAACATCAGGGGCATCGGCCTCACTAATACGAATGTAAACGTCGTCCATCAATATTTGAAAACAGCGAAACCTGATATCCTTACCTTAATTGACACCCAGGTCGATTTGTCAACTGATTCAACATATTTTCGTTGCTCAGGATGCAATTTACATTCGGGTGGAGTCTGCGTCTTCACGCGGTCTGATCTGGCTTGCCAGAGGATAGAGGCATTGGAGCCCAACAACTTGGACATCATATGGTTGAGGCTCGATCAGCCACATCATTCGAACATATTTCACATACCGTCGACTGGATACAGATCAACCACCCGGCTTCTGAAATTGTCATTCTTGGCGATTTTAATGTACACAATTGCGACTGGTTGGTGCATTCCAACAGAAACGACGAGGCTGGGGCGCTTGCGGATATGTTTGCTGTGAGACACAATTTTACTCAACCTTGAGGTAATTACGCGAACACCTTGGAGCTGTTTTTGACATCTGAGCCGAGCATTCATACCGTGAACATACCTGCGTCACTGGGAAACTCAGATGACTGCTTGGTATCGGTTGCGCAACCAATTGCATTTCAACTTCGTGTGCGAACGACGGAGCGAGGGAGCGAGAGGACGTCGGAGCAGGCGAGTGTGCCAGTACTCTATGCGGATGTCGGGATGGTAGTTTAAAGTCCTGTTTACGTTGGGTTGTTGCGCTAAGCAAGGATAATGAAGACGGTGATTTGAACATACGGTGAAACGGCTGAGAAGCGAAGCATTGGAGCATCAGGCTACTGACCGCGTTATATAATAGTTGGTCTCGCTCCCAGGTAGCGTGTCTCCTTGTCCTGAAAAGGATGAGGGGTCCCTTTAGACCGCCCCTGAGGGGACCCGTTGCGGTCGCCGCCGTACTTCCTCAAACCTGAGGGAAGAGTAGCGACCGATGGTAGACGAAGCTAGTGCCGCAAACTTCCTAGGGCAACAGCCAGTGGCTTCTGCTGGCTTCTGTGGGGCAAGTGCTCTTCGGCATCAGCGATAATCTTTGGATAAAAAAAAAGGGGGGAGAGCCACAGCTCTACTCACCAGTCAAGAATAAAACACCGTTTTTTTAAGGCGTACGGGGTCTTCTTTATTCTTTCAGTTATAAGTTGTTCAGGATTTACTATCCTGTTGGTCTCCTGCAGCACTTCCTTCAAGGGCCATGTACCTTTGGCAACTGCCACCCGGAGATCGCGAAGCATCTTCCTTTTAAATGGAAACAAATCGAGATTTGTATCTTGAAACGAACGATTCAAATGGAAAATCTCGATTTCGATACATTGGGTTTGGTGTTCAATGTTTGTTTAAGGATTTCGATACATTGGGTGTGGTGTTTAATGTTTGTTTAAGATAAGAATTCAGTTTTATGAATTCTCATGAAACTATGGTGCATATGAGGATATGCATTGGAATTTGGATTTTGTTTGTTTATGGCAAATTGAGCATCTGGTTCGATTTTCCATGGGTTTGGTTTATTTAGTTTATGAGGGAACTTACCAGATTGGGATAATGTATTTCTGAGTTTAGGTGTAGGATTATGGGATTTGGATGTATGTGTGGGGGAAAGAGATGGTAGGGCTTTTCAGGGCACTAGATAGTAAAATGGATTGTGCTCGTGTTTGATTATTCTAAAACATTCAGCCATTCATCCGCCTACAAAAAAAAATCCAGCATCTGGTTAAATATCAACAACCCGTTTCTGCCTAAACTAAATTGGTTTGATGAGTCGAGTGACAGTACTGTCGTCAAACAAGAAGCAGCAAAGCCTAAACAACGTCATATTGTAGCTTCCCTTAACCAAGAATTTAATGTTGGAATACAAATTTTGTTCACTACAAGATAACAACCTGCCAACATAACTGTAAGAGTCTGATTCTAATTTTCCAATTGGTTTTGTTGATGCGACTTTAAAAGTGTGAAGAGCTTATTGGTATACTCTATACTTAATTTACAATGCAAAAATAAATCTAATTTGATTCTTCTAACAGGGAGAAACTCCTTCGATATGATATTGACCTGTCATTCATGTTCCCCATTGACCAGAGCTCCTGCGATAACTTAAATCAAACTGAAAGTGAAACACCATTCACCTACATCGTTAACGGTCGTAAGTTCCCGAAAGATATTTTCAAAGTTATCAATAAGCATTAAAAGTTAATATAAAACTTAATTAGTCCTATAGTAAAAGTATGTGCATACAGGAAAATAAATAAAAATAAATAAAACAACGGAATAAACCAAATTTAATTAATAAATATCAATAATATATAACCGTAGTCTTCGTCTCTACTCTTTTTAATCACCAACCTTTTTTTTCTTATTTTGCAGGAGCGAAGCCCATAGTGTTATATATTTTACCTTTTTTTGTTTTATTTTTCGCTATGGCACATTAACTTTTTATCATTATGCGATTGTTGATTTTTATCATTTTCACCTGATGGGTGATACTTTTAATTACGTTCATGGCATTCTTCAATATATCCATGACATATTTTGCGTTTTACTCCCATATAAGATGTTTTTTTTTTTTTTTTTTTTTGGTTTCGGTATGAAGGTGGAAATCTTCAAAAGATTCCTCTTGACCGATCCAGAGGCATGCCGGGTTTTTACCGACTAAAACCACCTCCCGCCAGGCTCATATTCCCATTGATCCCCGCGGAATTTTCTTTTAGATATTCCATCGCGTGGCGGGACGGAGTCTACCTGTTACTCCGCTCGTCGCGTCGCAACAGCTGCATCATTTCACAGAAAATACCATTTGTTACGGACCATGCCTGTTTTGAACTAAGCATGTATTCTATTCCTCCTCCCGGAGTAACTGTCCGTCTCATATGTCTCTCCAAAATCGTTCGTGCGGTCTCGAATCTCAAGCACTCTGTGAGTTCGTGTTCCGCATTTTCTATTTTGCCGTCGCAATACAAGCAGTATGGGTGATTCACATACTTATACTTGTGCAAGTATTGCCGAAAGCAGTTTATCCTTAATGTGCACAATTCCGGCTAGTTGGTACATTCTGACAGAACCGACGAGGGTGGGATGCTGGCGGCGATGTTCGTTGTTAGCAGCAATTTAACTCAACTCGTGGAGGAACCTACGCGAGTGCCGGATACCCGAGGTAATTACGCGAACACCGTGGAGCTGTTTTTGACATCCGAGCCGAGCATTTATACCGCGGAAGTAGCTGCGTCACTGGGAAACTCAGACCACTGGTTGGTATCTGTCGCGTAACCACTTGCATTTCAAACGAATAACCGACCTAAAAAGCTTCGCATGGAGGCATCGGACTGTGAATAGGACGATTTGCAAGATCTCTTCACATCCTTTCCATGGTCGGAGATGTACGTTGGAGACTCTGATGTCAACGCATGCGTGGAGTCGGTCACAGACATTATTCTCCTCGGCATGGAGATTTACATTCCACATTCCATCAAACGAATTCATCTGATAAACCTTGGTTTGATAAAAAAATGCGAGCAGATTACAGTGGCAAAAAACCGGGCTTTTAAGCAGTGGCACTCCAATCCCATCGACGTCAACAGAACGGATTTTGTTAGAATTAGAAACACGTGCAACCAGGCGATTGATACCGCGAATTAGGCCTACAATGGCAGAGTGACCAATACAGTCCTTGAGTGCCCAACTGGTTCACATCCCTTCTAGCCAATTGCAGGGGCTGTCAGCAGTAACTTCACTTCCTCCTCTTTTCATGCTTTGGTGACGGGCAGCGGGACACTAGTCACAAATTCAAAATATAAAGCTGTGTTCGGGAGTTTATTTTCCGCGAATCCAAACATCGATGTCGGTTTTTTTGATCCACCTGTGACTGTGCCGGTGCGGATTTCGATGCGGGATGCGCGGTTCTACTCACGTACTTTTCAACGCATTCTTCGTGGATTGGGCTGTATGAAGGCAACTGGCCCGAACGGAATACCAGCAATAGTCCATAAGATCTGTGTCCCAGAATTGTCACCGGTTCTTGGCAGACTCTTTCGTTTATCTTATGCACGGAGGACGTTTCCTACCTGCTGGAAAATCCTTGAGTTCTAATCCCAAAGAAAGGGAAAAAGTATCTCCCACAAAATTACCGAGCGATAGCGTTACTGTCTATGTTATCTAAGGTGACAGAAAATGTCATCAATGCCGAGTTGATTGAATGTTTGGAATGAAACGGACTGCTGAATGATCGCCAATATGGATTCCGTGGCAGGAGGTCCACGGGAGACCTTTTGACCCTTATAACCGATATGTGGACATCTGCGATTGAGGGGCATGGTGAGTCAAGAGCGGTCGCATTGGATATCTTCGGGGCTGTTGATCGCGTCTAGCAAGTAGCTATGCTGAACAAACTTCGTTCATATGGACTTTCTCAGTAGCTTTGCGACTGGACGAAGAGCTTCCTCGAAAATTGGCCGATCGGGGTTGTTGTGGGCGGCGAGTCTTTGGATCTGTGCCCAGTTAATTCGGGTGTACCTCAAGGTTCTATTTTGTTTCCAACCTTGTTTTTGCTTCACATAAATGATTTGTTGGAGTCAACGGATAACAAAATGTTTAGTTTTGCGGATGATAGTACAATGGTTTCCTCTTTTTCGAGCGAACGGCCGATTAGTGCATCAACGTCTCACCAACTGATATGTAGCCATATCGCCTCTCTGAATGGGGATCTGGATGTGATCCTGCAGTGCGGAAAGGCCAATCTCGTCGACTTTAATGCAACGAAGACAGTATACAATATTCACAAAGAACAGTGGATCATCGGTTCCACAGCTGATGATGAATGGCCCCCCCTCAAATCTGGGGAAAGCGGCAGGTGGTCCACGGAAACCTTTTAACTCTTATAACTAATATATGAACATATTGGATTGAGGGGCATGCTGAATCAAGAACGATCACATTGGATATCTCCAAGGCTTTTGGCCGCGTCTGGCACGGGGCGTTGCTGAGCAAGCTTCGTTCATACGGACTTTCCCAGCAGCTTTGCAACTTTACGAAGAGCTTCCTTGAAAATTGATCGATTTTGTGGTTGATAGTACGGTTGTTTCCTCTTTCTCGAGTGATCAGCCGATTAGTCCATCAATATCGCACCAGCTGAGATGTAGCTAGACTCTCTGAATCGGGATCTGGATGTGATCCTGTGGCGGTTCTACGAACCACACAAACCACTATAAGTGGAGATGTCCTCGTTCCACTAAGGAACATACTCACCTATGGTATATCCAAACTACATGTCCCCACAGACACGTGTCCTCAAAACTTCTCCTTTCCACCTGAAATAAAAGGTAACACTCATCTCGGAGTCAAAAACCCCACTTATCCACAGATACGTGGGCCACAAGTCCTGAATAATTTTTCTACGCCTGCACGGCGATCGAAGGACATGATTCACCAACAGAAATTGTATATCGATCCATTAACTGAATATACAGAAACGGTTGGCACAGCTGCGCCAGATGTCGACAAACATCACATCTCCGGCGATAAGCGAATTGCCGGAAAACCAATCCGTCGACAAAACCTTTGTCCCTCCCGCAATGTACTTCGCCTAAACAAAGGCCATTGCGGAGCAACAGCTGTTCCCATAGGGCAAAGTAAACATTATCCCACGATCGCCTAATGTAAATCACACATTCGAAAATTCAGTGTGAAATTCTGACGATCACAGAATTATCCACAGCAACCAGACAATAACCTCCGCGTCTGTATGTGTGAGCACGATCGTACCTGGTGGAGAGATTCTCGATTGAGAGAAAGTCACTACCAGCGAAAAGGAAAAGAAAACTATGGGATAAATGGAATCATCTCCAGAGAAGTTACCACGGTCTACATTGAGAGTCTACATAGAGAATCCCGCCGAGGTGGCCATCCGCGCAACGTATTTAAGTTAAAAGGGAACGTATATGCCCGACGTTCAACGCTCAGTAATTCAAGCGCGCAGGCTTGTGATCCTAACGAAGGACATCAGAAACTGTATCGGTTAATATCAGCAAAAATAATAATTAAATGAAGTGCCGAAGTAGATTCGGAGGCTGAGACGGTTATCCTCATCGCGACCCTTTGTGTCCCTCGCAGCGTGTGCAGTTCTAATTCACCTCGTTTGTAATTGTGCTGAAAACATTAAGTGTAAGGCTATACGTGTTAGCCAGGAAGAAATAAGAACATTTTCAAAGTAAGACGATTCGAAAATTTTGTTGTTTCCTTTTCTGCAACATACAATTAACAAAAAAAAAATGTACAAAGAAGTAATTGTAACACTTTACAAACAAAGAGTAAAATAAAATAAAAATTATCAAAAGATATAAATTCGTTGTCTTTTAATTGGTGACAGCATTTGCTCCGGTGTCGTTTTGTTTTTTTGTGTGGACAGTGTTCGGCGGAACACTTCAGAGACTTCGAAGAAAACATCCGCCAAAATCCTGCAGTGGGAAAAGGCCAATGTCGTAGACTTCAATGCAAAGACGACAAAATATACAACATTCACAAAAAATGGACTATCGGTTCCACAGCTAATGATGAATGGACAGGTCCTTGAATCTAGGGAAAGCATAAAATCGATCGACGTCATGGTCTGTGGGCATGTATCGTGGCATAAACATGTGTCGAACATCGCCAGGTCCGTCCCTGGAAAACTGAGTTATCTTTTTAGAGCCAAGAAATATTTTATTCCGGCCCTACTTCTTCTCCTGTTTAGATTTCAAATTCGATGTGGGCTCGAATATTGCTTCCATGTTTGGGGCTCTGCTCCCAAGCATACCCTCGACCTACTTGAGAGCATACAGAGACGAAAAATCCGCCCGATTGGGGACACGGCGATGATGTCGGAACTGCACTCACAGACCTTTGTCTTTTATACAGACATTATCACGGGAACTGTTCTTCGAAGAATCGTAGTACAGAGCCGCGCAATTCGGTTTATATGCGTTCCACAAGACAACCCAACGGATCACACCAGCTTACGGTTCATCTCCCGACGGCGTGAACATCTATGCATCAGAACTCGTTCCGTTACAGAGCGAGAAAGCTGTGGAATTCCCTCCCCGCGCGAATTAATATACATATTTCAGTTTGAAAATAAAAAAAATTATTTATTCTTACACGCTAGTGTACATTGATTTTGGATGTCTAGGTGTTACCGCTGCTATGGAAGGACTTCCCAGACAGTCACCATAAGTAGACTCGATAAACATGCTGCATGATGGTTTCACCATATTAATAGTAAAGTAATTCCTTTGTTCTGGGTTATGTTATCTCTAATTAGGAATGTCGGTTATTGGTTAGTCAAGGAATCGCGCTGATAAATAAAATGTGGCATCCGGTTGGTCGTGGGAGAATTTTGATAAAAATTTCCAAGTTTCGGGTAATGCTATCGGGCGGTAATTTTGTCCGAGACATTTTTTTCCCGTCTACCGCTAGTATTCCGTCTGGGCCGGTTGCCTTCCTATAGTCCAGTTCACGTAGAATGAGTTGAAAAGTACGCGGGAGAAATCTCACATCCCGCATGAAAGACCGTACCGGCGCGATCACAGGTGGCTCTAAAAGACCAGCATCGAGTTTTGGATTCGCGGAAAATAAATTCGCGAACACATCAGCTTTATCCTTTGAATTTGTGACTAAAGTCCCGCTGTCCGTCACCAACGGAGGGAAAGAGGAGGAAGCGAAATTACTGCTGACAGCTTTTAGCATTGACCAGAAGGAGCGCGAACCAATCGGGCACCGAAGGAGTTTCCTCGTTGTGAGCTTTCTTCGGGGTATCAATCGCCTGGTTGCACGCGTTTCTGATTGTAACAAAAATCGTTCTGTTAACATCGGTGGGATTGTAAAATTTAACAGGCCTCAGGACTTGCTAAATAAGGCCAAGACCGGCGCCCGGTTGTAGTGCCGATGATAATGATGATGATGATTAACGACATAGACTCCAGTATCAAGCATTCTTCCACTACGTGGACGACACTAAGTTCTACAAAACGATCCGTTCTCCTCTCGACTCCTCACTTCTCGAAATGGATCTCGACAACTTGGTGCCAAAACAACTGCCTCGAACTTAATGTTGTCAAATGTCATTCTATCACCCTCTCCCGTACGCCTCTAACGTAAACACACATATTGATGACATTATCATCAAGGCCAACTCTGCCCTTGGTTTTGTGAAACGCTAGTCGAAACGATTCTCTAATCCTACGTTTCCCGATCGCTCTAGATAGCTCTAGATAGTCTCTTCTATTTGCTCGCCCATCACACTCCCTACAGGTCTAACGAACCCATTTCGCGAATGCTCAGGTGAGTAAACTTTTACCCTACCTTCGTTGATTTCACATATCTCCCGCACTCAAACTTCTCCCAAATCTTGCTACGAACAACAATCCCTTGGTTTGAAGATAACTTTTACAATCTAAACAAATAATAAATTTCCGTTATCTATGTGAATATGAATATGTGTCACTTTTCTCAGCGAACACATCCCAGGGCAATTAACAAAATCTAGTACAATCGTGGTAAAGTCAAAGCCCATAGAAAAATAAAAATGGCTTCGTTGTACATAAATCAGTGAGATGTAGATTAAGAAAAACATTTGCATTTACTTCGTGAAATTATTTATATTTCGAAAATATTCTTTTTATAAATATTCGTGTTTCATCCCACATATGAATGAACTCGGTGTACGGCGTTTCGGTGTCCTACTCTGTAATGTAATCGCTGATTCTTACTGGCTCAATCAAAAACTCAGTACTCCACTGTCCAATGTATCCCGCTGTTTTCTTTCGTAAAACAAGCAATGTTGTGTGTTATGTATTTCCCTAAGATCTAATTTGAATAATTTCCCCACGCGATTGTGTTTAAATAATTATGAATTTACCAAATTTTACATAATTTACAACACAAAAAAAGTTTTCTTTTTTTTGTTTTTCTTTCACCTTTATAATTTGACGTTCGCTGTGCGTGTAGTGCAACATAATTTCACCACACACGGTGAACTCACGAATCAGACACCCATCGCAGTACTGGTGCGCGCCTATGTTGTGTTCTCTTTAAGCGCAAAGACGTAAATAAAAACAACTGGAAGTGAAATTTAAGGAAAAACAAAAATAAATAAACACAGTTTAAGAAAACACTAATAATGCGCAATCGATGTATGTGCTATAGTGAACAATAGAAATTCATTTAAAATAGGTAAAGTCGAAGCGACCGTCATGGCTCGATGGGGCAAAAATATTGTCGTGCCTTTGGATTCCTTAATCAAAGAAAAGGAGAACACCAATCGCCCCACGGCCGCCCGTTCAGCGGGTACTGTAGGTAAATGGGGCAAAATGGGTTTCACATCAACAAGAACGTATGCCCTGCAAACAATTCCAAGCGAAATAAGTCCTGGGCAAAGCCCGGATGCGGCCACTGGCAGTACGGGCGAAGGAGACTCCTCACCAACACGTGAGGCTCCGAAGCCGAAGAAATTCTTCAAAAGTCGCAATTCAGCAACAATACTAAATACCCAATTCATACAACACTTACCACGTGCACCACCATCACCCATTCGTGATGTATGTCCACCAATTGGGTCGGCAACCCCTCATCGAGATCCAATAAAATTGAAAATTCCCAGAACTGTAAACCGAACGAAATCAATTTCAGTAGAGCAACAAGTTAAGCCAAAGAAAAGAAAGAAGGAGGAGAAAATCCTAAAGCCCGAAGCACCACCATCTCGTGTGATATCGCGAAGTCGAAAGATTGTTAATTACAATGAAGAGGATGAATATGAACGTAGTCCTACACCATTGAAGGATATTATTGTGCCTAAGGAAAGAACAATATCAAAATTGGCAACTACTCATGAACCTGTGGAATCTTGTTCTGAAACTACTCCAATCCCGCAAGTAGAAAAGGAGCCAGAACCACCGGCAGTAGTCAATACAACGTCTGTAATTGTACCGACGGTGCCTACTCCATTGCCGCCACCGGTGAAGACACCTAATCTAGAACACCCACCCATTGTCCTCCGGATATCTAAGGTAAGTGAAAATTGGACCCATAGTATTAAGAACGTTTACATTAACCCCTCTAGGGCTACCTTAGTCGGTTAAAAACTTCAAATTTGAACATTTATCTCAAGTCAATCTTCTCGAAATTCGCGTTTCACCAAATTGATCATAAAACCTAACGCAATGATCTCATCAGTACAGTTCTAAGGCCTCTTACACTACCAAGAGCCCATTCACAATAAGTAAATAAAAAAATTCCCTGTGGAAGAGATCCTTCTACAATAAATAGTTTGCGGTTCATCTCCTGACTGCGCGAACATCCCTGCAGCAGAACTCGTTCCGTTACAGGGCGGTGAAGATGCGGAACTCCCTTCCCGCGCGACTGTACCCGGAGCGTTACAACCTGCAGCTGTTCAAGAGGAACTGCAACCGTTTTTTGGTGGCATCTCGCCGCTATAGGTTCGCTTCTCCCGAGAGGAGTGTAATAAACAAAAAATAAGTGTAAAAAATCTGGGAACAATACTGACGGCCAGTAAGGTAATGTCGAAGGAAATTAACAAGAGACTGCATTCCGGCAACGCTAGTTGGCACGTAGTGCTGAAATCCAAACTGCTTTCACGTAATATAAAGCTCCGTGTTTATAGAACCACAATCATGCCGATTGTTCCATACGGATGCGAAACATGGGCTCTCAAAAAACAGGAAGGAAACAAATCCCGCGTATTTGAGAATAAAGTCTTAAGGAGTATCTTATCGGTTAATATAATGAAAAGGAAGGACAATGGAGGAAACTCCGCAACCACGCATTGGAAGAGCTATACCGCAAACCTATAATCGTGAGAGTAATCAGGTCGCGAAGATTAAGATGGCCCGGATATGTGGCAAGAATGGGCCGTGCGTAGAATTCTTGACGGTAGAACAACGGGAAAGAGACCGGCAGAGCGGCCACGACGGAGATGGGAGGACAATGTTAGGTTTGACCTTAAGGAAATCGGGTCAGATGCTACACCGCAAACCTATAATAGTGAGAGTAATCAGATCGCGAAGAGTCGGTGAGGTTATGAACTTCCGGGTTCCTATAGGCCAATAAATCATCATCATCGGCACTACAACCGGGATCCGGTCTTGGCATTATTTAACAAATCTCTCCATCGGTCTCGATTTGGAGCCGATGTCATCCAGTTTGGCACTCCCACGCTCTGGGCGTCCTGGTCTACGTCATCCCTCCATCGCAGACAAGGTCTGCCGCGCTGTCTCCTCGCATACATCCTGCCACAAAGTACTTCCCGCGCAGGCTCTTCTTCACTCATTCGAGCTAGGTGTCCCGCCCGAGCTTGATTTTTCTTACAATATTAGCTTCAAGGTAGATTGCGTACAACTCGTGGTTGTAGCGTCTCCGGAATCGTCGTCCCTCACATACTGGGCTAACAATTCTCCTTAAGACCTTTCTCTCGAAGGCGGCAAAGAGTTCAGAGTGCCTTTTATTAAGCACCCAGGTCTCGGATCTATACATGAGTAGTGGTAAGACCAAGGTCTTGTAAAGTAGGAGCTTGGGTGTTCTGGATAAATTTCGGATTTTAAAGAGCCTTGATAGACCATAGCAGGCTTTGTTGGAATTGACCAGCTGTTCGCGTATTTCTTCTTCCGTATTGTTATCGGCTGATACTATTGACACAAGCTAGTTAAAGGATTGCAGTACTTCAAATTCGTGCTTCACTACCCTGATAGTTTGACCAACGTTAGGTCTTCTCTTCACAGAAGTTGCCGCCATGAACTTAGTTTTCCCCTCATTAATGTGCAGTCCCAGTTTTTGGGCCGTCTGCTCGATCTGGGTGGAGGAGTCCTGTACAGCCGATTCGGTTCTACCGATGATGTCGATGTCATCAGCGTAGGCAAGTATCTGGCGGAACTTGGTGACAATAGTCCATCTAGTTGTAACGTCAGCGTCACGGATTGCTTTCTCTAACGCCAGGTTGAAGAGGAGGTAGGCCAGACTGTTTGGGTATAAAAGCCTGGGGGTTGATTCCTCCCGGTCTTGTTATGATGGTACGGAGCGAAAGTAATTTAAAGACTATTGACTTTATTTTGATTTCTACTTTGAGCTTTTATTTATTAAACTTTTATTTACTTTAAACTTTTATTTACTTTAAACTTCTATTTACTTTAAACTTCTGCTTACTATTGGGGGCCACTTCCCCGGTACACTTGGCAGAGAATACTAATCATTGGACCATTTGCAACCACTCCTTTTATACCCCAAAATTGGGTGTAGAAAAGCAAACAATGCATTTCCCTCAACTATTTACTTTGAACTTTTATTTACTTTAAACTTTTCATCATCATCGGCTCTACAACCGGGATCCGGTCTTGGCCTTATTTAGCAAGTAAAATTTGATAAAATATCCATAATTTGTTTTTCCGGGTAAGGTCTTGCGCCACTTGAAACTTTTATTTACTTTAAATTTCTATTTACTTAATCTTCTACTTACTATTGGGGGCAATTTCCCCGGAACACTTGACAGAGAATAGTAATCATTGGACCATTTGCAACCACTCCTTTTATACCCCAAAATTTGGTGTAGAAAAGCAAACAATGCATTTCCCTCAACTCGGGCTTTGAACCAGAACGCATGACCGGCATTGACACCAATTTTCCCACACGAGCAGTCGATATTGCTTAATTATCATTAAAATTTAATTTGCCTTTGCTGGGTGCATCCGCTTAAACGATTTGCCTTGTCCCGGTCATTTGCGTCACCCATGCGTTAACTGTGTCCGGCAAATCGAAATATGATAGATTGCATTCGTTTTGTGCAGTGGATCGACGTTAAACACGCCTGGCAGTGTCGGTTTTACGTTTGCTTTATTGCTTCTATTGCTACGGTAACGCTGCCGGTGTCATGTTTCCAGAGTAGGTCCCATTGGTGGACGTAAAGTCGCCGCTATGCAATCTACTACCGTGAGGCGGGTGGCACTAGGCGCCAGCCAACTGTTCGTGAATGAGTATGAATTGAATCGAACGACACGGTGAGTGTGTAACATGAATATTCATGTTATGATGAGTGTGTAGCTCTGGGTACTGAGATAATTAATGGGATATTCGAATGAATATCGCAGTGTGTGCGATATGAACATTAATTTCCTGTGGGAAGAGACGTCAATCGGTTAATGAGTGGGAAGAAGCGTTAATTGATTAATGAGTGGGAAGAAGCGTTTATTGATTAATGAATGGGAAGAAGCGTTAATTGATGATTTAGGGATCCATGCCGCGGGATGCAACAAAGTCTTCTCTTTTAACTCTCTGCAAAGCAACTCTTAGGTGATTAAGAAAGCACGGTTGCGAAGCGTAACATCAGTTTCTTACCACAATTGCTATCTCCACTTGCTCAGTACCTGTCCCGCTTCTTCCCCCAACGGTGAAAATTACTCAACAAACGTTAGACTCGTCAAATTTTCGCTACACGCTCTCCAAACTGACAAATAAAACCACTTATGGAAACATACGTAACTTTCTGGCCTATCTTCATGACAAATCTGACTCAGTCTGTTTCAAAGGAGAAATTAAAACAAGCGATACCCGTCAATCTGAGAATGCGCATCAGTTCACCTTGAAAGTCAACTTCAGGCGCACAAACAAACATAGAGAGCCATTCTTTAGCCGAACCACACGAATGTGGAATACTCTACTTGATCATCTGTTTCCTCGTCGTTGTAATGTCCAGGCATTTAAGACCAACGTACATCGATACCCCCTTTCCTTATCCACTTCCTCTCCTTCCGCTCGCACTGTGCTCTGACGTTTAAGGTTACTCCAAAATCCCCCTTTGTGCGCGCTTGTGTATTTAAAAAAAAAAGCATTATGTCTCCATTCAACAAGAAGACTCTCCCGTTGTCCCTAGTCTTCTAAAACTTTTTCCAATTTCACGAAAAACTCGCATATCACCTTATAAAGTGTCGTAGAACCTCCCGGCCTGCGGCCAATACGTTCACTCGACGAGCATTTCACATCTTCTACCCAACAGAGCTGATCGCAATAAATGTTCTCGTTCCTGAATTACTGCCACATCTTTCTCCCTCCACATCTCCTTATAATCTCCCACCTTACCGTCTATTAGCATAATATCAGAGGCCTTCGTTCTAAGACTCAAGCAGTTTTACACAAGTTTCACTCTCTCCCTTTTGAAATATGTGCCGGTTCCCATAAATGCCACTACTCACCTTCCCAAATTACCTAAAAGCTTCCAGTCCGGAAGCTCCCATAACCCCATTGTTCTTTGCTAATGCAATGGCATTAGCATCTACAAAGCTACAAGCATAGCCTTAAAGTCTGTAAAAAGAATTTCTCCCACAAGGGCATTGTCCATGCATCAACGCATCGGCAAAATTTTCCTAAAAGATTTCTCAAGCATTCATGCTGATGGTTCTATATGGATGCGAAACATGGGCTCTCACAAAGATGGAAGAAAACAAATTGCGCGTATTCGAGAATAAAGTTTTGAGGGGTATCTTTGGAGATAAATATGACGAGGAGGCAGGACAATGGAGGAAACTTCATATCCACGAATTGGAAGAACTATATCGCAAACCTACAATAGTGAGAGTAATCAAGTCCCGAAGATTAAGATGGGCCGGACACGTGGCTCGAATGGGCAACGATAGGACCGTGCGTAGATCAACGGGAAAGAGACCGACCGGACACCCGCGGCGGAGATTGGAGGACAATGTCAGGTTTGACCTTGAGGAGGTCGGATCGAATGGTCAAGCGTGGAAGGAGAGTGCACAGAACAGGGAACGATGGCGGAGTCGGATTCCTACACGCCAATAAATAATAATAATAAATAATAATTCATAGTTCATATGCATTTTCCGAGAAGAATTCTTTATAGACCAAACATCATATATACCTGAAAAGAAACAATTCGGTTCACATATAATGTAACCACATAATCAGGGAATCTTATCCTTGCCTCGGCTATTCCCAGCCTCGCCATGTGTACAACGATTTCCCCTACATACACACTGTCCGGCGATTCCTTTGTCCAACGACCAAAGCAACGTCGGTCAGCTTGCTTATACAGCTGCAATAAACCGACCAGCGATTCGTTTGTTCAATCGACAAACAATTACCTCATCTCCAGCATTTCCTAATGCAAACACGAACGAGGTTTCTACTGCAACCAGAGATGCTATAAACAGCCAAATGCATTAGCACCCAATGAGATACAGCGTGTTTACTTAGCCGAACTCACATCTCATCAATGCAAATATTCCCTTTCAATTTTTCAGTTTTGTTTGTCCCTTGCCGAAATGCATGAGCAAACAAAGATCTAACGATCACACACGCACACCACTGCATGCCAGAAATCACCTTCCATTGATCACTGGTTAAAGGAAATTTCACATCCCCTTACACCACACCACCAAACTCACCCCAAACGAGCGTTAAATCATTGAGTCTTAATCCAACCACTAACCAAAGCGGTCGTCTTCCAGCCCCTTTAGCATGTGCATCGGAGTGCTGCCGCCCCGGAGTCGTTTATTCCTTTTACGCCGTCGAGACGCTTTTAATCAGTGTGTTTTAGTTTAATTAACGACAAAGAAAATGTATTCGGGTCAGTGATAGTTAATTATAATAATGCTCAGTTGCGCTTTAGAGTGGCTTGTCATTTAATAAGGAAACAATTGTTAAATTCCCTACGTCTATAGTAGCTCCGAAAAAGAGAGAAATTAAAGAAAAGCGGTGATCACCAGCCACAAGTGTTTCATTGTACTTTCCTTCTCTTGGTGATCGTTATTTGTGTTCGGTGGAACAATTATCGGTGAGTGTAGTTGGCAGATTGTGGGGACGGAGTGGAACCCTGCGCCCCTGCCAGCACCACAACATTGCCCCCCACAAATATACGTCATAATAAAAATTGACCTGATCCCTAGTATTATTCCCTGTCTCCTACACTGTTTATCGCGATGACGTCAAGAATCATTCTAGCATTGACTCCCATATGCGGCAAATATAATATAAATATATTTTTACATGGGCCGTCCAACTTGTTCCTTCTTTAAACCCGTTCAAGCACCTACATTGCTCCATGTATCCAATATAATCTGGCCGGTCTTGGGAACAGGCGATTTTCAATGAAGCAGTGATCTTTGTTTTGGGGTACCCTATGATTTAGATACTCTATTCCACTTAATTCTCGAAAACTAAAATATATGAATCACATTATATTCGACTACTTCCCAAATAAACACACATCAAAACCTTTAGTTCAGAGCAGAGATACTGAAATAAACACCAAATACTCGGACTACTAGGAAATTAATGCGTAGACAGTGTATCAATGATATTGGCGCGCACATTTGCTGAAACTAAAATGCTACACAATAAGAATAAGAAATGATTGAAAGGAGTGATGATAATGTAATATATACTCTGATTTTCACCGCACAGTAAGTCATTTGATTTCTGGGAAAAGAATGCATTGATGTATTGTATATATTCACAGCGGATAAACGAATTCGTTTACTCAAGCGTCTATTAGCCTTGAACAATACCTTTGTTTAACGCACTGCATTCGGTATACCATAAACAATTAGATTAAGATGTTTGATCCATTTCCTGCAAATTAAGCCTAAATTCGAGTGTAGTGGAACCATCTGTGCTCGCGAGCCCTTAGTTTTTAATTCTGGGGTCGAAAACTGTCTCCGTCTTTCACTAATCTCCTCCTCTCGATCTCGGTATTTATGTACTAATCTAAAACCCAGTGTGCTGCGGGAGGTTCCGATATGACGCCTGCTATTATTTTCCGATTGTGACTGGGGATTAATCCAATGCTGGCCAGCCAAAATAATGCCATCGCCTTTGTTTTGCTGTATTTAAAAATACAATTTTTCTACAAACGATTTAATTCTCGTTTCTCCCTTTCAGTGTATTTCTTAAAAATATATATCTCTTTCCTAGTTGAGTCTCCACAGGGAATTGATGCGGATCGCCGTTATGCTGGTAGCCCTATATAGACCCGCCCCACCGTCATTGTTATCGTGTGTGCGTCTCTTCCTTGTAATTAACAAAGCCTGCAAACGTTACCCTAAGACACCACAACCGCTCTAACTTGAATCAATCGAACCCTTAAATACTAAATCTTCACTCGTCAAATCCACTTAGTGTCCAATAGTTGCTACTGATTCTTACAATCCAAAGCTAGTTTTCAACGCCGATGTGCAATTGTTCACCAGCTTTCTGGTAGTAATAGGTATGTCCTCCACTTGACCTAACCGAATCAGATGACATTGAATCGCCACTAGTATATCATTCGGCTGCTGAAACTACAGCTATTTGTCCACCTGGTACATTCGAACCATACTGATAAGCTATTCCACCGCCCAAGGCTAAATTCGGCGTCATCGACTGTAGATAATAGCCAACCAAAACGTCCGAGTTGTTGAATATATTGATATTACCTACAGTCAATGTGGCCGTAAAATCATCATCGCGGTAGTCTACGGTAAACTGCGATGTTGCAAATTTGTTGTCTTGAATCTGAGAAACAAACGTCCACCGTACTTTCGAATGAAACTGATGTATAGGATTGTCGTTCAAATTTCCAGACGAATCAATGTTACCCCAACATTACTGGGTATGCTTCCGTTGGAGCGAACTGCTTCACATTAACGGATGTTGCGCCGAACCGATAACCGCTCAGTTGTCTGCTACATAAATTAAGTGCATGTGATTCCTGGAAGTGATTACTGAGACCCTTGTTCAACATCACCTTAGCACCTTCAAATGTTAACGTCCTTATATCTTCCCATTTCGTATGTAGACCTTTGACTGTTCCAGGATTCTCGATATTGATTTTTTCACTTTTCTTAAAGGGTGGTGGCAGTGCTGGCGCAGGTACAATCGTCTCTGGAAATCTGAATGTCGATTCCTTTTTTTAGAAGCAGTCAAAACATTACCCATTGTGAATATCTATTGGGCAAACATTTTTTGTTTGATTAATAAGATAAAAATACTCCTAGCAACAATATAGTCCACTTGTTGAGAATTTTCCTAGACACAAAAAAAAAATGGAGCTACGGATAGCTGCATTAATGCTCTGGTATATACCGCTAATATACGAGGGTTGCTTCTTATGTTTCGGGATTTGGCAACCCTAGTGTTGCAATCCGGCAATTGACAGCTCTGTCGTAAAGTTGGACATTTTTGAGGTTATACGCACTCAGAACGTTTTGACATACGAGCGCATTTGTGTTGTTTACAGTAACTTAAAAGATTCATCTCGGCCCAAAAATGGAATTAAATCGTCAACATTTTCGTGCGATTATTTTTTACAACTTTCGGCGTGGATTAACTCAGCAACAGTGCATGGATGAACTTAATTCAATTTTTGGCGATGAAGCTCCATCAAGGACCAGTGTTTATCGATGGTATGGTGAATTCAATCGTGGTCGTAGTTCACTCCAAGATGAATTTCGTGAAGGTCGTCCAAAATCAGTTGTTGTTCCGAAGACCATTGATGCTGTGCGCGAACTGATATTGGAAGATCGTCATGTGACCTATCGTGAGATTGAGACAACCTTAGGCGTTAGTGGGACCAGCATACATTCAATATTGCATAAACATTTGACTGTCAAAAAAATTTGTTCGCGTTGGATCCCACACAATTTGTCAATCGCCCAAAAAAAAGGCTCGTGTCAATTGGTCGAAAGAAATGCTCAAAAAATACGGTCGCCGTGCTTCGAAACACGTCTATGACATCGTGACAGGTGATGAATCGTGGATTTACGCGTTTGAGCCCGAAAGTAAACAGCAGTCGACTGTCTGAGTGTTTCAAGATGAGCCAAATCCAACAAAAGTTGTTCGCGCACGAAGCACTTCCAAGCAAATGGTCGCCTGTTTTTTTCGGAAAAAGTGGACATGTCGCAACCGTACCACTAAAACAACTCAGAACAGTCAATTCTGAGTGGTACACAACCATTTGTTTGCCAGTTGTCTTCCAAGAAATCAGGAAAACCAACCGCCGAAGACGGATCACTCTTCACCACGACAATGCGAGCTCTCGCACATCGGCTGCGACAACTGCATTTTTGAGCACCCAACACATCGATTTGATGGGTCATCCGCCGTATAGTCCTGACTTGGCACCGAATGACTTCTTTTTATTCCCGTACGTAAAAAACAAACTGAGAGGTCAACGTTTTTCGACACCTGAAGAAGCGGTTGCTGCATTCAGAATGCATGTGTTGGAGATACCTCAATCAGAGTGGCAAAAGTGCTTCGACAATTGGTTCAAACGCATGCAAAAGTGTATAGATCTTCATAGGGAATATTTTGAAAAACAATACAGTGATTTTCGATGATCAATATTTGTTTTTGTTCTCTAATCCCGAAATATTAAAGGCAACCCTCGTATATATATATATATATATATATATATATATATATATATATATATATATATATATATATATATATATATATATATATATATATTTTTTTTTTTTTTTTATATTCTCCTTGGTGGTGTGTCTTCATCGGTTGTGTGTACGTAAATTAAATCAATATAATAAAAAATAATAATAAAATAATGTGTCATTTGTTCATTTTGCCTTCCAATCCACTGAATCATCACTCAACGCAACCACATAAAAAATGTCTGTTTCCCACGATATCATCGTTCTTGCCGAATTTAACTTCTCACAACTTCAATAGAGTTGATCACATAAGCAGCCGTTTTATATCGCCCGTGCCAAGAAATGTATCTTTATAAATTGCCTAACTCGTCCAAGCCTTCGAAAAGTTAGCAATGTCTCAAACCATATGGGCAGGCAGATATGCCTTATTTTTCACAATTGACCCTATTGTTAGTTCGTCAAGAATAGAATTATTTCTTTTCTCTACAGATTATCCTTATAATCCATCTATTTCCTCGTCCTCTCAACCACTAACCACTACCACTCTGTCTCGAAATCATTCCTCGAATGACTTTCACAAAGCGAATTTCAACCTCGTAAAATGTTAGTTTTCTTTATTTATTCCAATAATGTTAACAAGAGGTCTTATATTTCTATTAATAACCCTGACGCTCATCATCATCGGCACTACAATCGGGATCCGATCTTGGCCTATTTTGACAAGTGTCTCCACCGGTATCTGGTCCTTATGGACCAGAACGTTTATGAGAATGCTAAAAAGATATGCGGCACATCTCGTATCACTGGGCCAATCATACACAACGGTGTTGTCGTTAATCATCATCATCATCGGCACTACAACCGGAATCCTGCCTTCACCTTATTTAGCAAGTCTCTCTACCGGTATCCGAGACTTGTTAAATTGTCCATAATAATTTGTTTTTCCGGGCAAGGTTATTAGTCGTGCACCTACCTTTCTCAGGATGTCGCTGCATGCATTGGTTCACTACTTGGGGATGCCAAAGTAACTATCCCGGGGTGTCACGTGGAGACTGCATGTCAACTTGGATTGAACAGGGACAAGGATCGTCCTGACCTTCGCCGGGTTGAAAACAGAGACTTTGCCCTGTATGTTCGAAAGAGACCGAGTGCCTGCTAGCGCAGGCGTCTCCTCTCTCCGTTCGTTTGCTCGGATGAGCTCGATTTTCCCCAGCTTTGTCTTTATGTCTTCAATTTCGTCCATCAGTTTCTTCACTGTGTTTTGTTCGTCGTTAATCGGTGTCGTTTCCTCTTTGGTATCCCTTACTTCCTTGCTGCTCGCACCTGGTCCGTTGACGCGTAGTCCTTCGTGGGGTGCCAACTTGTGCAGGATCTGTTGAGTATTGGCGGATGCCTCCTTCATGTCCCGTTCTTTTTCTACTGGCCGACGACTCATGGCATCCACATATCCTGCTTTCCTCGCTGGTCGATGTACCGTTGTAAACTCAAATTCCTGGAGTTTAAGCCATCACCTTGGGACACGTGGTATCATCCTTGGTTTGTTCTGAGTTGCTACTATGGCTTCACAATCTGTGATGACCTTGACTGGTTTTCCCAATAGATATGTATATTCGGAACCTGTCCATGCTTTCCACTACCGCTAAGACCTCGAATTCGTACTTGTGGTATTTTGCTTCCGCCTCCGTTACCTTTCTGCTAAAGTATGCCACCGGTCTCAGTGTGTCATCGCTCTTTCCACGCAGCATCAATATACCGGCAAGTCCTAATGCTAGCGCATCCGTGTGAACCTCGTGATTACAATCTCCATCGTACAATGCCAGGAGGGGGGGTTAATCAGTTCGGACTTGAGGTCTTCAAATGCCGCCTGATGCCTCTCCGCCCACGCGAAGAGACCTCCCTCTATTAGCAGATTGATTAAGGGCGCTGCTATTTGTACGTACCTCGGTACATCATCATCATCATGATCGGCACTAGAACCGGGATCCGATCTTGGCCTTATTTAGCAAGTCTCTAGGCTTGTTAAATTTCCCATAATAATTTGTTTTTCCGGGCAAGGTTGTTAGCCTTGCGCCACGTACCTCGGTACAAACGTCCGTAAATAACCGGTAAAGCCTAGGAACTGCCTCATGTGATGTACATTTTCTGGTTCAGGAAACTCTTTAACCGCCGCTGTCTTCCGCTCCCGTCCAGTTGATGTCCGAGAAACTCAACACCGGTTTTCGGCAACGCACACTTTCTGATATTGAGAGTCGGTCCCGACTCTTTCAGGACCACCAGAAATTTTCCGAGTTTTTGTAGACCTTCCGCTCCTGAATCACTTCCGATGATGACGTCATCTAAATAAACCGCTATATCTCCGCGGTCCATGCGTGCTTTATCTGATTCATGCACATTTGAAAGTATGCTGGGGCATTCACCAAGCCGAATGGCATGGGAACAAATCCATACAACGCGGTATACCCTTCCTACTTCGTTTCGTTATAGGTATCTGGTGATATCCGGACTTGACGTCGTGAAGTACTTTTCCTCGGCCAACGTTGCAAGGGTCTCCTCCACAGTAGGCATCGAGAACTTCTGCTTAACCGTTACTTTGTTTAGTTCCCGGTAATCGATACACATCCTGCTTTCGCCATCTTTCTTCCTCGTAAGGACTATTAGTGCACAAAACCTGCAGGTTGACAGTTGGATAACTCCCTGTTGCAGCATTTCATTGGCTTTTTCTTCTATTATCTTCCGTTTGACGAGGAGTATGCGGTAAGGTTGAACGCACACTGGCTGTGTGGTGTTAAGTTCTGTTGCGCATTCCCCCTAGTTACACTGACCTAGTTCGTTAGGACTTCGGGGGAAACAATCTCGGTGAACCTTTACTAATTCAATTAGTTTCCCTTTGCCATCTTTTCCAATTTCGCCCGTGTCCAAGTCATCACTCCTGATGCCGATCCGCTCCTGTTTGACCGATTCGTCTGTGACGGCCAAAACTTTCATTTCACTGCTCGCAGTACAGTCGCTAATTTTGAATTCGTTGTGGCTCTTCTCAATTCGAACTTAAGATTGATCCGGTAATCGTCGCCCAATTATTATTTTGTATGATTGGTTGTCATCCGGGACAACTAGCACTTCCCATCAACTTTGTAGAGAGTTTACTTGAATGGCCGCATATAACTTTCCTATTATTCGGCACCCTACTCCGCCTAGCCCGATTAATTTTCTCGCATCCACCTCGTAGCGAAAGTTGAAGGCGTTTGCGATCGACTCCTACATTGTGACGCAATCGCTCGCCAGGTTAATAAAAGCGTCGGCCGCTTGGCCGTTCACATATACCGTCTTGTGGTACACACTGGCGTCTTCTCCCACCCACAGCTGGCTTGCTCTCTTCTCTTGGCACTGGAGCTCTGACCAACTGCGGTGCCACTTATTATGCAGTTACGGGCTGTGTGCGCGACCTCATTGAATTTGAAGCACTTGATCATGGCTGCCGTCGGTTGTTCTGCGTCTGGCCTGCTCTGGGTGATCTTCGTTAATCCACCTGTAGTTGTTTCTCTACCCCTGGGGAATTTCACCCGACGTGTCCAATCAGCTTACACCTGAAGCGTCTGATCGCGGATAATGTTGGACTTTTGCATTTGTTCCCTGTAGTTCCGGCTGGGTCCACATTTCGTCTTGCGGTTGATATCTGCCTTCTCTGCGGAGTTTCACTTTCGTTCCACCGAATTTTCTGCAGGAGTTCCTGTATGGTGTCGGGCTGCGCTGCTTTCAACATATCGCGACGCTCCGTGTTTCACAAGAGTCCTCTCGTCCAGCTGACCTCTTAAGGCGGTCGCTTTCATGGGGAATACAAATTCCTCTATGTTCTCATCCGCCATTTGTTTTTTATTCCACAAACGTTCGTGCAGATCGGCTGCATCATATTCCGTCGGAAAATTATTTAGTAAATCGCATAGAATTCCTCTAATGATGAGTGAAGGACTCCCATGCACCAAAGTTTTGCTGCTCCTGTCAGTTTACTGATGGCTGCCATCCGGACCAGTATTCCATCGAGATTTTTTTTTTTTTTTTTTTTTTGTAATATTAGACTTCTCTCGGGAGAGGCGAACCTATAGCGTCGAGTGGGCGCCCCGAGATGCCATCAAATAACTGTTGCAGGTTGTAACGCTCCGGGAACACTCGCCTGGGAAGGGAGTTCCATAGCTTCCCCCCTCTGTTGCCGAACGAGTTCTGATACAGGGATGTTCGCGCCGTCGGGAGGTGAACCACAAACGGGTGCGATCCGTCGGATTGTCTTGTGGAGCGCATATAAACCGAATTGCGTGGAACAATGCCAAGAATCTCCGAAGAACAGCACCCGTGATAATATCTGTAAAACAGGCAGAGGTCGGCCACGCGCCTTCGATGTGATAGCGACTGTAGTCCCGACGTCAGCGCCGAGTCCCCGATCAGGCGGATCGCTCGTCTTTGTACGCTCTCAAGTAGGTCGAGGGTATGTTTAGGAGCCGAGCTCCAAACATGAGAGCAATATTCGAGCGCGGGTCTAACTTGACATTTATATAGAAGAAGAAATTGGGCCGGAGTTGGTAGATATCTCTAATTTCCCCGACTTTTCTTACATATGCCGTGGAGGATAGTCTTACTGTATTCCTATGGTCGAATTCACAGAGCATCTCGGCCACATCCTTCATCCTATATCCAGTCCTTGATATCGTTTTCTCCTCTGTGGCGCTTATTCTATGTTCTGGTGCCGGCGCCTCCTCCCCCTGTTCATTTGCTCGGATGAGGTCGATTTTTCCAAGCTTTGCCTTCATGGCTTCAAATTCGTCCATCAGTTTCTTCATTGTGTTTTGTTCGTCGTTGTCCGGTGTCGTTTCCTCTTTGGTATCGCATACTTCCTTGTCGCTCTCGCCTGGTTCGTATACGCGTAGTCCTTCGTGAACTACCAACTTGTGCAGGATCTGGACCTTCTCTTTTTCTCCCACGCTTCTTCGACTTTTATTTCTATTAATAACCTTGACGCTCACCACCGGAAAAAGAGTGAGCCTGCTGGCGCAGGCGTCTCCTCCCTCCGTTCATTTGCTCGGATGAGCTTGATTTTCTCCAGCTTTATCTTTATGTCTTCAATTTCGCCCATCAGTTTCTTTACTGTGTTTTGTTCGTCGTTATCCGGTGTCATTTTCTCTTTGGTATCGCTTACTTCCTTGCTGCTCGCACCTGGTCCGTTTTCGCATAATCCTTCGTGGGCTACCAACTTGTGCAGAATTTGGGCCTTCCCTTTTCCTCCCCTTAAGGCACGCTTCTTCGACTCGTTCCGTTTTCTTCAATTTGTGGTGGCTTTGTTTCTGGGTTAAATGCCACTTCTGAAGTTGTAATAGGTTAGTTTTCTTTATTTATTCTAATAATGTGAACAAGAGGTCTCATATTTCTATTAATAACCCTGACGATCACCACCGGAAAAAGAAATAGACCGAGTGAAAAAAAAAATTGTGGCGAGAAGGCCGAATTTAGCGAGACAAGGACATATGTGTCCTTCATCTTGTCTCTGACTTCTGGTCATCTTGCGATAACCAGAATCACCCACATCCATGAGGATGTTGGGCTCGGTCTCGCGATCTCTGAAAAGAAAAGAGAAAAAGGGGGGGTATCCAAGGATAGTGTGGACAGTGTTAGTCCGGGTGTTCTCTAACTACTTTTATAGAGGGATGGTGGGAAAGAAATCGTACAAGACCGGTAGGTCTTGGGTGCGGTAGTGAACGCAGATCACGTCCTTGGCGTCTGATAATCTGCGCATTGGTCGGTGTGTATGTTTGTGTTTGTGCCATCTTGTACTGTGCATTCGTGTGTGTGGTTTGTTAATAGTAGACCCTATGGGATGGGTCCAGGAATCCTCTATTATAGAGGGGAATGTTGTTGGGAAGGGTGCTTTCTTCAGTTTTGTACTGATGAAGAAATTGTAGGGGTTTGATCCGAAGAGATCGAGAGAGAGAAGGGTCAAGAACGCAGGAGTCCCGTACAAGTAGGTTCTCGCTGTTTTGAATGTTTTCGAGGTACTTATATGCTAATTGAAGCAAGTACTCGTCGATAGGGGTAATGGAGGCGCCTTCGTATAGGTGAGAGTTTGGGGTAATGACGACCGTCAGGCCTTCTAGAATGATTGGTGCATCTTCTGAGGAGTTTCCTTTCGAAAACCCGAAGTCTTTCCATTTGGGCCGAAGATATGCAGGACCATATGGGAAAGGCGTACGATATTCCAGATCGGATTAGCTGCTTATAGCAGAGAAGCTTAACTTTGGTGTCAACTTTGTTGCTCCACTTCAAGATGTTGTGCAGTTGCTTAGACCGACCGAGGCCCCTTTGGAGAATGTGGGTCACATGTTTGATGAAATTCATTTTTGGGGTATAAATGACCCCAAGGTATTTCATCCTGTCCTGTGGTCTAATCGTAGTATCTCCCATTTTTATTCGAATATTCTGTGAATATCGAGAAGTAGGTTGGGAGTGTTTACTACTCAGAATTATAGCTACTGCTTTAGATGGGTTAAGTCGAATTTTCCACCGACTGTAATACTGATACAGTTCGTCCAGATGACGGTTGAGTCGGTTTGTTGCGAGTTTTGGGCTTTTAGATGACGTGTACACTAGGACGTCATCCGCATAGCAAATCTGGTTTACTCTACCATCCACAGGGTGAGGAATATCTGAGGTGTAGATATTAAATAAGATGGGGCCTAGAATGGAGCCCTGTGGTACGCCTGCGGCGGCGTTGAAAGTTCGGGAAAGCTTTCCATTCACTCGAACTTGGAAGGTTCTGTTTAAAACGAACTGGTAGATTATATTACACAGCGTTTTACTGAGGCCAGTATTCAGTAATTTAAAAACGAGACCTTCGATCCAGGTTGTGTCAAAAGCCTTTTCAATGTCCAAGCTCACCGCAATGGTGGGTTCCTTATTAAAGAGGCGCACGCAGACGTGGTTTTGAAATATGTTGAGAGCCATAGTGGTGCTGTGCGCTCTTCTAAATCCAAATTGGAAGTCAGGTATTAGGTTCCTGACACTGATAAATTTATATAGCTTCTCGTATATGAACTGTTCATATATTTTGCTGATGCAGGTGAGGAGCGAAATAGGACGAAAGCAATAGACCGAGTGCCTGCCATGCCCTCTTTTTATACTGCATACTCAACGAACAGTGAAGTTAGCGTTCGTTCAGTGCCCGAGAGCACAAGTAGACGTCAGCCGCGCTAGAGTCTGGGTTACACTGAACGGAACTGTTCTTCGCCATTTAAAATTACGACTATTGGTGGGAAAGGTATATTACAACCGTATTAATTATCTCTCGTTCGTTGTTATCTACCTTCGTTTTGGTTATCTAAATGTAGAAGATGCTACTACCATTATGTACGGAGTAATTCTAATTTTTATTTCCTTGTATGTCCATTTTCTAGGCATCAAGCATCAACCTATTCACCTCCTTAATGTAACCGCAAGCTTCGTTCTTTACTAAATAAAATGAAAAAGCTGAGTTACGTCCCTCCGTAATCGCTTTCTCTGTGACTATGTTAATTATCTCGGGTCTTATCTTGGTTTTTGAACCAATCCAGATTTGACTCCTTTCATTTTCCACAATGGGGTTTTTTGATCCAAATGAAGCGTCAATACTAGCAGCAAGTTCTCTTATTGTCAGCGGATATTCTTTGGGCACAATTCCGATCGTTGGATTCCATCATTGGGACATAAGCGCAACGTTCACATGTCCATACTGTTAATTAGTCTATAGGAACCTGAAAGTCTATAAGTACCTCTATTCTACAGATATTATCACGGTTGTCGCACAACTGAAATTCATGAATGAATAAATTTAAATTTTATATATATAAATATTTGCTGAATAAATTCAGACTTTATATATATATAAATAGCAGTTTCACGTTTGTATGCTTAAGGTTTATTACATTTATATGTTAAGAATAATAAATAAAATCACAACATATTCCCACTCTATGACGTTTACATCGATTGTCAAAAATGTAATAGAATCGTCAGTAACTTGTGAGATACTCTCCATAATACTCTCGATGCAAACGTCAAGCAACTAAACCACTAACAATGAAGGCGCCTGTTTGATTTGCGCCACAGTGTCAGCTGTTTTCGTTGTCTGCAGTTAAATGTCCGTCAATTATGCAAGATTACAAGTATTCGTAATGCAATAGCATTTCTAATTGTTGCCAGTATTTCTAATTGATATTATTGTTTCCATCCTTTTCCAGGGTACTTCACGTCTTGTTAGCACCGACAGCGAAGATCAAATAAATTCACCACAACATGATTTCCAAAGCAGTAATCTCAGCAACACATTCGCACAAAATACATGCACTTCCGAGCCACATCAAGTTTCTACAGATAGTTCAATAGCACCTGATGAGCCTGCAGAAGCGAACACAATTCCACAAAGTGCCACAATTAGTCCAATAATTCCAAAATTTGTCGTCAAGCCGTTGCCAGCATTACCGTCTACTGAAACAACGTTACTTCCGCCTCCACCGCCAATTTCTGCACCAACACCAATTGTGCCCGACGAACCTGACGAGTTTAATTATTGCACTGTAAAAATCTCACCTGATAAACCTCCGAAGGAGCGATTGAAACTGATTATTAAAACTGACGTCATACGAAATGCTCTTGCGGCGGCGGCAGCAGCTGCTGCAGCCGCTGGCAACAATTTCACTTCCTCCGTAGCAATAGAGAAAGCGGAGAAAGAGAAAAAATCCAAGAACAAAAAGCATAAGCACTTGAAGAATATTGCCTCGGCGAAAGAAGGAGATTTCAAAACTCCATCACCACAACAAAGCACGGAGATCTATCGCACAATCATATCACCCCCAGCCCTGTCGGAGAGAGATTTCGATTCGCAGTCTTCTGTTCTGGGAAGTATTTCGTCGAAGGGTAATAGCACGCCGTTGAATCAGGCGCTACCTGAAGAAGCTTGTGTAATTCGAAGTCGCGGTTCGAGTGACATTACAAGTGATCTAGAGACAAGTCAGCATAGTTCTTTAGTCGCACCACCTTCAGATATAGAATCGAGATTGGAGTCGATGATGGACGGAGATGATGTCTCCGACACTCCTAAAGAGGCGGCAATTCACGAAGAACCCCTACAAGAAGACATCCTAGAAGTATTAACGGGAGGTGTAGCGGCGTCTACCGAAGATCATCAACCTGCTGCAGAAGAAAAGCCGGAAGAGCCCTTGAAGCGACGTCTCAAGAGAGCTGGTAGAGGGATGCTCAAGGAAGCTGACGACTTTACCACTGCAGAGTACGTTGCCAGGGATTCTGAAGCCAATGCAGCCGTCCTCCAGGAGATTGTAGAAGAACCAAAAACGATTCGTCGATCGCGAAGAGGTGCGCAAGCAGTGCAAGCTATGCAGTCCATACAGTCGATACAAACGGTACAATCGCCGCCTGTGGCTAGCACCATTGAGCCTGAGAAATCACCAGTGATATCGCCAGCAAGAAGAACAACAAGAAGACAGAACACAGCCGCCACTGCGGCTGACACATTGCAAGCTGAACCAGAAACTGAAATCCCAGTACCCGACGCTGCTGTTCGACGCGGTGGCCGGCTTACCCGGAACAATGGTTTAAACGTGAACAAATCGCCTACTGAAATACCTACACCACCTCAACCCGTCATACGAAGCTATAGCAGAAAAAGAAAGAATCCGACGTCAGCTTCACTTATTGGACAAGCTCCTGCAAAGCAACCGACACTGCCGGAAGAGGAAGACGTCGAAATTGCTAGTCCAGTAAAGAGTACCTGCTTCTTAAACAATCCGCTACCATCAGAAACTCCAACGGATGTTGTTCCTATTGCGGCAACAGAGCCAATCAATATGGAGGTAACGAGACCACCCGAAACGACGCAGCGCCGTGACTACAAAATCAAAGAGAAGTTCAAGCGAACGTGGCTAGAACGCGATGCACGCGACCAACAGGAAGCTGCAGAAAAGGCCGCCGCTGAACAGCTAGCCCAATCGGAAGCCAGTAAAATGAAACAAAATGAAAGCATCCTGGTCGAAAAGCAGCCGACAGCCATGAAGCTTGTGATATCGAAGAAGAAAGGCAGCATCTTCAAGAGTCGAGTCGCCGATCAGTACCCCAAACGTCACCTTTATAAGCATCGCTGGGATGAACAGTTGAACGGGGAGCAATCAGCGGACGACTCCAACCCTAACGACATGCCGTCTTCGGCGAAATCAGGAGACAACGTATTCGATGATTTCAATCCCGAAGACGATGATGCACTAGAAACCAATCAGTCAAAGCTGACACGAGTGGTGAAACAGACTTACGGGGCAAACAAATTCGACGAAGAACCAATCACAAGTGTCCGGTGCGAGCGAAAGGCTAAAGAATATTACACCGTCGTGCGCAACGTGAAGACAGCCCATCAGATCCAAGAATTTGGAGAGTACCAAGAGATTAACGACGACGTCGACTACTTCCTAGAAGCCCTGCAACCCCACAATCAGATATCAACGCGCTGTCTATCAGCCCTCAGACTTGCTTCGAAATGTATGACCCCCGCGTTTAGAATGCACGTCCGAGCCCACGGCGTAGTAACCAAGTTCTTCAAAGCTCTCAGTGACGCCCATAGCGACCTAAGCTTAGGCCTGTGCACATCGGCAATCATGTTCATCCTCGCCCAAGACGCCCTCAACATGGACCTCGATCGTGATTCTCTGGAGTTAATGATGAACCTACTCGAAGTGGACGCCAAGAATTCTGGAAGCGCCGCTGAAATCGCAGGTTACAAACGCAACAAAAAGACGGTAAAAGAACTGTGTGAAGAAATTAAGGGACAAGGTAAGGCCACACACCTCAATATGGAAACGATATCATCCGGAACACTGGCCATGGAAACGCTGCTCTCATTAACTTCCAAAAGAGCCGGTGAATGGTTCAAAGAGGAATTGCGTAACCTCGGCGGCGTGGAGCATATCATAAAAGTAATTTGCGATTGCTATCGCGATGCAACCATCTGCAAGTCTAATTCTATAGACTGGACCCCGCAGAAGTTGGAAAACATCAAAACCATTCAACGCTGCATGCGTGTCCTCGAGAACGTCTCCGAATTTAACGAAGGCAATCAACATTTCATTGTGTGCTTCAACAACGGCGAAGGCATGGACGTTCTTTTCAAATTTTGCAAGATGTGTGACCGTGAACTATGCCTCCACCCAACAAGTGACTTCACATCGAAGGACAATCCCGGTGTTATTCTGCGTGAAGCCCTCATTCCAACACTACAAGTCCTCATAAATCTTACACATCCCTTCGGAACCGATTCCGAAGGAAGCGTCCTGCTCGGACAAAAAACGGAGATCTTCGAAACGAGTTTCCACATTCTGTTGCAGACGCCTAACTACATTCCCGATCGTTGTGTTTTCGAACTTAGTATATTGGTGAGTAAATTCCCCGGTCACTGGTTATTCATTTTAATTTATCTCCTCGTTTTCTAGGTCTTATTGCTATTGATCAACCTGACCGCGCATACAATTGCCAATCGGACGGCTATCATGCAAGCAATGATTCCTCCAAACATTAACAGTATCACCGAACGAGTCCCGGCAATCAAAGTCTTATTGGAATACTTCTACAAGTGTGAAGAACTGGCAAGGTAAGTGTCGCTTTAAAAACGCCGCTTTGTTGAAAGTTCGTCAGTGAATGTAAATCGAACTGTTCCATATCAGATGGAAAACCAGTAATTGGATTGGGTGTTTGGCTTTAGTTAGTGATATCGCCACTGGTGTAATTGTGTGATATGTTATCCGAAATCACTATGTATCCGCCCATGATTACAGTCGTTCCTGCTGGGTAAAAAACCTGTGCCCAGATTGGATTATTGCCTCTTGAGTGCCAAAGGCCTGGGGTCATTTGACATAAGTCCTCTTGGAGCGCTCTTTTCAGGCAACTTCCCCTTCCCTAATTGAACGGAGTTGTAATACTCTGCCGAATTTTTTTTTTTCACAGTACGACTTTCGTTGTGGTGTTCGTAAATCTCATGAGTGTATAGCCCCTTCGAAATCGCCCTCTATCACACAAGGGGTTTACCATTCTCTCAAAGTCCTTCCTCTCAAATATAACTCGGTCGTGAGAGGATACGTTACTGTACATCCAAGACTAAACACCATTCATGAGTTCCGTTGAAAATCCTATAAAATATCTTCAATGTCATAGCTAGCTTTCGGGATTTGAAAAGATTTGGCAGATCCTTTAGCGGAAGATAGCTCGATCCGCTAAAATGAAGCCTAATTGTAATTCCTTGAATGTTCCTAGTGCCCCCCACTTATTCAACGCCGTTCTTTTAACCGTTTTATTCAACTTCGAGTTTTCATGGCTAGCACGTATTTAATTACGGGAATTCATTACACTTAAATATTTAATTTTATTTGCATAGAACTTGAGAAAAATCACCTTAACCGCCAATTGACGACATTTGCCGGAAGACAAATGACCGTTGTTGCTGCTAATTCCGAATTCGCTCGTTAATTCGAGAGCTGATCCAAATCAAGCATAAGGACCTCACTTGTTGTGACAAATTATGAATAAGTTGTCATTTGTTGCGCTCGAAGAGCAGCGACAGCACTGATATGGTCACGGAAACGACCAGCAAATCGAATCAAAAGAACGACCTTTTTAAATGAGTCGCGTGTCCAAGAGGCGTGCGACACGTAAAGGAAGTGTAATGGATTAGCTTCAATGCATTATATATCCAATATGTGTTAGTTCCCTCATCACCTGTAGAATCAACGTTGTGGTCGAAAAAAGAGGCCATTTCCTCTTATTGCTTATGTTTGGTCGACATTTTATCACAGCATATTGCGGAATTACGTGGAACAGCCTCCACAGGCTCCCTTGTGTCTGTGTTCAAGTTCTCAATCACCTGTAGAATTAATGTTGTGGTCGAAAAAAGGGGCCATTTCCTTTTTTCATGAACCAGGCTTGGGTTCTCTTGCCACGCTTACGCTTGGTCGACATTTTATCACAGTATATTGCGGAATTACGTGAAACAGCCTCCGTAGGCTCCCTTGTCGTGTCGCACGCGTCGTCATCGTTTTGCTGGGGCCACAAAACAGAACCTCGTTAATTCTAAGAAACGGCGTCTGGCGGTTTCGCGCTCTATGCAGAACCGTTCAATAACCTGATTGTAATGAAGTGTAAGACTACTTGATGCCGTCCTGATTGCGAAAACCAATCTTTTTATTTGTTTGACCGTCGTCTGAGTCGATTTACACGTGTGGCGCACGTTGTCCATGAACACGGACATGAAAATAAACATGAATCAGTCGCCTATAGGTCTAGTGCAAGATAGTATAGCGTGGGCCATAAATGTTTACGAATGGCAACACTTGATTTCTTAAAAACCGTTAGAGGGAGGGGCGCGTGAGTGGGGGGAAATTGTGCGTCCCAATGAAGCATGAAGCGACGCACAATTCCCCGCCACTCGCGCCTTCCTCCCTGTAACGGTTTTTAAGAAATCAAGTGTTGCCATTTGCAAAAACGTATGGCCCACCCTATATTTACGACAGATCTATATTTACTGTAGATCAATAAGTCCTTAGAAATGCCTACGATGGCGCTCGTAGCATCGCTAGTGGTCCGTTTTTTAGTAAGCATCATTCCTCACTAGGTATCTGTCAATTTTCAATTTGTTTCATGTTTCAATTTCGCATGATAAATTGGGTATGAAAAAATATCCGCGAGATGGGTGCAGCATTTGCTCTTAGCTGAAAACTTTTGGAGCGCGTTTTTTTTTTTTTTTTTTTTTATGGTAGGAAGGTGGAAATCTTCAAAAGATACCTCTGACCGATCCAAAGGCATGCCGGACTTTTACCGACTAAAACCACCTCGCCCCAGGCACATATTTCCGTTGATCCCCGCGGAACTTTCTTTTAGATACTCCATCGCGGGGCGGGACGGAGTTTACCTGTTACTCCGCTCGTTACGTCGCAACTGCTGCATCATGTCACATAGAACATCATTTGCTACGGACCATGCCTGTTTTGAACTCAGAATGTATTCTATTACTCCTCCCGGAGTAACCGTCCGTCTCATATGCCTCTCCAAAATCGTTTGTGCGATCTCGAATCTCACGCACTCTGTGAGTACGTGTTCCGCATTTTCTACTTTGCTTTCGCAATAGAAGCAGTATGGGTGATTCACATGTTTATACATGTGCAAGTATTGCCGAATGCATCCATGTCCTGATATTAGCTGAGTCAAGTGGTAATTCAGCTCGCCGTGTTTTCTTTTCACCCATGTTTCTATATCAGGTATCACGGTGTGGGTCCATCTACCTTTGCTGGAAGAATCACACCTTCGTTGCCATTCTCTTAGGCTTGAGAGCTCTAACTGTGACCCCATTCTCCGACGATTCACTTGGGAGACCTCACGCAACGCAGCGTTTTATTTAGTTGCAATGTCAAGTGATATCCTCCCGGCCAATACATTTATTGCAGCTTCGGATACCGTTCGGAATGCACAGCATACTCTTAGTGATGCCAGTCTATGTACTGGGTTCACTCCCCTCATGTACGACTTATACTGTGCGGCTGCATACATTATAATGGAGGTGTTGACACTGGTTATGAGTTTCCTTATGTGGGGCCGTGGTCCTCCAACATTGGGTAGCAGTCTCGCCAAAACCTTGCATACTCCCGTTTTTTTCACTCGTTTTTCTCAGGTGTTTCTTGAAGCTCAACTTGTTGTCGACTATAACACCAAGACATTTAATATAGGGACTGGATCTGATTATTTGTCCTTCTATTTCCAAATCAAGGTGTTCAACTTTCTTGGGGCTGCTTATTAAAACTGCCTCCGTATTATGTCCAGCTAGTTTCAGTCCGGTCATATCTAGTATTTAATGCTGTGGATTGCTTGGGAGCAAATATTCTCCAGATCATCTAGATGTTTAGCTACGGCTACTACTGCCAAATCATCTGCATACCCGATGCTTCTAACCCCTTCTGGTACATTGACCCTGACCACACCATCATACATGATATTCCATAACAGTGGACCTAACACAGATCCCTGAGGTACACACGCTTTTATTTTATATTCCTGTGATCCCTCGTCTGTGTCATAGAGCAGTCTTCTATCCGAGAGATAGTTTGCTAGTATACGCACCAAGTAGGATGAGTCTCGTAGATCGCCCAAAGCTTCTAGAATCTGACTCCAGTTCACCGAGTTAAATGCATTTTTAACATCTAGTGTCACCACAATATTTTTTCGTACCTCCTAGCCATCGTGCTCCAGCTATCGCATTGCGAGTGATGTCGCACATCACAGATAGTGCCTTACCGGTTGATCTACCTTTCCGGAACCCGTACTGCCACTCAGAAGCCCCGATGTCCCCTCAGTGAATTGTTCCAGGCGAGTGGCAATTACTCGCTCAAGCAGTTTGCCTGTTGTGTCCGGCATGCACAACGGGCGATAGGACGACGGCGCTTTTGGATTCTTGACTCCTTTTGGTATAAGTACAAGCCACTGTTTTTTTCCATTGTTTAGGAAATCGTCCTGTTTGAAGGCAGGTTGTGAAGAGACTGCTGAAGACTTCCGGCTTTTTTGTTAAAGCAGTCTTCACTACAGCGTTAGGGATACAATCCAGTCCTGGCGTCTTGTTTTTTTTTTTTTTTTTTTTTTTTTTGGACAACAACAGGTAAGAGCACCTCTTCGGTGGTCACGGGAGGCATATCACCTTCAGTGATACTCCACTCCTCTTGCACTCTCAACACCTCATCACACTGTGGGAAGAGAACAGCAACGATTCTAGCCATGCCAGTTTTACTTTTTTGCATTTCACTACTGTTGTTGTGTAGTCTTTTCGTGACTATCTTGTAGGCGCTGCCCCATGGGTTGTTATTTAATTCATCCCTTAGGAAGCAGAACGCGTCATATTTACTTTTGCGGATTACATTCCTCAACTCTTTCCGTTTGTTGACGAATTCCGCATGCAACTGTGGGTAGGTGTTATGGTTTCTTGCTCTTTGTTGCAAGCATCTTAACCTGTTGCACTCCGATCGGACATGGACGATTTCTGAGTTCCACCAATACACTGGTTTGATAGCCCCCGCTGATTGTCTTTGTTGTGGCATAGAAGCGTCACATGCGGTAGTTAGCCACTTCATGACTTTTCCAGCCTGCCTGTTCGCATCGGCCTCTGCGTCAAACTGTTCGATTTGGTCTTCCAGTATATAATCGAGCAATTCCGCATCGAGATCCTTCTCTTTACATCCATTTTTATGGGCTTTCTTTACCAATTTTCCAGTGATGAATCCCCAGTGCGGTAATATTTCGTACATCACGGCTTGATGGTCACTATGGGTGTAGCTGTCCAAAACTCTCCACTCCATACTTCTTGCCAACATGGAGTCGGCAAATGTGATGTCGATTTTGGACAGGCCTCTCGTTTATGAAAGTGTTATCAACACCATCATTACCATAAGTAAAACCACATCTAGGACTGCGAAGGCTTCGAGTAGTGCCTGGCCTCTACTGTTGCTTCTTGTGCTCCCCCATTCTGCTGCCCAAGCGTTGAAATCTCCAGCAACTATAAGGGGGATCTTGGTTCTAACTTCTTGTGTTACCCTGTCCAAAAAGCATTTGATTTCTTCTATTTCCCACCTTGGCGGAGCGTAACAACAGTAGAAATGAATTCCTCTAATCTTAGCATAGACAATTCCTTCCACCTGCTGGACACTAATGCATTCCATGGGGGAATTTTCGCTTGTCCAAATGGCCGCTGTTCCGCTGCTTTCTTCCTCCCATGTAATAGTAACAGTGCCAGGCACCCTGTACTGCTCATTGATGAGTGCCACGTCGGCACCATATTCCTTAACCGTTTGGGAAAGGAGATCTTGTGCGGCTCCACAATGGTTTAAGTTGATTTGGATGCACTTAAACCTGTCCATTTTTATTGAGAAGATTGGACATCGCGTTTTTAAATGCTCGGCATTTGTAACTCCCTGTTGTGTGGTGGTTACCGCCTTCGCATCCTGATTCGCAGAACATGCATTTGGATTCTGCTTTACTGCCCATTGGTTTGTGGCCTTTTTCACCGCATTTCAAACAGTTTTCCGGACGATCTTTTTCGGATTTGCAGGATTTCGCCACATGACCGTATTGCCAACATCTGAAACATCGTGTAGGTGCGATGTATTCTCGAAGTCTGTATCTTACCCACCCAACCCGTAAGAAACCTGTAGCCAGCAGCATGCTAGCCTTTTCTCTTGGTAAGCGGATCATGGCAGCTTGAGTGCCATTTGGTTTCCGTCTTAAACTCTTTACCGCTTCCTTTGGGATCGCGTTCAGCGCAGGGAACTCTATAGCGATCGCTGTCAGAATTTCCTCCACAGTGGTCACCTCATCTAAATCACGACACTCAACCGTGATTTCCTGTGACACTATTTTGACATTAGCATCTTGCTTTAGTACTTGTTGTACCTTTGCTTTCAGTGTCTCGGTGGTGGCCTCTGGATGGCGTTTCAGTTTTAGCAGCAATTCCCCTTTTGCTGTCTTTCGAACTTTATTTACGCTATTTCCGAGTTCACTTCAACCTCGCATCCCTCTTCCTTCCCATATGGCCAATTGTAAACCAATTGTAATTGGGCGACTCATCATTTATCTGGCCCGGGACTCTGCTTACGTCTGTGTGTGAGTTTTGCGTTGGCTGAATTTGCAAGTTTCCACCGCCTGCTCTAACCGGCGCAGATGGCTTCTTTAAGCGATTTTCCACTTCCTTATCATAAAGGCAACCAATGACTTCGACCAGCTCTCGCACGGCATTAGTAATATGCCTTTGCTTTTTAATTTTGATCATCCTTGTCAATTCTGCGATCCGATCTCCGAGCTGTCCGAACACCAAAGAACCATCATTACCTCCATCACGGTTCTGCCCCGCGCTCGTCTCTCCATTACCACGACTTGTTGCCGCCATAAATTATCCAAAACCTTCCTTTGCACAAGTGTGAAAAGCCCCTCTGATGCTGTGAGGAGAGTGGAGCAAAAGTAAATCTGCATTGGATAAAGCGAAAAGCGTATACTGTGGTGCACATCTATAGTATATCACCGATTGCTGGAAGTTCAATTTTCAATATACAAAACTTACCCGATGATGAACCAATTACAGTGGGGGGTTTTTTTCCCCTTCAATTTTTCACACTGGTTTTTCCCTTTTTTTTCTTTCCTCAAATTTATACTTTCTAGTATTATTTTCTTTCCTTTTTTCAGCGTCACTTATTGTTTACCACTTTATCATTTATTATGTTTTTTGTATTATCTTCATTGACTATTTGGATTTGACGATAACTAGACTATTATGCGTCATTATTAATTTGGCTAAATAAGAAAATAAAAGAAAATCATTCTCATTTTCTAAAGACTTATTGACCTGCCCTGGTACGTGAAGCTTGGAAATAGCTAAAAAAAAAAAAAAAGAACAAAAAAGTACAAAAATAAAATGGTCGTCTGAAATAAACAGTTGCTAACTAACCGCCGACGACGCGCGTGCGCCACTGCCTCGCATTCCGTGCCATCGGATCAATTGTGTAATCCGTTTAGGATATCTTAAGTAAACACAAGATACCCTAATTGCACTATCGGTTCGGACGTCAAGTTTTCTGTGGGCTTCGAAGTAAACAAACGGATCACCACAAACGCGTCCGAGTATAGTGCACTGATATATATGGGATTCGCGCCGTAGTGTTAAAATTATGTGGAAGTGTACATTACGGGAACACCTCATACCCTTTCCTTTCCTTGTGTCTGTTTTTCCTCTTTTTCGCACCTCTGTGGCGTCCCTCGGGCATCGATACTCGCGATTGATTTATGATCTTTGGAGGGTTTTTGGTGTTTTGAGTGGCGTAGTATTCGTCACGAAAGGGATTTAGATTCCAGGATTCCTGGATTTCGGCACGAATCTAGTGGGACACCTACTACATGACACATGTAGTGGTTGCTTTCGCTTATCTATCACCGGGTCCAACTTACATCCTTTTCTGAGGCGGTATTGTAATAAGGCCAAGACCGGTTCCCGGTTGTAGTGCCGATGATGATGATTGGTTTTCTGTGTCGCCATTTCAATGGAATGGAAATTTCACGTCGATCTTTGTAACATTCGTGGCCTAAGATGCATTTTCTCCTGTGTCTGCCCACGTCTATAACCAGAAACCAGCAATCCTTGCACTTGGCAAGACTCAGGTAATAACTGATGCAGATATTTCTGATTTTACTATACCCGGTTATAACTTAGTGCCTTTGTTCTTTCCACATCGTGATCTAGCCACATACATACGAAGTGATATTGCTTATCAGCTTCTGCCACATATGGGCTCCGCTCCAATCCAGAATTTAATTTCTCGTGGCTAAAACTTTACGTTCGTAAGCATATTATACATTACTGCTTTCTTTACAGAAGCCCAAACTTGGATGGAAACACATCTTGTAACGAATTTGATGCTCTATCTGACTCTACCGATAGAATCTTGACCATATATCCGCACATCGAAATCGTTATTGAGGGTAATTTCAATTTCATAACTCTTAGTGGCTTCGCCACTCCGGACACACAACACCTGAGCGTCAGCACGTTCAGCTCTTTGCTGAGTCAAATAATTTAACTCAACTCGTCAATGAGCCAACGCGGGTACCAGATATAGATGGTCATTCCGCCAACACACTGGACCTGTTTCTCACCTCCCACCCAAACAAATACACAATTGAAGTTTCTTAGCCCTTGGGCACTTCAGACCACTGCGTCGTGTCAGCTAAATTTCCTCTAACCAACAGCAACGCTCACGAGAAAACTCCTAAAAGAACAATATGGTTCTATGAGAAAGCCAACTGGGAAGGTCTGAACGATTTTTTTGGGAGGTTAAATTGGTCATTATTTTTCCTAAATAACAATCTTGACTCTATAGCGGACTCATTGACAGACACGATTTTGCTTGGCATGCGAACCTTTATTCCGCACAGAGTAAAAAGTATCAAGCCTAAGAGAAATGCGTGGTTCGATTCCGGGTGCAGAGAAGAGTTGAGCTTCCCGTTGCATAAATCAAACAATACTAAGGAAAACCGGAAAAAATTTAAGAGGGCTAGAAATGACTGCAATGCGTATATTCAACGCGCCAAGCTCTTGCATGACCAGAGAGCGAGACAAAAAAAATACTGCACTCCCCTACGGGTAATAGAAACTTCTGAGCATTTGTGGCGAACGTCCAAAATTCCGTCTCCTCATCCATTCCTTCTGTAATAGTCGATAACAGACCAGTCACCAGTGCAATAGAGAAAGCGAATCTACTTGCTGCACATTTTGCAGCCATCTCAACACTGCCTGATACCACATCAGTTCCGGCTCAACTTCAGCATAAGCAGCACACCATGAGCCAGATTCGCTTCTGAACGCGTACCGTTGCCCGCGCACTCAAAGAGCTAAACGCACACAAATCCGCTGGTCCGGACGGCATTCCCCCCAATCCTCTTGAAGAGATGTTCCTCTTCACTCGCCAAACCACTGCGGAAACTCTTCCATTTGTCTTATTCTACTGGTCGTTTCCCAAACAGATGAAAGTCAGCGGACATTCAGCCAATTCCCAAAAAGGGTGACAAATCATGCCTTTCTTCTTATCTACCCGTAGCACTAACTTCTATTCTCTCCAATGTAATGGAAACTCTTATCAACCGTCAACTTTCAAAATATCTGGAATCAAATGACCTCCTCAATGACCGCCAATATGACTTTCGTAGCAACAGGTCCACAGGAGATCTGATGGCGTACCTTACCGAAAAGTGGAGCCATTCCATCTACTACCTCGGTGAAAGCAAGGTAGTCGCATTGGATATTTCAAAAGCCTTCGACAGAGTTTGGCATCCAGCTCTTTTTCAAAATTGCATTCATATGGAGTGGACAATTCCCTGATCCAATGTATAAGAGACTATCGTTCTGGCTGTTCAATCCAAGTGGTTCTTGATGGTGTCAAATCTGTCTCCCATCAAATTAATGCAGATGTTCCCCAGGGTTCGGTACTCTCACCCATTCTCTTCCTCATCTTTATAAATGATCTCTTGTCAATTACTCACCACCCAATTCACTCGTTTGCTAATGATAGCACGTTGAGTTTCTCATACACATACGAACACTCCCGTCCAAACTCTTCGAACGTCACTACCAACCAGCAACTTATGCTTGATACATTGAATTCAGACCTCAACAAGATATATCAGTGGGGTTTATCTAACCGAGTAGAATTCAATGCCCTGAAAACTCAGTGCTGCCTCTTGTCGTCAAAGGTGAACCCCAAAGTAAATATACGGTCTCTGAACGGCACTTGCATCGACGAAGCCAAGGAATTATCAATCCTCTGCACTCGAATTAATTCGACTCTTAACTGGAATGACCATATATTTGAAGCTGCGAAAAGTGCAGCCAAAATTCCTTAAGAGATGCAAAAGATACTTCACTCCATTCAACCTGGCCACTATTTACAAGGCGTATATTCGTCCCAAAATTGAGTTCAACTCCCATATTTGGTCAGGCGTATCCGAAACTGCACTACACGTGCTCAATAGGATGCAAAAACGAGCAGTGAAACTTATTGGGGACCCAGCTGTGAGTCGATCAATTCCGTCGTTAGAACATAGGTGCCACGTATCTTGTCTACCTCTTTTCTATAGGTAATACCACGGTCGTTGCTCAACTGAACTTATTCAATGTGTTCCGCCTCCTCAGACATTTTCCCGCGATACCCGTCAATCTGAGAATGAGCATCAATTCACGTTGAAAGTCAATTTCAAGCGCACAAATAAATATAGAGAGTCATTCTTTAGCCGAACCACACGAATGTGGAATACTCTACCTGATCATGTGTTTCCTCGTCGTTGTAATGTCCAGGCATTTAAGACCAATGTACATCGATACCTCCTCTCCTTCCGCTCGCACTGTGCTCTGACATTTAAAGGTACTCCGAAATCCCCTATTGTGCTCGCGTTTGTGTAAAAAAAAAAAAGATTTGCAGTTCAAACTGGGAGATTCTCACATGCAGAAGATGGTTGTGGACAATTACATAGTTGCCTTCATTTCTTGGCATCTGGTTGAACTGATACTTTGATTACACTGGGCATTTGTGAAAAATATCCAGAACTTGGCCTCCTCATCCATTCCTTCGCTTATAGTCGGTGATAGCTGTTGGATTATGAGGCCTTTGATTGATATGGAGAAAAAAGGGTACACTTTCACTAGTGTATGTATTATTTATTGAACTACTATATATACAGATCGGTCTGATTCTAACTGACTCTCGCTCGCAACGTAGCCCGTTTTTATACCTCACGGTCTTCTCACGCATGCATCACACAATGAGTGGGGACAGATAGCGTCGTGTATGTCCACACCAATACTCTATACGAATGTACAACATGAATGTATTCTCTATTCTAACAATACCCAATCACAATGGCAACAGAGAAGGTGAATCTAGTTGTTGCACATTTTGCAGCCAACTGAACGCTGCCACATCAACCACATCAGTTCCCCCTCAACTTGAGCACAAGCAACACAGCATGACCCAGATTCAATTTCAAATTGCGTACTGTGCCCGCGCACACAAAGAGCTAAGCACAAACATATCCGCTGGTCCTGTTGGCATTCCTTCAACTCTCTTGACGAAGTGTTCCTCTTCACTCGCTAAACCACCGCGGAAACTCTCCTGTCCTATCCAACTGGCTATTTGCCAAGTAAACGGAAGTTAGGGAACATTCAACCAATTCCCAAAAAGGGCGGTAAATAATCTCTCTCTTATCAGCCCATAGCACTAACTCCTAATTAACCGTCAACTTTCGAAATATCTGGAACCCAATTTTAGCCAATATAACTTATTATAGCAACAAGTCCACAGGAGATCTGATGGCGGTTCTAACCAAAAATGGAGCCATTCCATCTACTACTTCGGTGAAAGCAAGCTTCTCGCAATGGATATTTCAAAAGCATTCAACAGAGATTGCCATCCAGCCCTTTTGTCGAAATTACACTCCTATGGAGTTGACAACTCTATGGATAAGAGGCCATCTTTCTGGGTGTTTAAGTGGTTCAAATCTGCCATCCATCAAATTAATGCAGGTGGTCCGCAGGGTTCTGTACTCTCACCCACTCTCTTCCTCATATTTATAAACAATCTCTTGTTCATTACCCTCAACCCAATTCACTCATTTGCTGATGATAGTATGTTAAGTTTTTCATACTTATACGAACATTTCCGACCAAACTCCTCGTTACCAATCAGCAGGTTATGGTAAATACATTGAATTTCGACCTCGAAAGAATATCATCATTATCATCATCGGCCCTACAACCGGGATCCGGTCTTGGCCTTATTTAGCAAGTCTCCACCGGTATCCGGTCTTTATCCGAGACTTGTTAAATTGTCCATAATTATTTGTTTTTCCGGGCAATGTTATTAGTACCTTTCTCAGGATGCCGCTGCATGCATTGGTTCACTACTTGGCGGGTGCCAACGTGTGGGGTGTCACGTGGAGACTGCATGTCAATTTGGATTGAACAGGGACAAGGATCGTCCTGGCCTTCGCCGGGTTGAAAGCAGAGACTTTGCCCTGTATGTTCGCTCCCACTCCCCCTCGAAAGAATATATCAATGGGAATTATCTGACCGAGTAGATTTCAATGTATTAAAAACCCAGTGGTGCCTCCATTGTCAAAGGTGAATCGGAAGCAAATGTACTGACGATGAACAGCAATTGTATCGATGAAGCCAAGAAACTATCAATCTTCAGCACCTTAAATTTATTCGACTCTTAGTTGGGGCGATCACATATTTGAAGCTGCGAAAAATGCAGCGTTTCTTAAGAGATAGAAAATATACTTCACTCCATCCAACCTGACCACTATTTACAAGGCATGCATTCGTCCTAAAATGGAGTTAAACTTCTATCGCCAGGTCAGCCTCAGGAAAGCTGAGCTATCTTTTTAGAGCCAAGAAATATATAGCGTTTAAAATAATAGTGAAGAACGTGTGATTCGAACTGACGCTATGACAGTTGGAATCACCAAAAATTGAACCTAAGCATTACCCATCGGGCTACTTGCCGTGTTTAGAATTCGATTTTTAAACTCGACTATACTCCACTGATGTGAATTGTTATGTTATCGCTATGGTATACGGCTCTGTTGTATTTTCTTATTCGATTTTCGTTCGGTGCTCTTCACTATTTTGCTTGTGAATTGTGTGTGTATCTGTTAGAGACGCCACAAATATTTTACACCGGCCCAACTTCTTCTCCTATATAAATCCTAAATTAGACCCGCGCTCGAATATTGCTCTCATGTTTGGAGCTCTGCTCCTAAACATACCCTCGACCTACTTGAGAGCATACAGAGACGAGCGATCCGCCTGATGCGGGACTCGGCGCTGACGTCGGGACTACAACCGCTATCATATCGAAGGCGCGTAGCCGACCTCTGTCTGTTTTACAGATATTATCACGTGTACTGTTCTTCGGAGATTCGTGGTATTGTTCCACGCACTTCGGCTTATGTGCGATCCACAAGACAATCCGACGGATCGCACCAGTTAGCGGTTCATCTCCCGGCGGCGCGAACATCCCTGCATCAGAACTCGTTCCGTTACAGAGCGGGGAAGCTGTGGAACCCCCTTCCCGGAGCGTTCCAACCTGCAACTGTTCAAAAAGAACTGCATCAGTTATTTGATGGCATCTCGGGGCGCCCACTCAACGCTATAGGTTCGCCTCTCCCGAGAGAAGTCTAATAAAAAAAAATGTAGTTAAGCGTATCCAAAACTGCGTTACACCTGCTCTATAGGATGCAAAAACGTGCAGTGAAACTTATTGGGGACCAAATGATAAGTGGTTCAATTCCGTTGTTAGAACTTAAACGCAACGCATCATGCCTATCTCTTTTCTATAGGTATTATCACCGTCGTTGCTCAACTGAACTTGCTGAATGTGATCCACCTATTCAGACATTTTCCTGTGATACCCGTCAATCTAAGAATGCACATCAGTTGACGTTGAAACTCAACTTTAGGCGCGCAAATGAACATAGACAGTCATTCTTTATCCGAACCGCACAATTGTGGAAAACTTTACCTGATCACGTGTTTCTTTGTCGTTGTAATGTCCAAGCATACAAGACTAATGTGCATCGACACCTTTCCTCGTCCACTACCTCTTCTTCCGCTCGCACTGCACTCTGTTATTTAAGGGTACTTCAAAATTCCCTGCGGTACGCGCGTTAGTGTACACAAACACGCTGTAAGCTAAGTGGTATCGCGCCTGCCCGTGGTGATTGCGTCTTTTTGCCGCTAAATAGAAGAAACTGTGGTAACTCGCTTGTAAAAGCAGCCCAGGAGGTTCGTGAAATAAAGGAAAGCGAACATTTATACGGCTCCTGCAGGTAGACTATAATGTAATGTCATGGAGCGGGGTGAATCGACCAGCTGTGAGAATTGAAAAAGAATACAATGGTTGGCTTATACTACGGCGATATGGAACGACAATAAAAGAGAAATGGGAGGTAAAATAAAAAACACCAGCGGTTCCGAGGAACCCTGTGTTCAAAATAACCTCAAAAAGATTTGTAGATTGTCCTTTACAATTACTTACAATTTTGTTTCCTTAATTCTAAAGGTGTCCGACAAACATTTTTTCAGACTTATATTATATTCTATACCTCTTTATCAACCCGCACAAACCCGAAAATGCATGACGCGGTTACGCTACCGCTTTCTATTTTTGTCAGACTTCATTTTTTTAAAAGCATTCATGTAACGAAAATTATTTATGTCGCAACGAGTTAAGGCAAGCGTCTGTGGCGTTTCCAATAGATGCTCAGGTACACGCAATCCGTAGTAAAGGACACAGCACAAAGAGAATCGAAAAAAAAATCATCAGATCAGTGCAATGCAATCCACAAGTTAAGTAGCGAGAAAATACATCTTTGTTGTGGCCGGGGTATGATACGTTAGGGCTTTGATTCTAACCTTTTCTAGGCTTCGCATGGCTTGAAACATCTTGTTCACTACCATTGTTAAACGCTATAAGCCATTCTAGCAAGAAAAAATTATTGGTGTGTGGACTTTTAATTACTGAACATGGGTCGGAAATCGAATTGATTGATGAACATTTAAAAGAACACCAAAAGCAATAAGCAACAGTGCGTTCAGAAAAGAATAATGACCAAATAAATGAGCACAAGTGTAAAAGGTATCATGCAAGTATTGAATTACTCCGTAAATGCAATTGAATGCAACAAGCTAAAAAGCACTCATCAGATGAAGCTTCTAGTAATGAAATGAATTTTTTTTTATTATTTCGTGACTATGGTTCTAATATCTAAGATGCAAAATGTTTACATGTATTTTCATCGAATTATTATTAGAGAAATAGAGCATATGTACTAGTTCGAATTAAACAATTAAGTAATCCTTTCCACTTTCTTTGCACTAACAGGCTGGTCGAAAAGAACACCGATGCATTTCTGGAAAACTCTGAACAGAAAAATAAACAGGAGGATGTCGACGAAACAGTTAACAATCGTAAGAGCACCATCTAATATGAAACAATTCATAATATCCTAATATCCATGTTATCTTTTCCAGTTCTACAAAAGGCCGGTCATCACATGGAACACTCCCTAAAAGGCAGTTATGCTGGAATTCTCATAGGCAACTTGATAAAGGACAGCGAAGCGAATGAGAAAGTAATAAGGACATATCTTCGCGGTAACGGATTCAGTGAGATCATTGGCGTGCTGGAAAAGTACTACACGTTCATGAATCTCACGGCAAGCGTAAGTAGAACATAGATATCTCAACCCTCACTTTATAAAACAATATATTTTCAATATCTAGTCGGAAGTGACAGTCGTTTCGCATATTAAATCGACAAAGAAAATAATTGATTACTTCAAAAAACGCGACCTAATGAATGAAGCCGAAGCAACATCACCATCGCCAGCAAAATTCAATGATTCTGAATCGACACCACCAAGTCCGGCGCCTACTATCAATACACGTAGTACACAGCGAGTTTACAAAACCTACAGTCAAAGGTAATTGTAAATAATTAAACCAACAAGGATCACTCTCCTTGGTTCCGCGAACAAATTCACTTTCATTCAAAAGGCTGAAAGAGTACTGTTGAAAAAAAAGAAAACTAATTTAAAAAATTAAAGAAAAAACAAAATCAATTTAAATTAACATTTAAAATTATATTTTAAAACATTTGTAAGGGTTATTATTTAAAGTTTAAACATTTTATTTTTTATTAATACATTAGTATCAGGTTTTTGTTTTTTGAAAGAAAAAAAAACAAAGGCTTATCTGTAGCTGAATGTGTTTTTAATGTATTACAATTAAACGTAAGCGCTGGAAAAGATTGGAGCTAAAATAAAATCACAAAGTTTTTGTAGTTTTACTCACGATCTGTAAATATCTGTTGAAGAAAGAATAACATATATTAAGAAATAAAATAAGTATTTAGTATAAACTGTGAATCGGTTGTCGTTTCATTTACGAGAAGAGGTTGTCTTGTGTTATGGTGGGTACACACCAAAAGATCTTTACCCTTAACAAAAGAATGTGTTGGGTTCGTCAACATCCCTATTTTTAGAGTCATTGACACCAAGATGTTAGTCGGCTTTTACGACAAACCTGTCTAATATAGTCTATGCCGCCCTTACACGGCAGTATGTAAATGAAATAGATCCACCTCGGTTTCAAAAATTGAATAGAGTGTTGCACCGTCATGTGCCACCTTACAACACCGTGTACTGTTAACAAGTAATTAATTACCACTTTAGATTTTAAGTTAGTCTGTAATGTATTATATTAATTTATGCTTGGATTAAGCTTAATAAATGAGGGTTCTGCCCTTACTAAACTAAAAAGGTGTCAAAAGAGAGATATTCGCCTAATCATCCGGCAAGGCACGAATGCCATAAGTATTTCCCAAAAAAGAGGATTGTAGTCGACCGGCAGGGCACGAGTGCCATAAAAGTCTGCCAAATAGATGAGAAACAAGTCAGTTGGTAGCCTAATTGAATCTAATTTATTCTTAATAACTTCTACTATTTCTCCTATGAACATTTCCATTGCATACCAATATCAAATAGGTCAGAAACCATCATATTTCGGCTGTCTACTCATGGCCTAAAAATTACGTTCGTCATTTCAAATATGTACATGCATAGCATGACAAATCCACAATGACTCACTTCACAGATGACGTGATAATAGGCGAGCGACCATACAGGGCAAAATCACTGATTGCTTTCAACCCAGCGAAGGTCAGGACGATCCATGTCCCTGTTCGATCCAAGTTGACATGCAGTCTCCACGTGACACCCTGGATAGCTACTTTGGCACCCGCCAAGTAGTGAACCAATGGATGCAGCGAGATCCTGAGAAAGGTTGACGCAAGGCTAATGACCTTGCTCGGAAAAATAAACTGATAAGGAAGATTCAACAAGCCTCGGATATGGACCGGATGCATGACGACGACCACGGAAACGAAAATGGATAAACGGTTTGAGAATTTTCTCATGGAACGTCCGCTCACTATACAGATCTCGAGCTGCTCAGCAGCTAGCCGATGCCCTGTCCGAATATAAGGCTGACATAACAGAATTACAAGAAATAAGATGGACGGGGAGTGGTGTTATTCAAAGAAACGACTATGACGTTTATTATAGCTGTCATGCAAAACACAATGTGCTCGTGGTAGGCTTTCTAGTCAGCCAAAAACTGAAGTCTGCCATTATCGGCTTTAATGCAATAAGCGGAAAGCTAACGTAAGAACGTAAGCCTCATAAACGTTCACGCACCTACAGAGGGGTCACCTGGCGACGAAAAAGAAGATTTCTACGAGAACGTCGAACGGGCCCTTAATCCCTGGCCAAGACACGATGTGAAAATCGTTCTTGGTGATTTGAATACGAAAATAGGTTTTCAGGTACTACGCAGGTTCCATAGGTAGCATGAGAACACTAATGACAAGGACTACGAGTCATCGAATTGGCAGCATCAAAGAATTTGGCCGTTGCGAGTATCAGGTTTCCGCGTGAAGACACGTACAAAGCCACCTGGGTATCACCTGATGGAACCACTCGCAACCAAATGGGCCACGTGTTGATAGATCGCCACTACTCTTCGAGCCTGATGACGGTACGAGCGTACCGAGGTGCCAACGTCGACTCGGATCACTATCTTGGTATAGTTTTCTGAGCGCGGATTGCCTTACGGAGACGTATTGCATCCGTGGATCTGGTTCGGATCAACACGACTGCCTTACGCAATGAGAACACCAGTAACACCTTTGGTCATGCGTTAAGACTCGCCCTCGAAGAGTTCTATGGGGGGAGAGGAAGTCCTGGGGCCAGAATGCCGGGCGTAGGAGAGAAATGGACACGCCTTAAGAATGCTGTCATTACTACTGCCAACTCCATCTTAGGCAGTAATCGTAAAGATCGGAGCAACTGATTTGATGAGGAGTGCAAACTAGCGACTGAACGCATGAATGCTGCATACAGGGCAATGCAGCAGGCTTATAGGACGCGGGTACGAGAGGAAAAATACAAAGAGCTTAGAAGATCAAAAACGACTACAGACAAAAGAAAAGCGCCTGGAAAAAAACTTGTCTGTGAAATAGAGAAAAGTAGAGAGCGAAGTCCCCGCCAGGCGCGGAAGTTCTACCAAATAAGCCTACAAGGATAAAGAGGGTAATCTGATCATCGATCCTGAAAGCATTCTGGAGCGATGGGAAGGGCACTTCAATGAATTGCTAAATGGTCAGCTCACAGAAGAATTGGAGGCTCCACCAATGCAAAATCAAGACCAAATGCTGCCGCCACCAAGCATTGAGGAAACAGTAAAAGCCATAAGACAGCTAAAATTAAATAAAGCCCCCGGAGCTGATGGCATACCAACTGAGCTGATCAAACAAGGAGGAAGAGCGTTATATTATGCAATTCATGAGATCGTGATGCACGTATGGGAGCAAGAGGAGATGGCGTAAGATTGGCGCGTAGAATAATTTCCCCCATACATAAGAAGGGAGATATCACAATGTGCAGCAATTATAAGAATATAACATTCCTGAGTCCCGCCTGTAAGATACTCTCCTCTATCCTACAAGATCGGATCGCCTCATACGCTAAAGTCATCATTGGTCAATATCAGTGTGGTTTCATCGCAGACAAATCAGCGATTGAGCGGGCGATGGAAAAATGTCTGGAATTTAAGATTCCATTATATCATCTATTCATAGACTTTAAGGTCCCCTACTACAACATAGCCAGGGTAGAACTATATAATGCCACGAGAGAGTTCGGCATTTCAAACAAATTGATACGACTTTGTAGGTTGACCATGACCAACGTAACTAGTCAAGTAAAAATAGCGGGATTGCTGTCAAAACCAATAAACATATTTAATGGACTCCGACAAGGGAACAGTCTGGCCTGCCTCCTCTTCAACCTGGCGTTGGAGAAAGCAATCTTTGACTCTGGCGGTACAACTAGAGAGACTATTGTCACTAAGTCCAGCCAGATACTTGCCTACGCAGATGATATAGACATCATCGGTAGATCCGATTCAGGTGTACAGGGCTCCGTCACCCAGAACGAACAGTCGGCACAAAAACTGGGATTGCACATTAATGAGGGAAAAATTCAGTATATGGTGGCAACTTCTGCGAAGAGAAGCCCTAACGTTGGTCAAACTATCAGGGTAGGGGAAACTTCATGGTCCAAAATGGACTTACATTAGCCGACATGCTTAAAGGCCGACAAACAAAGAGTATAAAAACTCTCCCAACTCCTCCCTCTCAAAAACATATTTAACCCCCTATGCGACCCGCGGTAAAGGTCAACAGAACCCCAGAAATTCACAAAAGCCTCTCGGGGGGCAATCCTCAGTGCTCGAGAAACTACTTTTCCATAACTCGAAGAGATCGAACCCTCACTGGCGGCCCCACCATCAACGGAGGTGGCACCTGTATACTAGTTAATAGCGAACTTCGCGCTGAAGCTATTGACCTCCCACATTTCGAGTACATAGAGGTCTCCGGGGTTGAATTGCATCTACCTAATAAGGGTAGAGTTAATATATACTCCGTATACCACTCACATAAAACCAATAATGGCCCCATTAATCCCGAAGATATCGGCCAGTTAATAAGGTCCTCGGGGCATACACCCTTCATCATAGCCGGCGATTTCAACTCCAGGCATCCCCACTGGAACGACTCCACCTCTTGCCCAAACGGCACAAAGTTGTTCCAATGATATACCGAAAACTGTCATGCCATCAACTTCGAAATAGTCGCACCTACGGTTGGTACCCGAGGTAACTCAATCCTGGACATCTTCATTGTGTCCAAAGACTTACTTCCCCAAATCACTCCTCCCCAAGTATCGGCGGGTGTATCTGACCACAACGATGAGACCATGTTCATCCGCGGCTATCAAGCATCCCGAGCTCATATCAGATACATACCCGATTGTGGCCACACAGATTGGGACAACTTCAATATTACATTGAACGAAAAACCACCAATTCTCTCTTCTTACTGACAGGAACCTAACGACGGTTAAGATAAATAACGCTGCAACTCGACTTCACGAGGTCGAGATATCGTCACCGCCTTACCCAAAAGGAACCATTATTGCGATCCATCATTAACAATATTGGTACACTGATAAAACAAAGAATCCAAAGCAATCAATCGTACCCGACAATTGGAAGACAAACTGAAGAGTATTCAGATGAACCAGAACGTTTATAAAAATGTTAAAAAGATATGTGGCACTTCTCGTATCACTGGGCCAATCATACACAATGGTGTTGTTGTTAATAACGACACCAATAAAGCAAATATCATCGGAGAGACCTTTGAATATAATCACAAACTTACTCTCCGGGATGGCGACCCGGATACTAATGCAATCATTAGTTCAGAGGTCCACAAGAAACTAGACAATTTTAACGAGCCAATTGTTGTCTTTAACCCAACTAACAGTGCATACTTCGATGACACACGTGATAATGGTCACAGTTTCGTCACACCAAATACCTTACAAAATCTAGTTAAATCTCGAAACCCTAAGAAGTTACCCGGTATCGACAACATGTCGTACCACTCGTTGCAAAAGCTTTCTGCTTTATTCTTTATAAAGCTCTCCATTCTGTTCAACCATGCTTACAACATGGGGTACTTTCCCCAAGCTTGGAACACGCTATTATTTGGCCAAGAGCAAAAGTTGGGAAACCAACGTATCACACCTCAAGCTTTCGCCCCATCTCGCTCCTCACTTGCATTAGCAAAATATATTAAAAATTCATATACGAGAAACTAAATAACTTTATCAGTGCCAGGAACCTAAAACCTGATTTCCAATTTGGATTTAGAAAACAGCACAGCACCACTATGGCTCTCAAGATATTTCAAAACCACGTCTGCGCGCGGCTCTTTAATAAGGAACCCACCATTGCGCTGCCGACGGTCGTCATTACCCTAACTCTAACCTTTACGAAGACGCCTTCGTTATCCCTATCGACGAATACTTGCTACAACTAGCATACAAGTACCTCGAAAGCACTCAGAACACTGAGAACCTACTTGTACGGGAGCCCTGCGTTCTTGACCCTTCTCTCTCTCTATCTGTTCGGATCAGACCACCACAATTTTTTCTTCAGTACAACACTGAATAAAGCATCCTCCCCCTTCCTCTATAATAGAGGATTCCAGGACCCATCCCATAGGGTCTACTGCTAACACACCACACACACACACGCACAGTACAAGACGGAACAAACATACACACACCGACCAAAGCGCAGATCATCAGACGCCAAAGACGTGTTCTGCGTTTACTACCGCAGTCCATTCTATTCAGTATCAACATCTAAGATACTCTCCACCCTATGGTTGGGAAAGCCATACAAATCTTTTTTTAATTATACTTCTCTAAGGAGAGGCGTTAGAATATACTCACAGCTAGTCCGGCTTGTCGTAAGAAGCGGCTAAAGAACGAATGCTAGGTGGGGTCCCAACGCCATGTGGCCCGGTGAAATACCACCCCATCAAGCCATAGGCTCCGAGAAGTGGTCGGGAGAATTCCCTGGAGTCTTTCGGGGCTTGACTGATGGACCGGTTCAAGTAAAGGTTGGTTTAGGTGATAGTCTGTCCCAAGGTGAGATACCACCCTGTCACGCTGGACATGCCGGGATATCGTCGGGAGAAATCTTCAACTATGTTTCAAATGTATGGCTGATAGCCCGGACTGACACGGAGTTAAGTCATAATGGTACCTTCTGAGATGAATTCCAGTGGATCTCCGGGGGGAGGGGACTATATCAGGGGAACATCATGCAAATATTATGATAAATAACCGAACTTTAAGAAATTCGACATCGCGTAATCGGGTTCGTTCTCGAAACTCTGTCGACGTTCGACTGATAACGGCATTTTGTAACATCAGATGCATCGGCTTCACCAATACGAATGTAAACGCTGTCCACCAATATTTGCAAACAGCGTCTTCGCGCGGCCCGATCTGGCTTGCCAAAGGATGGGGGCGTTGGAATCCAATAACATGGAAATCATGTAATTGTGGGTCGGGCTGAGGAATTCTGTTAAATTTCCTTGTTGCCTTTACCGCTCCCCGGATGACGATCGACCATTTTCAGGTACCGTCGACTTAAGGGTAAAGTCCGCGTCTTCACGCGGTCCGACCTGGCTTGCCAGAGGTTGAAGGTCGTGCTAAGGAACGCTGTTAAATTTTGTTATTGTCTTTACCGCTTCCCGAATGATACTCGACCAGCGACATTTTTCGAACACCTTTCACATACCGTCGACTGGATACAGATCAACCACCCGGCTTCTAAAATTGTCGTCCTTGACGATTTTAATGTACACTCCGGCTAGTTGGTACATTATAACAGAACCAACGAGGCTGGGAGGCTAGCGGAGGTGTTCGCTGTTAGCCGCAATTTTACTCAACTCGTAGAGGAACCTACGCGAGTGCCGGATACCTGAGGTGATTATGCGAACACGTTAGATCTGCTTTTGACTTCCGAGTCGAGCATTTATACCGTGGAGGTAACTGTGCCAATGGGAAACTCAGATCACTGTTTGGTATCGATCGCGCAACAATTTGCATTTCAAGCGGATAACCGACCTAAGCAGCTGCGCCAAGTTGGAGCGACTGGGACTATTGCCGAGGTTTATTCGCATCCTTTCCGTGATCGAAGATGTGCTTCGGAGACTCCGATGTAAACGCTTGCGCGGAGTCAGTCACAGGGATTATTTCATTATTATTATCTACATTCCATTAAACGAAATTCATCTTATAAACCTTGGTTTGATAAAAAATGTGAGGAGGTTACTCTGGCAAAAAATAGGACTTTTAAGCAAAGACGTTCCAATCCCACCGATGTTAACAGGACGAATTTAGTTAGAATCAGAAACGCGTGCAACCAGGCGATTGATACCACGAAGAAGGCTTAGGACAGAGTGATCAATAAACTCCTTGAGTGACCAACTGGTTTGCGTCCCTTCTGGTCAATAGCAAGAGCTGTCAGCAGTAAGTTCGCCTCTTCCTCTTTACCTCCATCGGTGACGGGCAGCGGGACGTTAGTCACAAATTCAAAAGATAAAACTAATGTGTTCACGAATTTATTTTCCGCGAATTCAAACCTTGATCCGGTCTTTTGGAGCCACCTGTGATCTCGTCAGTACGGTCTTCGATGCGCGATGTGAGGTTCCGCCCGCATACTATTCAACGCATTCTACGTGGACTAGACTGTAGGAAGGCCACCAACCAGTACGAAATACCGGCGGTAGTCCTTAAGAACTGTGCTCCAGAACTATCGCCGGTTCTTGGCAGACTCTTTTACTTATCTTATACACGGAGGACGTTTCCTATCTGCTGGAAAATCGCTCGAGTTCAGCCAATCCCAAAGAGGGGAAAAAAGTTTCTCCCACAAAATTACCGTCCGATAGCATTACTGTCTGTGTTATCTAAGGTGATGGAAAAGGTCATCAACCCCGAGTTAATTAAATATTTGGAGTGCAACGGACTCCTTAATGATCGCCAATACGGATTCCGTGGCAGGAGGTCCACGGGAGACCTTTTGACCCTTATAACCGATATGTGGCCATCTGCGATTGAGGGGCATGGTGAGTCAAGAGCGGTCGCATTGGATATCTTCAAGGCTGTTGACCGCGTCTGGCAAGTAGCTATGCTGAACAAACTTTGTTCATATGGACTTTCTCAGCAGCTTTGCGACTGGACGAAGAGCCTCCTCGAAAATCGGTCGATCGGGGTTGTTGTGGGCGGCGTGTCTTCGGATCTGTGCCCTGTTAATTCGGGTGTACCTCAAGGTTCTATTTTGTTTCCAACCTTATTTTTGCTTCACATAAATGATTTGTTGGAGTCAACGGATAACAAAATGTTCAGTTTTGCGGATGATAGTACAATGGTTTCCTCTTTTTCGAGCGAACGGCCGATTAGTGCATCAACGTCTCACCAGCTGATATGTAGCCATATTGACTCTCTGAATGGGGATCTGGATGTGATCCTGCAGTGCGGAAAGACCAATCTCGTCGATTTTAATGCAACGAAGACAGTATACAACATTCACAAAGAACAGTGGATCATCGGTTCCACAGCTGATGATGAATGGCCCCGCCCTCAAATCTGGGAAAAGCTTAAAATTTCCCGGCGTCATGGTCTGTGGGAATGTATCGTGGTATAAATACGTGTCGAATATGGCCAGGTCTACCTCCGAAAAATTGAGTTATCTTTTAAAGGCCAAGAAAGATTTGACTCCGGCTCAACTTCCTCTCCTGTATAAATCCCAAATTAGACCCGCGCTCGAGTATTGCTCTCATGTTTGGAGCTCGGCTCCTAAACATACCCTCGGCCTACTTGAGAGCATATAGAGACAAGCGATTCGCCAGATCGGGAACACGGCGCCGGCGTCGCGACTACAGTCGCTATCACATCGAAGGCGCGTAGCCGACCTCTGTCTTTTTCACAGATATTATCACGGGTACTCTTCTTCGGAGATTCGTGGTATTGTTCCGCGCAATTCGGCTTATATACGCTCCACAAGACAATCCGACGAATTGCACCAATTTAAGGTTCATCTCCCGACGCGAACATCCCTGTATCAGAACTCGTTTCGTTACAGAGCAGAAAAGCTGTAGAATTTCCTCTCCGCGCAAGTGTTTCCGGAGCGTTACAACCTGCAACTGTTTAATAAGAAATGCAACGGTTATTTGGTGGCATCTGTGGGCGTCGTGTCGGCGCTATAGGTTCGCCTCTCCCGAGAGAAGTATATTAAAAAAAAAAAGAATATTCAAACACAAAAAGGAGCTACTATAACTAATCCTCAGGGCAGGATGAAATATCTTAGTCAAAAATGAATTTCATCAGACATATGAGCCACATCCTGCAAAGGGCCGCCATCCCGCCTAGGAAACTAATCAACATTTTGAAAGAAATAGTAAAGAGGACACAAAAGTTAAACTTCTCCGCTAAGAGCAGCAAATTCCTCCTGAAATATCATCCTATACTATGAGAGTTTGTTTATAATTGTTTACTATAATCGGGGAGTCTTGAGTGCGATAATAAAAGCAGGTTGTCTTTGGCGTAACTCAAGTTCTTTTAGCGATACAAGGACAAATGTGTCCTTCATCTTGTCTCTGGCTTCTGGTCATCTTGCGATAATCAGAATCACCCACATCCGTGAAGATGTTGGACTCGGTCTCAAGATATCTGAAAAGAAAGGGGAAGGAGGTATCTAAGGATAGTGTGGACAGGGTTAGTTCAATTGTTCTCTAACTACTTGGGTGGGGGGATGGTGGAAAAGAAATCGTACAAGACCGGTGGGTCTTGAGTGCGGTAATAACATCTGCGATTGAACGGCATGGTGAGTCAAGGGCGGTCGCATTAGATATCTCCAAGGCTTTTGACCGCGTCTGGCATGGGGCATTGCTGAGCAAACTTCGTTCATATGGACTTTCCCAACAGCTTTGCGACTGGACGAGGAGCTTCCTCGAGAATCGATCGATCCGGGTTGTTGTGGACGGCGAGTGTTCGGATCTGTATCCTGTTAATTCGGGGGTGCCCCAGGGTTCTATTTTGGCTCCAACCTTGTTCTTGCTTCACATAAATGGTTTGTTGGAGACAACAGATAACAAAGTGTTCAGTTTTGCGGATGATAGTACGCTTGTTTCCTCCTTTTCGAGTGATCGGCCGATTGGTGCATCAACGTCGCACCAACTGAGATGTAGACAGATTGACTCTCTGAACCAGGATCTAGATAGAGTCCTGCAGTGGGGAAAGGCCAATCTTGTCGACTTCAACGCAACGAAGACCCAGTATACAACATTCTCAAAGAAAACCGGATCATCGGTTCCACAGCTGATGATGAGTGGCCGGGCCCTCGAGGCTGGGGAAAGTTTGAGATTGCTCGGCGTCACGGTCTGTGGGAATGTATCATGGCATAAACACGTATCGGGTATCGCCAGATCAGCCTCAGGAAAACTGAGTTATCTTTTTAGAGCCAAGAAATACTTTACACCGGCCCAACTTCTTCTCCTATATAAATCCCAAATTAGACCCGCGCTCGAATATTGCTCTCATGTTTGGAGCTGGGCTCCTAAACATACCCTCGACCTACTTGAGAGCGTACAAAGACGAGCGACCCGCCTGATCGGGGACTCGGCGCTGACGTCGGGACTACAGTCGCTATCACATCGAAGGCGCGTAGCCGACCTCTGTCTGTTTTACAGATATTATCACGGGTACTGTTCTTCGGAGATTCTTGGCATTGTTCCACGCAATTCGGTCTATATGCGCTCCACAAGACAATCCGACGGATCGCACCCGTTTGTGGTTCATCTCCCGACAGCGCGAACATCCCTGTATCAGAACTCGTTCCGTTACAGGGCGGGGAAGCTGTGGAACCCCCTTCCCACGCGAGTGTTCCCGGAGCGTTACAACCTGCAACTGTTCAAAAAGCACTGCAACAGTTATTTGATGGCATCTGTGGGCGCCCACTCGACGCTATAGGTTCGCCTCTCCCGAGAGAAGTCTAATAAAAAAAAATAAATAAATAAAAAAAAAACAAAATAAACGCAGATCACGTCTTTGGCGTCTGATAACTGCGCTTTGCTCGGTATGTATGTGTGTGGGTTTGTGCTGTCTTGTACTGTGTGTGCGTGTTTGTAGTGTGTCAGCAGTAAAAAAAAAAATTGTGGCGAGAAGGCCGAATTTAGCGAGACAGGACATATGTGTCCTTCATCTTGTCTCTGACTTCTGGTCATCTTGCGATAACCAGAATCACCCACATCCGTGAGGATGTTGGGCTCGGTCTCGCGGCATCTGAAAAGAGAAGAAAAAAAAGGGGGGGGGGTATCCAAGGATAGTGTGGACAGTGTTAGTCCGGGTGTTCTCTAACTACTTTTATAGAGGGATGGTGGGAAAGAAATCGTACAAGACCGGTAGGTCTTGGGTGCGGTAGTGAACGCAGATCACGTCTTTGGCGTCTGATAATCTGCGCTTTGGTCGGTGTGTGTGTGTTTGTGTTTGTGCCGTCTTGTACTGTGCATTCGTGTGTGTGGTTTGTTAATAGTAGACCCTATGGGATGGATCCAGGAATCCTCTATTATAGAGGGGAATGTTATTGGGAAGGGTGCTTTCTTCAGTTTTGTACTGAAGAAGAAATTGGGGGGGTTTGATCCGAAGAGATCGAGAAAGCGAAGGGTCAAGAACGCAAGAGTCCCGCACAAGTAGGGTCTCGCTGTTCTGAATGTTTTCAAGGTACTTGTATGCTAGTTGTAGCAAGTACTCGTCGATAGGGATAATGGAAGCACCGTCGTAATGGCGACCGTCAGGCCTTCTAAAGTGGTTGATGCATCTTCTGAGGAGTTTTCTTTCGCAAACTTGAAGTCTTTCCATTTGGGCGGTAGATATGCAGGACCATATGGGAAGGGCGTATGATATTTCAGATCAGATTAGCTGATTATAGCAGAGGAACTTAACTTTGGTTTCAACTTTGTTGCTCCACTTCAAAATGTTGTGCAGTTGCTTAGACCGACCGAGGGCCATTTGAAGAATGTGGGTCACATGTTTGATGAAATTCATTTTTGTGGTATAGATGATCCCAAGGAATTTTATTCTGTCCTGTGGTCTAATCGTAGTACCTCCTATTTGTATTATGTAAACTCGAAGTCTTTCCATTTGGGCCGAAGATATGCATGACCATATATATGCTTATAGCAGAGAAGCTTAACTTTGGTGTCAACTTTGTTGCTCCACTTCAAGATGTTGTGCAGTTGCTTAACTCAAGTTCTTTACATGTTCTTCTGCCTTTTATACTCGCTGACGCCAGTGCTGTGTACGAATCCTCTTCCTAAGAATCAAATGATTGGTTCTTGATTGTGGCGTACTCCTGGAAATTAGCTCGTTGCTGTCTGGTGGCGTCTTCAACCGAATCGAGTGCGCTGCTTCTCGTTCCGTCTCTTGGAATTTGATGCGCTGACAAAATGGCATGTTCTTCGTAATCGCAGAATGCGTCGTCAATACGAGTATTGAAGGAAAACTTCTTAGGAGATGCATCAACTACGCTTGGAGGCCCGATGATTGCCATTACGATAACTCTCACTGATATATAGAATTATAGTTAACCTATAATTACCAGCGCAGCAGAAACCTATTTGTACGGAAGCCTTATGTTCTAGACTCCTTTCTCTTCGGATTCGATATACCAAATACCTCCTTTAGAAAAAAACTATGGAAAACTCCCTCCTTAACAAGCTTTTCACTTATAAGATTCTTCCACCGATAGCGTGAGTTTACCATGCATACACGAACTGTAGAAGCGAGGGCAGACAGAAACACCAATAAGATAAGGCAGACAAGAAAAACCACATACACCCCGACCAAAAACGCAGTTTGCAAATTCTAAAAAAAATCGTTTGGTATCGTCATACCAAAGACGGACTTCTTAGTGTTCATCCATCTTTGTAGGTAAAGACCTCTCCTACTATAATCCAGCAAAAACTTAATATAGCTTTCCCATAAGACTAAGTTCAACACCTTGATGGTCGCAACATATCCAGAAAATGGAAATAACACTTGTCTTTCCAGTTAAAAACTTCAGTACTGAAACCGATCCATCAACTACAGATCCACCATTGCTTTCTAAATTGAGCAAACAAGAAAGAAAGACGGGAAGAAAAAGCATACATAAAGCAAAACAGAAACGAATGTAAAAATCTATGGAAATCCACGACCAACTAACCTTAATTTATGTTGAAAAACATTGACAGATAATACGATCGATATTCACAAAATATAAAATAAAATAGTAATATTAAATTGATTAAATTCTATTTTTGAAGCGAGTCTCATGTTAATTTTGAATTGTTAATATATGAAATACTTAATTTGACAACCGGGATCACGTTAATAATCCAATACCGAATATAAATTAATGAATATCGAACGAATAATGATCAAAGAACTCGTTTTTAGCCGATGATCAATGAAAAACCCATGCGAGAACTTTGGCGTAATACTTCCATAGGGATTTTCCTTCATTACATTTGTTTTAAGATTGCTAAGTAATGTCTTGGGTGTTTCAAATTAGTGATGTTGTTAATATTCAAGTCATTCCAGCGTATTTTTATTCAATTAAGTTGATTTCCGTTTCACGCATCAATAAAAACAGCGCAGTATTTATGAGTTAAGCAGTACTTCACGTGTCTACGGCAATTCCCATGACACGACCTCGGTTCAGCATTACACACATTTTATGATGCATGCAAAAGAATACTCTATTAAGGGTTTTTCCTGGATGTAGCCTGGGCGGTATCCTTTTTTTTATTGATGCATGAAGAGGACAAAGGAGTTAGGTAATTAAGAAAATGTTGTCTATTGTAAGGATAATGCTCATCACCATATGGTCGTCTGAATAGTTTTATTGTAGGAAAGAATTTTTGTACAAAAACAATTTTGAAATAAACATCATTCTTCCTTTACTGTTCGACCCGTGAGCATCAGACACGATTATCTAGATTGTTTTTTGTTGGATTACCAAAAACTTCTCTACACGACGCATAAGTTAAAAAGCGTAGGCGCCAACTAAAAAATACACGTCACAGATTTATGTGCCCTGGCGAATTCTTAAATTCAAGTATCAACATTCAATAGAGGAAGGTCAAAGGAAGCCTTTTCTCTATAAATCATAAACAGATGTAGAATCTAATAGAAATCAAAAGATTACTCTTGGTTACGCATTATGGTCCTGAAAAGGACCGATGGTAGTTATAAATGTTACTCCTCTTAAGCACGTTCACCTCGTATACGGCGAGCCAACTGGATATCTTTTGGCATAATAGTTACTCGTTTAGCGTGAATGGCACACAAGTTAGTATCTTCGAAAAGCCCAACTAAATAAGCCTCACTTGCTTCCTGCAGCGCCATGACAGCAGAGCTCTGGAAGCGCAAATCAGTTTTGAAATCCTGTGCAATTTCACGCACTAAACGTTGAAACGGAAGCTTGCGTATCAATAACTCAGTACTCTTTTGATAACGACGAATCTCACGCAACGCAACTGTACCAGGGCGATACCTATGTGGCTTCTTCACTCCACCGGTAGCTGGCGCACTTTTTCTTGCGGCTTTGGTCGCCAATTGCTTTCGGGGCGCCTTGCCACCAGTCGACTTACGAGCAGTTTGCTTAGTACGCGCCATGCCTTTATTTACGGACGAACACTTCGATATATCAGCACGAAATCACACTATAAAATGAGTTCGGACGCACAACTGTCTGATATTTATTCAGTTTCATCAGTTGTCTGTCCATGTTCATTCGTTCACCAAACGGATTGCTGAGATTGTATAAATAGAGGGTTTTTCCCGGCAAAATTCATTCATACGACAGTTTTATCGGTTCACATACGTACTGCTTAGAGTTATAAACAACAATGACTGGTCGCGGCAAAGGTGGAAAAGGTTTGGGAAAAGGAGGAGCGAAACGTCACCGTAAAGTGCTACGTGACAATATCCAAGGTATTACCAAGCCAGCCATTCGTCGCTTGGCGCGTAGAGGAGGTGTAAAGCGCATTTCTGGGTTAATTTACGAAGAGACTCGAGGTGTGCTCAAAGTCTTCTTGGAAAATGTTATTCGTGATGCCGTCACCTACACGGAGCATGCCAAGCGTAAAACAGTTACAGCAATGGATGTCGTATACGCATTAAAGCGACAAGGACGCACCCTCTACGGTTTTGGAGGATAAACACGAAAAATCAAGTTTTATATCAACCGGCCCTTTTCAGGGCCAACAAATATTTAACAAGAGATACCAATCGTGTTTTTATATTTGATTTATTTTCTTATTTAAAGTTAATATGCGTGCATAGAGATTAACGAAAATTCTATGCTTGCATGGATATTTTCGATTTAGATGATCACTTATTTCTATCTTGTAATTTAGTATTGCAAATTCAATAAAATTAAAAAGTTGAGGACGAAACACCTAACAACTGAAAATGAAGATGGCATTATATTCATCTTTAGCTTTGCTGCCGTGCGATTACCCAATTCATTTCTACACTAGTGTATCGGCTAGACCTGTGTGGGAGTGTATCAAAGAGCAGTAATTATTTATCTCGATGGTGTAGCGAGAAAGATACTTTCTACAAAAGATAAAAAGGAAACATCTATAAAAGTAAAATAACATTCGGATTGGGTGAGTAATATTCGTCTCTAAAGATTTGCGATTTTGTTCGTGTGTGTTGTATATTATAGCCTTGGAATGGACTACGTATGCGTTGTATTGCGTCAATAATACGGTTTATGGGATGGGTTCGAGAACTGTTTTTTGCAGATCGAAACATTGGGAATGTGTCGTTTCTCAATTTTGTATTGAAAAAAGTACTAGAGGTATCCAAACGCAACATAGAAGGGACCGTTTAAAAAAGCAACACTTCTCTACAAGTATGTTGTCTTTGTTCGGGGTTTGTAACAAATACTTATCGATTAGAATAATGAGACGCTTTCATCGAAAGATACTTAATGTGCCAAGTGAAACGTCAGTCAAACAACTCGGAATTGGGTGCTACAAAAAATTAATTACTAAAATCTATAAATGAACATCTCAATTGCCAAATTGATTAACTTCATAAAACGCGAAATTGAGAAAAAAGAATATATATTGTTTTCTAAATTATAAATATATGTAAACGATCTAGATTATATTGCAGCACATGTATCTTCTATTTAACGACATATAAAAAAGTATAGGACTATCCTTGGACTAATCACTATTTTATATTACAATTTTTGCCTTACTCATGGAGTTAATCGATTTGGTAAATGAAAGAAATTAATTGATTAAAAACAAACATTTAAGTCAAATTTAATTTTTTAAGTTAAAATGTCTGAACAATGTAAGCAGCATTTTACAATTTAGGAGTTTCCAACTTCACGTATTTCTTGGATAGACAGAGTTTCGACCTAAACTCCTTTAGGGCACCAAAGTGCAAAACATCACTGCCACTGCACGTCAACACCACCCTCATTGTCATCATCATCTGTCCCTAAAAGAATTCGACATACATTCTATAACACGGACAAAGACGCTTCCAATCTTGCATCAGCAAGTTGTCTTCGACGTATTTCATAACAGTGAAATACTTCAATGCAGACATTCCCAACATTTCGGTCATACTTCCCGAAACAGCAACATGAACCGCCATTGCGTCCGTTGTGGAAAGTCCTACGATATTGGCAAGTGGGAACTACCGCCAGCAAAATATGATCCCATAACAAATGTGCAAGATGAAATAGCTTTGCCAACTTGCTGCAATTGCGAAAACAAAGAACATCCGGCCAGTTACGGGAACTGTCCTAAATATAAAGAGATTGTTCAAACATCCAATGAGACTCAAGCTAAGCAAATAGCCAAGTCAGACTTCGGAAAACAGGCCACAGGACACTTCATCTAAAATGGATTTACATTCGCCGATATGCCCGAAAGACGATAAACAAAGAATATAGTGTTTGCATGAGAACACTAATGACAATATACTACGAGTCATCGAACTGGCAGCATCGAAGAACTTGGTCTTTGCGAGTGCCAGGTTTCCGCGTAAAGACATCCACAAAGACACCTAGATATCACCTGATGAAGCCACTCGCAACCAAATTGACCTCGTGTTGATAAATTGCCGCCACTCCTCGAGCCTGATGACAGTACGAACGTACCAAGGTGCCAACGTCGACTCGGATCACAATCTTGTTGATACCCTTTTCCGACCGCGGATTGCCTTACGGAGACGTATTGCATCCGCGGTTCAGGTTCGGATCAACGTGGCTGCCTTACGCTATGAGAACACCAGCAACACCTTGGATCATGCGTTAAGACTCGCCCTCGAAGAGTTCGATAGACCCGCCTTAAGAATACTGTCATTAGTACGGCCAACTCTATCTTAGGCAGTAGTCGTAGAGATGGGATCGACTGGTTTGGTGATGAGTTCAAACTGCCGACTAAACGTAAGAATGCTGCATACCGGGCAATGCAGCAGACTCATAGGAAGCGGATACCCGAGGAGAAATATAAAGAGCTCAGATGATCTGAAAAAAAAACTCCACAGACAAAAGAAAAGTGCCTGGGAAAAAAAGCTTGTCTGTGAAATAGAGAAACGTAGAGAGCGAGGTCCGCACCAGGCGCGGAAGTTCTACAAAATAATCCGCAGTATGACGCGGTACACTCCACGCTGCACTTACTCCAAGGATAAAGAGGATAATCTGACCACCGATCCTGAAGGCATTCAATTGCTAAATTGTCAGCTCAGAAGAATTGGATGCTTCAGCAATGAAAGATCAAGATCAAATGCTGCCGCCACCAAGCATTGAGGAAACAGTAAAAGCCATAAGACAGCTAAAATTAAATAAAGCCCCCGGAGCTTATGGCATACCAGCTGAGCTGATCAAACAAGGAGGAAGAGCGTTATATTAAGCAATTCATGAGATCGTGATGCACATATGGGAGCAAAAGGAGATGGCGTAAGATTGGCGCGTAGAATAATTTGCCCCATACATAAGAAGGGAGATATCACAATGTGCAGCAACTATAATGAGTCCCGCCTATAAGATACTCTCCTCTATCCTACAAGATCGGATCGCCTCATACGCTAAAGTCGTCATTGGTCAATATCAGTGTGGTTTCATCGCAGGCAAATCAGGGATTGAGCGGGCGATGGAAAATGTCTGGAATTTAAGATTCCATTATATCATCTATTCATAGACTTTAACGCCCCCTACGACAACATAGCCAGGGTAGAACTATATAATGCCACGAGAGAGTTCGGCATTCCCAACAAATTGATACGACTTTGAAGGTTGACCATGACCAACGTAACTAGTCAAGTAAAAATAGCGTGATTGCTGTCCAAACCAATAAACATCTTTAATGGACTCCAACAAGGGGACGGTCTGGCCTGCCTCCTTTTCAACCTGGCGTTGGAGAAACCAATCCGTGACTCGGGCGTTACAACTAGAGGGACTATTGTCACCAAATCCAGCCAGATACTTGCCTACGCAGATGACATCGACATCGTCGGCAGATCCGATTCGGCTGCACAGGACTCCTTCACCCAGATCTAGCAGGCGGCACAAAAACTGGGACTGCACATAAATGAGGGAAAAACTAAGTACATGGTGGCAACTTCTGCGAAGAGAAGATCTAACGTAGGTCAAACTATCAGGGTGGTGGAGCACGAATTTGAAGTCAATAGTATCAGCCGATAACAATATGGAAGAAGAAATACGTGAATGGCTGATCAAATCCAACAAAGCCTACAAGAACATCCAAGCTACTACGGTACAAGACCACGGTCTTACCAGTACTCATGTATGGATCCAAGACCTGGGTCCTCAATAAGAGGCACTTTGAACTCTTAGTCGGGTTCGAGAGGATGTTCTTAAGGAGAATTGTTGACCCCGTATGTGAGGGAGGACGATTCCGGGGACGCTGCAACCATGAGTTGTACACGATCTACCTTGAAGCTAATGTTGTAAGAAAAATCAAACTCGGTAGACTCCGGCGGGCGGGACACCTAGCTCGAATGAGCGAAGTTAAGCTTCTCTGCTATAAGCAGCTAATCCGATCTGGAATATTGTACGCCTTTCCCATGTGGTCCTGTATCTTCGGTCAAAATGGAAAGACTTCGAGCTTTCGAAAGGAAGCTCCTCAGAAGATGCACCAACCACTCTAGAAGGCCTGACGGTCGCCATTACCAAATCTCAACTATACGAAGGCCCCTCCATTATCCCTATCGACAAGTACTTGCTACAATTACCATACAAGTACCAGAACAACGAGAACCTACTTATGCGGGAGTCTTTCGTTCTTGACCCTTCTCTCCTTCGATCTCTTCGAATCCGACCATCACAATTTCTTCAGTACAAAACTGAAAAAAGCACCCTTCCAACAACATTCCCTTCCATAATAGACGATTCCTGGAGCCATCCCATAGAGTCTACTGCTAGCACGCTACACGCCCGCACGCACAGTACAAAACGGAACAAATACACACACACACCGACCAGAGCGCAGATTATCAGACGCCAAAGACGTAATCTGCGTTTCTTAACGCACTTCAAGTCCTACCGGTCTTGTATGATTTCCATCCCACAATTCCACCATCCAAGTAGTTAGAGACCATTAGAACTAACCCTGTAAACACTATTCTTATATACCCCCTCCTCTTTTATTTTTCAGATATCTTGAAACTGAGCCCAACATCCTCCCAGATGTGGCTGATTCTGAAATAATCGCAAGATGACCAGATGCCAGAGACAAGATGAAGGATACATTTGTCCTTGTCTTGTTTAAATTGGTCTCCGCCACTCTTTTTTTTTTAAATATATTCATTTTACAGTGAGAGGTGATGAAAGAAACATCCAAGTGAGAGTAAGATGACGCCAAAAAGCAGCGAAGAAAGCCGGAAAGACAAAAGAATATTACCAAAAATGGTAAGAGAAAGAAGTGAAGGAGGAAGGAGAGCTACGCAATTTACATTTACAAAGTTCTAAAACAGGTTCATCCTGATAACGGAATCTCTTCCAAGGCATTAAGTATCGTATTGTTGCGAGCTTAGGGCTCGCTGGATTAATTATTTTTAATAAATAAGAACCGTTAAATCGATTTTGAATTAATGTAACACTTTATTAGTCTGTTAATAACAACCGTTACTTTTACCGTACACTTAACGATTTCTTGACTTATCGCGTCTTTGACTGCTTACTTCTTACGTCTTACTTATCTTCCTGATCTGCGTGCGACGTATTTATACCGTTTTTCCCCATTCTGATTTGGTGTTTCGTTTCCGTCCGTTCCATAGCCTCGAATTTTCTATTGCTCACAGTCTCCAGTTTTCCAGTACTTTCTAGAACATACTAGTACTTTTTTTCGGACTTTCTAGAATATTCTAGTACTGATTGTCATATGCGTCACACTTACCTCCGCCTAGATTAGTTCGTCCCGAACTAAGTTCGCTGGTCTTCTGGGTTAAGAAAAAGTCGCCCGTCGGTCACGATGTACCACTTTCATCTTGGCGTTCGCTCTTCGCTGAATCCTATACACAACGTCGTTAATTCTTGTGAGCATCTTATACGGTCCTTCCCAATGTTGCAGAAACTTCGGACACCTTCCTTTTTTCCGATGAGAGTTATAAAGCCACACGTTATCGCCTGCATTAAATCCGGATGCGTTGGCTCGAACGTCGTACCTTGGTTTCATCCTGTCACTTGATATCTTGATTTGTTTTCGAACCAAATGATGAATCTCATCGAGGCGATTTCTCCATTCGGCTACGTAGTCTTCAGTCTTACCTATGGCGTCTGGAGTTATCCCGAATCGCAGATCGGGCGGTAATCGTATCTCCCGTCCAAATATAATTCTTTTTTGAGAATGGTCTGTCGTATTGTGATTAGCCGATCTAGAACTCAGGAGAAAGGTTTGTACATATTTGTCCCAATCTCGTTGGTGATCACTAACGACCTTCGATAAGTGCTCTTTCATTGTTCGGTTGAACCTTTCGACCATTCCGTCTGACTGCGGATGTAAGGGTGTGGTCTTGGTTTTCCTTACGCCCAGTGTCGCCTTGATCGGAATGAAGCTCACAGGGAACTCTATATCTGCTGATCCAATTATTGATAAGCTGCTCAATGACAGTTGTTGCTTCTTGGTTTGGAATTGGGAGGACTTCCACCCACTTGCTGAAGTAATCCATGATGACCAACATGTATTTGTTGTTGTTGTTGGTTTTTGGGAATGTTCTTGAGATATCAATTGAAATTCACTCGAAAAGGGCGCCCACGTTTTACTGCTTCATAGCGCTCATTGGTTTTTCTGTTGGTCCTTTGGTCGCAGTACAAATTGTGCACTTCTTACACCAAGACTCGACGTCATCTCTCATGTGAAGCCAGTAGAATCGAGATCGTAATTTTGAGTGTCTTATTAACTCCCAGATGTCCACCGGAGGCTCCGTCGTGGATTTCTGTTAGTACATATTTCACTTTTGATGGTGAGACTAGAATCTGCATTCGATGGGATTTTCCGTCCGCGGCTTCCCATTTACGCTTAAGAATTCCATCTTCCACCAGCAAGGAATTCCATTGTGCCCAATATGCCCTAAATGTTCCACTCTTGTCGGAAATATTGTTCCAAGTTGGCCGCTCGTTCTTTTCTTTGTGTTCCAGGATTAGTGACATATCTTCATCCTGAAGTTGAACTGGAGGTATAGCACCACTCGTCCACCCATCTAGTACTTCTACTTGTACATTTCGAAGGTCGTATGCCTCTTGCTTTTCTTCCGCTCTATGACAATGTTTAAAATCTGGCTTACACGGTCTTCTTGATAGAGCATCAGCGTTATTATGCACCTTCCCTTCCTGAATTGAACTTATCACTGATACGGGTGCACATTCTGCGGTTAACTCTCCTTTTCTTATTGCGACCGGCTCCTCGGACGCATTTAGTACAATGTGCTTCTTCACCTCAGGTTGGTCCGTTGATAGTCTCCTCTTATGATTAGCGCATGAACAACAATTCTCACTCGATGTTTCATTCATTCGTCGACGTTTCCTACAGTCAACAGAGATGTGGCCGACTCCGCCGCATGTCCAGCACTTCATAACAGGTCTCGGGGTTCTCCGTTGTACATGCCCGATTCTTTCTCAGGAACATTCCTGGACGGACATTTCTCGGACCCTATATGTACTCCTGGTAGCCAGTTTAGCAGATTCATATGCCAATGCGAACGCCAGTATTTCATTAGTCGTCTTCTTTCCCGCCAAACGAACGGCTTGTTGCAAGTCCCGATCTTTGAGTGCATTTATAAATGCATCCATTGCTACCTCGTTCAGAAATTCCTTAGTCATATTTGAATAAGACAAGTTTGCCAATCGCTCAATGTCTGTCTGCAACTGTTGAAGGTTTTCGCCAGGTTTCTGCGTTTTGCTCCGCATTTGCATGTGGTTGCCTCCATACCTAGTTTCAAGGCCGTCTCTTACCGCTTGGAAATCTGTTTGCTTCTCTGCTGGTATGGTTTGTAGCAATTCTGCAGCCGCCCCGCGGAGTGACAAGATTAGTGATGTTGACTTTTGCTCATCCGACCACTTACTATAATTGGCCGCGGCGTCAAACTGACGTATAAATACGGAGAAGGGTCCCGTTCCATCGAAGGTTGGCGGTTGGATCCCTGTATCTTTGTAGTCATGTTGATTGCTAGGGCGATGTCTTATTTCTCTCAACACACTCAAGTCTCTTTTCGATTCGCGTTATTTCATCGGTGACTTTCTTAAATTCAGCTTTGTTTTTTAGATCCAGATTTTCTACTTCGCTTCGAATTTTTGACTGAATTTCTTCCTTAAAGTGTTGAAAATTACATTTCATCCACTGCGTTTGGGCATCCAATTTTTCATTCAGATCTGCAGCTTGTGCGTCGAATTTTGAATTTTGGACATCCAATTTTGTATTAATGTCTGTAGCTTGCGCGTCCAATTTTGCCATCATCATCCTCAGCATCTCCGAAATGTCCAACTGTGGCGAACTCTTCTCCGTTACATTGGCACCATCTTGACACGCTGTTTCTTCTCCGTCCGGACAGTCTGGTCCAATCGTAAAAACATATATGTCGACACCAATACCCTCTTCCTCCCTTGCTGCTTGCAGACGCTGTCGAAGAATTTGCTCCTGTCCTCCGCTATCCAGATTCCGGTCCTCAAGTTCATTCTTCAACTCAGGAACGCGAAGATCCTCCAAATGTCGATCTGACTTCGTCACAACACACTTTCACAGACTTATTTACTTCACCAATAATTAATCCCACTTCTGACACCAATTGTAGCGAGCTTAGGGTTCGCTGGATTAATTATTTTTAATAAATAAGAGCCGTTAAATTGATTTCGAATTAATGTAGCACTGTGGCGGGTCAGCACAATCCACAACCTCCACGCAGCCGCCATAGCAAAGACTCACACCGAGAGTAGCTTTCGACTAATTAAGTCAAGCACATTCTCGGTCACCCTCACACACAGGGAGAGTCACGGCTGAATTGGCGTGGTGTCGACGCGGTACTACGTTGGTCTCGCTCACACGTAGAACGAGAACCGACGCCAGATCTTTCCCGCCAATTTCGGTTGACACACACCGCAGGTGTGGACAATTGGCGCGACTTCGACCGCCGCCTCCAGGGACCACCGCGACTCCAGCCTCTTCAACGAAGCAGACTCTCGACGACAAGGACGATTTGGGGATCGAAACCCCAAAACACTTTATTAGTCCGTTAATAACAACCGTTACTTTTACCGTACACAACGATTTCTTGACTATCGCTTCCTTACTTATCGCGTCTTTTACTGCTTACTTCTTACTTTTTACTTGTCTCCATGATCTGTGTGCGACGTATTTATACCGTTTCCTCACATTCCGATTCGATGTTTCGTTTCCGTCCGTTCCACGGCCTATTCTATTATTCATAATCTCCAGTTTTCCAGTACTTTATAGAATATTCTAGTACTTTGTTTCGGACTTTCTCGAATATTCTAGTACTAATTACCATATGCGTCACAATATCTTCCGGTGGAAGCGTCTCACTCTAATCGACAAGTTTTTGTTACAAACCTCGAACAAAGACAACATACTTGTAGAGAAGTGTTGCTTTTTTAAACGGCCCCTTCTATGTTGCGTTTGGATACCTCTAGTACTTTTTTCAATACAAAATTGAGAAACGACACATTCCCAATGTTTCGATCTGCAAAAGACAATTCTCGAACCCATCCCATAAACCGTATTATTGACGCAATACAACGCATACGTAGTCCATTCCAAGGCTATAATATACAACACACACGAACAAAATCGCAAATCTTTAGAGACGAATATTACTCACCCAATCCGAATGTTATTTTACTTTTATAGATGTTTCCTTTTTATCTTTTGTAGAAAGTATCTTTCTCGCTACACCATCGAGATAAATAATTACTGCTCTTTGATACACTCCCACACAGGTCTAGCCGATACACTAGTGTAGAAATGAATTGGGTAATCGCACGGCAGCAAAGCTAAAGATGAATATAATGCCATCTTCATTTTCAGTTGTTAGGTGTTTCGTCCTCAACTTTTTAATTTTATTGAATTTGCAATACTAAATTACAAGATAGAAATAAGTGATCATCTAAATCGAAAATATCCATGCAAGCATAGAATTTTCGTTAATCTCTATGCACGCATATTAACTTTAAATAAGAAAATAAATCAAATATAAAAACACGATTGGTATCTCTTGTTAAATATTTGTTGGCCCTGAAAAGGGCCGGTTGATATAAAACTTGATTTTTCGTGTTTATCCTCCAAAACCGTAGAGGGTGCGTCCTTGTCGCTTTAATGCGTATACGACATCCATTGCTGTAACTGTTTTACGCTTGGCATGCTCCGTGTAGGTGACGGCATCACGAATAACATTTTCCAAGAAGACTTTGAGCACACCTCGAGTCTCTTCGTAAATTAACCCAGAAATGCGCTTTACACCTCCTCTACGCGCCAAGCGACGAATGGCTGGCTTGGTAATACCTTGGATATTGTCACGTAGCACTTTACGGTGACGTTTCGCTCCTCCTTTTCCCAAACCTTTTCCACCTTTGCCGCGACCAGTCATTGTTGTTTATAACTCTAAGCAGTACGTATGTGAACCGATAAAACTGTCGTATGAATGAATTTTGCCTTTTTTTACTTAATCTAAACTTAACCCTAAATATAAATATAAATATAACTTAACCTAACTTAGTCTGATTATTATAAAATGAGCTATAAACAAAACAAAGTTTTATAATTAATGGGATTTATGAATTAAAGGATGTGGAATGAGGTCAGTTATGGGTTTGAGGAAGAGTATTTCTTTCCGGTTGTTCGTTGGAAAAACGTAGGATGTTGGAAAATGGTTGGACGTTAGAGTATTTGAACTGGTTAGGGGTAACTTCGGTGTTGTGGTATATGATCTCGTTTGAATCATTTACCAGTCTGCCTGAGGCGAAGATAGCTCTGGTGTGGAGACAGTTGGGGTAGTTAGTTCTGATATCTAGAGGGTTCTCTAAGAGCGAGGTTATTATGGGATTGGGATTATTTTGTAGGTTTTCGATAAATTTGATAGACAGTTCGAGGAATCGTCTATCGATGCGCTCAATACCAGCGGTATTGTAGAGTTCGACGTTACTATAGTACTTATAGGAGTTAGGACGACGATGTAACCCAGAGACATACCTAAAGCATTTTCTTTCTAATACTCGTAATTTCTCCATTTGGGAGGGAGTGATATGGTACCACAATGGACACGCGTACGTGAGTGTGGGCCTGATAATCTGTTTGTAAATGAGCAGTTTGACTTTGTGAGAGAGACTATTAGGTTTCCACATTACTCTTCTACAGAGATTAAGCTGAATTGTGGCTTTTTGAAGGGAATTTTTAATGTGGGAGGAAAAAGACCAGTTATTAGAAAAAGTGATTCCCAGATATTTTAGGGTTTTGGAGGGTTTTATTAGAGTGTTGTTTAGGTTAAGTTTAATTTTGTTGTGGCAGCGTCTAGTGTTGTTTGTACAGTGCTCGTGTTTGCCCTTGAACACTATGAGCTGCGTTTTATTTGGGTTAAGGTGAATTTTCCACTTATTGAAGTATGATGATAGGTTAGGGAGAAAGTTGTTAATGCGATTTCTTGCAGCCTTAACAAATTTGCTGCTAGAGTAAATTAATGTATCATCAGCATAATTCAGCATCACAACATTAGGAGATACGGGTTGAGGAATATCCGCGGTATATAACAGATATAAAATTGGCCCTAAAATAGAGCCTTGGGGAACACCCGCGGTTATGTTGTGGGTTTCTGAGACGGAAGAATTTATTCTCACAACGAATTTTCTGTCAGAAAGATAAGAGGCTAAGAGCTTTGTTGTGTGAGAGTTTAGATTAAATATGGAGTGCAGTTTGTACAGAAGCCCTGAGATCCAGACGCAATCAAACGCCTTAGAAATATCGAGAGATATACACACAGTAGGGCTTTGGTTTTGGAGACCAGTTGTAACATCGTGTGTAAGTTTTAGTAGAGCATGACATGTGGATTGTCGCTTACGAAATCCGAACTGACAGTTAGGGATGAGGGCATTCTCATTGGCAAATGAGAGAAGATTTTGGTAGATCTTGCGTTCCAGTATCTTACTTAATGTACTTAATAGGGATATTGGACGATAATTGAAAGGGCTATTACTACTACCGGGCTTCTTAATAGGAATTACTACCGCAGTTTTCCAGTTCTCTGGGAAGTGCGATGCATTAATTATTTGATTAAGAAGAATGAGGATGGGAAGTAGATTCTGTGGACGTAGCCTTTTAAATAGAAGGCGTGGGATTCCATCTAATCCAGTTGACTTTTTGTTATTTCCTGATCTTACGATCTCGGATAATTCGTCTGCAGTTAGAAAATTTGTAGTGTCTAAGGGGTGTGAAGCTATGTTCGTGTTGCTAAATTCACCGATGAAAGGAGTAAAAGATGTGAATAATCTGTTTGAGATGTATTCGTTTACTGTGTTCTCGAAGCCGGGAGTTGATAGAGAATTATTTTGCTCATGAATCTTTGCAAAGTGTTCTGCGAGGCAATTTGCTATGTCCGTATCGGACTGGGCAATATTATTGCTGATTGGGTTGATGAGATGATCAATTCGGGGTTTATATTTACGACCAGTTAATTGGTTGATGTTTTTGAAAAGATCCCGATTTGGTTTGATATTTTTAAGTGTGGAGATGTAGTTTTCATCTGCGAACTTTTTCAACTGCTCATTTATCAGAGTGGATAGGAGTTGGATTTGGCTTTTAATAAAGGGGCAGTATCTTGTATGGAGTTTACGGCGGAGCTGCTTTTTAAGGCGCAATAATTTGGTTAGGATGCTGGGCAAAGGCTTTCCTAAATAGTTATGAGGAATGGTTGTCGGGGTGTTGTTGTTGAGAGCCTCCTTAAGAATTTGCTCTATTCTTAAAGATGCGTGATCGATTTCAATAGGGAGTAAGTTAGATGCTTCAGGGATATACAAGTCAGAGAAACTGATCGCTATGTCCCTATTGACTTTTCTCCAATTTGTTTTGGTGAAGTTTGGGACAGGGTTTGACGAGTAGAGTGGGTCGAAAGAGGGGATTTGGATCGTGGTATGAACGGAACCATGATCAGAAGGAAATATAAAGGAGACTGTAGGTGGACCCGCTGACTGAACATCATCGGACTTGAGGAAGAAGTCGATTGTTGACTTGGCTGTGCTAGTGACACGGGTTGGCTGTAATGGGGGGTCAATGTATGTATATGGATAAGATGGGAGGAGGGCTAGCAACTGACGACCATATTTGTTGCATTTATTATCATTGAATGCTGTATGACGAGCATTCCAGTCTCCCCCGATTATAAATGGAGCGGGAACGGACTGTTGGATTATCTGAGAAATGTCAGCATCTGGGAAATCTGGTTGTCGTGAAGGGTGAATATAAATGGATGCTAAGACGAGCACTTTATTGTTCTCACAAAAAAGTTTAACTGCCGTGTATTCAATGCTGAATATATTAGTGAATCTAATTTCACTGAATTGAAATTTTTTGTGTATTAAGATGCCGGTACCTCCGTGGGATCCATTAGTTCTGGGGTTAGAAACAAAAGTATAATTGGGAATGGAAACTCGGGAATTTGGTTTGAGCCAGGTCTCTGAAAGGAAGAGGATATCTGGGGAAAATTTTTCAACAAACAACCGGAGGTGTTGCTTACGTATATTAGAGTAAATGGATTCTGTGTTGAGGGAGTGAATTTTGCCGGGAAAAACCCTCTATTTATACAATCTCAGCAATCCGTTTGGTGAACGAATGAACATGGACAGACAACTGATGAAACTGAATAAATATCAGACAGTTGTGCGTCCGAACTCATTTTATAGTGTGATTTCGTACTGATATATCGAAGTGTTCGTCCGTAAGGAAAGGCATGGCGCGTACTAAGCAAACTGCTCGTAAGTCGACTGGTGGCAAGGCGCCCCGAAAGCAATTGGCGACCAAAGCCGCAAGAAAAAGTGCGCCGGCTACCGGTGGAGTGAAGAAGCCACATAGGTATCGCCCTGGTACAGTTGCGTTGCGTGAGATTCGTCGTTATCAAAAGAGTACTGAGTTATTGATACGCAAGCTTCCGTTTCAACGTTTAGTGCGTGAAATTGCACAGGATTTCAAAACTGATTTGCGCTTCCAGAGCTCTGCTGTCATGGCGCTGCAGGAAGCAAGTGAGGCTTATTTAGTTGGGCTTTTCGAAGATACTAACTTGTGTGCCATTCACGCTAAACGAGTAACTATTATGCCAAAAGATATCCAGTTGGCTCGCCGTATACGAGGTGAACGTGCTTAAGAGGAGTAACATTTATAACTACCATCGGTCCTTTTCAGGACCATAATGCGTAACCAAGAGTAATCTTTTGATTTCTATTAGATTCTACATCTGTTTATGATTTATAGAGAAAAGGCTTCCTTTGACCTTCCTCTATTGAATGTTGATACTTCAATTTAAGAATTCGCCAGGGCACATAAATCTGTGACGTGTATTTTTTAGTTGGCGCCTACGCTTTTTAACTTATGCGTCGTGTATAGAAGTTTTTGGTGATCCAACAAAAAACAATCTAGATAATCGTGTCTGATGCTCACGGGTCGAACAGTGAAGGAAGAATGATGTTTTTGTACAAAAATTCTTTCCTACAATAAAACTATTCAGACGACCATATGGTGATGAGCATTACCCTTACAATAGACAACATTTTCTTAATTACCTAACTCCTTTGTCCTCTTCATGCATCAATAAAAAAAAGGATACCGCCCAGGCTACATCCAGGAAAAACCCTTAATAGAGTATTCTTTTGCATGCATCATAAAATGTGTGTGATGCTGAACCGAGGTCGTGTCATGGAATTGCCGTAGACACACGTGAAGTACTGCTCAACTCATAAATACAATTTTATGATCGCGTAATGATGTGCGCTGTTTTTATTGATGCGTGAAACGGAAATCAACTTAATTGAATAAAAACACGCTGGAATGACTTGAATATTAACAACATCACTAATTTGAAACACCCAAGACATTACTTAGCAATCTTAAAACAAATGTAACGGAGGAAAATCCCTATAGGAAGTATTACGCCAAAGTTCTCGCATGGGTTTTTCATTGATCATCGGCTAAAAATGTGTTCTTTGATCATTATTCGTTCGATATTCATTAATTTATATTCGGTATTGGATTATTAACGTGATCCCGGTTGTCAAATTAAGTATTTCGTATATTAACAATTCAAAATTAACATGAGACTCGCTTCAAAAATAGAATTTAATCAATTTAATATTACTATTTTATTTTATATTTTGTGAATATCGATCGTATTATCTGTCAATGTTTTTCAACATAAATTAAGGTTAGTTGGCCGTGGATTTCCATAGATTTTTACATTAAAAAAAAAAAAAAAAAAAATGTGGCGAGAAGGCCGAATTTGGCGAGACAGGACATATGTGTCCTTCATCTTGTCTCTGACTTCTGGTCATCTTGCGATAACCAGAATCACCCACATCCGTGAGGATATTGGGCTCGGTCTCGCAGCATCTGAAAAGAGAAGAAAAAAGGGGGGGTATCCAAGGATAGTGTGGACAGTGTTAGTCCAAGTGTTCTCTAACTACTTTTATAGCGGGATGGTGGGAAAGAAATCTTACAAGACCGGTGGGTCTTGGGTGCGGTAGTAAACGCAGATCACGTCTTTGGCGTCTGATAATCTGCTCTTTGGTCGGTGTGTATGTTTGTATTTGTGCCGTCTTGTACTGTGCGTTCGTGTGTTTGGTTTGTTAATTGTAGACCCTATGGGATGGGTCCAGAAATCCTCTATTATAGAGGGGAATGTTGTTGGGAAGGGTGCTTTCTTCAGTTTTGTACTGAAGAAGAAATTGTGGGGGTTTGATCCGAAGAGATCGAGAGAGAGAAGGGTCAAGAACGCAAGAGTCCCGTACAAGTAGGTTCTCGCTGTTCTGAATGTTTTCGAGGTACTTATATGCTAATTGAAGCAAGTACTCGTCGATAGGGGTAATGGAGGCGCCTTCGTATAGGTGAGAGTTGGGGTAATGACGACCGTCAGGCCTTCTAGAATGATTGGTGCATCTTCTGAGGAGTTTCCTTTCGAAAACCCGAAGTCTTTCCATTTGAGCCGAAGATACGCAGGACCATATGGGAAAGGCGTACGATATTCCAGATCGGATTAGCTGCTTATAGCAGAGAAGCTTAACTTTGGTGTCAACTTTGTTCCTTCACTTCAGGATGTTGTGCAGTTGCTTAGACCGACCAAGGCCCCTTTGGAGAATGTGGGTCACATGCTTGATGAAATTCATTTTAGGGGTATAAGTGACCCCGAGGTATTTCATCTTGTCCTGTGGTCTAATCGTAGTATCTCCCATTTTTATTCGAATATTCTGTGAATATCGAGAGGTAGGTTGGGAGTGTTTACTACTCAGAATTATGGCTACTGCTTTGGATGGATTAAGTCGGATTTTCCATCGACTGTAATACTGAAACAGTTCGTCCAAGTGACGGTTGAGTCGATTTGTTGCGAGGTTAGGGCCTTTGGTTGACGTGTACACCAGGACGTCATCCGCATAGCATATTTGGTTTACTCTCCCGTCCGCGGGGCGGGGAATATCGGAGGTGTAAATGTTGAATAAGATGGGGCCTAGAATGGAGCCCTGTGGTACGCCTGCAGCGGCGTGAGAGATTTTTACATTCGTTTCTGTTTTGCTTTATGTATGCTTTTTCTTCCCGTCTTTCTTGTTTGCTCAATTTAGAAAGCAATGGTGGATCTGTAGTTGATGGATCGGTTTCAGTACTGAAGTTTTTAACTGGAAAGACAAGTGTTATTTCCATTTTCTGGATATGTTGCGACCATCAAGGTGTTGAACTTAGTCTTATGGGAAAGTTATATTAAGTTTTTGCTGGATTATAGTAGGAGAGGTCTTTACCTACAAAGATGGATGAACACTAAGAAGTCCGTCTTTGGTATGACGATATCAAACGATTTTTTTAGAATTTGCAAACTGCGTTTTTGGTCGGGGTGTATGTGGTTTTTCTTGTCTGCCTTATCTTATTGGTGTTTCTGTCTGCCCTCGCTTCTACAGTTCGTGTATGCATGGTAAACTCACGCTATCGGTGGAAGAATCTTGTAAGTGAAAAGCTTGTTAAGGAGGGAGTTTTCCATAGTTTTTTTTCTAAAGGAGGTATTTGGTATATCGAATCCGAAGAGAAAGGAGTCTAGAACATAAGGCTTCCGTACAAATAGCTTTCTGCTGCGCTGGTAATTATAGGTTAACTGTAATTCTATATATCAGTGAGAGTTATCGTAGTGGCAATCATCGTGCCTCCAAACGTAGTTGATGCATCTCCTAAGAAGTTTTCCTTCAATACTCGTATTGACGACGCATTCTGCGATTACGAAGAACATGCCACTTTGTCAGCGCATCAAATTCCAAGAGACGGAACGAGAAGCAGCGCACTCGATTCGGCTGAAGACGCCACCAGACAGCAACGAGCTAATTTCCAGGAGTACGCCACAATCAAGAACCAATCATTTGATTCTTAGGAAGAGGATTCGTACACAGCACTGGCGTCAGCGAGTATAAAAGGCAGAAGAACATGTAAAGAACTTGAGTTAAGCAACTGCACAACATCTTGAAGTGGAGCAACAAAGTTGACACCAAAGTTAAGCTTCTCTGCTATAAGCATATATATGGTCATGCATATCGTCGGCCCAAATGGAAAGACTTCGAGTTTACATAATACAAATAGGAGGTACTACGATTAGACCACAGGACAGAATAAAATTCCTTGGGATCATCTATACCACAAAAATGAATTTCATCAAACATGTGACCCACATTCTTCAAATGGCCCTCGGTCGGTCTAAGCAATTGCACAACATTTTGAAGTGGAGCAACAAAGTTGAAACCAAAGTTAAGTTCCTCTGCTATAATCAGCTAATCTGATCTGAAATATCATACGCCCTTCCCATATGGTCCTGTATATCTTCCGCCCAAATGAAAGACTTCAAGTTTGCGGAAGAAAACTCCTCAGAAGATGCATCAACCACTTTAGAAGGCCTGACGGTCGCCATTACGACGGTGCTTCCATTATCCCTATCGACGAGTACTTGCTACAACTAGCATACAAGTACCTTGAAAACATTCAGAACAGCGAGAACCTACTTGTACGGGACTCTTGCGTTCTTGACCCTTCGCTCTCTCGATCTCTTCGGATCAAACCCCCACAATTTCTTCTTCAGTACAAAACTGAAGAAAGCACCCTTCCCAATAACATTTCCCTCTATAATAGAAGATTCCTGGATCCATCCCATAGGGTCTACTGTTAACAAACCACACACACACGGACGCACAGTACAAGACGGCACAAACACACACACACCGACCAAAGCGCAGATCATTAGACGCCAAAGACGTGATCTGCGTTTACTACCGCACCCAAGACCTACCGGTCTTGTATGATTTCTTTCCCACCATCCCTCTGTAAAAGTAGTTAGAGAACACCTGGACTAACACTGTCCACACTATCCTCGGATATCCCCCCTTTTTTCTTTTGTTTTCAGATATCGCGAGACCGAGCCCAACATCCTCACGGATGTGGGTGATTCTGGTTATCGCAAGATGACCAGTAGTCAGAGACAAGATGAAGGACACATCTGTCCTTGTCTCGCTAAAGTCGGCCCTCTCGCCACCCATTTTTTTTTTTGGTCCTGCATATCTTCGTCCCAAATGGAAAGACGTCGAGTTTTCGAAAGAAAACTCCTCAGAAGATGCATCAAACACTTAGAAGGCCTGACGGTCGCCATTACTCGAACTCTCACTTATACGAAGGTGCTTCCATTATCCCTATCGATGAGTACTTGCTACAACTAGCATTCAAGTACCTCGAAAACATTCAGAACAGCCAGAACCCACTTGTACGGGAGTCTAGCGTTCTTTACCCTTCTCTCTTTCGATGTCTTCGGATCAGACCACCACAATTTCTTCTTCAGTAGAAAACTGAAGAAAGCACCCTTCCCAACAACATTCTCCTTTATAATAGAGAATTCCTGGACCAATCCCATAGGGTCTACCGCTGACACACTACAAACACGCACGCACAGTACAAGACAGCACAAACACACACACATACACACCGACCAAAGCGCAGACTATCAGACGCCAAAGACGTGATCTGCGTTTACTACCACACTCAAGATTCCCCGGTCTTGTATGATTTTACCACTATCCCCCCATCCAAGTAGGTAGAGACTACTTGAATTAACCTTGTAGACACTGTCCTTATGCCTCCACCACGTTTTTTTTTCTTTTTCAGATATCTCGAGACCGACCAACATTCTCACGGATGTGCTTGACCCTAGTTGTTGCAAGATGGCCAGACGACAGGGACACGATGAAGGACACGTTTGTTCTTTTCACGCGCCCCATTTTTTTTTTGAAGCGCTTGAATTCTGTTTTCGAAGCTCAAGGATCGCTTAGGTCTTTTCACATAAGGATTAATTATAGTAAACCATTATAAACAAACTCTCATAGTATAGGATGATATTTCAGGAGTAATCTGCTGCTTTTGGCGGAGAAGTTTAACTTTTGTGTCCTCTTTACTATTTGTTTCAAAATGTTGAATAGTTTCCTAGACGTGATGATGGCCCTTTGTAGTATGTGGCTCATATGTCTGATGAACTTCATTTTTGACTAAGATATTTCATCCTGCCCTGAGGATTAGTTATAGTAGCTCCTATTTGTATTTTAACATTCATTTTTTTAATATACTTCTCTCTGAAGATGCGAATCTATAGCGCCGACACGGCGCCCAGAGACGCCATTAAATAACCGTTGCAGTTTGTAACGCTCCGGAAACAGTTGCGCGAGGAGGGAATTCTACAGCTTTGCCGCTCTGTAACGAAACGAGTTCTGATGCAGGAATGCTCGCGCCGGGAGATAAACCTTAAATTGGTGCGATTGGTCGGACTGTCTTGTAAAGCGTATATAAACCGAATTGCGCCGAACAATACCACGAATCTCCGAAGAAGAGTACCCGTGATAATATCTGTGAAAAAGACAGAGGTCGGCTACGCGCCTTCGATATGATACCGACTGTAGTCGCGACGCCAGCACTGTGTCCCCGATCGGTCGAATTGCTTGTCTCTATATGCTCTCAAGTAGGCCGAGGGTATGTTTAGGAGCCGAGCTCCAAACATGAGAGCAATACTCGAGCGCGGGTCTAATTTGGGATTTATACAGGAGAGGAAGTTGAGCCGGAGTCAAATATTTCTTGGCCTTTAAAAGATAACTCAATTTTTCGGAGGTAGACCTGGCCATATTCGACACGTATTTATACCACAATACATTCCCACAGACCATGACGCCGGGAAATTTTAAGCTTTTCCCAGATTTGAGGGCAGTGCCATTCATCAACAGCCGTGGAACCGATGATCCACTATTCTTTGTGAATGTTGTATACTGTCTTCGTTGCATTAAAATCGACGAGATTGGTCTTTCCGCACTGCAGGAGCACATCCAGATCCCCATTCAGAGAGTCGATATGGCTACACATCAGCTGGTGAGACGTTGATGCACTAATCGGCCGTTCGCTCGAAAAAGAGGAAACCATTGTACTATCATCCGCAAAACTGAACATTTTGTTATCCGTTGACTCCAACAAATCATTTATGTGAAGCAAAAACAAGGTTGGAAACAAAATAGAACCTTGAGGTACCCCCGAATTAACAGGGCACAGATCCGAAGACACGCCGCCCACAACAACCCCGATCGGCCGATTTTCGAGGAGGCTCTTCGTCCAGTCGCAAAGCTGCTGAGAAAGTCCATATGAACAAAGTTTGTTCAGCATAGCTACTTGCCAGACGCGGTCAACAGCCTTGAAGATATCCAATGCGACCGCTCTTGACTCACCATGCCCCTCAATCGCAGATATCCACATATCGGTTATAAGGGTCAAAAGGTCTCCCGTGGACCTCCTGTCACGGAATTCGTATTGGCGATCATTAAGGAGTCCGTTGCACTCCAAATATTTAATTAACTCGGCGTTGATGACCTTTTCCATCACCTTAGATAACACAGACAGTAATGCTATCGGACGGTAATTTTGTGGGAGAAACTTTTTTCCCCTCTTTGGGATTGACTGAACTCGATCGATTTTCCAGCAGATAGGAAACGTCCTCCGTGTATAAGATAAGTAAAAGAGTCTGCCAAGAACCGGCGATAGTTCTGGAGCACAGTTCTTAAGGACTACCGCTAGTATTTCGTACGGGCTGGTTGCCTTCCTACAGTCTAGTCCACGTAGAATGCGTTGAATAGTATGCGGGCGGAACCTCACATCGAAGACCGTGCTGACGCGATCACAGGTGGCTCCAAAAGACCGGATCAAGGTTTAAATTCGCGGAAAATAAATTCCTGAACACATTAGTTTTATCTTTTGAATTTGTGACTAACGTCCCGCTGCCCGTCACCGATGGAGGTAAAGAGGAAGAGGCGAACTTACTGCTGACAGCTCTTGCTATTGACCAGAAGGGACGCAAACCAGTTGGTCACTTAAGGAGTTTATTGATCACTCTGTCCTAAGCTTTCTTCGAGGTATCAATCGCTTGGTTGCACGCGTTTCTAATTCTAACTAAATTCGTCCTGTTAACATCGGTGGGATTGGAACGTCTTTGCTTAAAAGTTCTATTTTTTGCCAGAGCAACCTCCTCACATTTTTTATCAAACCAAGGTTTATAAGATGAATTTCGTTTAATGGAATGTAGATAATAATAATGAAATAATCCCTGTGACTGACTCCGCACAAGCGTTTACATCGGAGTCTCCGAAGCACATCTACGACCACGGAAAGGATGCGAATAAATCTCGGCAATCGACCCAGTTGGTAGCCCCATACCAGCGTGTTCGCATAATCACCTCTGGTATACGGCAGCGAACACCTCCCAGCCTCATTGGTTCTGTTATAATGTACCAACTAGCCGGAGTGTACATTAAAATCGTCAAGGACGACAATTTTACAAGCCGGGTGGTTGATATGTATCCAGTCGACGGTACGTGAAAGATGTTCGAAAAATGTCGCTGGTCGATCGTCATCCGGGGAGCGGTAAAAACAACAAAGAAATTTAACAGAATTCCTCAGCGCGATATTCAACTACATGATTGTATATAATGATGGTGAAGATTTGTTGTGCAATAATAACAATACAATAAAGACAATAAAATGCAGCTGTGCGAGAATCTTATGTGAAAAGATTCGAATGTGTGATGTGAAAAGGTTTAATATTGTAGGGAGCTTAGGGTTCGCTGGATTAATTATTTTTAATAAATAAGAGCCGTTAAATCGATTTTGAATTAATATAACACTTTATTAGTCCGTTAATGACAACCGTTACTTTTACCGTACACAACTATTTCTTGACTTATCGCTTCTTTGCTTATCGCTTACTTACTCTGCTTACTTCTCACTTATTACTTCTTACTACCGCACTTATCGCTTGCTTCACTTTCTACTTCTAACTCATCTCCATGATCTGTGTGCGACGTATTTATACTGTTTCCTTATTCTGATTCGGCGTTTCGTTTCCGCCCGCTCCATAGTCTGGAATGTTCTACTGTTCACGGTCTCCAGTTTTCCATTACTTTATAGAATATTCTAGTATTCTGTTTCGGACTCTCTAGAATATTCTAGTACTGATTGTCATATGCGTCACAATATTGTGATATTGTAAAATATATATTAAATAATGAAATGTGGCTACGCCAAATTATGTTATATGAAATGGTACTCATAAACCAATCCGGATTTGCCGTCTCCTCTGGTTGCCTTCCTGATTGCTTGAAAAATGTCCGATAGCTCTATGCCGGATGTGTTAAGGCCGGACTTCTTAAGTAGAATTTCGTACGATCGCATAAATATGCGCATGTCATCTGTACCTGTGAAACTTATAACGTGTTCAATACCTGGTAAGCGAATTTCATCAACAGCCTCCTCATGGAATGCGTCGATCCAAGGATTTCTCAATCTTCGTAGTTCTTCTGTTTGATTCCATTATGGTCCACTGAATATAAGGGAAGGCTTCACTCAAGACATCAAGAACCTCCTCGTTAATTTATTTTTATTGAATGTTCCATATTGAAGTGTAAACTTAGGGTGCGAGAAAAGTTATCATTGAATGATGCAAGTGCAGTGATTAAGGGTGCGGGCATGGGGATTTGTACTGTCGCAGAAACCGCAAAAACGTCGGATCTCTTCCACAACACGAAAAAAAAAGCTCTGACTCGTTCACTGGGTCTCACACAATGGTCTTGTACAACAGTGGAACACGGGCACGCGGTTCACTCCTATCCCCATCATATTTTACTGGTGGATAACGTTTACGAGAGTAAAAAGGAAAGACTGGTTTTTGGTTTTATTCTGTTTTGGTTTATGTTCTTTTTATTTGTTGGTTTTCTTTTTGTTCAATGGAGATGATTGTTCAATTCGGTGAACAATAGAAAAATACAATTATTTACAGCACAAAAACAAAAAGGAAATTAATAATAAATTCATAAAACAAGGATATCAACACATGTCTTTTTTTTCTGCCCATTCACTTTATGACTAAACATCTAAGATCACTTTTAGAGGTTTGATCAACTTATTTTTGGATGCACTATTTAAGAGATAACTGCAGCAATCACTGAATTACTTTAAGGGGTAAATATCCAACACAACTAATCCTCGGCAGCAAGACAACTCGGAGTACGTGTACGCACCCGCGTGCGGACACGGCGGTGGTGGAAAGACGACTCGTTAAGCGGTGTGACCATCTGCGGTGATGTTTGAGTAATGACTGATCCCAATTAGGGATGGAGGTGGGTAAATTTGCAATACGCATGGCTATTAGCCAATAATAATTGCGCTCTACTCATGAATCTTCTCATTTGCATGTCTCAGTGAGGTGAATATCGTTCGACAGTCACTGGGCATGCGAAGGATGAAAAGAAGAAAAGAGAGAGCGCAATAACTTCGGTTGGCTTAGCTTGTGTGCTTGTATCAAATGCTATCTTTGGGGATGACCTACTGCCCTAGTGCGATGGCTGTGGTGATCTCAGAGTGCATTGAATTGTAGGGAGACAGAATTGTGGAGGAGAGGAAAATGTATCTGGTGCTATTCACCTGCGAAAAGATATCATTGATCCCCTCCGTATAGAGTGTCTGGGGAAAGTCGATAGGACGCTACATCAGCTAGGGAAATATTACCGTGGGGAAAACGCTAAGGAATGCGGTAATTACCCAAGCCATTGGATGATGAAACAACCGCGTCGTTTGATTTGACTTGGTTATTGCTAACCAATATGAATGCGATTTCCGGTGGAAATCTCATGGTTAGGGTAATGGAGTTGCCGTATGTCAGAAAGGTAGCTGAATTCAATTATCCATTATCTGCATAGAATAATGAATTCAGCTATTCGTCCATTTGGGAAATATGATATTTCGGCTGAATAGCTTGAACGGTGGGATAGGGTTTGATGTGACGCGCTGTTAGCGGTCGAAATTAGGTTAGGATTGTGGGTTAGTTCTCCATGTAATATAGAGAACCCCACAATCTGTTTATTCTTAATCAATAGTTCAAACGATAATTTGAACTTTTTCAAAACAAAGACTCGTACAAAAAAAAAACAAAGAACAACTTTAATTCATCCCGCACCTTAACGCATTTTTCTTCTTCTTTATTTCACTCTACTCTCTAGAACATCCGATCACGGACTCTGTACTGTGTCAAAAGCACCGTCAACAGAGTTTCCTTCAAAAAACCGTCAATCAACAACTTTTCATCAAAAACGCCATTTCCTTTCCCGCCACCCCCCCATTTCCCCACACCGTTGCCTCGGCGAAGAAACTTAGTCATGACTATCCCTTTAAATTGATCGACAACGTAATGGCCGCTTTTAACTCATGCAGGTTTGTGCACCAGTTGTTTTTGTTTTATACTAATAATAACCAGTTTGTATTTTTGTTTAGGTTGAAAATGTGGCAATTGTTTGCAATGTATGTACCCACTATTTAATGTTTAGTAAAACAAATGTATAGTTTAAAGATGTACCTAAATGAATGTTTTAATTAAAAAGCAAATTGTTTGTAATGTGTGTGCTTAATTAATGTTTAAATATTTTATATGTTATGTACTTTATTATTTTCAATACTTTTCTCGCCGAGGCAAGGGCGGTGGGGGAAGTTACCACGTAACACCAGGCATTTAAGACTGTCAAACAAAACTTACCCGTGCTTGATCTTGATTGGGGTCGTGGGCGGTATGTTTCCACTGGGCTTGGAATTCTGTAGACTTGTGGCAGTTCCGCCAGATCCCACGGCTCGCCTTCCTGAAAAAAAACCCCCATAACCACAACCCAGTCTGCATAAGCTTTCGCTAATGCAATTCACATTAGCATCTTAAATGCTTCACGCATCAAATAGATCCAATTATTATAACCCAAAAGTACGTGAAAATGAATTCTTACCTTTTCAAGCATTCCTTCGCTTACAAATCCCCTGTAAGAGTTCTTACTTTCCTTATCATAAATTATCCTGAAAAGAAAAACCCTCGGTTCACATATCATGTAACCATTCCAACCAGGGATAATTATCATTGCGTCGCCTATTCCCAGCTTTTATGTGTACATTTTATTTATGTATACATTTAGCTGGCGACGTTTTTCTCCCAGCAATAAAATTCGCTGACTCGCACAATGTGCAAACCAAAACAAATACGCATACCGCGTCTTTTGGTATTAATTAAATCCTACTGCATAAACAATGCAAATAGGAATTCAATACGTACCCTTACTAGCGATGCCATAAACACCATTTCCCAGTAACCTAGCTAAAACGTTTTCTCTTTGTTTAGCTGCGACGCACATGCATCCGACGATTTTGGTTTTGTTTGCTTTACCGAAATCGTATCCCATGAATGCTCTTTATTCCCCTTCCTTGTTCTAGGTTCGTTTTTCATCCATGAAAGGACCATGCACACATACATGATGAGGATTAGCGAGTGATCTCTGCATGAGATAATTATCGCTGAGTCTTATCACAACCTTCAGCGTGCGCACATTGGAAGTCGCCCAGTAACCACCGCGATCACACGGGGGTGTAAGCCCCCGTGTGTAAAGTGAGGTCGAGTTGATGCACCGTGGAGTACCTATTTTAATTCAGTTTAAGTGATTAATTGCAAGTAATCGGGTAAAAGTAACTTCGTTAAACGATTTTAATTATGTAACACTGTACATTGATACCTCCTTTCCTTATCCACTTCCTCTGCTTCCGCTCGCACTGTACTCTGACATTTAAAGGTACTCCAAAATCTTCTTTTGTGCGCGAGTTATGTTTCTGTGAGTGTTTTTTTTTCTCCGCACTAGAGCACTCCCAAAATAATGGAAACAAGTCTATAATAGTTACTCTTTTATTTATTTATTTACTATCTCTTTCTTTTTCTCCTTTTTTTTTATTTATCTTTACACTTTGTCTTAACTCTATTTAACAAAACTTCTCTTCAATTATAGTTCGCAGAGGTTCTTAGTAGTTACATATATTTAATGTTTGTTTTATTCTTAACACTTTCTCATTCAATTATTACTATTACTATTATTTAGGCACTTCTTTTCCACTCCCTATCAATAACAATTATAGTTCACTGAGGTTCTTAGTAGTTACATATATTTAATGTCTGTTTTAGTCTTCATACTTATTCACTTCAATCATTGCGTTTACGATTATTTAGACACTTCTTTTCAATTTCTTATCAATAACATTTATTTCAAACTAAACTGCACTACCAAACTTTTCACCTAATCGAGATCTCTTCGGACCGCTCACCAAACACCATTTCAACAAACCTCCAAAATCTTTTCTGAATGCTATTCTGTTTGTGCCCCTTATCGTTACCTTGGGGTCAACACCTCCCGATTACGATAATGCAATTCCATTTCGCAATGACCTAATTTCCGCATTTTAACTTCAATTCGCAATTGCTTTGTACTGTGGCGTCAGCCGATATTTCTTCATCGGTTTGCAGCACAGTTCAACATCCGCAATTGCGAACTGATCCAATTAATTTTGTGCAAATACTTTTTTTACGATTTGTTAATCGAGCCGAAATATGTCGTTAATTGCTCTTGTATTATTGGCTAATGGTTTCGGAATATGCAATTAATTACTTTCTGTGGTTTAATCATCATCATCATCGGCACTACAACCGGGAACCGGTCTTGGCCTTATTTAGCAAGTCCTGAGGCCTGTTAAATTTTCCATAATGATTTGTTTTTTCCGGGCAAGGTCATTAGTCTTGCGCCAACTGTGGTTTAATGGTTATGCCGAAATGTGCAATTAATTGCATTACCGTTCTGGGGGTTATTCGAGTTTAGAAATGGATAGCGTTTTTTTGGTTTGGGGGAATCAATGACCTCATGCACATCATCTTTATCTATGATGTCACTGACACACTTAACACGCGCTAGTGTAAAAAAAAAATAAAGATACAAAAAAAAAATCTACCAATGGTATACGCGACGAGTCTATTCTTGACAATTATTTTTACTCAAAAACCTAATTATTATAGTCATTTCTCAGAAAGTATTTCTGACCATATTACTGTGAAAACTTGCATTCGCAGCTAGCGACGAATTCGAGCTCATGTCAGATATATACCCGATTATGGTCGCACATATCCTACATTAAATGAGAAATTCTACAACCTACTAAAATATTTCAACTCGTTGCGTCCATAACTCAATTTTTAATACTCTCAACAAACGAGTCCACTACATAATCATGTTCATTTTATTCACACAATTCACTGCGATTCACTGCCAATCGTCAAACGTCAAAATTAAACCGAATTGTCAAGTTGGTTCATGATTCTTCTTTTTAAAATTGTAGAATATAAGTTGTGGAATTTCCTTTAAAATAAATAGTTCATGATATTAAGATGAGCGCAGCCCCAATATCAGTCGATTCATTAGACAAAGATCAATTGAAAACCGTGAGTATATGTTACTAACTCCGAATTCCAACATTGTTACTTATGGCGATAATTACGACAAACCCTGTAATAAGGATACTACATTTATGAAAGTAGGCGCTTCTGGTTGATAGACTCGGTCTTAAAATCCAGTGCTAATTAAAATTTATGGGATCCGCGAGAAGAATTTCCGTATGAATTACATAAGTGACATTTGTTGCAATCTGCGTGTTGGTTCAAATGCCACCCTTGCAAATACTGTATTCTTCTGGGGCTGCGTTAAAACCACTCGTCCTACATACATTAATCAAGACTACCATTTATATGAAACGTTCTTTTTTTATAGTTTCAAGACTTTCTTCTGTCGTACAACAAATTGTCAGAGCTGTGCTTTGTCGACTGTATCCGGGATTTCACATCAAGATCATTGCGACCTGAAGAGGTTTGCTCGGATAATTGTCATTTAAACTATTTAATTGTTGTTATATCGATATGTATATTTCAGGAAAAATGTTCATTAAATTGTTTGGAGAAGTATCTTAAAATGAATCAACGAGTTTCACAGAGATTCCAAGAGTTCCAAATGATTGCCAATGAGAATGCTCTTGCTATTGCACAGAAAACGGGAAAGATATGATTGGAAATTTAGTTATAGCATAACCTCCAAAATGTACAATAAAAAGCCGTAGTCATTAGAACAACATATACAATTTTATTTTAGAACAGACGCAACACATACAACAAGTCAAACATAGATTAAATAGCAAATTGCTGTGTGTGCCCAAGTCATTGTTTTCTCTTTTTTAGTCTGTAACCAATCCTTCGGATTCTATTACGGCGTCATAGTGTAGGATCATTTGTCCTTCACTATATCTGGAAAGAGAAAATATGTAAATTGATCATCGAAAACCCTAAAAAACAAAAAAATAATGATAACATGTTTTAATATAATTCAGGGTACATTTTGGCAATACATTCTTTTGCTAATGACATCACATAAAATTTCACTTGCCATTCAATAAACAATTCAGACTTGTTTTTTTCTTTTTCTATTAAATTTATATATTTATTGCGTTATTTAAATTCTAGTAATTGTTAGAAATAAATCAGAACAGAATAAATTAAATAAATTAAAAAACTCTGATCACGATAACATATATCAACCCCCCGTTACTTAACAAAGGGGAATTCAATGTTTTGAAAATGCTATAATGTCTTGTTATCAGAGAAAGCTAACGAAAATCCATTCTATATGAATAGCTTGTGTATTATGCCCACGAAGTAAGAAACAAGTATTAAAAAACGTTCTTAAGAATGTTAGTATCAGGTGTATGTATACGTTTTTTTTGATTTCTTTGGTAAAAAAAATCGAGGGACCCATTTACCGAGTTTATTGAGCTTCCCCATCGCTCGTAAACGTCTGCTGATTGTTTCTTGTAACACATGTAATGCTTTCGCTAATTGCCGTTGAGTTTGAGTTGGGTCATCATCCAATAACTCCTGCAATTGCTCGTCTTCACATTTGCGCGGTCTACCAGAGCGCTCACTGTCTTTCACATTGAAATCACCACTTTTAAATTGTCGAAACCATGCCTGACATTTCCAATTGATGGAGCGTGCCCACAATATGTTTGTACCAGCAAACGATGACTTTCAACAGCCTTTTTCTTTTGATTAAATAAGAAAAGCAATGCGTGCCGCAAATGTTCTTTTTCAGGCACAAAACTCGACATGATCACTGAACGATAAAACAAAACTGCTAGTTTTTGGCGGACTCAACTTGTGTGTGTTTGTAGTTAAACCTCAGACGAACAAAGAAAAAAGAGCAGATTATCAGACGCTAAAGACGTGGTTTGCGTTTACCACCGCACTCAAGACCCACTGGTCTTGTACGATTTCTTCCCCATCACCCCTCCATACAAGTAGTTAGAGAACACTTGAACTAACCCTGTCCACACTATCCTTAAATACCTCCTTCCCCCTTTATTTTCAGATATCTCGAGACGGGGCTCAACAACCTCACGGATGTGGGTGATTCTGGTTATCGCAAGATGGCCAGAAGCCAGAGACAAGATGAAGGACACATTTGTCCTTGTCTCGCCTAAGTCGGCCTCTCACCACACCTTTTTTTTATTTATTTAATTTTATTTAAAAAAAAATTGTTAATATAATGCAAATCGAAAGCTTTGAAAAATAACTCCTTTTGATGTAAGTGTTCTTAATGTGGAATCCGGGATACAGTCAACCAAACTGACAGTGTTATACAGCATACCTATGTCTGGAAACTGTAACTATAGACAATGAAATACCTAACGACTGGAGGCAAATCAATCGGTGATACTTTTTGTGCATCTTCCGCCCTCTTAAAATAGAGAAAGCATTTCGAAAAATTTTTATTTGGCCAATTTTTCAAAATATATTACGCTCGCTGCAAAACTAGAAAACAGTATTAGAACCATGAATCAATTTTTGTTGTTTTTAGAAACGTTTGAAAATATTGAGTATGGTTCGAAACCCAACCTTTGTTGTATGTGTATAACTCCACTAATATCAGTTCATTACTCTGTAATTCGCAAGATCAAGTAAAAGATATAGAAAAACGTGCCTTGAATTTTTGATCCAATTTTATCATGTGTATTCCGTGTCAATCGACAAATTTTCATTTCGCAAATTAAATTAACATTTCAATTCACTGCTAACTCTAGACTGTTATTTATTAAGGATCAACGAGCCCGAGTCATTTATAACTCCAACAGGTTATGGGCCCAGGACAGCAGTAAAAGGGTTTCGTCGGTCATCATCAAGGAAAGTGAAAGCAAAATTGACCAAAGCCGCCCAGAGCGGGAGAACTGGCAAGGACAACGTGATCCACAAATCGTCAAACATCGGAGCAGCCATCGCATAGCAAATTAACCGTGAGTAACACGTACGTAAGTCAAGTCAGTCGAATTGCAGCCTCTCAACAAAATGGACTCCGTCAATCCCAGTTGGAAATGCTAAGCGAAGACAGCCAGGGCAACGTCAACTTCATCTCATGGCGATTCAAACTGAACCTAGCACTGAAGAATAAGGACCTGTACGAAATTGTAACAGGGGACAAGCTCAGACCAACAGGCGCTGCGTCATCTGAAACCATCTCAGCTTGGATCAAGAAGGATGTCGAAGCTCAAACGCTGATAGGCCTAAATGTAAGCACCAAGATCGCGAACAAAATTGCCAACTGTAAGACTGCCAAAGATATGACAGACAAATTAACCAGCTTATACGGCACAAAGACTGATGTAACTTTAGAAATGTCCCGAATCAAATCCTTTACCTTTGAATACGATGATAGCAGGTCAGCGGTGGAAAACTGTATGGAGATCTTGGATCTGGCTGAAGAAGTGTCAACCGAAAATGATCCTATGAGAGAAAGTTGGATCATGACAAGGATCATGAGTGTGCTACCGCCAAAACTAGCGCACTTCAGGAATTCTTGGGACAATGTGACCGGAGCAACCAAGAATGTGGAAACTCTCATCGAACGTCTGAGACTTGAGGACGAGCGACTGAAGGAGACGACAAACCCAGAGGGAAACGCCAACAACGCCCTCCTGGCAAGACGTGAGAAGCCAAGGCAGTCGTCAAAGGGCAACCAGGACAAGACAACGCTCGTATGCTACAAGTGTGGAGGAAAAGGTCACATGATCAAGCAGTGCACAGACAAACCGTGCGAAAAATACATTGCCTACTGTAAGAAAAAATACTCATGTAACATATGTAAGCAGAAAGGACATTTCGCCAAAGAATGCACTTCCAAGGAAGAGTCAAGCAAGTTTACAAGCGGAAGGCCACCAAGGGCGTTCCTGACCACAGCCTTTTCAACAGTGGACAGTGACATCTCGAAGGACAGGGCAACTTCATGGTATCAGGACTGCGGAGCTAGTCAACACATGACGTCTCATCGAGAGTGGTTTGCACAGCTGGTCGAGCTGGACGAACCAATCTCAATAGTGATCGGAGACTCAACCAGGTTGGATGGCGTTACAGTCGGAAACATCGAGATGGAGGCTTTTGACGATCGGAAATGGTATCCAGTGGTACTTGAGGATGTTATTTACGTTCCAAAACTCAACTTCAATCTCTTCTCAGTAAGTCAGATGCTGGACAAGGGACATCTTCAGAAGGCAAATGGAAAGCAGTCAACGTTTTACAGTCAGGATGGGAGGAAAGCTGTGGCAATTGCCAAGCGCAAAGGAAACCTCTACAAAATGATGCTCAGGTCAAAAGAAGATACAAGTCTGATAACAATGTCAATCAAAACTTGGCACGAGAGACTCGCCCATCAAAATGTAAAGTATGTGAGGGATATACTGAAACGCATGGGAATCAAACACATTGATGACTGGAAGCACTATCTGTGCAAGGGATTCTCACACGGCAAGAATCATCGAGCTCCACACCGAATCAACCCAAAGACAGCCCAGCAACCGCTAGATCTTGTACACATCGACACTGGAGAAATGAACATTCCGTCGTTAGGAGGAGCCAAGTACTGGCTTATGCTCAAGGACGACTTCACCCACTACCGGAGCTGCTATTTCATGAAGACGAAAGGAGAAGCGCCTGAGAAGATAGAGAGCTACTTGAGACTCGTGGAAAATCAGCTTGGGAGGAGAGTCAAGTGTTTGAGATCTGACAACGGCACGGAACTGAAAAAAGCAAAAACCAAACAGATGTTGGATAAGCTGGGAATACTGTACACATTTACGAATATGCTCACGCCAGAACAAAACGGAAGGGTTGAGGGAGAAATGAGGACAATTGTCGAGGCAGTCAGGACAGTAATACATACCGAGAACTTGGACGAAAGACTGTGGGCAGAGGCAATGAACCATGTGATCTTCACGATCAACCAGACTGGAACCAGCAATGTGCCAGGGAAAAGCCCAGCGGAACTCTGGTCGGAAGAATAATAAAGATTGAAAAGCTGCGACCATTTGGATGTGAATGCTATGTACTAATACAAGGAAAGAAGAGAGGCAAAATTGACAAAAAGTCAGAAGAAGGAATCTTGGTTGGGTATGATATCAATTCACCCTGCTACAGGGATTATCTGAAAGATAGGAAAGACATCATCAGCTCCGACAACCTAATCTTCGACGAGAAGAAAATGATACTGAGACAAGGCACTGAACCTCAGGCACGAGCACCTGAGGACAATCTCGAAAAAAAGATGAAAGTAACAGCGAGACAGAATATGAACACGCAGAAGAGACCCACGAAAGTACCGAAGAGCCAAGCGACAATGAACAAGAGACAACGTCGCCAGCAGAGCAGCCAGAAGGAAGAACCTTGCGAGATCGTCGGAACCTGCAACCACCGCCAAGGTACAGGGACTACGTTGCCAACATGTCAAACCGAGGCAACAGCACAAGAGCAGCCATGATCGGTGAAACAGCAGATATCCCGGTGAGCGAAGCACTCAAGGATGAGAAGTGAAGACGAGCGATGCAAGAGGAGTACGATTCTCTCATGAAAATGAAAACCTGGAGGCTGGTGGACTGTCCCGAAAGAGTGAAGCCGATCACTTGTCGTTGGGTACTTCGAGAGAAGGCAGACGGGAGACTCAAGGCCAGACTCGTGGCGAGAGGATTTGAACAGAAAGGGAGTGGATTATGGAGAAACCTTCAGTCCAGTAGCACGCCATGCACCCATTCGCCTAAGTCACGCCGCGTCAGAGAAAATGAAGCTGGTGTCATTCGATGTTAAAACGGCATTCCTGTACGGGAACCTGGAACGGAATGTCTACATGAACCAGCCTGAAGGGTTCGACGACGGATCAAGGAAAATCTGCAAGTTGGACAAGGGTCTCTATGGGCTCAAACAAGTTCCAAGGATGTGGAACGAGAGGGTCACTGCACACCTTGAAAGGAAGATAGGCCTGACAAGTACAGACGACGACTCGTGTATCTACTACAACAAGGACAGGAGCATTATGCTCTCACTCTTCGTGGATGGTGGATTGGTAGCTGGAAAAGATGAAGATCAGATATACAAGCTTCTGAATGAGATAAGCAAGGAATTTGAGATCACACACAGCAAGAAAGTAAAGGACAAGTTGGCATACCTGGGCATGGAAATCAATATTGATCAAGAAGGTATTTTCGTGAACCAGCCTAGCTACACGGAGAAAATACTGAAGTACATGAAACTCGAACAATGCAACCCAGCGTCCACACCAATTGAGCAAGGAATGATCACCAAGAAGACAGACTTCAAGAACGATGAACCACTTCCGGCGAACAACAACTATCGGGAGGCGATAGGAAGCTTATTGTACCTAGCTACAATCACCAGGCCAGACATCAGCTTCGCCGTGAACTACCTCAGTCGATTTTGCAACAAGCCAATGAGGAGCCATCAGGCGATGCTTAAACGTGTGTTCCAGTACCTGAGAGGGACAACCACAGCCGGAATTCATTTTGGAGGAGACCAGACACTCATGGCCTACACCGACTCAGACTATGGAGGAGACTCGGAGACAGGACAGTCGACAAGCGGAGTGTTAGTGATGAGGGGAGGACCAGTGATCTGGTACTCACAAAAACAGCGTCTGGTAGCGACCTCAACCGCAGAAGCCGAGTACCGAGCAGCAGTGTCAGTAATCGACGGTGTGTGCTGGATCAAGCGAATCGCGCTGGAACTGGGTATCCTGAAAACCGACCAGGCAATCACCTTGCACGTCGACAACATGTCAGCTATACACATGCTGCAGAATGCACACGAGGGAAAGACAAGCAAGGGAAAGAAGCATATTGAGATACCACGAAAGTACATCCAACAACACATTGACAAGACCGTGACACTGCGACACGTCAAGAGCAGCAGGCAGATTGCAGACATTCTAACCAAGCCACTGAACAGGAGAGTCTTTGAGACGCTCCGCCGTAAATTGATCAAGGAGGAGTGTTGAGAATTTATCAAATTGACAGCTGGTCTTACTCAACACAACCGTCAGCCTGTGCGAACTTCACACAGTTCTTGGACTTGAAGTTGGCACTGATCCAATCCGCCAATCAACTCTCTGATTCAAACGCAAGAGCAAGTAAAAGATATAGAAAAACGTGCCTTGAATTTTTGATCCAATTTTATCATGTGTCAATCGACAAATTTTCATTTCGCAAATTAAATTAACATTTCAATTTTCTGCTAACTCTAGACTGTTATTTATTAAGGATCAACGAGCCCGAGTCATTTATAACTCCAACATAAGTCAATAAACTTATTAAAGATCCTAATAAATAATCTGTTTTCTTTAACTTTATTGTGTGCGTATATAAGTCTACTTTGATTAGCTATTGTATTTAAGATTATTTTGTAATTTTCTTATAAATTATAATAATGATAATATTTACACGACATGTCTAATTGATATCACATTAACATTCATTGTGATCATTTTCAAAAGTTCATCCGTTGACATATGGCAACCTGCTAGAAAATATTATTACTAAACGGTTCAGGTTCGTCCCTTCACTAGTAAAATATAGTGTTGCCATGGTGTTATTTTCAATAGGTACACATAACCACACGCTGACCGATCGTGTGCTAAAGAACTTTCACAAGTTCGACCGTTTAGCGAATCGCTTTCTTTATTTATATTATGGAAAAGCTGTTACGGACCGACATTGAGTCCAGGTCCCCCCAGAATCCACTAATCCCCCTTTGATTCCCCTCTTTACCTGTAAAAGGAAAATAACGCGCCAAGTAGCTAATTTGCATAAACTACTTTATGCAAATTCTACTTGGCGGAAAAAAATAAAATAATCTCAGAAGGCGTCGTCTCTAAAGAGAACAGACGTCAGATTAAAACTACAAAAATTTGATTCGGCTTTGAACTTTCGTTGAATAATCATCATATAATTATAGAAAGAAAGAAAATAGTGAATCAATTATCGGAAATAAATGTTATAAGTAAAATACTACTTCCTGTTAATCTTAAAAGGAATCCAACAATTAAGTAATTGATAAGTCAAAACCTCCGGGTTCAACGCTCTTCCCCCAAAATAGAGGAAGCACGGCGTTGAAAGTGGTAAAACAAATGGTGACAGCGGTGGGATGATGAAATATCCCCTACCTAACCAACAAAGGTGGGACTAACTTAAATATCTAAAAACTCTCCAGCGGGACCCGGAACGGAAAGGACGGACTGACCTACAACAGTAACTCAGACAAAGAGTTCATCATCGACATTCAATTCAACTAATAATAATCATCAACAAGCTACTACTAGCCCTCAATCACAGGTTAAGAAATCCAACGACCACTCAACGGTCCAAACCCAAAATCAAAACTAAAAACCAAATATCGACGGAACAGCTTGCTGAACAGGGGAGCAGCCTTCAACGCCCCCTGCAACCAGTCGCAGATACAAAACAACAGCTGGAGCGACCGTTCAACAATAAATACAAGTAAGTCCATTTGAACTTAACAATACACCTATTTTTAAATATTAAAAATAAAGATAATACCAATATATTATCACATTGTTATATATTACAACATAACAAAGCTTCCGCAGGGCAATGTTTACAAACACCGCTGCTCAATGTCACTGACTAAACACATGGCCAATACCCAAATGAATCAGTTGTTGGGTGTCGTGTATGAAAAGCAACAATGCTGTGTAGCTTTTAGCGCATACGCAGCTACAATTTATGAATACTTGATTGCAGTGAAATGATACGTCTTCCATCACTATGATTGCCTGGTGCCTTGGCCGGGAGTTAAGTAGACATTTTTTGTTCTCTAATGCTGATTAGCGACGGTTAAGTTTGAATTTTGAACAGGAACAGAAATCAGTTTCTCGTATTCTAAGAAATTTATAAATATCTCAGTATAATAAAATAGTTACTTTCATAATTTACTACGGAGAATTCCGAAGGTGACTGAATGACAGTAGTCCTTTTTGGTAGAGACGGAAATAATGGAAAATGTGACGGCAGAAATGCATTGGCTTGGAAAGCGTCACCGTTTAGGAATTTATTAAAATACTATGGGATATTAATCTATCATATAATTCTAGGTAGCTGGAGATGACATTTCGAAGTCTTGACAAACCCTTAAGTACCAAAAAACTTTATTGTAAAGTAAGGCTAGCTCCTTTCTTATTTATTCTTCTGCATGTCGCCAAAGAAACATAAAGTTGAACATTTCGAAGAGGTGAGTACTTAGTGTCGATATCTAACGTTTTCAATTTATTAGTTGGTCTTTTGGCTTATTATTCGCAAGAAAATTTTTCATTCCTTTAACTGCCACAATTCAAGCGGGTTAATAATTAGTTGCACTTACGGTTCTTCCTTTCAATATTAAACAGATGTGTAAAGATTTTGTGTGCTTCAATTGGAATGGAGTTCTAGGAAGGGATATGAACATTTGTTTGAACAAATTCCCGGAAGGTAAAATCATGCAATGCATTTGGAAATAGGCATTTCATGATGCTGGGATAATGGGGAATTGAATCTGTGGGGTGGATTTAGTGCGCCGGACATGGACGATGGTTTTCTCCTGACCCCAACAAACACTGGATTAATCCTTCAACGATTACAAAGGAAATAAAACGCGCTCGGAAATCTTAAGGTTAATATTCTCTTAATTAAACTGATTGAAATACAGTACACGTTCACAAATATTAGTTAGTTCTCTTTAATTAAAATTGGTTAAATTGAAGTACATGTTCACAAGTATTAGTTAGTCTCTTTAATTAAAACTGGTTACATTGGAGTGCACTGGTTTGACACAAGACGCCGACACTTTAGCGCAACAGAACGGGTGATTTTACCAGACGATATCTAATTTGATTACAACGGGAAAAAACGTATCATCCACGAAATACGATTTCATAGATCGCGTGCGCACACTAAGGCTGTTGAAATCTGACTCCTCAATGCAATCCGTATCCGTCAGATTCAACGGTGGTGGCTCACATCGTTGAAGTAGGGGCGAACCGGATCAACTTGGCAGCGGCCAATGGTGATCGAGGAAAGGGTAAAATGGGAGGATTTCCCAAATGCTGCATAGGGACACGTGCAATGCCCCTTTTGCCTGCAATACAGACAACGATCGGCCGACACCTGATCAAACAAATGTACGAGCATCAGGGGCTACAGGCAATGTGATTATAAATCATCGATGATCCACGCCTGAGAACGAAATAGGTTTTTTGCTTCAAAGTAAACAAAAACGCTATTTCGAGGGTCAAATGACGAGATGTACATCGTTCATGGTCTGCCGATGTTGCATGGGATCGGCATGGCATTTATTCATGAGTTCAAGGAAAATGCCGTTGTAGGCGATACATGCTGGTGATGATAGTTCAACCGGAGATTTGGGTTATGTTTGCTTTAGCCGTATGGCTCTGGAGCAAAAGGAGGGAAATTATTCATGGGCATTAAGTCAACAGAAACCTCAACGGCGGTGGATATATGGTTAGGTTAATGTGCTGGTGCATGGGTATGGTGGTGAGGGATTTGACCTGCAGATGTGCATGCAAACATCTCACACAGGGGAACCCTGGAGCAGCGGTTAGTAAACAAAACAAACGCAGTGAGGTACTGTGTGTTTGCTTTGATTTGCTGGCGGGTCATCTTAGGGCATGGCATGTGTAAGGTCGCCTAAACAACGATCACATCCTTGCCCGCATTCCATGATCGGTTGATAGCCGATAACGGGGAATTCTCGCAACTGTCGGAAACCTATGGTTAAAGGCGCAATATACAATTGTGGACGGTAGGAAGAATATTGGCTACAGCAGTGTCAACAAGTACGCTGGCCAGCGTGTATTTGTCGATTATAATTGCTGACAAGCTGAGCCGATAGGGGATATGAAATGGTTCATGTATTATGGACCAGAAGAGTTCAATGATATGTATGCATGCTAGGGTTTTGCTTTCAGGTGAAAGATGATGCAGGGTAGCTTACGCTGCTCATTTGCTGGTAAGTAAAATGACTTTGAATGATAAGTGGGAGGCAGGTTAATTTACAGAGAATGGGTGGTTCTTTGGGAATGCCTTAAAGAACCCGCACAAATCACTGTGCGACAATTTGGTTCAATTTGTCGCGCATATGATTCAATTGTAGATATGATTGGGGTTATTGGTAGGGGTAGGATATTAAGGTATGGATGATAGGTTCTCTATATAATTATTGGCGATACACCACGTCGACACGAATTCCCAGGAAAAGTAAGCGCCAGTACACTAGTTCCTGGAAAACAACGATCAGCGGCGCGTGATTCCAGGAAGCCACCAAGGAAAACGACACCCAGAAACGAGTGAACAAAAGGACGGCTACGGACCTATACGAGGCGGGCACATCGACAGAGTAGCGGACTTGCCACGGGAACTCCACGTTGTAAGAAGACAAATAACATATATAGTGCACAGGCTTTACTGTTGTGTACCCCATAAGTCCACGATCAAAATTAGTGCATAGCAAATAATAAAAGGGGATTAAGTAACTATAGGAACATTTTTATTGGAGAATCGAAGAAATCGATTGGTCGACTGACGCCGGAATTACAGTCCACGAAGAGAAAGGAAACTGTGACGACCCGGAGAGGCGCAGTACACAGATCAATAATAAAAATAATGGGGCATTGGATGAGAGTAGTGGTTTAGGATATGAACTTTTAACTTCAAATAACCCCAAAGGAGGAAGTCTGGAAGTGTTAAGTCAAATGATCATGGAGGCTACTCAAAATAATTTTTTGAAATCAAGCGGCTGAGGAACAAAAGAACTAATAAAGCGATCGTGACTCCGGGTGCGTGAGATGTGGCTCCATCCTGTTTCAACCAAAAGTTGCCCTTGCCCCTACTAGTCAGAATTGGCAGTGTTGTATGATATATTTAACAATTTGAATATTATTTTAATGATTTGAATATTATAATAAACGAAGGGGTAAGTAATATGACTTACTTGATCGAACGTGGAGCGGTCGCTGTACCTGGTCCCTGGTGTGCAGGTTGCAGGGGGCGCTGAGTGTTGTGCTCCCTTGTTCAGCTGACTGTTGGTTGTTGATGTGGGTTGCTCTCGTTTCGTCTTTTCCTTTTTATTCTTCAAATTATTTAGTTTACAGTTCTAATGTCCCTTTTTGCTTTTTATGTGTGATTTGTAGGAAAACACAATAGTCGACTATTTCTATGATTCAAGTTCAATAGTTTAACGACGACTCAACCTATTTTTATTTTTGCCGTTGACGTTTATATTTTTTTATCCAGCGCCAACGTCTTTTTTTAAATTATTTTTTACTGCCAAGTAGAATTTGCATAAAGTAGTTTATGTAAATTAGCTACTTGACGATTTTTCTTTCCTTTACAGGCAGATAGGGGAAATGTGCGGAAATCAGTGGGTCTTGAGCGAGGACATGGACGCGAGGCCCGTAACAATATGGTGGAGATGCCGGGGTACTTGGACCCTGACAAGTTTTCGCAGCCTTTCCCCTGTTTGGGTAGGGTATCCGGTATACTATCGACCGCGGTCTGGACCTCTTTGGATCTCCTTGGTACGGGTTCCCGACTGGTCAGTAAAAACCCTCTATCATTTATCATTGTTAGGTTAACATTGACGGTCGTTGCAAAAAAAAAATGATATATTGAAAGAGTATTCACTGTGTTGCCCTCGGGTTGGATTTGGCGGGGGTGTGGTTACATTTCCTGCTTAGATCTGCAGACGTTGATGTAGGGAATGGGGTGGAAAGAGTGCTTTCTTCAGCCTTGTACTGAGAAAGAAATTGTGGCGGTCCGATCCGAAGAGATTGAAGGAGAGAAGGGTCAAGAGCGTAAGACTCCCATAGAAGTATGTTCTCGCTGTTCTGGGTGCTTTCGAGGTACTTACTAGGTGTATGCATACGTTTTTTCTGGTTTAACTAAGAGATAGCGCTAGCCAAAAGTAGGAAGCGTATTAAATTGACACAGACGTCATTTTGTTCGTCTGAGATTTAACTACAAACACACACAAGTTGAGTCCGCCAAAAACTAGCGTCTTTGTTTTATCGTTCAGTGATCATATCGAGTTTTGTGCTTGAAAAGAAAATTTGCGGCACGCATTGCTTTTCTTATTTAATCAAAAAAAAAGGCTGTTGAAAGTCATCGTTTGTTGGTAGAAACATATGGTGAACACGCTCCATCAATTAGAACATGTGAGACATGGCTTCGACAATTTAAAAGTGGTGATTTCAATGTGAAAGACAGTGAGCGCTCTGGAAAACCACAAAAATGTGAAGACGAGCAATTGCAGGAGTTATAAAATGATGACCCAACTCAAACTCAACGACAATTAGCAGAAGCTTTAAATGTGTCACAAGAAACAATCAGAAGACGTTTACGAGCAATGGGGGAGATCAATACCAGGTGTATGCATACGTTTTTTTTCGGTTTGACTAAGAGATGGCGCCAGCGAAAAGTACTCAGCACACAGCGAAACTAGTGAAAGACACCTTGAAATCGCTTGGATGAGACATCCTTCTGCACCCGCCCTACTCCCCAGGCTTGGTGCCATCTGACTATCACTTCTTCACACCAGAAAGATGGGCGAACTTCCCTAGACAATTATGTATTTTTTACCAAAGAACCTGGAAAACACGTATGCATACACCTAGTATATGCTAATTGTACCAAGTAATCGTCGATAGGGGTAATGGGGCCACTTTCATATAGGTGAGGTGAGAGTTGGGGTAATAGCGAACCTTCAGGCCTTCTAGAGTGGTTGCTGCATTTTCTGAGGAGTTTCCTTTCGAAAACTCTAAGTCTTTCCATTTAGACCGAAGATATACAAGGTCATACGGAAAAGGCGTAGGACATTCCAGATGGGATTAGCTGCTTATAGCAGAGGAGCTTAACTTTGGTGTCAACTTTGTTGATCCACTTTAAGATGCTTACACCGACCAATGGCCCTTTGAAAGATGGGGGTTACATGTTTGATGAAATTCAATTTTGGGGTATAAATGACCCAAGATATTTCACCATGTCCTGTGGTGTAATCGCATTACCTCCTACTTGTATTCGAATATTCTGCATATCGAGAACTAGGTTGGGAGTGTACACTAGGTCATCCTCATAGCATATCTGGTTTACTCTCCCGTTCACAGGGCGAGTTACATCTACGGGGTAGATATTAAATAGGATAGGGCCTAGAATTGAGCTTTATATTCACTCGAATTTGAAAGGTTCTGTTTTGAATGAAGCGGTAGATGATACTTTGGCGCAAGGCTTAATAACCTTGCCCGGAAAAACAAATTATTATGGAAAATTTAACAACAGGACTTGCTAAATAAGGCCAAGACCGGTTCTCGGTTGTAGTGCCGATGATGATGATGATGGTAGATGATACTACACAGCGATCTACTAAGGCCAGTGTTCAACAATTTAAAGACGAGACCTTCGATCCATGTCGTGTCAAAAGCCTTTCCAATGTCCAGGCCCACCGCAATGGTGGGTTCCTTATTAAAGAGGCACACGCAGACGTGATTTTGAAATATCTTGAGAGCCATAGTGGTGCTGTGCGCTCCTCTAAATCTAAATTGGAAATCAGGTATTAGGTTCCTGGCACTGATAAAATTATTTAGGTTCTCGTATCTGAATTTTTCATATATTTGGCTGAAACAAAAGAGGAGCGAAATGGGACGAAAGTGTGAGGAGTGATACGTTGGTTTCCCAACTTTTACTATTGGACAAACAATAGCATCCTTCCAAGTTTGGGGAAAGTACCCCATATTGTAGGCATGGTCGAACAGAATGGAGATCTTTATAAAAAATAAGGCAGAGACCCTTCGTGGTACGACATGTTGTCAATACCGGGAGACTTCCTGGGGTTTCGAGATTTAGCTAGGTTCTGTGGGGTATTTGGTGTAACGAAACCGTGATCATTATCACGTATGTCATGGAAGTATGCACTGTTAGCTGAATTGGATACAACTATTGGCTGGTTAAAGTTGTCTAGTTTATTGTGGACCTCTAAAATAATGATTGCATTAGTATCCCAGTCGCCATCGACAGTGAGCCTGTGATTATTTTCAAAGGTGCCTCCGATGATATTTGCTTTGTTGGTGTCATTATTAACAACACCGTTGTGTATGATTGGCCCAGTGATACGAGAAGTGCCACATGTCTTTTTAACATTTTTATAAACGTTATGGTCTGTCTGAATATCCTTCAGTTTGTCTTCCAGTTGTCGGGTACGTTTGTTTGGATTCTCTGTTTTATCAGTGTACCAATATTGTTATTGATGGGTCGCAATAATGGTCCCCTTTGCGTAAAGCGGTGACGATAGCTCATTTTGTAGAGCTGTTTACGCTCCCGGATGAGACGAAGAGAGAAGTCGTCATGGGGAATCTGATGTCTTTTCAAGCTTGTACTTCGGAACATCAGTCTCTGAAGTTTCAACTAGAATCTCGCAAAGTCGTCTTGCAGCGTTATTTATCTCAACCGTCGTTAGGTTCCCGTCAGTAGGAAGAGAGAATTGGTGAAGTTTTTCGTTCAATGTAATATTGAAGTTGGCTCAATTTGTGCGTCCATAATCGGGTATGTATCTGATATGAGCCCGGGATGCTCGATGACCGTGGTCACAGCATTATGGTCAGATACAACCGCCGATACTGGGGGAAATAAGTCTTTGGACACAAAAAAAAAGTCCAGAATTGAGTTACCTCGGTGTTACTGCTCTGCGGACGGCGCCTTCTCCAGCGATGTCTCAGCTTCTTCACTTCATTTGTGGACTGTATTCCGGCGCTAGCCGGCCAAACGATTTACTCGGTTAGCGTATCGTATTTTCAGAGCCGGACTCTGCTCTGGACGAAGGGCGTTATTGTCTTGTCCAGAACGATTCTTGTATTCTCCAATTAAAAACACGCTGCTACAAATTACTTAATCTTTAATATAATTCTTCTAATTGTCTCTTTATAATTGTTTCTCTTGCTGTCAAGTGGTCTCGTTAAGACCGTGCGGCGAGGAGTTCCTGCGGCAACTCCTACTGCTCTGCCGATGTGCACGCCTTATACAGGCCCGCAGCCGTCCTCTCGTTTCCTGGGTGCTGTTCTCCTTAGTGGCTTCTTGGAACCGGTGCGCCGCTGATCGTTATTTCTTAGGAACTCGTGTGCTGGCACTTGCCTTGCCTTTACCGGGAATTCGTGTCGACGTGATGCATCGCCAACACCCGGGTACCACCCGTAGGTGCGACTATTTCGAAGTTGAGGGCATGGGAGTTTTCGGTGTACCATTGGTAGAATTTTATGCCATTTGGGCAACGGACGGAGTTGTTCCAGGGGGGATGTCTGTAATTAGGATTAACGCCTATGATGAAGGGTGTATGTCCCGAAGACCTTATTAATTTGCTGATATCTCCGGGATTAATGGGACCATTATTTGTTATATGCGAGTGGTATAGGGAGTATATATTCACTCTACCATTATTAGCCAGGTGCAGTTCAACCCCGGAGACCTCTGTAGACTCGAAATGTTGTTAGTTTTTCATATCGGGGGCGAGTATTTTCAATCAGTCGGGAGAAACTAAGTAGTTTCTCAAGCATTGGAGATTGTCCCCTCGGAGGCTTTTTTACCACCGCTTGAATTTGTGGCGTCGTGTTGGCCTTTACCGCGGGTCGCTTAGGGACTTGAATATGTTTTTAAGGGGGAGTACTTGGGAGAGTTTTTATATTCTTTATTTGCCGTCCTGAAAGCAAGTCGGTGAATGTAAATCCATTTTGGATGAAGTTTTGTGTGGCCTGTTTTCCGGTCTGATTTGGCTGTTACTTTAGATCGAGTCTCCTTGGATCTTTGAATTATTTCTTTATATTTAGGACAGTTCCTGTAACTGCCAGGATTTCCTTTCTTTCCACAGTTACAGCAAGTTGGCAGTATTATTTCATCCTGCACATTTGTTGTGGGATCGTATTTGGTTGGCGGTAGTTGGCACTTGCCAATATCGTGGGATTTTCCGCAACGAACGCAACAGCGGCTCATGTTACAGTTTCAGGAGACATTCTCGAAAAGTTGGCAACGTCGGCATTGAGGTATTTCACTGTTATCAAATACCTCGAAGAAAACTTGCTGATGCAAGATTGAAAGCGACTTTGTCCGTATTATAGAGTCTATGTCGGTCCCTGGGGCAAGGTGAAGCTCCCATAAGTTCACCTTGCTGTATTTTTCTGGTCTGATTTTCACAAATCGTTGTAGGGGACCGAATTTTTTGACGATAGTGAATTTTACGTTAGGAAAGTTGCCTCAAGGGCAATTAGGATGTCGTTCTTTTCCCAACAAGAAGCGACTCCTTAGCCTCGAGCTTGTCTTTAACCTTGGGGTAGGTTTCCCTATCGCAGGTCACAATTTTGTTTAGGGATGGGCTTAAGGTTTTTACCTTGAAGTTGGAAATCCGAATCCTCCCAAGGCACGAAATTCTTTAGATTGAGGTCTCGTGCAGACCCCGGGTTGCTGTTTCTTCTTAGAATCGGGTGCGCGGACCTCGACCGCTGGGTGCGCAGCGTTGGTAACACAAGCAGGTTTTGGTTTTGGGTTAATTACCGGAGTTGGCCTCGGTGGGCCTATGGAGGTACGATTTTTAGCATACTTGGAATTAATGGGTGGGGGCAACTTTTTAGGGATAGCTGATGATGATGATGGGGGTAGTGTTGGCGTGCAGCCAGTGGCGACTCGCTCACTGGGGGGGCCTTCCTCGTAGCTTATTGTTGAGTGGTGTTTTGCATTTTGAGGCCCTAAATGAGTTTGGGGTGAGGGTACGCGAGTCACCATCGTCCATTGAGTCGTTAGAATTGTCTGTGACATTTTCTAGCTCGGGCTCGAGAGCCTCGAGGTCTCCTTTCAGTTTCTTTATGAGAGCCACCATACCCTGATGGGACAGATGGCTCACGCCATAAAAAGAGCGGGTGCCCATTTGTAAAGAATAGGTAAATAAGATAAGCGATACAACACGTCAATAGGAGGAAAAGGGCACAAGAAACACGAGGAAGACAAGAAGAAAAACCAGAAAGAAAAACAAAAAAGGAAGAAATTTTGATCTCTAACAAACTAAATTAGGAAACTAAATTTGGGGAATTAAAATAAGAGATTAGAACAATTAAGTAAAGAATAAGTAAATAATTAAATAAGAAAAGAGAATAAAAAAAATGATAGAAATCTAAAAATGCGAACCACTGTATTGTATACCTCTCGAAAATACTGTGAAACACTTGGGAACACATTGAAACACTTTTTTGTCCTGTAATTAGAATTGTTAGGATGATTACCTTTAAATGAACCGAGTTCCAAAAGACCATCAACTTGCTCTTGTACCAAAAACTGGAACTATATTCAATGAGCGTGTTTTTGTAAAGAAACAGCCTCAATCCTTAAAATACCACCGATTTTATTTCAAAGTAAACAAAACACAAATTATTATTATAAATCAAGTATAGGTAAAATGGCAAATTGCAGTTTGGAAGTCTTTATTCTCTAATCCCGGCGTCGGACAACAATCCTTCAGATTCTGTTATGAGAGCGTACTCCAGAATTATGCGTCCTTCTTTGTACCTAAAAGATAAATGTTGAATTAAGAATGTTCAATTTCAACGCTTTAAAAATAAGAACATACCAGGGAAAAATGGAAGAGGATTGAAGGGAAATATCAATGGAGTGGCATAGCTAGCATGGATGGGACGCGTCCAAAAAAGGATCCGAAATTGTCGATTTAAACTGTCCGCGCTAATTGAAAACGAAAAAACTTTTTTTGCCAGGTTGGTGCAACTGGCTTTAATTATGATGGCTAGTTTAAGTAGAATATGGCCACCAATGTGTTTACAAGAGCTGGTTAAGACAGTCGAATTTTACAATGAGTGAAAATATTGAAACAAAAAATTTGTCCCAAATTTTGTATTCCGAACGAAATTTTGCGTGCTGATGCACCAAAGTTGTTGCAGATGGCTTATGGTGATTTTGCATTATCAGAAATATATGCATATGAGTCGTACAAAGCGTTCAAGGAGGGTCGAGAAGTCGTTGAAGATTTGCCTCGTTCTGGAAGCCTGTCGATGCATTTTACAGAAGATAGCATCGAAAAAGTGAAGGAAATTGTCGTCGGAAACTATCATTCCACCTTGAGATGACCACAAAAACTGAATATATCCCATAAATCCGTTCATTCGATTTTGGTCCATAATTTGGGCATGAGAGTCGTCGCTGCAAGCCCCATTCCAAAAGATCGGAATATTTTTCAAAAACTGTAATTCCAATTCCACGTTCGTGAAGCGCATCATAACCAATGATTAGACATGGCTCTACAAGCATGATATGCAAACAAACAAGCCAAAAAGTACCGAAATGGAGAGGGGAAAACATCAAAACCATACCAAAGCCGCTTATAAGTGACCGTGGTGCTCATTATTTTCTCCAATATCCGTGGTGTAGTGGACTACAAATTCGTTCCACAGGATCAAACCGTCTATTAAAAACGAGTATCAAGGGATAACCAAAATATTTGAGACGAAAATGGAAGTTTAGTTACAGAAACAAACAATATCGCGATAAGGTGGAAGCAATATTTTGAAAACCTGCTTCTAGCACATACCAATCAACTAGAAATAAATGTGCCAAAAGTGTTGGAGGCGGAGCAGGACACAACTGTCGGCTGGCGGAGTTTTTTTATCTACTGCATTTATTTGACCGAAAATTGAAAATTAGAGTAAGTAATGCAGTTAACTTATAATAGATTGGTTATATCGGGTTTTCCAATAGAGACTTGACAACTTTTTTTTTTAATAAAACGCAAACCATTTGAGATATTTCAAAAACTTTATTATCGGCTTGAAGCACAATCAAAACATTTATGAATGGAACTCGACTTTGTTCATATGGCCCCCGCGGGCACGTTTGCAGCGGTCGATTCGTTGGACCCAATTTTCGATGACTCGGCCACACATTTCGGCCGAAACGGCCGCTATTCCGCGTTCAATGTTGGCTCTGAGCTCTTCCAACGTCGTGACTTGACGTAGCCCCAAAGAAAATAGTCTAGAGCCGTTAAATCGTACGAACTTGAGATAACACGCTCATCAAACTTACTCTTCAATAAATCGATTGTATCGTGTGATGTGTGGCTTGTGGCACCGTCCTGTTGAAACCACATGTCGCCCAAGTTCATTTCTTCCAATTCGGGCCAAAAATAATCGGTAAGTTTTTTTTTTTTTGTATACAGTTGTCCATTCCTTCGGTTCCTGAACTAGCGATCCAGCAACCCTCGTTGCAGGTGCCTTGTTTGTTGGCCGGACGATTGGCGAGAGGATAGTTCGGACGATGTGTGCGTCCTCTTTTACGGTTGGGCGATGAGAAATACGCTAATAAGCTTGCCCTTAAAAATAAATTATTATGGACAATTTAACAAGCCTCGAGATTTGGTAAATAAGGCCAAGACCGGATCCCAGTTGTAGTGCCGATGATGATGATGATGAGAAGCTGCTGTCGTTTGGGGGTGATTTTGGACTTCTTCCCGTCGTGTGTGTGTGTGTGGTGTGCGACGACTATGAGAGGTGTTCTCTCTTGCGATTCTAACGAGGACGTTCAGCTAGAATGAGATCTTACAAGTCATCACATCGAAAAATTCAATTCGTTCGACGCGATGGATAAATTAATATTCGCAAGATTCAATTCGTTCAACGTGATAGATAAATTAGTAAAGAAGTCAATTTATCTCGCTCATTACTAGTGACTCGCTGGAGTAATTCGTAGTGCGCGATGCCAGAAAGCTAACTAAAGGGAACACACTAAATTGGTGGTCATCATCACCGAGGATAACGTGAACGTGTTACGTGACCTCCTACCATCAACCACCACTGAGGATAACGTGATTGTGTTAAGTGACCATCTGCCATCAACCACCACTGAGGAGACCCTCTTGTTGAACGGCTTTAAACACCATTTTCACCAGCAAACGGGAGACAGCCTGTTCCCTGGATTCGAAGCTGGGACGTCGCAGTACCGACGATAGACAATCGTATGAGAGCGATCTATTATAGGGTCCTTCCACACGTGAGCAATTAGTTAAATGTTATACTTTTCAGAGCTGGCGATTAATTGACAGTCCCGTCGACCCAAATAGTGTAGCATCCTGCACTCCACGATGTTGGATGCCTTACCAGGAAACATCTCCAGTGGCCACATGCGCTATAAGGCTGTGTATCAAAACACCCATCTGCGTGACCAGGGAGAGGTCTCCTTTTTTCCGTTTCTAGTCGTCATCATCATCATCGACACTACAACCGCGATCCGGTCTTGGCCTTATTTAGCAAGTCCGTCCACCGGTATCCGGTCCATATCCGAGACTTGTTAAATTGTCCATAATAATTTGTTTTTCCGGGCAAGGTCATTAGCCTTGCGCCATTGTAGTCGTCATACCACCCCCGATTTCACATCTGGTAAGCGAACTTCTTTGCAGACCAGGGACCAGAGGCATCGGCCTCTTGTGCTTTAGTTCGTCATTCCTTCCGTTACTCTAAATGGAGTCCCATCTGGCCTTCATTGTTCACTCTATCCCATGCTATCCGATCTCTTCGACAACCTATCATCTTCGCAACTCGGACTCGGTAAACGCCGCCTAAGTAGCGCCCGGTCAGTTCCCCCTGACAGATTGTGACAACAGTCTTTCGGCTTACTCTGTCAGGAAGCTGTCCTCGGTAATTTTGCCTCCGAATTTAATCGTTCCTCCCGCGTTCCGTCAGGTTGCGACCCCAGGAACCTCAACTGGCACTTTCAGGAAATGGACGTCGTGAGAAGACCTACGTGAAAGGTTTCTCGATCATTTGCGGGCCAGGACTTCCAGATCGTAGTCCAAGTCACTTCGAGTCCATTTCGAGAGGACGGCTTGGGCCACCCACCGAGTTCGATGACACAGTTGCCTCCATCACCTATTTTAACCGGCGTCCACTCGTCTCCGTCTTCATAAGACCCTCCTCTCCGTTTCAGGAAGACTCACCACTCCACCGCTCCGTGAAATCTCCAAGCTGGTGGCAACTCTATCTCCTTCTGCATGAGATCACTCACGGCATTAAACAGAGACAATTACGGTAGTGAGTTTCCGTATTGGAGGAGGGTGATGGTAGGTCTATTATTAGAAGGATGAATAGGCATCATTGGACTTGAGGAAGAAGTCGATTCTAGACTGCGTCGAGTTATATATCAAGATCTCCGACGCGCTTGTGTGAAGATCCGTTTGATCATCGCGATTTCCACTCAAAACTAATTAACAGGAGTGCGAACAAAACTCGATGTTAGGGAGACGGATGAAATAAACACTGCAAAAAACCCAACGCTACCTATTATCGTCAAATAGAAGTCTCAGCTCGACTGTGGCGTTTCTAACAATCAAATATACAATAAAATAGTAAAGAACACCAAAAGATAATCAATTAAAAAAATGCCCCAGTCGTATACCAAGCAATAACATAACAATTCCACATTAGTTGAATGTACTTGAGTTTAGAATTCGAAATCGTACACGCAGCAGTGGCCTGATATGTTAAGCATTGATTCAATTTTTAGTGATCCTTACCGCGATAGCGTCGGTTCGAATCACACATTCTTCACTATCGTCGCAAAGGCTATACGATCCATAGCAATTTTCAATGCTACTTGACTCTTGGATAGAAGGTCGTATGTAAAGCTGCGGCAAGTGTACCGATATGTTGAAGGCATTTTTAAGAAATGTAATAAATGTTTCTCTTCATCCAACCGCGTCTCAATTCACAAAACGGCTATTCGTCCAAAACTCTTATTGATTTGTGATAATCTGCAATGTATGTGTGAGTTGCATCATCATCATCATCGGCACTACAACCGGGAACCGGTCTTGGCCTTATTTAGCAAGTCCTGAGGCTTGTTGAATTTTCCATAATGATTTATTTTTTTCTGGGCAAGGTCATTAGTCTTACGCCAGAGGCTCCCCGACGGGGAATCGAACCCCGGTCTCCCGGGTGACAGGCGGGTATACTAACCACTATACTATCGAGGAGCCCGTGTGTTGCATAAGGATGCAAAAATGGTATAGGGAATCTCATAGGGTACCCATGTGCAAGTAGTTCAATTGCGCAAGATACTTCGTCCGTCCATTTTCTACAGGGTTTGTTCTAAAAGTCGCTTAACTAAACTTGGTGAATGTATCTTATTTCTTCAAATATTTTTCTGCGATTCCCATGAATAAGAACGTCCGCACTAGTTTGCTTTAAATATGACACCAGAGAATCCCTCTTCAGCCGAAGCATAGAAGAGTGAAATGTTTCGGCTGATAATGTGTGCTTTTCTTAGCCTCTACCTGCTATTCTACACATACATAAGTGTCGCTATATCCGTTTTGTCGGGGTGTTTCATAAGCAACAAGCGTGTTTTTTTCTATTGTTATTTTTTTAAATTTTACTTCTCCCAAGAAAGGTGAACCTATTGCACTGAGTCAGCGCCCTGAGATGCTAATTTTGTCGACGGGGTCCATCAGCCAAGCTCCGAAAGATGCTCAAGGATTTCTCACAACCATTTCACGAAGCATATATCTTAATGGGGTAGTATTTACCCGGGCGGCTAGGCTTTGAGAGCCCACCTACTACACAGTGAGTGTGAATAGTTATAAAAAAATTAAAACCCAACAAAGCGAGAAAACACTTGAATGTTGATTAAGTTTTTCATTGTCTCAAAAATCGATTCGCATTCGTTTTTATTTTATGGTCTAGGATAATCGGTTCAACTTTATGTGACGATGGAGCCTGCTTAAAGACAGTAGAAGCTTTTTTGCTGGTATGGCATAATAATGGAATACGAATAGGATATAAGATCCGTGTGATAAAAAGTGTAATTTCTTCTAAAAATTCGTAATCGACTTAAAATCAACACAATGCCTAGCCCTTTATAGTGCTTCTCAAAAAAAAAAAAAAAATCGCCCATCTCCTTTACAAATATAGGAACTGATTTCTTGTTTATATCATTGGGAGCGGTACTAAACACTACTTACTTTTGTGAATTATCCGTTGCGAACTCGTACATCCACCCAAGTTTATGTTCGCAGTTTTTGCACATGACATCCCGAACCATGTGTCTCCCAGTCAACATGACTCGCTCCTGAACTTGGCTAAATGTTAAATTTACAACTCGTTTGAAGAGATATGCGCGTCCTGTGGGAAAGTTATAAATCGATGTCAATATAAATGTATTTTTATAAAATACGATCTTTTTATTTACCAGTTGCTCCAGTAAATCTTGTACTGATCAATTGCGTTTTATTTGTAAGGTTAGCATTGCACTGGCCACAATTAAACAGTTTATGACCTCCTATATGTTCCAAGAATACACGTCCCATTGTGTTAGTTTCTTTGTTTCTTTAAACAAAAATCCGTGATTTTTTGTTTCTTTTCAAATGAATTTTTTAAGTATAATTATTAAGGCACTGATCACTCTGTGAAACAGTAAGTTTTAAACACTATATAACAGTTCTCCGTAAACGTTTATTAATTTTTCATACTATTAAATATCACAATACAGAAGGTCTTTTGTTGTCTCAACTAATACATTCTTTGATTATTGCGTCCATCAAAAAATCATTTAAAAGAATCCAATGGTTTCAAATCAGTTTAAAAAGATTATTTGCACTGCGAATCCATAAATTTGTAATTTCAAAGTTGTTTAATTTTATCAGATAGCAACGAACCGATGCAAAATGAAGCCAACGAGACGATGTATTGCATTGAAAGTCTAAAGAAGTAATTTTGAAAGTCAATTATTATGAAAAGAGATGAAATGCCAAACAAAGAAGATGTAAACAAATGTGAAGTTGGCTTAAGTTGACACATTGCAGATTTTATAAGTGATTTCTTTCAATAAATGCAAGTTAAAAAAAAGAAAAAAAAAAAAAATCCAAACATAATAAAAAGAAAAAAGTATATACTATTAATAATTATAAAAAAATTATATCCGATGAAATACGAATATTTTACGAAGGAAGACTAGTATTGATTTATATTGCTTCGGTATAGATTTTAACGCATTTCAGGAAAATTAAACAAACCTAATTCAGTATTTCCAAATCCCACGAAGTGACGATACAAGTATATGTTAACAATTTTTTATTTATTGTATATACATTTTTTGTTTTTTTTTCAACTGACTTGCTAGACAAAAAATGCTTAAATTCTAGGTTATTTATATTAAAACCGGTCCTCAGCGGACACTCTAAGCGAAACATAAGTTGACTAGTTTCATAAATTATTGCCTTTCGGCCTTGTTCCTTTTCTGCATATTAATATATTTATTAGTTACTTACTAATAACTCTATCCTAACCCAAAAAAGGTAAATCGATGTAAGCTTGCCATTGAGTTAAGGTGTTAGTTAGTAGGCAGATTTCAGCAAACAGTTCTTTATGTGCCATTCAACCACCACAGCCGCTGGCATTGTACGAGGGTTGCCTCTTATGTTTCGGGATTTGGCAACCCTAGTGTTGCAATCCGGCAATTGACAGCTCTGTCGTAAAGTTGGACATTTTTGAGGTTATACGCACTCAGGACGTTTTGACATACGAGCGCTATTTGTGTTGTTTACAGTAACTTAAAAGATTCATCTCGGCCCAAAAATGGAATTAAATCGTCAACATTTTCGTGCGATTATTTTTTACAACTTTCGACGTGGATTAACTCAGCAACAGTGCATGGATGAACATTCAATTTTTGGCGATGAAGCTCCATCAAGGACCAGTGTTTATCGATGGTATGGTGAATTCAATCGTGGTCGTAGTTCATTCCAAGATGAATTTCGTGAAGGTCGTCCAAAATCAGTTGTTGTTCCGAAAACCATTGATGCTGTGCGCGAACTGACATCGGAAGATCGTCATGTGACCTATCGTGAGATTGAGACAACCTTAGGCGTTAGTGGGACCAGCATACATTCAATATTGCATAAACATTTGACCGTCAAAAAAATTTGTTCGCGTTGGATCCCACACAATTTGTCAATCGCCCAAAAAAAGGCTCGTGTCAATTGGTCGAAAGAAATGCTCAAAAAATACGGTCGCGGTGCTTCGAAACACGTCTATGACATCATGACAGGTGATGAATCGTGGATTTACGCGTATGAGCCCGAAAGTAAACAGCAGTCGACTGTCTGGGTGCTTCAAGATGAGCCAAATCCAACAAAAGTTGTTCGCGCACGAAGCACTTCCAAGCAAATGATCGCCTGTTTTTTTCGGAAAAACTGGACATGTCGCAACCGTACCACTAGAACAACGCAGAACAGTCAATTCTGAGTGGTACACAACCATTTGTTTGCCAGTTGTCTTCCAAGAAATCACTCTTCACCACGACAATGCGAGCTCTCACACATCGGCTGCGACAACTGCATTTTTGAGCACCCAAAACATCGATTTGATGGGTCATCCGCCGTATAGTCCTGACTTGGCACCGAATGACTTCTTTTTATTCCCGTACGTAAAAAACAAACTGAGAGGTCAACGTTTTTCGACATCTGAAGAAGCGGTTGCTGCATTCAGAATGCATGTGTTGGAGATACCTCAATCAGAGTGGCAAAAGTGCTTCGACAATTGGTTCAAACGCATGCAAAAGTGTATAGATCTTCATGGGAAATATTTTGAAAAACAATAAAGTGATTTTCGATGATCAATATTTGTTTTTGTTCTCTAATCCCGAAATATAAAAGGCAACCCTCGTACGTGTATATCGACTTCTCTTCGATCTTTATGAGATACCGTCCTACTGTACTGCAGGGACTTTTCTTCTGTATGAGCGGCTTCCCGATCTTAGTCTATTGCTAATCTATGGTCAATTGACGCTTGTAGAAAATCAAAGGTGTTTTGGATTCATCGTGAATTATATCAAAATAAGGAAATGCACCTGCTGTAACAAAGCCATTGCGACGAACTCTCTCTCATACTATGTGATATTTGGGTAATAGCCCCCGAAAATTAGGTCGTTGTATAAACTCATGTACTCGGATCAATTTTATCATAAAATTATCGACCCTGTTTATGGTGGTTTCTTGTATAAAGCTTAATTAGGATAGCATTTTTTTTAGTTGGATTCAGGAGTTCGATACACATCAAGGCAAGATTTGAGGCATTGTCTTTCGGAACCCCGAATCTTCTCCATCTGATGTGGACGTACATTGAACTTTGAAATGAACACAGTCATAAACGATGAAATCCCTTGAAAAAGGTGAGCTGTTGGAGGGCTATTTTTCAGGCATCTAACCCGGAAACTCGACATGGAAAGCAGAACTCTACTGAATTAGCTATACCCTCGAAATGAAAGGGTACAATGACGATAATATGGCAAATTACATTCTCGCCAAAAATATGGGGTATAGCTTATTAATGACAATGGAAGAGATTCAGAGCTGTTGGAGGGCTACTTTTCAAGCATCTAACCCGGACACCCAACATGGAACGCAGAGCGCTACTGAATTACATATTCCATCGAAATGAAAAGGCACAATGACGATATATAGCAAATTACATTCTCGCCAAAGACATGGGGTGTAGCTTGTTAATGACAATGGAGGGGATTCATAGCATTTTCAAATCACCGAGGAGCAAGAAGTCAATAGCAAATCGTCCGCACGTGGTTAACTAAAGCGCACTTTTAAAAAGCAGCTACCATAAAATGTATCCCAGAGGGAAAACGATTTCATGAACTCAACGAATCTGGGCTTGATAAGTTTATTACTGAGTATCAGTAAAGTATTCGAGAACGACATACACGGTGTCTTGATCAAATTGATTGAGGCCAATAACATTATTCTGAATAACCAGTTTGGGTTTAAGATGGGTCATTAAACTACGCATTTGGGCTGGTCTCTAACACACAACGGAATAAATGCAGGATCATACGACTTGAATGGTAATACTCGGGCTTCCTTAAATTATGCCATTCTTAGCGGCTTACGATTCATACAAATAAAATAAAGCTAAATATTTATTGACTTTATTTTGTGTTAGCACCGGAAACCACAAAAATGCAAGTTAGTCAGACTAGACACACATAAAACATTTATTAAATATACTTTATTAGAAAAAGTTTCTTGTCAAAGTGGCAAAGTGGTCTCCAACACAATTTATGAAAGTGTTCTACAACAACGAGCGGTACCTTCTCTGATACCTTCAACATATACATTAACGACTTGATGGATTGACTTATCATGCTAATACGTGCCCAAACGATCTCATAATTCAAAAAATTCGATAGGGTATTAGTTCCGATTGCAAAAGATTTCAGAAAAGGTTACAGCTATTCCAATATTTAGAAACGCAAGATCAACTTCAAGAAGTGTGAGACCATCCTATTCAGGGTATATTACATGGAGTCACTAGAGATACAAAAAAAGCCTTGAGGAAGCCATTATCGTGAGACCGCGCGTATTCATGAGGACGAAGACCGCAATCAGATATCCTTGACTAAAGCAAAGGCAATTTTTACTATAACAAGTACAGCAAGCACAGCAGCCAACTGGACAAAAAGCAAAATTTATAGGGTACATGGCCCGCATCAAATTAATGATCATAAGTGCCTTGTATAGTTCAATGTATATCCAAGTCTGATGGAATAGTCTTGGGTTTTCGAAGGTAATATCTCAGAACTTGCGTCAAGTTACTTCGGTTCGGTAGTCCAACTTCGAAATATAATATTTTAAAGATTCTTTGTGTAATGAAGTGAACATAAATAGTATGCGTGACTTTATCGTTAAACTTATTCGAGGTAATGTTTGCAAGAGCAAAAATGTCGTCTAACTATTTCATTTGCCGGGTCTTTTATATAAAAATCCAAACTGCTATCACGTAACAGAAAACTCCGAGTCAATAGAACCATAATCCTGCCGATTGTTCTATATGGATGCGAAACATGGGCTTTCACAAAACTGGAAGAAAACAAATTCCGCATATTCGAGAATAATGTTTTAAGGGGTATCTTTGGTGGTAAATATGACGAGGAGGCAGGACAATGGAGGAAACTCCACAACCACGAATTGGAAGAGCTATACCGCAAACCTACAATAGTGAGAGTAATCAGGTCGCGAAGATTAAGATGGGCCGGATATGTGGCGCGAATGGGCAACGATAGGACCGTGCGTAGAATTCTTGACGGTAGACCAAGGGAAAAGAGATCGGCAGGATAGCCGCGACGGAGATGGGAGGACAATGTTACGTTTGAGCTTGCGGAGATCGGATCGGATGGCCAAGCGTGGAAGGAGAATGCACAGGACGGGCAACGATGGCAGGGTCGAGTCAGTGAGGTTATGAACTTCCGGGTTCCTACAGGCCAATAAATAGTAATAGTAGTTGTTAGTAATAGTGGCGGGCGATAATGCGGTTGCATCCAAGAGGAAAGCGTTCCACGGTTAAGGCATCCAAGTCACACTTTAAGGGCACTTCGAAGTTTTAATGATCTTCTAATGTGTGTACCTGTCACAGGTATGTTGTGCCGCGAACTGGGCGGCGATGGTGTAGATCCAAATAGGCACTGGATCCGGCTCGAAAGACCAGAAAATGTTAGTAATAGTGGCGGGCGATAATGAGGTTGCATCCAAGAGAAAAGCGTTCCACGGTTAAGGCACCCAAGAGTGGTGTATTGGTCTGTATTGGAGGGCAGCGTCCAGGAGCGGTGAGCTGCATCCAAGAAGATAGTCGAGATCCTTCCTTTGTTCTACATCGGTTGTTGGGTTGGCTGCACAACACAACACACGTATCGAAAGCAAACCTCGCTGATGCAAATTACGAGAGGAAAAGTCACTAGAAACAGTTCGGTATCAGTTGTTTAGTTGACTGCGCACACAACACATGTATCGAAAGCAAAAGGCAGCTAATGTAAATTACAAAAGGGAGAGTCAATGGAAACAGTGATGAGGAAAGGCAAAATCAACGTTGTGATCTTGAACGCTGGACTTCTTGGCGGTGTGTACGCGTTTGCGGTTGAATGCAGACTGACTCATTGGGCATAACTGCCAATTCAAAAAGGGGCGCCATGACGTCATCGTTGGTGACAATCGGCCAGCTGGTGCCAGCTGCTGCGCAACTGGTATACACTGCGAATGTACTAGATTTCTCCAGTACATTCCAGCACATTCAATTGCCAATCCGCAACAGTAGTAAATAGGGCCTTTTATATAAACACAGTGTATTATGAGAGAGTGCGTCGCAATGGCTTTGTTCCACCACAATTGTTTCTCGATGTTAAATGTATCAGTCTTGTAGGGAATAATTCCGGCATTCTATTGATTTTCCAGATATGTCGATTGACTGTTGACTAGCGATTATATTGCACGCCGGAACGCTTCCGCACCGACAAAGAGCGCTTCCGGTTCAACAAGGCGACATCCTTTAAACGCCGACGGGGCGTCCGCAGAATAACAGAATAAATGGGGCTCAAGCGGACCCCAAGATTGAAGTTCGATGGTGTTAATTTTTTTTACATAGGCGCATGTGGTTTCAGGTTGGGGTTTTTTTTTCTCCTGAACATGAACAGAAATTAAACAATTGTTAATGGAGTTTATGAATTTGAGAAATAACCAAAAATTACGCTGGATGATTATCAACGTAATTTCCAATGATATCATTTCATGATTAACTACGATCTATTTCCTAAAATTCAAAAGTTTAGCGCCAATCACAGATTTCTAAACACGGATTGCACACATTCTGTACAGAATGAAGCTGACCAACAGTTAGGCGATATGCCCTTACAATGCTCATCCTTTTTTTTTTATTACACTTTTCTCGGGAGAGGCGAACCTATAGCACTGAGTGGGCGCCCCGAGATGCCACCAGATAACTGTTGTAGTTCTTTTTGAGCAGTTGCAGGTTGTAACGCTCCGGGAATACTCGCGTGGGAAGAGAGTTCCACAGCTTTCCCACTTTGTAACGGAACGAGTACTGATGCAGGGATATTCGTGACGCCAGGAGATGAACCTCAAACTGGTGCGATCCGTCGGATTGTCTAGTGGAGCGCATATAAACCGAATAGTATGGAACAATACTACGAATCTCTGAAGAACAGTATCCGTGATAATATCTGTAAAACAGACAGAGGTCGGCTACGCGCCTTCGATGTGATAGCGACTGCAGTCCCAACGTCAGCGCCGTGTCCCCGATCAGGCGGATCGCTCGTCTCTGTATGCTCTCAAGTAGATCGAGGGTATGTTTAGGAGCCGAGCTCCAAACATGAGAGCAATATTCGAGCGCCGATCTAATTTGGGATTTATACAGAAGAAAAAGTTGGACCGGAGTAAACTATTTCTTGGCTCTAAAAAGATAGCTCAGTTTTCCTGAGGCTGACCTAGATATGCTCGATACGTGTTTATGCCACGATACATTCCCACAGACCGTGACGCCGAGCAACTTGAAGCTTTCCCCAGATTCGAGGGCCTGGTCATTCATCATCAGCTGTGAAAACGATGATCAACTTTTCCTTGTGAATGTTGTATACTGTATCTTTGTTACATTGGTCGATGCCCCTTCCCCACGGCAGGACCTTATCTAGATCCTGATTCGGAGAGTCAATCTGTCTACATCTCAGCTGGTGCGACGTTGATACACCAATCGCCCGAACACTCGAAATGAAGGAAACAGGCGTACTATTATAGCGTTTGAAATAATAGTGAAGAAGAACGTGTGATTCGAACTGACGCTATGACAGTTTGAATCACCAAAAATTGAACCTAAGCGTTACCCATCAGGCTACTGGCCGATTTTAGAATTTGATTTTTAAACTCGACTATACTCCACTGATGTGAATTGTTATGTTTATTATTCGATTTTTCGTTCGGTGCTCTTCACCATTTTGCTTGTGAATTGTGTGTGTATCTGTTAGAGTCGCCACACTATCATCCGCAAAACTGAACAATTTGTTATCCGTTGTCTCCAACAAATCATTTATGTGAAGCAAAAACAAGGTATAGTGGCTAGTATACCCGCCTGTCACGCGGGAGACCCGGGTTCGATTCCCCGTCGGGGAGCCTCTTGCGCAAGAGTAATGACCTTGCCCGGTAAAAACAAATCATTATGGAAAATTTAACAAGCCTCAGGACTTGCTAAATAAGGCCAAGACCAGCTGCCGGTTGTAGTGCCGGTGATGATGATGATGATGATGAAAAACAAGGTTGGAGCCAAAATAGAACCTTGGGGCACCCCCGAATTAACAGGATACAGATCCCAACACTTGCCGTCCACGACAACCCAGATCGACCGATTTTCGAGGAAGCTCTTCGTCCAGTCGCAAAGCTGTTGGGGAAGTCCATATGAAGGAAGTTTGCTTAGCAATGCTCCGTTCCAGACGCGGTCAAAAGCCTTGGAGATATATAGCGTTTTGCGACGATAGTGAAGAGCGACTGATTCGAACCGACGCTATCACGGTTAGAATCATTAAAATATAGAACCAAAGCTCAACCCATCAGGCCACTGCCGCGTATGTGAATTCGATTTCTAAACTCAAATACATTCGACTAATGTAGAAATGGTATATTATTGCTATGATATACGGCTTTAATAAATGTGCTTTTGTTGGTGTTGTTGTTCACTAATCGTGTGTGTATCTGCTAGAAACGCCACAGATATCCAATGCGACCGCCCTTGACTCGCCACGCCCTTCAATCGCAGATGCCCACATATCGGTTATAAGTGTCAAAAGGTCTCCCGTGAACCGCCTGCCACGAAATCCGTATTGACGATCATTCAGAAGTCCATTGCACTCCAAATACTTAATTAAGTCAGTATTGATGAGTTTTTCCATCACCTTAGATAACATAGACAGTGATGTTATCGGACGGTAATTTTGTGGGAGACACTTTTTTCCCGTCTTTGGGATTGGTTGAACTCGAGCGATTTTCCAGCAGGCAGGAAAGGTCCTCTGTGCATAAGATAAGCGGAAGAGTCTGCCAAGAACCGGCGATAGTTCTGGAGCACAGTTCTTAAGCACTATTGCTGGTATTCCGTCCGGGCCGGATGCCTTCCTACAATCTAGTTGACGTAGAATGCGTTAAATAGTACGCCGGCGAAATCTCACATTCCGCAATGAGGGAATAAACAAAGCAAAGCCACGGAAGCCATTTAACCCTTCTGGTATTATTTACGAAAACCCCATAATGTATGTTTTATGAATTAATATAACATTTACAATTTATAATTTAAGAGTTGTTTTTTCTATTGTTTATAAATTATTTTATAGCGCTCTGCATGGTAGTGAAACGTGAATCGAAAAAGTTAGAACCAAGGCAGCAAAGCATCAGACCACGACCGCGTGTACATGAGGAGGTATTAACTAGCTTCAAAGACAGTGGATTGCTACACTAATGCTGTGGTATATGGCTCTGATGTGTGATCCGTTGAAATCACAACAACTTTGGGACACCCTAGACACGTAATGGCGTCTTGCAGAAACACGGTTCTGATGTATATTGTAGTTATTACTTAAACACCATATGCGAGTTTCTTTATCAGTAAAATTATAAAAACTCCCGTCGTATTTTGAGACACTTGACACGACCGTAAGCAGTTTTATTTTACCAATTTGTACCTGGAGTGTATAATATATTAAAGTTTTCAGAAAAAAAGTCTTTCACACGTCAATCCAATAAAGAAGAATATTTTGAATACCGGAACAGATTGCTGATTAATTTAACACCCAATTCATTTTTATAGAAGAATTTTTCACGTATCTCTCTAATCATTTTGAAGTATTTTCTTATCACGAGAATGATAAACATTTTTGAAGTATCAACAAATAATAAAAAACATTAATTGGAAAATTTAAATATGAAATTACGGAATCGTAGCAACTTCACGTATCTCTTGCTGTCTTATCATTACTTAAAATGCTACAGTTTTGCCAATTTGGCAATATATAAACATGAAAGTCGAATACAGTTTATGCAAATAATGAGGCATACAACTTTAGGTATAAAAATAGTCATATCTGCCATGTCTAAATTAAGCACGCGCCTTTGGAACAGGTTGATTAACGCGTTCCTCACTTAAGCTGTTCAAGGGACCAGTTCAAACACTTTACAAAACGTTGATTAACAACTAATAACACTTTTATCAATGAGAGCATTGAGTAATGCACTCATCGTAAATACATTCAAATACCGGATTTTCGTAGCAGTCTAACAATGCCCAATGGCGAGCTATAATTTTATAGCTTTTGATGTCCATCCCATTTAAAATAATGGCTGCAGTAAAGTAAGATATGTCACAGGGGCATCTTTATCAGTTTCCGGAGATATTCCACCTGGTTATGTAAAATAACACTAACATTATTAGAGACTATTTTTAAACGGCCGATAACCACTAACCCGCCTTACGTAAGCTCTCGATTAAAACAAGCGGTCAATATGGAATTTTTGGTTTATTTTCATCGCAGTGTTCCTGATCTCAGGTATTTATTTCTGGAATTACATTTTGTACTTGTACTTATGCATTGGTAGACCCTTAGCTCCGAGTCCAGTGACCTTATAAGTTGTTCCAGCTGGTGCGGGTTTTCCTCCAGCAGAGGATGTAGTAACATAGAGAATATCCAAGTTCGGTCCACCAAAAGCAGCCGAAGTAACTTGCACACATGGAAACTTAATTTCCAGCAAGATTTTACCATTTCTAAATAAGGTTCGCAATTACTCAAAGCGCTAAATACATGTTATTTGTTATATATGGCAAATTACATTCTCGCCAAAGATATGGGGTATAGCTTATTAATGACAATGGAAGAGATTCTGAGCTGTTGGAGGGCTACTTTTCAAGCATCTAACCCGGAAACCCAACATAGAACGCAGAGCTCTACTGAATTACCTATTCCCTCGGAATGAAAAGGCACAATGACGATATATGGCAAATTACATTCTCGCCAAAGGCATGGGGTGTAGCTTGTTAATGGCGATGGAGGGGATTTATAGCATTTTCAAATCACCGAGGAGCAAGAAGCCAATAGCAAATCGTCCGCACGTGGTTAACTAAAGCGCACTTTTAAAAAGCAGCTACCATAAAATGTATCCCAGAGGGAAAACGATTTCATGAACTCAACGAATCTGGACTTGATAAGTTTATTACTGAGTATCAGTAAAGTATTCGAGAACGACATACACGGTGTCTTGATCAAATTGATTGAGGCCAATAACATTATTCTGACTAACCAGTTTGGGTTTAAGATGGGTCATTAAACTACGCATCTGGGCTGCTCTCTAACACACAACGGAATAAATGCAGGATCATATGACTTGAATGGATATACCCGGCTTCCTTAAATTAGCCCATTCTTAGCGGCTTACGATTCATAAAATTAAAATAAAGCAAAATATTTATTGACTTTATTTTGTGTTAGCACCGAAAACCACAAAAATGCAAGTTAGTCAGACTAGACACACATAAAACATTTATTAAATATACTTTATTAGAAAAAGTTTCTTGTCAAAGTGGCAAAGTGGTCTCCAACACAATTTATGAAAGTGTTTTACAACAATGAGCGGTACCTTCTCTGATACCTTCAACATATACATTAACGACTTATTGACTTATCATGCTAATACGTGCCCAAACGATCTCATAATTCAAAAAATTCGATAGGGTATTAGTTCCGATTGCAAAAGATTTCAGAAAAGGTTACAGCTATTTCAATATTTAGAAACGCAAGATCAACTTCAAGAAGTGTGAGACCATCCTATTCAGGGTATATTACATGAAGTCACTAGAGACACAAAAAAAGCTTTGAGGAAGCCATTGTCGTGAGACCGCGCGTATTCATGAGGACGAAGACCCCAATCAGATATCCTGGCATCATTTACAGTAGACACTCTTTTGACTAAAGCAAAGGCAATTTTTACTATAACAAGTACAGCAAGCACAGCAGCCAACTGGGCAAAAAGCAAAATTTATAGGGTACATGGCCCGCATCAAATTAATGATCATAAGTGCCTTGTATAGTTCAATGTATATCCAAGTCTGATGGAATAGTCTTGGGTTTTCGAAGGTAATATCTCAGAACTTGCGTCAAGTTACTTCGGTTCGGTAGTCCAACTTCGAAATATAATATTTTAAAGATTCTTTGTGTAATGAAGTGAACATAAATAGTATGCGTGACTTTATCGTTAAACTTATTCGAGGTAATGTTTTCAAGAGCAAAAATGTCGCCTAACTATTTCATTTGCCGGGTCTTTTATATAAAAATCCAAACTGCTATCACGTAACAGAAAACTCCGAGTCAATAGAACCATAATCCTGCCGATTGTTCTATATGGATGCGAAACATGGGCTTTCACAAAACTGGAAGAAAACAAATTCCGCATATTCGAGAATAATGTTTTAAGGGGTATCTTTGGTGGTAAATATGACGAGGAGGCAGGACAATGGAGGAAACTCCACAACCACGAATTGGAAGAGCTATACCGCAAACCTACAATAGTGAGAGTAATCAGGTCGCGAAGATTAAGATGGGCCGGATATGTGGCGCGAATGGGCAACGATAGGACCGTGCGTAGAATTCTTGACGGTAGACCAAGAAAAAAGAGATCGGCAGGATAGCCGCGACGAAGATGGGAGGACAATGTTACGTTTGAGCTTGCGGAGATCGGATCGGATGGCCAAGCGTGGAAGGAGAATGCACAGGACGGGCAACGATGGCAGGGTCGAGTCAGTGAGGTTATGAACTTCCGGGTTCCTACAGGCCAATAAATAGTAATAGTAGTTGTTAGTAATAGTGGCGGGCGATAATGCGGTTGCATCCAAGAGGAAAGCGTTCCACGGTTAAGGCATCCAAGTCACACTTTAAGGGCACTTCGAAGTTTTAATGATCTTCTAATGTGTGTACCTGTCACAGGTATGTTGTGCCGCGAACTGGGCGGCGATGGTGTAGATCCAAATAGGCACTGGATCCGGCTCGAAAGACCAGAAAATGTTAGTAATAGTGGCGGGCGATAATGAGGTTGCATCCAAGAGAAAAGCGTTCCACGGTTAAGGCACCCAAGAGTGGTGTATTGGTCTGTATTGGAGGGCAGCGTCCAGGAGCGGTGAGCTGCATCCAAGAAGATAGTCGAGATCCTTCCTTTGTTCTACATCGGTTGTTGGGTTGGCTGCACAACACAACACACGTATCGAAAGCAAACCTCGCTGATGCAAATTACGAGAGGAAAAGTCACTAGAAACAGTTCGGTATCAGTTGTTTAGTTGACTGCGCACACAACACATGTATCGAAAGCAAAAGGCAGCTAATGTAAATTACAAAAGGGAGAGTCAATGGAAACAGTGATGAGGAAAGGCAAAATCAACGTTGTGATCTTGAACGCTGGACTTCTTGGCGGTGTGTACGCGTTTGCGGTTGAATGCAGACTGACTCATTGGGCATAACTGCCAATTCAAAAAGGGGCGCCATGACGTCATCGTTGGTGACAATCGGCCAGCTGGTGCCAGCTGCTGCGCAACTGGTATACACTGCGAATGTACTAGATTTCTCCAGTACATTCCAGCACATTCAATTGCCAATCCGCAACAGTAGTAAATAGGGCCTTTTATATAAACACAGTGTATTATGAGAGAGTGCGTCGCAATGGCTTTGTTCCACCACAATTGTTTCTCGATGTTAAATGTATCAGTCTTGTAGGGAATAATTCCGGCATTCTATTGATTTTCCAGATATGTCGATTGACTGTTGACTAGCGATTATATTGCACGCCGGAACGCTTCCGCACCGACAAAGAGCGCTTCCGGTTCAACAAGGCGACATCCTTTAAACGCCGACGGGGCGTCCGCAGAATAACAGAATAAATGGGGCTCAAGCGGACCCCAAGATTGAAGTTCGATGGTGTTAATTTTTTTTACATAGGCGCATGTGGTTTCAGGTTGGGGTTTTTTTTTCTCCTGAACATGAACAGAAATTAAACAATTGTTAATGGAGTTTATGAATTTGAGAAATAACCAAAAATTACGCTGGATGATTATCAACGTAATTTCCAATGATATCATTTCATGATTAACTACGATCTATTTCCTAAAATTCAAAAGTTTAGCGCCAATCACAGATTTCTAAACACGGATTGCACACATTCTGTACAGAATGAAGCTGACCAACAGTTAGGCGATATGCCCTTACAATGCTCATCCTTTTTTTTTTATTACACTTTTCTCGGGAGAGGCGAACCTATAGCACTGAGTGGGCGCCCCGAGATGCCACCAGATAACTGTTGTAGTTCTTTTTGAGCAGTTGCAGGTTGTAACGCTCCGGGAATACTCGCGTGGGAAGAGAGTTCCACAGCTTTCCCACTTTGTAACGGAACGAGTACTGATGCAGGGATATTCGTGACGCCAGGAGATGAACCTCAAACTGGTGCGATCCGTCGGATTGTCTAGTGGAGCGCATATAAACCGAATAGTATGGAACAATACTACGAATCTCTGAAGAACAGTATCCGTGATAATATCTGTAAAACAGACAGAGGTCGGCTACGCGCCTTCGATGTGATAGCGACTGCAGTCCCAACGTCAGCGCCGTGTCCCCGATCAGGCGGATCGCTCGTCTCTGTATGCTCTCAAGTAGATCGAGGGTATGTTTAGGAGCCGAGCTCCAAACATGAGAGCAATATTCGAGCGCCGATCTAATTTGGGATTTATACAGAAGAAAAAGTTGGACCGGAGTAAACTATTTCTTGGCTCTAAAAAGATAGCTCAGTTTTCCTGAGGCTGACCTAGATATGCTCGATACGTGTTTATGCCACGATACATTCCCACAGACCGTGACGCCGAGCAACTTGAAGCTTTCCCCAGATTCGAGGGCCTGGTCATTCATCATCAGCTGTGAAAACGATGATCAACTTTTCCTTGTGAATGTTGTATACTGTATCTTTGTTACATTGGTCGATGCCCCTTCCCCACGGCAGGACCTTATCTAGATCCTGATTCGGAGAGTCAATCTGTCTACATCTCAGCTGGTGCGACGTTGATACACCAATCGCCCGAACACTCGAAATGAAGGAAACAGGCGTACTATTATAGCGTTTGAAATAATAGTGAAGAAGAACGTGTGATTCGAACTGACGCTATGACAGTTTGAATCACCAAAAATTGAACCTAAGCGTTACCCATCAGGCTACTGGCCGATTTTAGAATTTGATTTTTAAACTCGACTATACTCCACTGATGTGAATTGTTATGTTTATTATTCGATTTTTCGTTCGGTGCTCTTCACCATTTTGCTTGTGAATTGTGTGTGTATCTGTTAGAGTCGCCACACTATCATCCGCAAAACTGAACAATTTGTTATCCGTTGTCTCCAACAAATCATTTATGTGAAGCAAAAACAAGGTATAGTGGTTAGTATACCCGCCTGTCACGCGGGAGACCCGGGTTCGATTCCCCGTCGGGGAGCCTCTTGCGCAAGAGTAATGACCTTGCCCGGTAAAAACAAATCATTATGGAAAATTTAACAAGCCTCAGGACTTGCTAAATAAGGCCAAGACCAGCTGCCGGTTGTAGTGCCGGTGATGATGATGATGATGATGAAAAACAAGGTTGGAGCCAAAATAGAACCTTGGGGCACCCCCGAATTAACAGGATACAGATCCCAACACTTGCCGTCCACGACAACCCAGATCGACCGATTTTCGAGGAAGCTCTTCGTCCAGTCGCAAAGCTGTTGGGGAAGTCCATATGAAGGAAGTTTGCTTAGCAATGCTCCGTTCCAGACGCGGTCAAAAGCCTTGGAGATATATAGCGTTTTGCGACGATAGTGAAGAGCGACTGATTCGAACCGACGCTATCACGGTTAGAATCATTAAAATATAGAACCAAAGCTCAACCCATCAGGCCACTGCCGCGTATGTGAATTCGATTTCTAAACTCAAATACATTCGACTAATGTAGAAATGGTATATTATTGCTATGATATACGGCTTTAATAAATGTGCTTTTGTTGGTGTTGTTGTTCACTAATCGTGTGTGTATCTGCTAGAAACGCCACAGATATCCAATGCGACCGCCCTTGACTCGCCACGCCCTTCAATCGCAGATGCCCACATATCGGTTATAAGTGTCAAAAGGTCTCCCGTGAACCGCCTGCCACGAAATCCGTATTGACGATCATTCAGAAGTCCATTGCACTCCAAATACTTAATTAAGTCAGTATTGATGAGTTTTTCCATCACCTTAGATAACATAGACAGTGATGTTATCGGACGGTAATTTTGTGGGAGACACTTTTTTCCCGTCTTTGGGATTGGTTGAACTCGAGCGATTTTCCAGCAGGCAGGAAAGGTCCTCTGTGCATAAGATAAGCGGAAGAGTCTGCCAAGAACCGGCGATAGTTCTGGAGCACAGTTCTTAAGCACTATTGCTGGTATTCCGTCCGGGCCGGATGCCTTCCTACAATCTAGTTGACGTAGAATGCGTTAAATAGTACGCCGGCGAAATCTCACATTCCGCAATGAGGGAATAAACAAAGCAAAGCCACGGAAGCCATTTAACCCTTCTGGTATTATTTACGAAAACCCCATAATGTATGTTTTATGAATTAATATAACATTTACAATTTATAATTTAAGAGTTGTTTTTTCTATTGTTTATAAATTATTTTATAGCGCTCTGCATGGTAGTGAAACGTGAATCGAAAAAGTTAGAACCAAGGCAGCAAAGCATCAGACCACGACCGCGTGTACATGAGGAGGTATTAACTAGCTTCAAAGACAGTGGATTGCTACACTAATGCTGTGGTATATGGCTCTGATGTGTGATCCGTTGAAATCACAACAACTTTGGGACACCCTAGACACGTAATGGCGTCTTGCAGAAACACGGTTCTGATGTATATTGTAGTTATTACTTAAACACCATATGCGAGTTTCTTTATCAGTAAAATTATAAAAACTCCCGTCGTATTTTGAGACACTTGACACGACCGTAAGCAGTTTTATTTTACCAATTTGTACCTGGAGTGTATAATATATTAAAGTTTTCAGAAAAAAAGTCTTTCACACGTCAATCCAATAAAGAAGAATATTTTGAATACCGGAACAGATTGCTGATTAATTTAACACCCAATTCATTTTTATAGAAGAATTTTTCACGTATCTCTCTAATCATTTTGAAGTATTTTCTTATCACGAGAATGATAAACATTTTTGAAGTATCAACAAATAATAAAAAACATTAATTGGAAAATTTAAATATGAAATTACGGAATCGTAGCAACTTCACGTATCTCTTGCTGTCTTATCATTACTTAAAATGCTACAGTTTTGCCAATTTGGCAATATATAAACATGAAAGTCGAATACAGTTTATGCAAATAATGAGGCATACAACTTTAGGTATAAAAATAGTCATATCTGCCATGTCTAAATTAAGCACGCGCCTTTGGAACAGGTTGATTAACGCGTTCCTCACTTAAGCTGTTCAAGGGACCAGTTCAAACACTTTACAAAACGTTGATTAACAACTAATAACACTTTTATCAATGAGAGCATTGAGTAATGCACTCATCGTAAATACATTCAAATACCGGATTTTCGTAGCAGTCTAACAATGCCCAATGGCGAGCTATAATTTTATAGCTTTTGATGTCCATCCCATTTAAAATAATGGCTGCAGTAAAGTAAGATATGTCACAGGGGCATCTTTATCAGTTTCCGGAGATATTCCACCTGGTTATGTAAAATAACACTAACATTATTAGAGACTATTTTTAAACGGCCGATAACCACTAACCCGCCTTACGTAAGCTCTCGATTAAAACAAGCGGTCAATATGGAATTTTTGGTTTATTTTCATCGCAGTGTTCCTGATCTCAGGTATTTATTTCTGGAATTACATTTTGTACTTGTACTTATGCATTGGTAGACCCTTAGCTCCGAGTCCAGTGACCTTATAAGTTGTTCCAGCTGGTGCGGGTTTTCCTCCAGCAGAGGATGTAGTAACATAGAGAATATCCAAGTTCGGTCCACCAAAAGCAGCCGAAGTAACTTGCACACATGGAAACTTAATTTCCAGCAAGATTTTACCATTTCTAAATAAGGTTCGCAATTACTCAAAGCGCTAAATACATGTTATTTGTTACCTACTGTGGATCTACTTTGAAGATAGTCGAGCCATTGTAGGTGGCCACGTAAAGGGAGCCTTCAGTATCAATGGTCATACCATCTGGCAAGAGTTTCTTTCCGTGAAGGTTGGTCAGATCGAATACACTTTTCTGATTTGCTAAATAGATAAAACCAAATGAGAACTCTTTAAAGAAGGAATGTGTGATTTAATGACTTACCTACTTCACCGGTGGTTAAATCATAATTGTACTCTTTAACGTTGAAATCTGCTGTGTCGATGTAGTAGAACTTTCGAATTTTGTCATTCCAAGCTAGCCCGTTAGAAATGCCACGGTTGTTCTCCACGATTTTGTATTCACCATTTTCGTCGAAACGGTAGAGATGTCCATAGCGGTATTCGAACTCGTCCTTGATTCGCATGGTACCAGCAAATAATCGGCCATGAGAATCACATTTGCCATCGTTGAAACGGTTGAACTCATATTTGTCATCTTGCTCGATAACAGCGATATCCTTTTCGACTTTACAAGTTGGAGAGACTCCATCCCAGGTTACCAGTGATACTCGACGAGCAATGCCGACAACGAATTTATCAGTTGTCCCTTCAACTGGTATGATAAACGACGCAAACTTTTCGTTTTCTACAAGTTATTTAAGAAAAATAAAAACAAATAAGTTTTAGATAATAGTCTATATCAATGATTGCATTAATAAGGGCTCTGCAATATCCACTTAGATGTGCGAACGTAGGTTCAACTGAGGAGTTTGTGCTATTATAGTGTTTGGCAATAAACTTATTTTTTATATTAGTAAAAATGTATTATAGCAAGGCATGAAATCTGAAATTTTTGGAGGTTTTAGTGGAGGTGTAGTGGCATTATCGTATTTGTTATATAGTTACACCCTTAAGGGAATATTAATTACATGTAACAAAAGATATCGTATATATTTTTTTCTTGTAACAAACATACCTTGAAAACTTAGATCTAGATTATACACACATTAGTTTGTAAGGATATATGTACATTAGTTTGTAAGTACATGTATAGTTGTATTAAGCCAAGCCTCACAAAACTTTAATGAAAAGATTATATACTGGCTTTTGACCACTAAACTAAGTAAACTATGTGTACTCTTGACCTCTTTACTGATTAGAAGCTCTGCTATGACAAAAATTCTAAAAACGAGCTTCACAGAGGACACATCATTGCAGGCTTGCTTTCAGAAAAGTAATTAGATAAGATATCATGTGACTTTCAACGTTAAAGTGGGAAAAAACTTCATAGACAAACACAAATGGAATAATATTGCGCAAGCCTATGCGATTACTTACATCCGAGGATGGCATTAATGACAACATTATTGGCCGAGCACAACTGCCACGGGTGATGCCGCAAGTGTTCTTTATTGGAAGTGCAAAAATGAACACAGTCCACAAGAAAGCTAGCACATAAGATCGACCCAGTAGACTGGTACGAGCTGGACTTCTATGACTATAGACTTTTTCTACTTTGGCTATATGTGGTTATGGCTGCCTATAGACTTCTTCTAACTTGGCACTCGGAATCCTATATCATAGTAAAAACGGCACGAAGAGTTATACTTGACATAGTTACGGACCGACCTTGAGTCCAGGTCCCCCCAACATCCATTAATCCCCTTTCGTTAGTTCCCCCTCTTTACCTCTGAACGGAGAACAACTCGCCAAGTAGTTAATTTGCATAAACTACTTTGTGCAAATTCTACTTGGAAATAAAAAATAAAAACCGGCGTTGGCGCCGAATAATCAATAAACGTCAACGGCAAAAAAAAAAAAAAAAAAAAACAATATTGACATTCGACGTAAACCGACGAAAAGCGAAGAAGGGAGTTTAAATAGTTGTTCAAAATAAATGACCGCACGATTCTACGGTCAAACCAAATTACGAGAACAGCAATAACACCGATCATACGCACCCAAGTGCCCAAATCGAAGAATCCACAAGCACCAACGAAGCTAAGTCGACGCCTTACCCAATAAAAGTGACACACAGTTGATTGTCAACATTTAGTTGGTAATTCAACAACTTTAACCCGCTGAACAGGGGAGCAACAACGCAACGCCCCCTGCAGCTTGCCGCCGAAACACCAAGCAACTGACAATAAGCAGCAACTGCAGCGACCGCTCAACGGTCGCACAAGCTTAATCAAAGTAAGTCCCTTAACGTACCCTTCCTTCAATATATAAACTATATTAAAATACTAAATATAATTGTTAATAACACCATAACAACATTCGCTGTTTCCTCTGTGTAAGATGTACGAGGGCAGTCCCAGCCAGAATTAATTGGCCTGACACATAGATGGCGGTAGTTATTAAAATTTAATAACGGTGGTAGATAATACCAGCCTTAGAAAGATTAAGTTTCAAATTTGGAGACGCTACGTTGTTTATTACTTGTTTGACAGCTATCAATAATGAACGCTCTTAGTGAATTTGTAAACATGGAATCGTACAAAAACAGCGTCGTGAGAATGTTTCAATCAAGTGTTTGGCCATGTTTTGTCGCACCAAAGCCGAGGTTTTGCGCCGATTCATAAACTGGAACAAACATGACTACATGACTGCACACCCGAGACGAAGGAAGAGTCAAAACAATGGACTGAAAGGGGAGAATCGGCTCCAAAGAAGGTAAATGCCTGCAGTAGACGGCTATTTTGAGGGGCTTGTCGTTACTTACTATAAACAAGGTATCGAAGCTATTCAACATTGCTGGGAAAAGTGTCTAGAGCTAAAAGAAGACTGTCTTGAGAAATAAATAAAGTTTTTGCCAAATATTTTGTGTTTTCTTTGTCAGGCTGATTAATTCTGGGACTGTCCTCGTACTAGCAGGTTTTTGTGAAGCTACTCCAAAGCATATCTGTTATATTAAAGAAATTGATCGCTGGTTAAATAGTATGAATAAAAACATCGCACCGTTTTTTGTTATAATAAAGCGTCGTTGTCGTAAAAAAAAAACTTAAAATCTTACTTGGACTAATAATATAAAGAAGACATTATGAACCAATGAGATTAACAAAGTTGTATAAGAAAATCCTTGGTAATTTTGAATACAAAGCTCTTCATGTAGTATCCCACACGGTCTACATCCGTGGGGTGTGGAGAAAAACAGACAACTTTACTATCTGCGCAGCGACAAAACCGAATCACTTCTTAAGCTAGGCCACATAAAGGCGAATAGAAATTAGTTCCCCATCTTGAAGAGTTTTCATCACTAAGTTTAAAGGAGGTCGGTATACAAAAAAGCTGCTCGATAGTATAGTGGTTAGTATACCCCCTTGTTACGCGGGAGACCGGGGTTCGATTCCCCGTCGGGGAGCCCCTGGGGCAAGACTAATGAACTTGCCCGAAAAAAACAAATCATTATAGAAAATTTAACAAGCCTCTAGACTTGCTAAATAAGGCCAAGATCAGTTCCCGGTTGTAGTGCCGATGATGATGATGATACAAAAAGCAAAAGATTTGGCTAGACCGACGATTTTTTATTGTAAAAACGAGACTCCTTTTTTGAAGAACGGATATTACTTCTATTTCTGGTGTCTCTCTTTCTATGTAGTGTGGTGCCATGGATTTATACAAGGAGTTACACCGAATGTTGATGAAATCGTTGCTCATAAAATATAATGGATTGCTACAAATTAATAGTGGATGGAATTATAGTCTGATAGAAAACCCAACGTTGACATTTGTGCTGCAGGCACGTGGCGGACCTTTGCGTGTTTTATAGATATTTCCACGTGGACTGTTCCTCAGAGATTCGTGGTAATATTCCACGGAATTAGGTTTGTCTGGTTTATATTGGTCATGCAAAGGTTTATTGGCAGATAATAGTCAACGTGCTAGCTCGTAGTCTGGCGTGCAAGTAGACCTACTCCTGTATATGTATTTACTGTGATGTTATTTGAAAAACTACTTGGTTTAAAATTCTTTTGGAATATTCCACTATCGATAAGTTAATCGCTGCAGTTAAAGTTTTACGACGTTGGGACAATTTTGTTTAATGTTGTTGTTTTTGCTACTTTGTTAACTTTTGCAGGCTTAATGGGTGGTTCGACTTGACAACTGCTGACTAAATTACTTGCTTTACTTGCATGTTAAATTCCATACTGATTGATCGATGAGAACATGTGCACGTTAGTATGTAACTATCAGTGAATTATAAATTGTGAATCAGAATTTGACCCTTCGTTACAAAATAAGAAGATATGAAAACTATCTTTTAAAGCTTTTCGCCTTGCCATCAATTCATTCCGTTGATGCCGTTGAAAACAGTACAATAGGGAAATATTAAAAAGACATATCAACATAACGAACTAAGAGAAGAAGTGATATTGGACTTAAACTAATTACGTAGATATTACGTCGTTTATAGCAAAGAATGTCATCTGCATTTATTTCTCACCGATGCAATCAGTCAGTGTGGCAATGTGCATACTGTACATCACTCTACGTCAAAAATTAACTTCAAACATAAAGATAAATATAGAGAATCAGTCCGAACCACACGAGTGAGATTCATATCCAATCTCCAAGCATTCAAGTTATTGATCTTTTTATTGTTTATAATACAAGTGGATTTTTTCATAAACGCGCACAGACAAAGGATTATGAGGAACCCCTGAATGCCAAAGAGTGAAGGCGGAAATAGGGAAATGCGATGAGGAAATGCATACTTCTTCTGCATACCAACACGTCACCAAGATCACCTGTGGCGGGCTTAAATTATGCCTCCCGTAAATTCAAAGTGTTTTTCATGCCAATTATTTAGAATTTAAAATAGAAGTTTCGATGACTTCGGTTTTTGTTGTTGTTTGTGGCAGAGAATGAGTTAGTTGGCTTCGGTAACTCGGAAGTTCCAGTTGTCTGTGTCGGATCAATAAAGTTATCGGTAAAAATAACACAATGTAGTAAATTAAATGGTTTCGTGCACTGCTAAGTTATTTCTATCTAAATGCAATTTTTAAATAAGTGTAAATTAAGGTGGTAACATTAAAAACGAATTGGGTAAAACCATAAATAATTTACGATTTTCAATTTATTTTGGTGGCACACTTCAATACCAGTAAGGTGTGCGGAGTGATTGAACACACAGAAACCACAATCATAGAAAGTACGGATACAGAACATTTATGTGAAGATTATGGTTGTCGTTTTTTCTGATTTCAGCGAAATTATTCAAGAGAAGTTTGCACGAGAATTCGATTGAGTGTTGCAAGAATTCGATTTAAATCATCATTATAAATATCTACTACAACCGGGATCTGGTCTTGGCCTTATTTAGCAAGTCTCTTCACCAGTATCCGGTCCATATCCGAGACTTGTTAAATTGTTCATAATAATTTGTTTTTCCGGGCAAGATTATTAGCCTTGCGCCAATTCGATTTAAATACCGAGATGTAAATTCCTCATTGCTTCTTCATAACACCCCGCAGTGATTATTGGCGGTTTTTTTAGCCTAAAAGGCGTTTGCAGTCTTGGATCTCCTGATGTATTCGTCGGATTTGAGCTCACCAGATTTCTGGGTGTTTCCCAAACTAAAGGTAGCTATAAAAAGGCACCGTTAGGGGACTGTAGGGTTTCTAACAGACACACATACAATACTGCTATTTTTAAGCTAAAAATTTCGAATCAATTAAGCCAGCTACATCCGGTCCAGTCCGGAGTACCTCAAGGTTTCATTCTAGGACCTTTACTCTTTATTATTCATGTAAACGATATGCTATCAGCATTAAAAAATAGTATCGGGTTTCAATATACTGACGACATTGCAATAGTTGTGAGCCACAATGATAAAAATTGTGCAACCTAAAAAATACAAGCAGAGTTCAATGAGATGATTAGGTGGTGTCAGGACAACGGACTTATAATAAACTCTAAAAAGGCAAAGCTGATGCATATCACTCTCCGGATATATTAAGAACACAAATAAATATACAATTCCATAACTTTGAATGCTTACACAAAAATAAGAATCAACAAGGCCCGAATATACCGGATAACTGCAGGGATTGGATTGAGAATGTGAATGTACCTTGTTGTAAAAGTAGACTGCAACTTCAAGTGAAACCCACACATAAAATACGTTTGCAAAATGTTGCGGCAGTCTTCTCATGCTCTATACCCCGTAAGCAACTACACTTCATTTTCAGTCCTAAAACAAGTATACTTCTCATTAGTTGAATCAGTTTTGCAATATCTAATAAGCTCATGAGGCAATACGTCAGAATATATGTTAGCTGAACTTCAAAGGACTCAAAATCGTCTCTCCAAGATTCTGCTGTGAGCGAAATATGGTGCACAGATCATCATCATCGGCACTACAATCGGGATCCGGTCTTGGCCTTATTTAACAAATCTCTCCACCGATCCCGATTTCGAGCCGATGTCATCCAGTTTGGCACTCCCGGGATCTGGGCGTCCTGGTCCACGTCATCCCTCTATCGCAGAAAAGATCTGACGCGCTGTCTCCTTCCGTACATCCTGCCACAAACGATTTTCCGGGCAGGCTCCTCTTCGCTCATTCGAGCTAGGTGTCCCGCCCACCGGAGTCTACCGAGCTTGATTTTTCTTACAATAGTAGCTTCAAGGTAGATCGCGTACAACTCATGGTTGCACGGTACGTAGATAACTCTTTAAATTACAGCGTAAATCTGGGTATTCTAGCCGTTAAACAACTTTTTATCTTTAACATGATTAATGACATGTATTCCGATCAACGCTTTAAGCAACAAATTGATCACGGTGTTAAAACCAGGCAAAGGGTACAAGGACTTCTACAAACGCCAAGAATTACAACTCTTACGGACACCAACAACTTTCATTTGTAATACCTACAATCAACTCCTTCGGTATCTATGGAGTGTACAGTCTAACTATTCGAGAAAGAAGAATACAAGGAAGCATATTTTATTTAAAGCTTTCAGTTTACGTTAACAAAAATAGAGCTATGTATAAATATGTATATTCATATTATACCAAATGTCATACTGGCTAGAATCAGAAGAAATACTGGGAGATTACTAATGCGGATTTCGTAGGGACCGGTCAACAAGCGACCAAATGTTTACAATAAGGCAACTGCTGGAAAAGAAGTGGGAATACGGAGAGGCGGCTCACCAACTGCTCGTGGACTTCAAAAAAGTCTACGACTCAGTCGCAAGGTAAAGACTCTACTATATTGTAGTTTAGTTGGCAATCCCGAAAAAATATGGCACCCTCATTCAAATTTGCATGAACGAAAACAAAGGGCGAGTTAGAATAGAAAACCATCTCTCAGAACCATTTGAAATCCGGGACGAACTTAAACAGGGAGATGGCCTATCACCGTGGCTTTTTAAACCTGTGCTCGAGTATGTCATCAGAAAGGTACAAGACGACAACATGACCGGATCATCCTTGAACGGGGTCACACAAGTGCTCGCGTATGCGGATGACTTCGCCGTCCGGGAAGAGAACAAATTCCGCGTATTCGAGAATAAAGTTTTAAGGGGTATATATGGCGGTAAATATGACGAGGAGTCAGGACAATGGAGGAAACTCCACAACCACGAATTGGAAGAGCTATACCGCAAACCTACAATAGTGAGAGTAATCAAGTCGCGAAGATTAAGATGGGCCGGACACGTAGCGCGAATGGGCAATGATAGGACCGTGCATAGAATTCTTGACGGTAAACTAACGGGGAAGAGACCGACAGGACGGCCGCGACGGAGATGGGAGGACAATGTTAGATTGGACCTCGAGGAGATCGGATCGGATGATCGAACGTGGAAGGAGAGCGCACAGGACAGGGAACAATGGCGGAGCCGAGTCGGTGAGGTCATGAATTTCCGCGTTCCTACAGGCCAGTAAATAATAAAAAATAAAATAATAATAAAAAAAACAAAATACATGATTACGGCGAGGGCAGGTGGAACTCGGGAAACACATATAAACGTTAGAGGCAAGATATTGGAAAAACTTAAAGAATTTAAATATCTGGGAACGAAACTGACGGGCAGTGACGAAATGTCGAAGAAAATTAACAAAAGACTACACTCCGGCAACGCTAGTTGGCACACAGTCAGTAAACTGTTGAAATCCAAACTGCTATCACGTAACATAAAGCTCCGTGTCTATAGAACCATAATCATGCCGATTGTTCTATATGGATGCGAAACATGGGCTCTCACAAAACGGGAAGAAAACAAATTCCGCGTATTCGAAAATAAAGTTTTAAGGAGAATCTTTGGAGGCAAATATGACGAGAGGCAGGACAATGGAGTAAACTCCACAACCACGAAATGGAAGAGCTATACCGCAAACCTACAATAGTGAGAGTAATCAAGTCGCAAAGATTAAGATGGGCCGAACATGTAGCGCGAATGGGCAACGATAGGACCGTGCGTAGAATACTTGACGGTAGACCAACGGGAAAGAGACTACTAGGACGGTTGCGGCGGAGATGGGAGGGCAATGTAAGGTTTGACCTTGAGGAGATCGGATCAGATGGTCAAGCGTGGAAGGAGAGTGCACACGACAGGGAACGATGGCGGAGTCGAGTCGATGTGGTCATGAACTTCTGGGTTCCTACAGGCCAATAAATAATAATAATATTATACCAAAAACTACTGTCTGTACATGTATATTTCTCGTATACAACCTTCTGCACATAAGCCTCTAAGGCCTCGCAGAAAATATTGTCTTTGAAATAATATAGGGTGGGCCATACATTTTTGCAAATGGCAACACTTGATTTCTTAAAAACCGTTAGGGGTGGCGGGGAATTGTTTATTAGGTTGTTGTTGGAATTGTTTATACGTTTATAACGCTCCGCCATTCGCGCGCCCCTCCCTTTAACGATTTTTAAGAAATCAAGTGTTGTCATTTGCAAAAAATGTATGGCCCACCCTATATATCTGTATGTAGAACTCTAATAATAAATAATAACAATAATTTACTATATAATTTAAATACTTTTGTGAGCCCTGCTGACGCTATACGTGGAGTCTCTTTTATCACTCCAAGGTGTTGTCCAGCATTGAAGGGATGACTCTACGGAGATGTTGGGAAGGGCATTTGGATTTTTAACTATTTCTTGCTATTCTTTAACTGTGTAACCAATTAAAAGACAATAAACTCAAATCAAAGCAATCATAGCTAAAATCTTAATAGAAGTGGGACAGTGTCACTTGTTTGTTAAATTTTGATCAGAAACATCATGGTTATAATATCCAGACCCCAGTCATTATTTCTAGTTTTTACTTCCTCTGTTACAACACCTCGATTAGAATGTCCTTATGATGTTAGAAGATTTTTAACATTGGTAAGAAGTGTGCTTTATTTTTCATGTCTACATTCTACTGCCAGGATAAATCATGATTTTGTGCGCTATCGGAAAAATTGTGTGCACGGAAAACACAAAAAAGTAGAAAAAAATACCAATAGAATTGCAACTTAAATAACGTTTGAAATGTAATTCAGATTCAACAGCTTGCCACAGTTTTAAGGGAATATATTATAAATTTACTGCGCTAATACTCCAACGGCATAAAACCGTCAGTAGAAGTTACGTTTTAGAGTAGCCGCAAGCAAGTTATAGGTCAATGATCGACTTCACCACTAAGGTGACTATGTCAGAGAATAAACAACCGCATAAATATAAACTTAATACAATTTTCCTTTCCTTATCCACTTCCTCTCCATCCGCTCGCACTGTGCTCTGGGTACTTCAAAATCCCCTTTTGTGCGCGCGTTAGTGTAAAAAATAAATAAAAATTGCAACATAAAAAACAGTTATTTGTTAGTATCTTAGGAATGTTGTCACAAGTTTATTTAAAAAAGAAAACTATTAACTCAATCTGAAGGTGAAAACCCTATATAGTTTCGAAAACAAAGGACCCGTAAGACGTTATGTGCGTGGGCTAACCTACTATTTGCATTACCCTATAGCCCTATTAATCCTTCCATGTACAATCATCAGCATCGGCACTACAACGGGGATCCGGTCTTGGCCTTATTTAACAAGTCTCTCCACCGGTATCCGGCCCTCATCCGAGACTTGTTAAATTGTCTATAATAATTTATTTTTCCGGGCAAGGTTATTAGCCTTGCGCCTCCATGGACAATAATTAAATGAAATTTCAGCGATATCGACAAAAAAATGTTACCTTAAGATCGCATTGGGTCTTTAGTTGTCTTTTAAGACAAGTTGGTTTAACTGTGAGTGTATTCTAAAGCCTAATAGTACAATTTCCGTAATTGTAAGAACCATGAAAAACCGAAGCTTTTGAGTTGTTGTGGTGGTATCGCAATTTATATTCTGAGTTGTGCTTGCTTTCTTTTGGTTTTTCAAATATCGTCTAAAAGTCATTTTGTTTTTTTTAAATATATATATATATATATATATATATATATATATATATATATATATATATATATAACGTGTACACGCAAAGGGAATGTTGGCTTAATGGTACCGAAAGTGGTTAACAAAAACAAAGTTTTTTCTGTTCTTCATTTTCTTTGTATATAATTAAGTTGCTTAAAATTTATGTCAACAAAATAATCATAATGTCGAAAGACAAATTGTCATGCTTTAAACGTATGCACGTAACTTAGAGAGTCCGGAAGGGACCAGTAAGGAAATATGATAACATAAGCTAGAGTTTAATCATTTTTGTCTAGCGAGTAAGTAAATTATAATAAGAGGAAGAAAAAAAAATGATATAAAAATGAAAATGAAAATGTACCGAAAGTGGTCCTGAACACACAAAAAAAGTTTGTGCAAATTTGATTGTCACAAATCTGCTAAAAGGATACTTTTTTTTTCAAACCATCATTTTTGTTCTTTTTTGTTTTAATAATATGTATGCAACAAAAAGAATCTGAGCACAATGGTAGAAAAATAGATATTGAGTGCCACTTTGTTTACATTGCAATTTTAGAAAATCTGCAAAGAAATTAAAAACACCATTTCTTTCCCAAAACTACTTAAAATGCGCGTACTGTTTTCTTTGTCTCTACTTGCTTTTGTTAACATGTTGCACAATGACTTTCAGCCAAAACAAAACCACTGTGAGTGAATTGATTTAAAAATAATAACTGAAAAACTTCGTTTAGGTTCTAAAAAAAAATAATAGTATTCATCTCAATAGCATGTTTTTTTTTAAAGCTAACTTTTATAACTGATTTGATCGGCTAATGGAAGGGCTTTCGTTAGTATATTTTTAATACAGGTTTTTATTTGCTCTTCCCTTGATTCTCCTTCACTGTAAGGCTTAAATTTCATTTATATTAAGTTACATAAGAATATGAAATTAATTTGTTTGCGATTATAAGAAGTTAAAATATAAGGGCCCTAGATCCGAAGGAATTGATTCAGTTTTGAGTGACTTACTCTCACTAGTTAGCAATAGTTAATTCGATAATTTCAAACTTGTACTTACCAATCTGGCAGTCGTAGACTTTGTTTTCTGTGTAGTCATACCGCAAAATTTTTGGCGCGTTGATGTCAACAAAATATAAACTTTTCCTTTCGATATCCCAATGTGGACCCTCACCCAATATGTACCGGGAATCTGATATTGGTTCAACTTTGTACGACATCTGCAAAATGTATTAATACATCGTTTTAGTTTCACATTTGAAAGTCAAGGAATTCACTTCATTTGAAATTTAATCGCTAAATCGGTAATATCTTTATTACAACACACATCACTGCTCTCTGTTATAACTAATAACGCACTATTATACTGTAACTTTGACCTTATATCCCTACCACTGTTTTGTTATTTGCAGATATATTCGCCACCAGCGACACAGATACATAATCACCGAAAATACCAGTAATTACACAACATACTGCGAAAAAGTATAGTACTGAAACTGGTAACGATCGCGATGCCATTTCGGAGAGATCTTGCTTGGCAATGGGGTACGGATTAAAAGATTCTCGATAATCATTGAACATTTAACTTATTATTCCGCTGTGGTGACTTGAAATACCATCCAATGTGGAAGCCATGTGGTTGAGTTCGACTTGAACTTAATACACACTTGGAATTAAGCTCATGCGGTTTTTGTGAATGCTTCCGTCTCCACTAGACCTACCCTGGAAACGGACGCTTACGCCGAGAATTAGATTATAACAAACGATGCATTAGAAAGTGATCTGCGAGATTGAGTGGAATCCGTATCAACCTTCAAAGTTCGCTCACAGCTTTAATAATTTATTATGGAATACAAAAAAAAAACACTTGGAGTGTCAGCTGGTGGTATTCAAAAAGCTTTAACAGGTTTCGTGGGCTGGAGATCAGTGTTTAATAAATGCAAAATTGATTTCAACTTTTAAATTGGTGATAGGATTAAATAATATTGTGATACGTACCTCTAAATTGTGTATCTACACGTCCACTAGTCCAGAGTAAAACTCTAATGCAATTCTTTCGTGATGGACTGATGGTTTTATACTGAATCCAGACACGAGGCGATTATCATTTAGTATGGAATTTGCGATAACAATAGATTTATTTCCCTGCTGTGCTGCTGTAAAACGGCTGCTGAAAAGGTAGAGGTGAGGAATACGCAGAGAGAACATGAAGGAATATAAATAGACTATTCGATATTCGTATCTCGAGATAGGTCATAACGACAAAGGGAAGCTATAAATTATTAGCCTAAGCCGGTGACAGATGTCTTACCCCAGATATGTTTCCGTTTTGTTTACCAAAAAATGATAATCAATGGAAAGTACCCGAAGGTTTTCCTATATATTTGTAGTTAATTTAAATGATTATTGGTTTGTACTTTTGCAGGCAAGTTAGAAAAAAATACGACGATCCTAAACCCACTCTGGATGTATGTTAATTTTTTCATTAATTATATAATTAACTGGATGGTTGATTCAGTACCGGTTAGTGCTTAATAATGTTGGGAACAGGTATTCGCAGTTCGGGCATAAGCCACTTCGTGGTAATGATTGCACAGGTGATTTGATTAAATGCACAAGAGTAAGTAAGTTAGTAAACCAATAACCTTATAGCCTAAGATCGATTCTAACCTCTCTTAAAGTTATGCCTTTCATCACTATTTAATAGATCAATGTGATTCTGAGTCCATAGTTAAAAACAGTAAGAAAACTGACATACGGTTAAAAGCAATCATCTCAAACTCCTTGGAAGATGGTAGTAGAAACTAGCTTACAGCTCGTTAAACCGTGTAGGAAGATTGTGGAAAAACTATACACAAAAAACTAAATAATAAAGAAAAGCGGCAGCCTCATAACTTAAGGATGTCTCTAACCTCGTATTGAAGTCCCCTCTTTTGCAATATTTTTATAGATCAATCTCAACACCTTTATACGCCACACTCTGTCTGTAGGTTATAACAGAATGCTTTTAATTAAAAATGTTAGAAATACGACGCATAAGTCAGAAAAAATCTGTCCATACGATTTTTAGAAGGTGGTAGAAGAAACTAGTTCACAACCTAACATCCTTTGAGGTAAAGGTTGCCGTGTTGATTTATCAAATACAAAAAAAAAACATAAATAAATAAACCTCCGCTTGGTAGAAACCTTGGCGTTGTGCGGGGGCTTAAACTACAATGAATCACTCAGGCGATACTGACGGATACATCTGTTTCCAGTAGGGCAACCCATGTCGGACAGGCTAGCGAGGAGTAACAAGCAAAGATCCACCACCCCTAATCCAGGGTATTACGCGTCACCGTGCCCATTGGAGGGTTTGCAGCCAGGGGTATACCGGCTGTATTATAACGGCGCCTGTCTGACACCGGGTCGAATCAGAGCAGCAAGCAGACCTTACCATATCAAAGAGGGGCTCTGATGTGGGAGACTATTTGAAACCTCAAGACTCGCGGGAACAAAAATGAATAATCAATATACAAAAAACAATCTCACGAAAAACCCGGTAAGCGTAGGTGTGATGAGCCTGTGGCGGTTCCCCTAAACGCCACCATCCATCTTCCCATCATTCAGGTAAAAACCCCATCTAGGGCATGCGCAAGGCAAAAAAAAAAACAAGTATTGTGGCAGTTCCATTGAACGCCACTACTTACCTGACGGCTAGTAATGAAGAAATAGTTACCTGTAACACCTAAAAAGCGTGTACTATGCCATACCCTGTAACATTAGATAACCCGGTGAAACATTGATTCTCGCTGACATGAAATTCCAGCGGAAGCAAATCCTATATCCTTAGAGCAATTTGGTTTAACAGCCAAGCAACCAATATTGCCCGTTCAATATCTACACGATATTCTTTTGCGCGCCAGCCGTACACCTGGAGGAATGTGTAGCTGCCCTCAGCATAGCATGCCCACATCGATCGGTCACTCGACCGACCGACACATGAGGGCATCCGGCTGACGTCCAAGCAGTCGAGTTCGCAAATGGAAATTTACCATTAGAATTCGATTGCGAGGATATACCAGCGAGATGTACACGATCAGCAATAATGCTTTACGCAGTCGTTGATCGTGTAAACATTTCAACCCCTTTTCCGTTGAGATACTCGCACCTGCTGCGAATATTTAAATGGGATCTATGCTATGTCTGCATACTTGCGGACGCACACGATGAGCATCAGAAGCAATCATCGTGTGTGTATTTCAACCCCTTTTGTGTTGAACAAAACCCAAAGGGATATCATACCATATATGGTCATCGAAGCGATGATGGAATATGTCGTATTCTATCGCTTCGATGAACTTAGTTAATCGCGATATTGATTCCGTGAAGGCAGGTTGTGCCTTCACGTTAATTAAGATACATCTCTCGTGGGGCGTCCCAAGAGATACGAGAGTCTTCTGTTAACAGCCTGCGAGTTCAAACGTGACAAGAGCTACGTTATTTCAAATTATTAATCAGTTTTGTCTTTGACTATTGTGTAACCGTATATAAATTTGTTCCAAATTATTAACCCCCACCAAGTGCATTGACTATCTAATATTCAGCGGATAAATTGTGTTAAATTATGTTTCTTATTAATTAGAACCAAGTGCACTGTCTATATTGTAAATAGAATATAAATTTGTTTTAAATTATTAACCCCCACCAAGTGCATTGACTACCTAATATTCAACGGATAAATTGTGTTAAATTATGTTTCTTATTAATTAGAACCAAGTGCACTGACTATATTGTAAATAAAATATACATTTTTTCAAATTATTAATCGACACCAAGTGCATTGACTATCTAGTACGAGGGTTGCCTTTTATATTTCGGGATTAGAGAACAAAAACAAATATTGATCATCGAAAATCACTTTATTGTTTTTCAAAATATTCCCCATGAAGATCTATACACTTTTGCATGCGTTTGAACCAATTGTCGAAGCACTTTTGCCACTCTGATTGAGGTATCTCCAACACATGCATTCTGAATGCAGCAACCGCTTCTTCAGGTGTCGAAAAACGTTGACCTCTCAGTTTGTTTTTTACGTACGGGAATAAAAAGAAGTCATTCGGTGCCAAGTCAGGACTATACGGCGGATGACCCATCAAATCGATGTTATGGGTGCTCAAAAATGCAGTTGTCGCAGCCGATGTGTGAGAGCTCGCATTGTCGTGGTGAAGAGCGATCCGTCTTCGGCGGTTGGTTTTCCTGATTTCTTGGAAGACAACTGGCAAACAAATGGTTGTGTACCACTCAGAATTGACTGTTCTGCGTTGTTCTAGTGGTACGGTTGCGACATGTCCAGTTTTTCCGAAAAAACAGGCGACCATTTGCTTGGAAGTGCTTCGTGCGCGAACAACTTTTGTTGGATTTGGCTCATCTTGAAACACCCAGACAGTCGACTGCTGTTTACTTTCGGGCTCATACGCGTAAATCCACGATTCATCACCTGTCACGATGTCATAGGCATGTTTCGAAGCACAGCGACCGTATTTTTTGAGCATTTCTTTCGACCAATTGACACGAGCCTTTTTTTGGGCGATTGACAAATTGTGTGGGATCCAACGCGAACAAATTTTTTTGACAGTCAAATGTTTATGCAATATTGAATGTATGCTGGTCCCACTAACGCCTAAGGTTGTCTCAATCTCACGATAGGTCACATGACGATCTTCCAATATCAGTTCGCGCACAGCATCAATGGTTTTCGGAACAACAACTGATTTTGGACGACCTTCACAAAATTCATCTTGGAGTGAACTACGACCACGATTGAATTCACCATACCATCGATAAACACTGGTCCTTGATGGAGCTTCATCGCCAAAAATTGAATTAAGTTCATCCATGCACTGTTGCTGAGTTAATCCACGCCGAAAGTTGTAAAAAATATTCGCACGAAAATGTTGACGATTTAATTCCATTTTTGGGCCGAGATGAATCTTTTAAGTTACTGTAAACAACACAAATACCGCTCGTATGTCAAAACGTTCTGAGTGCACATAACCTCAAAAATGTCCAACTTTACGACAGATCTGTCAATTGCCGGATTACAACGCTAGGGTTGCCAAATCCCGAAACATAAGAGGCAACCCTCGTATACAGTGGAATGGTTGATTTATGTATTAGTACTACTGAATAAAGGAAATAACCTATTTGAGTTAATTAACGTCTCGTACTTTTCATCAAGGGGCAGGTAGCCAAGTCATTTCATCAGACGAGACCATTTGTTGCGTGAGTAAGTGCTATAGTAGTGGATCCGTCGTGTGGGGCCCCTAGTAGCGAACCCGTGCAAGGTGGCACATTGCTACAACGACAGTTAATAAAACCACTACAAGCCGACACTACCATAAGGGAACAAACCATCAAGAAAACACCGACTCGGCAAAAAGAAGACGTAGGGAAAAACGGAAAAAGCGGGATATACGCGCCGGCACGTGGAATGTTCGAACGTAATATAAACCAGGCGCGATACAGATGGTCGTAGAAAACGAGAAACAATATAAAATGGACATCGTCGCGCTTCAGGAAGTCCGATTCCCACATCAAGTAATCGAAACCAACGGATTTACATTGGTGTGTGGAGGTACCGATACACATAACCTCGGAACCGGCTTCATCATAAGCAAGAAGATTACGCCCCATGTAAAAGATGTGAAATTTTTTAATGACCGAATGTCTGTGCTAAAAATACAGGGCCGATGGCACAATTATGTATTTATAAACGTACACGCCCCAACAGAATCTGCGGACGAAGAAACGAAGGACGTTCTACGAGACCCTAGAGGAAGTATTTCATGGGATCTCATCATTCGATGTTAAAATCCTTCTCGGGGACCTCAATGCGAAAATTGGAAAGGAAGATATCTTCCAACCAACTATAGGTAAAGAAAGTCTACACGACGTTTCAAATGATAATGGAATTCGAATTATCACGTTCGCAGCGTCAAAAGATCTGTTAGTAAAAAGCACGATGTTCAAGCACAAGGAAATTCATAAAGCCACATGGATATCACCCGACGGCGTGATTATTAATTCTACAGGCTTATTCAAGATTCGCATCAATATACTTTAGGTTTAACATCTTAGTTTATCATCATCACCATCATCGGCACTACAACCGGGATTCGGTTTTGGCCTTATTAACAAGTCTGAGGCTTGTTAAATTTTCCATAATAATTTGTTTTTCCGGCCTCCGCTTGGTAGAAACCTTGACGTGGTGCGGGGGCTTAAACTACGATGAATCACGCAGGCTATGCTGACGGAAGCATACTCTTCCAGTAGGGTCACCCATGCCAGACAGGCTAGTGAGGAGTAACACACAAAGATCTACCACCCCTAATCCAGGGTGTTACGCGTCACCGTGCCCATTGGATGGTTTGCAGCCAGGGGTATACCCGCTGTATTATAACTGCGCCTCTCTGACACCGGGCTAATCAGAGCAGTAAGCAGACCTTACCATATCAAAGAGGGGCTCTGATATGGCGGACTATTTGTAACCCAAAGACTCGTGGGAACAAAAATGAATAATCAATATACAAAAAAACAATCTCACGAAAAACCCGGTAGGCGTAGGTGTGATGAGCTGACACTACCATAAGGGAACAAATCATCAAAAAAACACCGACTCGGCAAAAAGAAGACGTAGGGAAAAACGGAAAAAGCGGGGTATACGCGTCGGCACGTGGAATGTTCGAACGTTATATAAACCAGGCGCGATACAGACGGTTGTAGAAAACGCGAAGCAATATAAAATGGGCATCGTCGCGCTTCAGGAAGTCCGACTCCCACATCAAGTAATCGAAACCAACGGATTTACACTGGCGTGTGGAGGTACCGATACACATAACCGCGGAATCGGCTTCATCATAAGCAAGAACATTACGTCCTAGGTAAAAGATGCGTAATTTATTAATGACCGAATGTCGGTGCTAAAAATACAGGGCCCATGGTACAATTATGTATTTATAAACGTACACGTCCCAACAGAATCTACGGACGAAGAAACGAAGGACATATTCTACGAGATCCTAGAAGAAGTATTCGATGGGATTTCATCATTCAATGTTAAAATCCTTCTCGGGGACCTCAATGCGAAAATTGGAAAGGAAGATATCTATTGCACTCTCGGTTCGCGCGTCAAGTCTTCTGTGGGATCCGAAGTACACAAACGGTCGAGTGTAATGCAGTAGTTTGAAAATGTTGTGGAAGTGTATAGTGTGGGAAAATCTCATACCCTTCCTTTCCTTGCGTCTGTTTTTCCTATTTTTCGCCCCTCTGTTGCGTCTCTCAGGCATCGATACTCTCCATTGATTTATAATCTTTGCGAGTTTTTGGTGTCTTAGTGGCATACTGTTCGTCATGGAAGGGATATGATCTGGATTTCGACACGGATCTAGTGGGGCACCTACTACAAGGGCATAACACCTGTAGCGGTTTTTTTTTTTTTTTTTTTTTTATTAGACTTCTCTCGGGAGAGGCGAACCTATAGCGTCGAGTGGGCGCCCCGAGATGCCATCAAATAATTGTTGCAGTTCTTTTTGAACAGTTGCAGGTTGTAACGCTGCGGAAACACTCGCGTGGGAAGGGAGTTCCACAGCTTCCCCGCTCTGTAATGGAACGAGTTCTGATACAGGGATGTTCGCGCTGTCGGGAGATGAACCACAAACGGGTGCGATCCGTCGGATTGTCTTGTGGAGCGCATATAGACCGAATTGCGTGGAACAATGCCAAGAATCTCCGAAGAACAGCGCCCGTGATAATATCTGTAAAACAGACAGAGGTCGGCCACGCGCCTTCGATGTGATAGCGACTGTAGTCCCGACGTCAGCGTCGAGTCCCCGATCAGGCGGATCGCTCGTCTTTGTACGCTCTCAAGTAGGTCGAGGGTATGTTTAGGAGCCGAGCTCCAAACATGAGAGCAATATTCGAGCGCGGGTCTAATTTGGGATTTATATAGGAGAAGAAGTTGGGCCGGAGTAAAGTATTTCTTGGCTCTAAAAAGATAATTCATTTTTCCTGAGGCTGATCTGGCGATGTTCGACACGTTTTTATGCCATGATACATTCCCACAGACCGTGACGCCGAGCAATTTCAAACTTTCCCCAGCCTCGAGGGCCCGGCCACTCATCATCAGCTGTGAAACCGATGATCCAGTTTTCTTTGTGAATGTTGTATACTGGGTCTTCGTTGCGTTGAAGTCGACAAGATTGGCCTTTCCCCACTGCAGGACTTTATCTAGATCCTGGTTCAGAGAGTCAATGATTTCGCTTATCTATCGCTGGTCCCGACTTGCATCCTTTCCCGAAGCGGTATTGGTTTTCTGTGTCAGGCCATTTCAATGGAACGGGAATTTCGCGTTGATTTGTGTAACAGGGGCAAGGATAATAATCTTGCCCGTAAAAACAAATTATTATGGAAAATTTAACAAGCCTCGAGACTTACTAAATAAGGCCAAGACCGGATCCCAGTTGCGGTGCCGATGATGATGATGATGATGTGTAACATTCGCGCCTTGAGATGCAATTTCTCTTCTGTGTCTGCCACGTTTCTAACCAGAAACCAACTATCCTTGCACTTACCCAGGTAATAACTAATACAGAAATTTCTGATTTTAATCTACCTGGATATAACTTAGTGCCTCTGTTCTTTCCAGTTCGTGGTCTAGCCACATACATACGAAATGATATTGATTATCAGCTTCTGCCACAATTTGGGCTTTGCTCCAATCCAGAATTTAATTTATCGTAGCTAAAACGTCACGTTCGTAAGCATATCATACATTACTGTTTTCTTTTCAGAAGCCCAAACTTGGATAGAAACGTATCCTTTAACGAATTTGATGCCCTATCTGATTCTACCAATAGAATCTTGACCCTGTATCCGGACACTAGAATCATTATTGTGGGTAATTTAAAAATGCATAACTCTCAATGGCTTCGCCACTCCAAACACGCAACACCTGAAGGTCAGTATGTCCAGCTCTTCCCTGATTCGAATCATTTAAATCAACTTGTCAATGAGCCAACACGGTTACCAGATATAGATGGTCATTCCACCAACACATTGGACCTATTTCCCACCACCCACCCGAACAAATACACAATTGAAGTTTCTTCACCCCTGGGCACTTCAGACCACTGTGTCGTGTCAGCTAAATTTGCTGTAACCAACAGCAACGTTAACGAGAAACTCCCAAAAGAACAGTATGGGTCTACGAGAAAGCCAACTGGGAAGATCTAAACGACTTTTTTTGGGAGTTAAATTGGTCGTTCTCCTCGATAGTATAGTGGTTAGTATCCCCGCCTGTCACGCGGGAGAACTGGGTTCGTTTTCCCGCCGGGGAGTCTCTGGCCCAAGACTAATGACATTGCCCGGAAAAAACAAATTATCATGGAAAATTTAACAAGCCTCAGGACTTGCTAAATAAGATCAAGTCCGGTTCCCGGTTGTAGTGCCGATGATGATGAAATTTGTCGTTATTTTTCCTCAATAACGATGTTAACTCTATAGCGGACACATTGACAGACACGATTGTATTTGGCATGCGAACCTTTATCCGCACAGCGTAAAGAGTATCAAATCCAAAAGAAATATGTGGTTCGATTCCGGGTGCAGAGACGTCATTAAGGCTAAAGAGTTTAGCTTCCGGTTGTATAAATCAAACAATACCGAGGAAAACCGGAAAAAATTCAGGAGAGCTAGAAATGACTGCAATGCATATATTCAACGTGCAAAGTTCTTGCATCGCCAGAGAGTGAGACAAATAATACTACACTCGCCCACGAGTAGTAGAAATTTCTGGGCATTCGTGAAAAATATCCAAAATACGGTCTCCTCATCCATTCCTTCGCTAATAGTCGATGAGAGGCCAGGCACCAGTGCTACAGAGAAAGGAAATCTACTTGCTGCATATTTTGAGCCAACTCAACGTTGCCTGGTACCACATCAGTTCCGGCTCAACTTGAGCATAAGCAGCACACCATGAGCCAGATTCGGTTCCGAACGGTACTGTTCCCCGCGCACTCAAGGAACTAAATGCAAATATTTTCGCTGGTCCGGATGGCATTTTCCCAATTCTCTTAAAGAAATGTTTCTCTTCACTCGGTAAACCAGTGCGGAAACTCTTCCACGTGTCTTATTCTACTGGCCGTTTCCCAAATAGACGGAAGCCAGCGAGCATTCAATCAATTCCCAAAAACGGCAAATTGTCCCCCTCTTCTTATCGACGGTGCCGATGATGATGATGATTTCCCAAATAGATGGAAGTCGGCGAACATTCAGCCAATTCCAAAAAAGAATGACAAATCGTCCCTCTCTTCTTATCGACCCATAGCACTAACTTTTATTCACTCGAAGATAATGGAATCACTTATCAATCGTCAACTTTCGAAATATCTGGAATCAAATAACCTCCTCATAGACCGCCAATATGGCTTTCATAGCAACAGGTCCACAGGAGATTTTATGGCGTACCTTACCGAGAAGCGGAGCCATACCATCCACTACCTCGGTGAAAGCAAGGTAGTCGCATCGGATATTTCAAAACCCTTTGACAGAGTTTAGCATCCAGCCCTCTTATCAAAATAACATTCATATGGAGTGGACAATCCCCTGATCCAATGTTTAAGAGACTATCTTTCTGGTCGTTCAATTCAAGTGGTTCTTGATGGTGTCAAATCTGCTTCCCATCAAATTGATGCAGGTGTTCCCCAAGGTTCTGTACTCTCACCCACTCTCTTCCTGATCTTTATAGATGATCTCTTGTCAATTACCCACAACCCAATTCACTCATTTGCTGATGAAACCACGTTGAGTTTCTCATACTTATACGAACATTCCCGACCAAACTCTTCGAACATCATTATCAATCAGCAAATTATGCTTAATACATTGAATTCCGATCTTAACAAGATATATCAATAGGGATTATCTAACCGAGTAGAATTCAATGCCGTAAAAACTCAGTGCTGCCTCTTGCCGTCAAAGGCGAACCCCAAAGTAAATATAATGTCTATGAACAGCACTTGCATCGACGATCCCAAGAAACTATCAATCCTCGGCACTCGATTTAATTCGACTCTTAATTGGAATGACCACATATTTGAAGCTGCTAATAGTGACTCCAAATGTATGGGGGTTTCTTAAGAGATGCACGCCATCCAACCGGTCAACTATTTACAAGCATCATCATCATCATCGACACTACAACCGGGAAATGGTCTTGGCCTTATTTAGCAAGTCCTGAGGTTTGTTAAATTTTCTATAATGATTTTTTTTGCGGGCAAGGTCATTAGTCTTGCGCCAGGGGCTCCCCGATGGGGAATCGAACCCCGGTCTCCCACGTGACAGGTGGGTATACTAACCACTATACTATCGAGGAGCCTATTTACAAGCCGTATATTCGTCCCAAAATGGTGTTCAACCCCCATATTCGGTTAAGGGCATCCAAAACTGTACTACATGTACTCGCTACAATGCAAAAACAAGCAGTAAAACTTATTGGGGACCCAGCTGTAAGTCGATCAATTCCGTTGTTAGAACATAGGCGCAACGTATCATGGCTGTCTCTTTTCTATAGGTATTAGTACGGTCGTTGTTCAACTGAACTTGTTGAATGTGTTCCACCTCTTCAGACATTTTCCCACGATACCCGTCAATCTGCAAATGCGCATCAATTCACGTTGAAAGTCAATTTCAGGCGTAGAAATAAACATAGAGAGTCATTCTTTAGCCGAACCACACGAATGTGGAATGCTCTACCTGATCACGAGGAAACGTCGTTGTAATGTCCAGGCATTTAAGACCAATGTACATCGATATCGCCTTTCCCTATCCACTTCCTCTCCTTCCGCTCGCACTGTGCTCTGACATTTAAAGATACTCCAAAATCCCGTTTTGTGCGCGCTCTTGTTTTGGAAATTTCATCATCATCATCGGCACTACAACCGGGATTTGGAAATTTAGATTTCAAAAATGTCCCCCTCTAGTAGACCCACCGCTGAAATTATGGATACGTTATAAGAAGATCGACATATAGCGTTTGCGATGATAGTGAACAGCGTGTGATTCGAACCGACGCTATCACGGTTAGAATCAGTAAAAGATAGAACCGAAGTTCAACGTATCAGGCAACTGCCACGTGTACGAAGTCGATTTCTGAACTCAAGTATACTCGGCTGATGTGGAAATGCTATGTTAAGCTATGGCAGACAACTTTAGGGTATGTGCTTTGATATGCCAACATGTCATTTGGTGGTGTTCTTCTTCACTATTAGTCGTGTGTATCTGCTAAAAACGCCACCGACATGTTTTTTTTTTTTTTTTATTTTTTTTTTATTAGACTTCTCTCGGGAGAGGCGAACCTATAGCGTCGAGTGGGCGCCCCGAGATGCCATCAAATAACTGTTGCAGTTCTTTTTGAACAGTTGCAGGTTGTAACGCTCCGGGAACACTCGCGTGGGAAGGGAGTTCCACAGCTTCCCCGCTCTGTAACGGAACGAGTTCTGATACAGGGATGTTCGCGCTGTCGGGAGATGAACCACAAACGGGTGCGATCCGTCGGATTGTCTTGTGGAGCGCATATAGACCGAATTGCGTGGAACAATGCCAAGAACCTCCGAAGAACAGCACCCGTGATAATATCTGTAGAACAGACAGAGGTCGGCCACGCGCCTTCGATGTGATAGCGACTGTAGTCCCGACGTCAGCGCCGAGTCCCCGATCAGGCGGATCGCTCGTCTTTGTACGCTCTCAAGTAGGTCGAGGGTATGTTTAGGAGCCCAGCTCCAAACATGAGAGCAATATTCGAGCGCGGGTCTAATTTGGGATTTATATAGGAGAAGAAGTTGGGGCGGAGTAAAATATTTCTTGGCTCTAAAAAGATAACTCAATTTCCTGAGGCTGATCTGGCGATACCCGATACGTGTTCATGCCATGATACATTCCCACAGACCGTGACGCCGAGCAATTTCAAACTTTCCCCAGCCTCGAGGGCCCGGCCATTCATCATCAGCTGTGGAACCGATGATCCGGTTTTCTTTGTGAATGTTGTATACTGGGTCTTCGTTGCGTTGAAGTCGACAAGATTGGCCTTTCCCCACTGCAGGACTTTATCTAGATCCCGGTTCAGAGAGTCAATCTGTCTACATCTCAGCTGGTGCGACGTTGATGCACCAATCGGCCGATCACTCGAAAAGGAGGAAACAAGCGTACTATCATCCGCAAAACTGAACACTTTGTTATCCGTTGTCTCCAACAAATCATTTATGTGAAGCAAGAAAAAGGTTGGAGCCAAAATAGAACCCTGGGGCACCCCCGAATTAACAGGATACAGATCCGAACACTCGCCGTTCACAACAACCCGGATCGATCGATTCTCGAGGAAGCTCCTCGTCCAGTCGCAAAGCTGTCGGGAAAGTCCATATGAACGAAGTTTGCTCAGCAATGCCCCGTGCCAGACGCGGTCAAAAGCCCTGGAGATATCTAATGCGACCGCCCTTGACTCACCATGCCGTTCAATCGCAGATGTCCATATATCGGTTATAAGTGTCAAAAGGTCTCCTCCTCCACGGAAGACCGCTGCACTCCAAATACTTAACCAACTCTGTATTGATGACTTTTTCCATTACCTTAGATAAAATAGACAGTAATGCTATCGGACGGTAATTTTGTGGGAGACACTTTTTTCCCGTCTTTGGGATTGGCTGAACTCGAGCGATTTTCCAGCAGGCAGGAAAGGTCCTCCGTGCATAAGATAAGCGGAAGAGTCTGCCAAGAACCGGCGATAGTTCTGGAGCACAGTTCTTAAGGACTATTGCTGGTATTCCATCCGGGCCGGTTGCCTTCCTACAATCCAGCTCACGTAGAATGCGCTGAATAGTGCGCGGACGAAATCTCACATCCCGCATGGAAGACTGTACCGGCGAGATCACGGGTGGCTGCAAAAGGCCGGGATCGAGATTTGAATTCGCGGAAAATAAATTCGCGAACACATTAGCTTTATCCTTTGGATTCGTGACTAACGTCCCGCTGTCTGTCACCAACGGAGGGAAAGAGGAGGAAGCAAAGTTATTGCTGACAGCCTTTGCCATTGACCAGAAGGAGCGCGAACCAGTTGGGCACCGAAGGAGCTTATTGATCACCCTGTCGTTGTGAGCCTTCTTCGCGGTATCAATCGCCTGGTTGCACACGTTTCTGATTCTAACAAAATTCGTTCTGTTAACATCGGTGGGATTGGAGCGCCATTGCTTAAAAGCTCTATTTTTTGCCGCTGTAATCAGCTCGCATTTTTTGTCAAACCAAGGTTTATCAGACGAACTTCGTTTGATGGAATGTGGAATATACATCTCCATCCCCAGAAGAATAATCTCTGACACCGACTCCGCGCAAGCGTTAACATCGGAGTTTCCGAAGCACATCTCGGACCATGGAAAGGATGCGAAGAAATCTCGCATATCGTCCCAGTTAGCGGCCCCATACTTCCATACATGGCGAAGCTGCCTAGGCCGGTCATTCGCTTGGTATGCAAGTGCTTGCGCGACAGATACCAAGCAGTGATCTGAGTTTCCCAGTGGCGCAGAAACCTCTACGGTATAAATACTCGGTTCGGATGTCAAAAACAGATCCAGGGTGTTCGCATAATCGCCTCGGGCATCCGGTATTCGCGTTGGCTCCCCCACGAGTTGAGTCAAGTTGTGGCTTACAGCAAACATCTCCGCCAGCCTCCCAGCCTCGTCGGTTCTCTTAGAATGTAACAACCAGTCGGAATTGTGCACATTAAAATCGCCAAGGACAATAATTTCAGAAGCTGGGTGGTTGATCTGTATCCAGTCAACGGTATATGAAAGATGTTCGAAAAATGTCGCCGGTCGATCGTCATTCGGGGAGCGGTAAAGACAACAAAGAAATTTAACGGAATTCCTCAGTACGACCCTCAACCATATGATGTCCATATTATTGGGTTCCAACGCCTCCATCCTCTGGCAAGCCAGATCGGACCGTGCGAAGACGCAGACACCGCCCTTAAAACGGAATCTCGAATGTAAGTCGTATCCTGAGCAACGAAGATATGTCGAATCAGTTGACGAATCGACCTGGGTCTCAGTTAGGGCAAGGATATCAGGTTTCGTTGTTTGCAAATATTGGTGGACGGCGTTTACATTAGTATTGGTGAAACCGGTGCCCCTGATGTTACAAAATGCCGTCACCAGTCGACCGTGGGCCGAGCCTCGAGAGCTAGCCCGGTTATGCGATGACGAACCTCTCAAAGTTCCATTATTTATCATGATATCTGCATGATGTTCCCCCTGACATTCACTACAACGTTAAGGAACTGAAGTTCGAAGCAAACTCGTTTAAAATTATTAAAATAAATCTAAAAGAACGTCAATATTTGGATGCCTATGAAGTGAGTGGGAAAAAAATGTGTGGACTGAACTACCATCTAAAAGTCGCTGTTGAAACTTAACGAAATCAGGCCATTTTATAAGTGCATACTACATGGAACACATATGATTGTGTTATACGAAAAAATATTAACCTCTAGAAATAATCGCAAAGTTAACTACAAAGAAGATGCTGCTATGCATTTGTTGAAATAACATTCTTCCATTAAAATTCAGTACCGCTTAGCCAAAATTTTATTCACAATCTATCACTGAAATTATTCTTCTCGGTATGGAACTTCACAATTCACATTGTATCAAACGAAATGTATCTGATAAACTTTGGTTTGATAAAAAATGTGAACAGATTGCAGGGGTTAAATATATGGTTTTGAAACAGTGGGAATCACCAGAGCGGAGCGTATCTTGTCGGTATCAGAAATGCTTACAACCAAACAATTGAAATCACGAAGACGCGACAAAGTAACTGTCGTGATTAATTATTTTTTATTAACCTAAAATTTTAGAACTGTCAAAACTCTGTTTAAAGTGTAAGTAAATTGGCGCCTTTTGACGTACACGAAATGACAGAAATAAAAATTGTTGTAAGACTGTGATTACTGAAGGGAGAAGTACTTTTATAAAATTGTAAATAAAAGAACGTCTGTTGAAACAACAATCTGACTGTTTGATAAGTTATTGGTTTTTATTAACTAACAGGTTATGGGCCCAGAGGATGCCCAAAAGTCAGACACGCCAAATTATCAAACAAAAGAAAAGTCAGTCAAGTCAGGTCAGAAATTGTTGTTGCAAAGTCGCAGTGAGAAGTCCAGCAAAGTCACAGTGAGTGTTAGTCAAGTTGTCGAGCCAAGCCGAAATCATCCCAGTCAGTTCAGCCGTGTGTCAGCCAAGTCAACCTATCAACCGCGAGTCCAGCTAAGTCATCGTCAGTGAAGCATCAAGTTGTGAGCAGTGTCAACATACCCTCCAAATGTCAAAGCGCAAGTAAAATTAAGTCAGTAAAACTGCGACAAATAATCAAAATTGTAAAATCTTGCGAAAACAATTTGTAGAGCAACTTTTGAGGTTGGGTTGTTAAAATTTGTTTTGTCCCGAGTCAAAATGGAAACAACAAAGTCGAATATTGAAATGATGTCTGAAGATCGAGACGCTGAAGTAGATTTTGTAGCTTGGCAATTTAAAATTGATTTAAGTCAAAGAAAATCTATGAGTATGTAACTGGTGTGAAATCAAAACCTGAGGCTAAAGTTGATGATGCAAAAGTATTTGAATGATTAGAAAAGGACACTGAAGCTCAAACCGTCATTGGCATAAATGTTAGTAAAGCAATTTCAAAAGGTTTTGACGTCGAAAGAAATGTATGAAAAATTGCAAAACTCGTATGGTAAAAAGTCAGACTATGAAATCGAAGGTTTGCAGCGAAAATTTTTCAGCTTCACATTTGACAGCTCTAAATCAGCTGTTGCAAATTGCAATGATATTCCGCAACTCGCCGAAGATTTAACCTCTCTGGATGGAAATGACTATAAACAATGGACAATGACTTGAATGTTATCAATTCTACCATCTCATCTGTATCACTTTCGAACATCTTAGGACAACGTAGAAGGACGTCAGCGTACAATACCAAATCTGCTTGAAAAGCTGAGACTTGAAGAAGACAGAATCAAGGCACAAGAAGGGTCAAGTGAGTCAAAATCCGGAAACGCCTTGATGATGCAGCAAAGAAAGAAGACGAGACAGCAAAGCAATCAGAAGCCAAACAAACAGAGTGGGGACGCTGCAATCACTTGCTACAAATGTGGGCAGAAAGGACACGTGAAGAAGAAATGCACAAACAGACCGTGTCCAAAGTATTTAGCCTACTGCAGGGGGAATTATCCCTCTTATGTTTGTGGTCAAAATGGACATTTTGCCAGAGATTGCTTGAAGAAAAATGATGACAAGTCAGATAATGAAAGACCAGACAGGAGTGATAGAAGAAACGGAGGTCGGACAGGCAAACTGTACGTTGCCATTGGTTTGTCGAGTGCTGAATTGAAAATCCATCAACAAGGAGCAAATGAAAATTGGTATCAGGACAGTGGTACCATACAACATATGACATCGAACAAAAACTGGTTTGTCAAGCTGAGAGAACTGAAGCAGCCAATCATGGTGACTATGGGAGATTCTCGTCAACTCAAGACCACATCAGTAGGAGACATAAAACTGGAAGCCTACAACGGCGATGAATGGCGGTTGGCGACACTTGAAGATGTACTTTATGTACCTGGTCTGAATTTCAACCTGATTTCTCTCAGTCAAATCATGGATCAAGTTCACACTGAAGAATGTGATAAAGATGTGTCAGTTATCAAGGCAAAGGACAACCAAGAAGTTTTGTCGATGGCTCAGCGTGAGGGAAACTTGTACAAGGTCATGTTACGCAAACCAACCCAGAACAGCAGTCTGATTGCAACTTCGATTGTCACTTGGCATGAGAGGCTCGCACATCAGAATCTGAAGTACGTGAGGGACATTTTGAAGAAAAACAACATCAAGTTTGTAGATGACTGGAACAACCGAGTATGTACAGGATGTATCGATGGAAAGCAGCAACGAGTATCACATCCCAGGAATGAGAAAGTAGCCAAACAACCATTGGATTTAGTTCATGTAGATCTTAGAGCAATGAACGACAGGTCAATCGGAGGAGCGAAGTATTTTTTGATGTTCAAAGATGACTACTCGCACTTTCGAACAGTCTATTACCTGAAGTCTAAGGATCAAGCAGCAGAAAAGTTGAAGATTTATTTGAAGGAAGTCGAAAATCAATTCGAGAGAAGAGTAAAGGTCCTAAGATCTGATCATGGCAAGGAAATAGACAATTTCACTACTCGCAAACGTCTGGAGGAGTTGGGAATCAGGCACACCTTCTCCAATGTTCACACCCCAGAACAAAATGGCAGAATCGAACGAGAAATGAGAACAATTGTGGAATCAGCAAGGTCAGCCATGCATGCGAAGATCTTGAAGGAAACTTTATGGGCAGAAGCTGTAAACTATGCTGTGTTTACAATCAATCAAACTGGAACAAGCTCAATCGTCGGGAAAAGTCCAGCTGGTTTGTGGTATGGTCGTCGCATTGATATTAACAAACTGAAAATCTTCGGATGCGATTGTTATGTATTAATCACAAGTCAGACTAGAAAGAAGTTGGATAAGAAGTCAAGAAAGGCAATCTTCGTTGGATATGATCTTCAATCGTCATTTTACAGAGTTTACATTCCTGGAAGCAGAGAAGTGATTTGTTCGGACAATGTTATCTTCGATGAAGGTGGAACGAAAAGCCAGTCAGGAGGAAAGCCAGTGAAGTCAATTCAAGAGTCAGAAGCAAGCCCGAATGAAGAAGAAAATGAAGTTGGAGAGGAGACTGAAGAGGTTGCTGAGACTCAAACGACAGAATATCAGACTGAAAGTAATTTTGAGAGTCAAATAACTGAAGATGAAGATGAAGAAGTTCCAAAGCAAAAAGACGAGAATGAACAATATCAGAAGAGGGAAGGTCTACGAGATCGTAGCCAAATACTGAAGCCAGGAAGACTCAAGAACTACGTTCTTAACTACGACAACAAGTCAGCCAACGTCGCAATGGTAGGAGAAGTAGAAGAGATTCCAATTTCTGAAGCTCTGAAGGATGAAGGATGGAAGCGTGCAATACAAGAAGAGTTTGATTCCTTGATGAAGATGAAAGCTTGGAAAATTGTAAAATGTCCTGAAAATGTCAAGCCTTTGACATGCAGATGGGTGTTAAGTGAAAAGGGCGATGGAAGATTAAGAACACGTCTGGTGGAAAGAGGTTTTGAACAGGAAGAAGGAATCAACTACACCGAAACGTTCAGTCCAGTCGCTCGTCATGCTTCAATCCGTTTGATGCTGAGTCATACAGCCACCGAGAAGATGAAGCTGGTAGTCTTTGATGGCAAGACAGCTTTCTTACATGGAAAACTGGAAGAGATAATTTACATGCGTCAACCGGAAGGATTCGATGATGGCACTGATGATGTTTGTGAACTCAACAAGAGTCTTTACAGACTGAAACAGGCACCGAGAAATTGGCACGACACTGTGTCAACGTTCTTTGAGGAGAAACTTGGACTGATATGCTGTGATGATGATCCCTGCTTATACTACAACAAAGACAAGACAATTATGATGACCGTATTCGTGGATGACGGACTCATTGCAAGCTGTGATGAAGCTGAAATCTATCGAACATTGAACATCATAAATAGGAAGTTTGAAATCACCTACAGCAAAGAAATTCAGAAGAAAATTGGATACCTTGGAATGGAAATTCAGGTCCGAGAAGCAGGTATCTTTGTCGGTCAATCAAATGACACAAACAGGATCATCAAACGATTCAAGTCAGTCAGTTGCAACCCAAGTTTCACTTCCATCGAGAAAGGTATGGTGACAGACGAAGAGGACAAGGAGAACGATCAGCCGATACCGCCAACTATCCCGTACAGAGAAGCAATTGGAAGTTTACTTTATTTGGCCAGCATCTCTCGACCAGATATCTGTTTTGCAGTCAATTTTTTGAGTCGCTTCAACGGAAGAGCAAAAATGAGTCAGTGGATAATGGTGAGAAGAATTTTTCAGTGTCTGAAGGGAACACCAAACCTTGGCATTTACTTTGATGGAGGAGATCAGCTCGTCGCTTATTCGGATTCTGACTACGGCGGAGATCCTGAGACGAAACACTCAACCACCGGAGTACTTGTGATGAGAGGAGGGCCGATCGTTTGGTACACCCAGAAGCAACGACTAGTGGCAACATCAACAGCTGAGGCAGAGTATCGCGGCAATTGAGTTGTTGGGTCAAGAGAATTGGACTCGAGTTGAAAATTTTGAAGAAAGATGAACCTGCGAAACTACTGATCGACAACCAGGCTGCAATTCAGATGATGCTAAACGCACATGAAGGTAAAACTACAAAAGGAAAGAAACATATAGAAATTACGAGAAGGTTCATACAAGAACATGTCAACAAGACGGTTGCACTGTGGTGTAGAAAGCCACAAAAAATTTTATATTTGGATACAAAATCGGTTACCTGATATTGGGGGAGGACTGCTTCCGTGTCTTAATGTTGTTGCGGCACACGCCCTTAATGAGGCTCCTCAATGGCGTTTCCCCAGTAAAATCGTAGAGTAGGCATCTTACATTAACCACACGAGATTCCGCTGAGTACCACAAATAGTTACTGACCAAATTAATTATTTAAGATCCGGTTGCATATCAAGAACAATATGATTGATAATTATCGACGTCTCACTCGGGTTCACAACCAATGTTCGAGGATTAGGATTGTATCAGAAGCTTTTAGATAGACAATGCAAATTTCACTTCTTCGGAGGTTATTCTAGTTCGTTTTTTCTTTATTACTTTTGTTTTTTTTTTACTTTTCTTTTACATGCAAATTTTACAAATTTTTAACAACACCGATCAATAACGGGGACCACTTCCTGCTTTTCTTTCCTCTTCCCAACTGCACTGAAAAAACGTTTCTTTTTTCTTTTTTCCTCCGTTGTCCAAAACGTCAACAACGGAATTCCAAACCGTATTCAAGAAGAAATATTAACCCTCCGTCTCTCTCGCTCTCCATTCACGTCCACTTCGAAAAACAAATTCGAACTCGAAGAACTGCACGATCCACACCCGAATCGGGGCGTGTTCAAAAACTCACTTCTGGATCGTGCAATTCCTCCACCACCTTACCATCATACTATCTTAAAACAAAATTGTATTAAATGCAAATTATCAAATGATGGTGGTGGCCGACGTACGTAACACACCCCCCCCCCCCCCCCCCCCCCCCACAAGACTGCGTGGCATTCTTAGGAGAGGAATGTCACGCCGGAGAGTGGACGGCGGAGAGCAAACAAACAAACAATCAGTAAACCTACCAACAAATAAATAAATAAATAAATAAATAAATTAGTCGACATGCTTAAGTGTCAATGTTAGTAAGGATTAGGCTACCTATATACTAGGGTTAGTAAAAATAAATAAATAAATAAATAACATTTAACAGGGGAACATTAACTACACAGATTCCCATCTATCGCGGCGGGCCCGACACTGAAACGATGGTCCGACCGAAAGCTCGACCGCCCACACGATCCGGTTAGGACCCCCTCGCTAAGGCGAGGCGATCCCCTCTCGTCCAACCTCTGAAATGTCACCCGGCCGGCGAAAACGTCCCGCTCCTATAAATTTAATTTAATTCTCCTCTTTTATACTCGGTACTTGTCCCGGTCCATGGGTTGGTAGGTCGGGGGTTTTGTCCCGTTTCGGCGGCAAAACCTACCATCACCCGACATTATAGTGTGCTTTCGCACTTTCATATTTGCGATCCAACCCCCAGCACTGGGGTTTGCCTCTGCAGTCTGCGCTGGGACTGCGCCTGCAGCATTAGGCCTGGCCTTAAAGACTTTTCGTCAGACTCTCAAGTTGGTATCCCTCGACGAAGGTCCTTAACAAGGACGAAGATTCCGGAGGGTAACCAGAGTCTGGCCAGCTAGGATCAGGGTCTCCAAGTTACCGGAAGGCTTATCCTTTCCTTATTTGTTTTTTTTTTTATAAAAGGTGTTGTCTATAACTATGTTATCAACGTCCGCTGTTCGGGGTTCATCCAGATGACCACGTGGGTAGCACGTGGTTGAACAGCTTTTCGCAGCCCTCCCCTGTATGGGTAGGGTCTCCGGGCGAGTACCTGCCGCCGTATCGACCTTAACAGGTCCCTTTGGCACGTCTCCCCGTTTGGCTGCCACACGATCAACCCTTCCCGTCTCATAGTTGACAAATTGAATGGAGAATGGCACGGGATTTACGGTCGTTCGGGGAAAAACCAAACAACCACCCGGCCCGTCTACCTTACAATTCCGAGACAGGAAGTCGTACCCCAACAATCCGTCTTCCTCCAAACCCGGCAAGGAGTCTACTATCTGGAAACTGCAGGGAATCTCATGGTGCAACTTGAAATTCCCAGTGCAGCATCCCCTCGACTTGCCTTTGACAAACAGCGCTTGGAGCGTTGTAGATTTATGCACATCCATGCCATATCTAGGATGGAGTGCCTTCAGCTTCAACAGGCTGATCTCAGCGCCGGTGTCCACGATTAGGCGCGTAGGGTTCCTACGGCCAATGTCTAAAGGGAGAGCGACAATCGGGACCTGAGTCGGCGAAAACTGAGAACAGCTGGAGCTGGGTTTCGTTTTTAGTGCGGTCGGGTAGGATCTTGCCGACCCGACCTTGGGGTGTTTCCCGAACTCTCCCATTTTGCTTTATGTCGACACTCTGCCGCCTTGTGAGTGTGTCGACCGCAAAACTCGCACAATGTTCCGCTCCCCCGTTCAGGAATATTCCGCTCGGGAGTCCCACTGGACTCCGAACTAGCGGAACTGGAGCTATTCTTTCTGCCCACTTTGGGCCCAATGCGCCGGGGCTGCCATTCCCGGCTCCCCGCGCTACCTGATGCGGCGTCATGTCTCACATCCGTTTTTGAGGATTTCGAGACCACATCAGTAGGAGACATAAAACTGGAAGCCTACAACGGTGATGAATGGCGGTTGGCGACACTTGAAGATGTACTTTATGTACCTGGTCTGAATTTCAACCTGATTTCTCTCAGTCAAATCATGGATCAAGTTCACACTGAAGAATGTGATAAAGATGTGTCAGTTATCAAGGCAAAGGACAACCAAGAAGTTTTGTCGATGGCTCAGCGTGAGGGAAACTTGTACAAGGTCATGTTACGCAAACCAACCCAGAACAGCAGTCTGATTGCAACTTCGATTGTCACTTGGCATGAGAGGCTCGCACATCAGAATCTGAAGTACGTGAGGGACATTTTGAAGAAAACAACATCAAGTTTGTAGATGACTGGAACAACCGAGTATGTACAGGATGTATCGATGGAAAGCAGCAACGAGTATCACATCCCAGGAATGAGAAAGTAGCCAAACAACCATTGGATTTAGTTCATGTAGATCTTAGAGCAATGAACGACAGGTCAATCGGAGGAGCGAAGTATTTTTTGATGTTCAAAGATGACTACTCGCACTTTCGAACAGTCTATTACCTGAAGTCTAAGGATCAAGCAGCAGAAAAGTTGAAGATTTATTTGAAGGAAGTCGAAAATCAATTCGAGAGAAGAGTAAAGGTCCTAAGATCTGATCATGGCAAGGAAATAGACAATTTCACTACTCGCAAACGTCTGGAGGAGTTGGGAATCAGGCACACCTTCTCCAATGTTCACACCCCAGAACAAAATGGCAGAATCGAACGAGAAATGAGAACAATTGTGGAATCAGCAAGGTCAGCCATGCATGCGAAGATCTTGAAGGAAACTTTATGGGCAGAAGCTGTAAACTATGCTGTGTTTACAATCAATCAAACTGGAACAAGCTCAATCGTCGGGAAAAGTCCAGCTGGTTTGTGGTATGGTCGTCGCATTGATATTAACAAACTGAAAATCTTCGGATGCGATTGTTATGTATTAATCACAAGTCAGACTAGAAAGAAGTTGGATAAGAAGTCAAGAAAGGCAATCTTCGTTGGATATGATCTTCAATCGTCATTTTACAGAGTTTACATTCCTGGAAGCAGAGAAGTGATTTGTTCGGACAATGTTATCTTCGATGAAGGTGGAACGAAAAGCCAGTCAGGAGGAAAGCCAGTGAAGTCAATTCAAGAGTCAGAAGCAAGCCCGAATGAAGAAGAAAATGAAGTTGGAGAGGAGACTGAAGAGGTTGCTGAGACTCAAACGACAGAATATCAGACTGAAAGTAATTTTGAGAGTCAAATAACTGAAGATGAAGATGAAGAAGTTCCAAAGCAAAAAGACGAGAATGAACAATATCAGAAGAGGGAAGGTCTACGAGATCGTAGCCAAATACTGAAGCCAGGAAGACTCAAGAACTACGTTCTTAACTACGACAACAAGTCAGCCAACGTCGCAATGGTAGGAGAAGTAGAAGAGATTCCAATTTCTGAAGCTCTGAAGGATGAAGGATGGTAGCGTGCAATACAAGAAGAGTTTGATTCCTTGATGAAGATGAAAGCTTGGAAAATTGTAAAATGTCCTGAAAATGTCAAGCCTTTGACATGCAGATGGGTGTTAAGTGAAAAGGGCGATGGAAGATTAAGAACACGTCTGGTGGAAAGAGGTTTTGAACAGGAAGAAGGAATCAACTACACCGAAACGTTCAGTCCAGTCGCTCGTCATGCTTCAATCCGTTTGATGCTGAGTCATACAGCCACCGAGAAGATGAAGCTGGTAGTCTTTGATGGCAAGACAGCTTTCTTACATGGAAAACTGGAAGAGATAATTTACATGCGTCAACCGGAAGGATTCGATGATGGCACTGATGATGTTTGTGAACTCAACAAGAGTCTTTACAGACTGAAACAGGCACCGAGAAATTGGCACGACACTGTGTCAACGTTCTTTGAGGAGAAACTTGGACTGATATGCTGTGATGATGATCCCTGCTTATACTACAACAAAGACAAGACAATTATGATGACCGTATTCGTGGATGACGGACTCATTGCAAGCTGTGATGAAGCTGAAATCTATCGAACATTGAACATCATAAATAGGAAGTTTGAAATCACCTACAGCAAAGAAATTCAGAAGAAAATTGGATACCTTGGAATGGAAATTCAGGTCCGAGAAGCAGGTATCTTTGTCGGTCAATCAAATGACACAAACAGGATCATCAAACGATTCAAGTCAGTCAGTTGCAACCCAAGTTTCACTTCCATCGAGAAAGGTATGGTGACACACGAAGAGGACAAGGAGAACGATCAGCCGACACCGCCAACTATCCCGTACAGAGAAGCAATTGGAAGTTTACTTTATTTGGCCAGCATCTCTCGACCAGATATCTGTTTTGCAGTCAATTTTTTGAGTCGCTTCAACGGAAGAGCAAAAATGAGTCAGTGGATAATGGTGAGAAGAATTTTTCAGTGTCTGAAGGGAACACCAAACCTTGGCATTTACTTTGATGGAGGAGATCAGCTCGTCGCTTATTCGGATTCTGACTACGGCGGAGATCCTGAGACGAAACACTCAACCACCGGAGTACTTGTGATGAGAGGAGGGCCGATCGTTTGGTACACCCAGAAGCAACGACTAGTGGCAACATCAACAGCTGAGGCAGAGTATCGCGGCAATTGAGTTGTTGGGTCAAGAGAATTGGACTCGAGTTGAAAATTTTGAAGAAAGATGAACCTGCGAAACTACTGATCGACAACCAGGCTGCAATTCAGATGATGCTAAACGCACATGAAGGTAAAACTACAAAAGGAAAGAAACATATAGAAATTACGAGAAGGTTCATACAAGAACATGTCAACAAGACGGTTGCACTGTGGTGTAGAAAGCCACAAAAAATTTTATATTTGGATACAAAATCGGTTACCTGATATTGGGGGAGGACTGCTTCCGTGTCTTAATGTTGTTGCGGCACACGCCCTTAATGAGGCTCCTCAATGGCGTTTCCCCAGTAAAATCGTAGAGTAGGCATCTTACATTAACCACACGAGATTCCGCTGAGTACCACAAATAGTTACTGACCAAATTAATTATTTAAGATCCGGTTGCATATCAAGAACAATATGATTGATAATTATCGACGTCTCACTCGGGTTCACAACCAATGTTCGAGGATTAGGATTGTATCAGAAGCTTTTAGATAGACAATGCAAATTTCACTTCTTCGGAGGTTATTCTAGTTCGTTTTTTCTTTATTACTTTTGTTTTTTTTTTACTTTTCTTTTACATGCAAATTTTACAAATTTTTAACAACACCGATCAATAACGGGGACCACTTCCTGCTTTTCTTTCCTCTTCCCAACTGCACTGAAAAAACGTTTCTTTTTTCTTTTTTCCTCCGTTGTCCAAAACGTCAACAACGGAATTCCAAACCGTATTCAAGAAGAAATATTAACCCTCCGTCTCTCTCGCTCTCCATTCACGTCCACTTCGAAAAACAAATTCGAACTCGAAGAACTGCACGATCCACACCCGAATCGGGGCGTGTTCAAAAACTCACTTCTGGATCGTGCAATTCCTCCACCACCTTACCATCATACTATCTTAAAACAAAATTGTATTAAATGCAAATTATCAAATGATGGTGGTGGCCGACGTACGTAACACACCCCCCCCCCCCCCCCCCCCCCACAAGACTGCGTGGCATTCTTAGGAGAGGAATGTCACGCCGGAGAGTGGACGGCGGAGAGCAAACAAACAAACAATCAGTAAACCTACCAACAAATAAATAAATAAATAAATAAATAAATTAGTCGACATGCTTAAGTGTCAATGTTAGTAAGGATTAGGCTACCTATATACTAGGGTTAGTAAAAATAAATAAATAAATAAATAACATTTAACAGGGGAACATTAACTACACAGATTCCCATCTATCGCGGCGGGCCCGACACTGAAACGATGGTCCGACCGAAAGCTCGACCGCCCACACGATCCGGTTAGGACCCCCTCGCTAAGGCGAGGCGATCCCCTCTCGTCCAACCTCTGAAATGTCACCCGGCCGGCGAAAACGTCCCGCTCCTATAAATTTAATTTAATTCTCCTCTTTTATACTCGGTACTTGTCCCGGTCCATGGGTTGGTAGGTCGGGGGTTTTGTCCCGTTTCGGCGGCAAAACCTACCATCACCCGACATTATAGTGTGCTTTCGCACTTTCATATTTGCGATCCAACCCCCAGCACTGGGGTTTGCCTCTGCAGTCTGCGCTGGGACTGCGCCTGCAGCATTAGGCCTGGCCTTAAAGACTTTTCGTCAGACTCTCAAGTTGGTATCCCTCGACGAAGGTCCTTAACAAGGACGAAGATTCCGGAGGGTAACCAGAGTCTGGCCAGCTAGGATCAGGGTCTCCAAGTTACCGGAAGGCTTATCCTTTCCTTATTTGTTTTTTTTTTTATAAAAGGTGTTGTCTATAACTATGTTATCAACGTCCGCTGTTCGGGGTTCATCCAGATGACCACGTGGGTAGCACGTGGTTGAACAGCTTTTCGCAGCCCTCCCCTGTATGGGTAGGGTCTCCGGGCGAGTACCTGCCGCCGTATCGACCTTAACAGGTCCCTTTGGCACGTCTCCCCGTTTGGCTGCCACACGATCAACCCTTCCCGTCTCATAGTTGACAAATTGAATGGAGAATGGCACGGGATTTACGGTCGTTCGGGGAAAAACCAAACAACCACCCGGCCCGTCTACCTTACAATTCCGAGACAGGAAGTCGTACCCCAACAATCCGTCTTCCTCCAAACCCGGCAAGGAGTCTACTATCTGGAAACTGCAGGGAATCTCATGGTGCAACTTGAAATTCCCAGTGCAGCATCCCCTCGACTTGCCTTTGACAAACAGCGCTTGGAGCGTTGTAGATTTATGCACATCCATGCCATATCTAGGATGGAGTGCCTTCAGCTTCAACAGGCTGATCTCAGCGCCGGTGTCCACGATTAGGCGCGTAGGGTTCCTACGGCCAATGTCTAAAGGGAGAGCGACAATCGGGACCTGAGTCGGCGAAAACTGAGAACAGCTGGAGCTGGGTTTCGTTTTTAGTGCGGTCGGGTAGGATCTTGCCGACCCGACCTTGGGGTGTTTCCCGAACTCTCCCATTTTGCTTTATGTCGACACTCTGCCGCCTTGTGAGTGTGTCGACCGCAAAACTCGCACAATGTTCCGCTCCCCCGTTCAGGAATATTCCGCTCGGGAGTCCCACTGGACTCCGAACTAGCGGAACTGGAGCTATTCTTTCTGCCCACTTTGGGCCCAATGCGCCGGGGCTGCCATTCCCGGCTCCCCGCGCTACCTGATGCGGCGTCATGTCTCACATCCGTTTTTGAGGATTTCGAGACCACATCAGTAGGAGACATAAAACTGGAAGCCTACAACGGTGATGAATGGCGGTTGGCGACACTTGAAGATGTACTTTATGTACCTGGTCTGAATTTCAACCTGATTTCTCTCAGTCAAATCATGGATCAAGTTCACACTGAAGAATGTGATAAAGATGTGTCAGTTATCAAGGCAAAGGACAACCAAGAAGTTTTGTCGATGGCTCAGCGTGAGGGAAACTTGTACAAGGTCATGTTACGCAAACCAACCCAGAACAGCAGTCTGATTGCAACTTCGATTGTCACTTGGCATGAGAGGCTCGCACATCAGAATCTGAAGTACGTGAGGGACATTTTGAAGAAAACAACATCAAGTTTGTAGATGACTGGAACAACCGAGTATGTACAGGATGTATCGATGGAAAGCAGCAACGAGTATCACATCCCAGGAATGAGAAAGTAGCCAAACAACCATTGGATTTAGTTCATGTAGATCTTAGAGCAATGAACGACAGGTCAATCGGAGGAGCGAAGTATTTTTTGATGTTCAAAGATGACTACTCGCACTTTCGAACAGTCTATTACCTGAAGTCTAAGGATCAAGCAGCAGAAAAGTTGAAGATTTATTTGAAGGAAGTCGAAAATCAATTCGAGAGAAGAGTAAAGGTCCTAAGATCTGATCATGGCAAGGAAATAGACAATTTCACTACTCGCAAACGTCTGGAGGAGTTGGGAATCAGGCACACCTTCTCCAATGTTCACACCCCAGAACAAAATGGCAGAATCGAACGAGAAATGAGAACAATTGTGGAATCAGCAAGGTCAGCCATGCATGCGAAGATCTTGAAGGAAACTTTATGGGCAGAAGCTGTAAACTATGCTGTGTTTACAATCAATCAAACTGGAACAAGCTCAATCGTCGGGAAAAGTCCAGCTGGTTTGTGGTATGGTCGTCGCATTGATATTAACAAACTGAAAATCTTCGGATGCGATTGTTATGTATTAATCACAAGTCAGACTAGAAAGAAGTTGGATAAGAAGTCAAGAAAGGCAATCTTCGTTGGATATGATCTTCAATCGTCATTTTACAGAGTTTACATTCCTGGAAGCAGAGAAGTGATTTGTTCGGACAATGTTATCTTCGATGAAGGTGGAACGAAAAGCCAGTCAGGAGGAAAGCCAGTGAAGTCAATTCAAGAGTCAGAAGCAAGCCCGAATGAAGAAGAAAATGAAGTTGGAGAGGAGACTGAAGAGGTTGCTGAGACTCAAACGACAGAATATCAGACTGAAAGTAATTTTGAGAGTCAAATAACTGAAGATGAAGATGAAGAAGTTCCAAAGCAAAAAGACGAGAATGAACAATATCAGAAGAGGGAAGGTCTACGAGATCGTAGCCAAATACTGAAGCCAGGAAGACTCAAGAACTACGTTCTTAACTACGACAACAAGTCAGCCAACGTCGCAATGGTAGGAGAAGTAGAAGAGATTCCAATTTCTGAAGCTCTGAAGGATGAAGGATGGTAGCGTGCAATACAAGAAGAGTTTGATTCCTTGATGAAGATGAAAGCTTGGAAAATTGTAAAATGTCCTGAAAATGTCAAGCCTTTGACATGCAGATGGGTGTTAAGTGAAAAGGGCGATGGAAGATTAAGAACACGTCTGGTGGAAAGAGGTTTTGAACAGGAAGAAGGAATCAACTACACCGAAACGTTCAGTCCAGTCGCTCGTCATGCTTCAATCCGTTTGATGCTGAGTCATACAGCCACCGAGAAGATGAAGCTGGTAGTCTTTGATGGCAAGACAGCTTTCTTACATGGAAAACTGGAAGAGATAATTTACATGCGTCAACCGGAAGGATTCGATGATGGCACTGATGATGTTTGTGAACTCAACAAGAGTCTTTACAGACTGAAACAGGCACCGAGAAATTGGCACGACACTGTGTCAACGTTCTTTGAGGAGAAACTTGGACTGATATGCTGTGATGATGATCCCTGCTTATACTACAACAAAGACAAGACAATTATGATGACCGTATTCGTGGATGACGGACTCATTGCAAGCTGTGATGAAGCTGAAATCTATCGAACATTGAACATCATAAATAGGAAGTTTGAAATCACCTACAGCAAAGAAATTCAGAAGAAAATTGGATACCTTGGAATGGAAATTCAGGTCCGAGAAGCAGGTATCTTTGTCGGTCAATCAAATGACACAAACAGGATCATCAAACGATTCAAGTCAGTCAGTTGCAACCCAAGTTTCACTTCCATCGAGAAAGGTATGGTGACACACGAAGAGGACAAGGAGAACGATCAGCCGACACCGCCAACTATCCCGTACAGAGAAGCAATTGGAAGTTTACTTTATTTGGCCAGCATCTCTCGACCAGATATCTGTTTTGCAGTCAATTTTTTGAGTCGCTTCAACGGAAGAGCAAAAATGAGTCAGTGGATAATGGTGAGAAGAATTTTTCAGTGTCTGAAGGGAACACCAAACCTTGGCATTTACTTTGATGGAGGAGATCAGCTCGTCGCTTATTCGGATTCTGACTACGGCGGAGATCCTGAGACGAAACACTCAACCACCGGAGTACTTGTGATGAGAGGAGGGCCGATCGTTTGGTACACCCAGAAGCAACGACTAGTGGCAACATCAACAGCTGAGGCAGAGTATCGCGGCAATTGAGTTGTTGGGTCAAGAGAATTGGACTCGAGTTGAAAATTTTGAAGAAAGATGAACCTGCGAAACTACTGATCGACAACCAGGCTGCAATTCAGATGATGCTAAACGCACATGAAGGTAAAACTACAAAGGGAAAGAAACATATAGAAATTACGAGAAGGTTCATACAAGAACATGTCAACAAGACGGTTGCACTGTGGTGTAGAAAGCCACAAAAAATTTTATATTTGGATACAAAATCGGTTACCTGATATTGGGGGAGGACTGCTTCCGTGTCTTAATGTTGTTGCGGCACACGCCCTTAATGAGGCTCCTCAATGGCGTTTCCCCAGTAAAATCGTAGAGTAGGCATCTTACATTAACCACACGAGATTCCGCTGAGTACCACAAATAGTTACTGACCAAATTAATTATTTAAGATCCGGTTGCATATCAAGAACAATATGATTGATAATTATCGACGTCTCACTCGGGTTCACAACCAATGTTCGAGGATTAGGATTGTATCAGAAGCTTTTAGATAGACAATGCAAATTTCACTTCTTCGGAGGTTATTCTAGTTCGTTTTTTCTTTATTACTTTTGTTTTTTTTTTTACTTTTCTTTTACATGCAAATTTTACAAATTTTTAACAACACCGATCAATAACGGGGACCACTTCCTGCTTTTCTTTCCTCTTCCCAACTGCACTGAAAAAACGTTTCTTTTTTCTTTTTTCCTTCGTTGTCCAAAACGTCAACAACGGAATTCCAAACCGTATTCAAGAAGAAATATTAACCCTCCGTCTCTCTCGCTCTCCATTCACGTCCACTTCGAAAAACAAATTCGAACTCGAAGAACTGCACGATCCACACCCGAATCGGGGCGTGTTCAAAAACTCACTTCTGGATCGTGCAATTCCTCCACCACCTTACCATCATACTATCTTAAAACAAAATTGTATTAAATGCAAATTATCAAATGATGGTGGTGGCCGACGTACGTAACACACCCCCCCCCCCCCCCCCACAAGACTGCGTGGCATTCTTAGGAGAGGAATGTCACGCCGGAGAGTGGACGGCGGAGAGCAAACAAACAAACAATCAGTAAACCTACCAACAAATAAATAAATAAATAAATAAATAAATTAGTCGACATGCTTAAGTGTCAATGTTAGTAAGGATTAGGCTACCTATATACTAGGGTTAGTAAAAATAAATAAATAAATAAATAACATTTAACAGGGGAACATTAACTACACAGATTCCCATCTATCGCGGCGGGCCCGACACTGAAACGATGGTCCGACCGAAAGCTCGACCGCCCACACGATCCGGTTAGGACCCCCTCGCTAAGGCGAGGCGATCCCCTCTCGTCCAACCTCTGAAATGTCACCCGGCCGGCGAAAACGTCCCGCTCCTATAAATTTAATTTAATTCTCCTCTTTTATACTCGGTACTTGTCCCGGTCCATGGGTTGGTAGGTCGGGGGTTTTGTCCCGTTTCGGCGGCAAAACCTACCATCACCCGACATTATAGTGTGCTTTCGCACTTTCATATTTGCGATCCAACCCCCAGCACTGGGGTTTGCCTCTGCAGTCTGCGCTGGGACTGCGCCTGCAGCATTAGGCCTGGCCTTAAAGACTTTTCGTCAGACTCTCAAGTTGGTATCCCTCGACGAAGGTCCTTAACAAGGACGAAGATTCCGGAGGGTAACCAGAGTCTGGCCAGCTAGGATCAGGGTCTCCAAGTTACCGGAAGGCTTATCCTTTCCTTATTTGTTTTTTTTTTATAAAAGGTGTTGTCTATAACTATGTTATCAACGTCCGCTGTTCGGGGTTCATCCAGATGACCACGTGGGTAGCACGTGGTTGAACAGCTTTTCGCAGCCCTCCCCTGTATGGGTAGGGTCTCCGGGCGAGTACCTGCCGCCGTATCGACCTTAACAGGTCCCTTTGGCACGTCTCCCCGTTTGGCTGCCACACGCTCAACCCTTCCCGTCTCATAGTTGACAAATTGAATGGAGAATGGCACGGGATTTACGGTCGTTCGGGGAAAAACCAAACAACCACCCGGCCCGTCTACCTTACAATTCCGAGACAGGAAGTCGTACCCCAACAATCCGTCTTCCTCCAAACCCGGCAAGGAGTCTACTATCTGGAAACTGCAGGGAATCTCATGGTGCAACTTGAAATTCCCAGTGCAGCATCCCCTCGACTTGCCTTTGACAAACAGCGCTTGGAGCGTTGTAGATTTATGCACATCCATGCCATATCTAGGATGGAGTGCCTTCAGCTTCAACAGGCTGATCTCAGCGCCGGTGTCCACGATTAGGCGCGTAGGGTTCCTACGGCCAATGTCTAAAGGGAGAGCGACAATCGGGACCTGAGTCGGCGAAAACTGAGAACAGCTGGAGCCGGGTTTCGTTTTTAGTGCGGTCGGGTAGGATCTTGCCGACCCGACCTTGGGGTGTTTCCCGAACTCTCCCATTTTGCTTTATGTCGACACTCTGCCGCCTTGTGAGTGTGTCGACCGCAAAACTCGCACAATGTTCCGCTCCCCCGTTCAGGAATATTCCGCTCGGGAGTCCCACTGGACTCCGAACTAGCGGAACTGGAGCTATTCTTTCTGCCCACTTTGGGCCCAATGCGCCGGGGCTGCCATTCCCGGCTCCCCGCGCTACCTGATGCGGCGTCATGTCTCACATCCGTTTTTGAGGATTTCGAGTCCATGGAGTCGGGTCGCTTATCGCCACCGCTCGACACGGACAATCGTCTCCCATCATCTCCGCCTGCTTTCCGGGAATCCTTCCTCTCCGCGCTACTATTACCGGCGTTCCGATTTCGCCGGCGCTGCCTCCGACGCCCTCTGCGCCTATTTCTCGCGCTTGCCCCAGTCTCCACACGGGTGTCTTGCTCTCGGCTCGCAACAGGTGCTGTTCCGGCGTGCCGCTTGTGGGGAGAACCCTGGGAACTATGTTGTTGTTCCCACCTTTGCCTGTATTCGCACCCGTGCAAGCTATGACCTTGTCGGCCACAAAACTCGCAACAGCACCGGACGCTGAATACTCTGGGGCCTGATGTCGCCGGTCCGCCGCCCGTAGACGGGGGCTGCGGCTCTGGTAGGGCTCTCCGCTGAAACTGTGGTCGCTGATGAGGCGGTTCCTGCCGTGCGAATCCGCCCTGCTGACCTCTACCCCTGTATGTAGTCTGGGGACCGCGCGTCCTCGTCAGACGATCCGGGCAGTCCACTATGTCGTGGCCATACCGCCAACACTCGCGAAGAAGGGAGTGTTCCGTCTTTGTAGACACTCGTCGTATACGTGACCTCTCAGATGGCAAAAATTGCATATGGTCTGGCATTCCAGGGGGTGCGCCGATCGACCAACCAGATCCCTGAACGGATTGTCCCGACCCGATCGATCCTGTGGCACATACGTCCCCTGAGCCAAGCTCTGCGACTCTCCACTCTGGCTCGACATGGTATTTGACCACGCTCCCTCGCCAGAGGAGGCCGGAGCATAGGCACCAGCATCCCGTCGATAATTGAGAGGTCCGCACGACCGCTCCCGAACGAAACTATCCCCCTCCCGTCGACGACTATCAGGCTCTTCGGCCGGCAACACGAATGACACCGCCCGGGGATTTAAACTCGACAACACCGGCGCCGGTGCCGCGGTACAATCCCCAAAAGTGGAGGAAGGGCCATCTATAAAAGTCGAAGAGCTTCCTAGTCCTACATCTAATGATTCAGACGCTGGATCGGCGATTCCGGGCCGCGCATCCACAAACAAGTCGTCCTGCCTCAACATTTCCCTTCGAGCTCGCTCAAATCCAGTTAGATGGTCCACCAGGCTTCGAAAAGGGACATTCCCCACCGTGAGAAGGAAGTGCTTTAGTCCTTCCTCCCTCAGACCCCTTACCAACACCGGTTTGGCCATGCCCTCAAGCTGACTGGCGAAGACGGACCTACCCTGGCGACCATAAAAGCGCTCAGCTGCCTCCTCGCACCGTACCACGGCCCGCTCCACTCGGGAAACGAAACCTGTGGCATCCTCGGAAGGAAGTTGTCGCATTTTGGAAAGTTGCGCACACAACTCCTCATACGACACCCGGGGTTCGTAGGCCTCTCTAAGACGCTGTTCCGCTTCAAGGAATGTCGTGGGTGGTCTCTCCTCGAACATCCGATAGGCCTCGCCGCTCAGCCTAGAGGGCAGCCACCGGAGGAAGGTATGTTCCTCCTCCACCGCCAGCCCATCCAAGGTCCTTCTACAGCCCTTGAGAAACGAAGAGAGTCTCTCGGCCGTATCCGGGCCTTCCTGTCCCGAAAACATGGGGACCGCCTTCGACACAAGGTCGAAAACCCTATCTGTGCCCAGCATGGTCCGTACAGGACATGGTTGTGGGCCCAGTTTAAAATACGAGGGCATCGGCGTGTCCTCCATGCTCCCGACAGGCTGTTTACCGACGGTGGGAGGGGGGCGCGCTGGCGATCGGTCGTCCACAAATTCGTCCCTCGAACCATGGAGCGCCTCCGGATCCACCTCGTCAACCGGCGGCTCGGGAAATGCCTCGGGTCGTGCCCGGGCAGGGGTGCCCTCTCGGACATCTCTCTGACGTTGCCTTGTTTGCATCTGCCGGCCCTCTAACCAAACTCAAAATTTCTCTCCACCAAACCCGGAACCCCGACAAGCCCTATGGCCAACAGTAACACCGGGAAAAACAATGGTCCAAGCCCCGAGATCCAACAAGAAATACAGCAACAAACACCACACCTCCAACGTATATCGGACACAAACCCACAACGTCTGAGCCGATAGTGCTTTATCTCGAAATCTTCGACCGCTAAAGGTCGCCCACGAATCGAGGGGGCTGAAAAACAACAAGGAATACGATTTCCACCACAAATAAACAAACACTCCCAAGGAACACTCACACCAACCGCAGCAACAAACGGCAGACCACGCAAGAGACGCCACAGAACAAACAACAATGACACCGCTCGCGAAGAGAGAGAGAGAGAGAGGAAAGGAAAAACCTCAACGTGCCACCCGTAGCGCAGAAAAACAATATCCACCCTATTGCAAACTTTGTAACATAGAGAAAAATTTTTAACGCGACGATGAAGTAATAATACCAAAAATTACACACCACGAATACAACGCGCAGCTGAAAAAAAAAAAACAAAAAAAAAAGGAAGAAAAGCAGATTCCCGGTTCCAAAATAGAAAGGCAACAATATCAAACATAAATTCGTAAATGAAATATAAATATAAATAACAAAGATTAGGGCTACGAGTAACAATAAATATGCCCCAATAAAATATTCCAAACTGTTAACATTCAACATATCACTTGCAACTAAAACATTTTAACAATTATCGATACTATTGGCAAAATACAATATTAACAGCAAAAAGAACCAAAAAAAAAAAATTTACACAAAAAATTTCCTTTGTTAGCTGCTTCACTGCTACGTTGGATTCTTCTGGATATGGCCACCAGCTGATGACCTGGTCGAACAATCGATGACCTCCTTGTGTTTCTCGCTAGACTTGGTCTTTGTCTTTGCTTTAGGCTCAGTTGGCTTCACTATGACTGGAGGCTCGTCTTCGCCAGCTGATCCTCCCATTGGCGCTGGTTCTGTTATGGCGGCAGTAATGGGAGCCGCAACTCGATTTTTCCTTCCCGTCGATCTCTTAAGCACAGTTTGGCGCTGTACTTTTGTCTTGGCAGTAGTTGCCGTTCTCTGGCCGCTGCTAGATTTGCCGAGAAATTTCGATGATCCAATTGTGGTGTTTTAAAAGTATTTTTAATTCTCCTTCAGCGATTATATTGTTCCTTGGTCCTCTCCAGCGAGTTGTGTTGTAATATACACATTTGCGGATAGCGATCTTATTTCAAAACACAATCACCATCCTGTCCGCAGCGCCAGTTTGTGGTGTAGAAAGCCACAAAAAATTTTATATTTGGATACAAAATCGGTTACCTGATATTGGGGGAGGACTGCTTCCGTTTTTTAATGTTGTTGCGGCACACGCCCTTAATGAGGCTCCTCAATGGCGTTTCCCCAGTAAAATCGTAGAGTAGGCATCTTACATTAACCACACGAGATTCCGCTGAGTACCGCAAATAGTTACTGACCAAATTAATTATTTAAGATCCGGTTGCATATCAAGAACAATATGATTGATAATTATCGACGTCTCACTCGGGTTCACAACCAATGTTCGAGGATTAGGATTGTATCAGAAGCTTTTAGATAGACAATGCAAATTTCACTTCTTCGGAGGTTATTCTAGTTAGTTTTTTCTTTATTACTTTTGTTTTTTTTTACTTTTCTTTTACATGCAAATTTTACAAATTTTTAACAACACCGATCAATAACGGGGACCACTTCCTGCTTTTCTTTCCTCTTCCCAACTGCACTGAAAAAACGTTTCTTTTCTCTTTTTTCCTCCGTTGTCCAAAACGCCAACAACGGAATTCCAAACTGTATTCAAGAAGAAATATTAACCCTCCGTCTCTCTCGCTCTCCATTCACGTCCACTTCGAAAAACAAATTCGAACTCGAAGAACTGCACGATCCGCACCCGAATCGGGGCGTGTTCAAAAACTCACTTCTGGATCGTGCAATTCCTCCACCACCTTACCATCATACTATCTTAAAACAAAATTGTATTAAATGCAAATTATCAAATGATGGTGGTGGCCGTCGTACGTAACAGCACTCGAACACGTTGAAAGTGCCAGCCAGCTTGCAGACATATTCACGAAACCATTGTCACGAAAAGTATTTAAAAGTCAGCGTTGTAAAATAATTAAGAAGGAGTGTTGTGATTAATTATTTTCTATTAATCTAAAAGAGTTTTGACAGTTCTAAAATGTCAGAACTGTCAAAACTCTGTTATAAGTGTAAGTAAATTGGCGCCTTTTGACGTACACGAAATGACAGAAATAAAAATTGTTGTAAGACTGTGATTACTGAAGGGAGGAGTACTTTTATAAAATTGTAAATAAAAGAACGTCTGTTGAAACAACAATCTGACTGTTTGATAAGTTGTTGGTTTTTATTAACTCACAGTAACCAACAAACTATTTGATTTCGATCATGTCCTTTCTAGTATATTAGCAACAACTTAAGTTGATCCTCTTTTTTTCTCTTAGTGTCGGGCAACGGGACACTAGCCATGGATTCAAGGGACGAAGCTAATGTTTTTGCAAATTTATTTTCTGTTTTTTCGAACCACCTGTGGTTTCATCGGCACACTCTTTAATGCCGGGTGTGAAGTTTTGCCCATGTGCGGATCAGCGCATTCTCCACAGATTGAATTGCAAGAAAGCAACCGGACAGGATTGACTACCAGCAATAGTCCAATAACTGTTACCGGTTCTTAGCAAACTTTATGAGTGACACATGAAATCTTTCCCAACTGTGGAAAAACCGCTCGAATTCTATCAATCCCAAAGAAAATGTGGAAAATTTCCGCCCAATAACAGAAAGGCTGTATATATTGCCCACGGCGATGGAAAAGTTAAGCTTAGTTAATTAAATATTTAGAACGCAACGGATGTGTAATGATCGCAACAGGCGATCTACAGGATATTTTTTGATTGTTGTGTCTGACATCTGGACATTTATAATTGAAAAATACGGTGAATCAAGAACAGTCGCCTTGGATATCTGCAAGGATTTGAACCGCGTCTGGCACAGATCATTACTAAGTAAGCACCATTCTTATGGAGTGTGCCAACTTGCGGCTGAATGAAGATTGCCTTGCAAATTGATTAATTTGGTTATTGTAGACCACGTGTATTCGGATTTGTTTTCTATAAAAACCACCTTGATATTCATGATATTATTCCAAGTAATTTGGTTTATTCGTGTCGCGGGTGGAAATTCAATGATGCCACCAATTTTCAGTTCATATCTCAGCGTGACGTAAATATCTGTACCAAAACTCATCAAGAAAACTATAGAACTCCTTTCGGTCCTGAGTGTTTTCCGAGCGCTACAACTTACAATTGTTCAAAAACAACAGTTGTCTAATACGGCCTCAAGGCGTTGACTGGGCACTATAGGCGCGCCTTTCCTAAGAGAAGTATGTATAAAAAAACGCATCACTGTGCACATATTTCAATTAAATGCACTGGCGACTTATTAAAAAGATTTGTCGTCGCAGCATGGATTGAAGATTAGAAAGGGGTGACATTTAACTCTTGACGTTTCTGGTCAACATATGTGTCCGTAAAATAAGATCTTTAAGGTGCAGGAGAGCACGAGAAACGTTTTTACGTCAGATTCGTAAATGTCGACGAATCGCTTGGTTACCTTCTTTCCAATCCCCACGTAAAAGAGTACGCTGCGATGCTTTGTCTTGACTGAGCTGCTCTTGATGATGGAGCTCCCGCTTGCTTTTTCCATCAGGTGTGAGTTACGTGCAGTGATACGTTTTTTGAGAGTCAGACTACTACCCTCTATTGACCTTTCTCGTTAGTTATAGAAAATCTTTGGGGCACAATATATGCACGTCAAAAACGTGCGACATTAGGTCAGAGAGTTCAAGAAGAGATGTACGGAAGACCATGGCGAACAGCGTTCCGGTTAGCCTTCGGTTTCGGGCGAAACAACTGTGAAGGTGGAAACAAAATTGCTTGAATATCGGCGTGTGATGGTGGGGTGTACAAATTGATCCCTAACCTCAGTATGATTGGCCAGATTTTGTGGGAACATTTGCATCAACGCCTAAGGTGGATCCACAAAATGTTTACCAAAGGTCACAAACGGAAACATACACAAGTGGCCCGGGACTTCCCTGAGCTCTACGCAAGGAATTTTGTATTCAATACACTCCGACGAAACCCAGGTACACTATACGGCACCTGATACTAAGGAAAGGTCTCGTCAGTGACAATATTCGTATTCCCCGAACCTGCGAAAGTTCAAACAAACATTGTCTGCCGGCAAAGTTATGGTCATTGTGTCCCAGGACAGAAAATGTGTATTGTTGCGTGAGTGTATGCCGTTCAGCCCTACAATAAACGGCGATCGCTATTGTGGGACTTTAAAAAAACTTCCCTGCCATTCAAAACAAAAGGAAGGAAACCCTGATGAAAGGAGTGCCATTACGGCAATGTTCTACCCTCTATAGCCCGTGCAACAGGCGATTTCCTGATCCAATCTGGACGAGACATAATCACACTGTAGTTCTTTGATGATGTTTCCACCACAAATTGCAAGTCCATTCGTCTGTCAAGGATTTTTCACCGCATGCCGAACGTTATCTAATTTCTTGTATGTAATGAAATACAAATATTCAAAATTTCCAGCCACGCCTAGAATATTTCAAATTTTCCTAGGATCCATTTACTCATCTTTATTTTCATCGGAAAAGATTAATTTGGTTTTGATCTCTGTCCCTGCGGAATGCCCTTTGTTGACGCTACTATCTCTAAACTACAATGTTTTAGTTTATAGCTATTAAGAATGATAAGAAGCTGTTACAATTAATTAAAGAGACAGTATGATAAGAGCTCCTATGATTTATTGCCATCCATAATAAACTTCTTCGTATGCCGGGTAGTATAGGCGGTATGCGTACTAAAATAGTTACAATTATTAAGAGAAATCAATTATCACATAAAAAATCAGCGAAATTTCTTGTGTGCTCTCAGTCACAAGCACAGATGTAGCAATAAAATAAATTAAGGAAATAAAGAAAGACGTTAATTGCGAATGGGGGTGATGTTAATTTTCTTTTTAGTTTTATATTACATTTTTATGTGTAATAAAAGGTGTGCTCAAATTCGTGAAAGATTTAAATTTTATACAATTTATGTAGTAAAGAGTTGCAACGAAAAAAAAAACAAGAAGGTAATTAAAAATTGCAGTACTTTATGAAAGAATAATACGTCTTCATTGGTGACCAATATTTTAAAAACAATGAAGATTTAGCACCTATGATTGGAAATTTTTGTACGAAATATTGCGATTTAACTTCATCATCAACATCATCGGCACTACAAACTGGACCCGGTTTTGCCCTGTGAGTAGGGCGTTAGAATATACTCACAGATAGGCCAGCTTGTCGTAAGAGGCAACTAAAGGCCGAGTGGTAGCCGGGGTCCCAACGCCCTGTGCGCCCGGTGAAATACCACCCCATCAAGCTATAGGTTCCGTGAAATGGTTGGGAGAAATCCCTGGCTATCTTTCGGAGCTTGGCTGATGGACCGGTTCGAGAAAAGGTTGGTTAGGTGGTAGTCGGTCCCAATGTGAGATACCACCCCGTCACGCTGTACATTCCGCGATATCGCCGAGAGAAATCTTCGACGGTGTTTCGGATGTGTGGCTGATGGCCCGGACTGACACGGGGATAAGTCATGATGGTGCCTTCTGATATAAAGAACTCCGGTGGTAAACTAGTCTCCCATTCGGATCTCCGGGGGGGACTATGTCAGGGAGAACATCATGCAGATATCATGATAAATAATGGAACTTTGAGAGGTTCGTCATCGCATAACCGGGCTCGCTCTCGAGGCTCGGCCCACGCTCGACTGGTGACGCCATTTTGTAACATCAAGGGCACCGGTTTCACCAAAATCAATGTAAACGCCGTCCACCAATATTTGCAAACAACGAAACCTGATATCCTTGCCCTAACTGAGACCCAGGTCAATTCTTCAACTGATTCGACATATCTTCGTTGCTCAGGATACGACTTACATTCGAGATTCCGGTTTAAGGGCGGAGTCTGCGTCTTCGCGCGGTCCAATCTGGCTTGCCAGAGGATGGAGGCGTTGGAACCCAATAATATGGACATCGTGTGGTTGAGGGTCGTGCTGAGGAATTCCGTTAAATTTCTTTGTTGTCTTTACCGCTCCCCGAATGACGATCGACCGGCGACATTTTTCGAACATCTTTCACATATCGTCGACTGGATACAGATCAAGCACCCAGCTTCTGAAAATGTTGTCCTAGGCAATTTTAATGTGCACAATTCCGGCTGATTGTTACATTCTAACAGAACTGACGAGGCTGGGAGGCTGGCGGAGATGTTTGCTGTAAGCCACAACTTGACTCAACTCGTGGGGGAACCAACGCGAGTGCCGGATGGCCGAGGCGATTATGCGAACACTCTGAATCTGTTTTTGACATCCGAACCGAGTATTTATCCCGTAAGAATTCTGCGCCACTGGGAAACTCAGATCACTGCTTGGTATCTGTCGCGCAAGCACTTGATACCAAGCAAACAACCGGCCTAGTCAGCTTCGCCATGTATGGAAGTATGAGGCCGCTAACTGGGACAACTTGCAAGATTTCTTCGCATCCTTTCCATGGTCCAAGGTGTGCTTCGGAAACTCCGATGTTAACGCATGCGCGGAGTCGGTATCAGAGATTATTCTGCTCGGGATGGAGATGTATATTCCACATTCCATCAAACGAAGTTCGTCTGATAAACCTTGGTTTGACAAAAAGTGCGAGCTGATTACAGCGGCAAAAAACAGAGCTTTTAAGCAATGGTGCTCTAATCCCACCGATGGTAACAGAACGAATTTTGTTAGAATCAGAAACGCGTGCAACTAGGGTATTGATACTGTGAAGCAGGCTCACAACGACAGGGTGATCAATAAGCTCCTTCGGTGCCCAACTGGTTCGCGCTCCTTCTGGTCAATGGCAAAAGCTGTCAGCGGTAACTTTGCATCCTCTTCTTTCCCTCCGTTGGTGACAGACAGCGGGACGTTAGTCACGAATTTAAGGGATAAAGCTTATGTATTCGCAAATTTATTTTCGGCGAATTCAAACCTCGATCCAGGCCTTTTGGAGCCACCCGTGATCTCGCCGGTACAGTCTTCCACGTGGGATGTGAGATTTCGTCCGCGCACTATTCAACGCATTCTACGTGAACTGGATTGTAGGAAGGCAACCGGCCCGGACGGAATACCAGCAATAGTCCTTAAGAACTGTGCTCCAGAACTATCGCCGGTTCTTGGCAGGCTCTTCCGCTTATCTTATGCACGGAGGACCTTTCCTGCTTGCTGGAAAATCGCTCGAGTTCAGCCAATCCCAAAAACCGGAAAAAAGTGTCTCCCACAAAGTTACCGTCCGATAGCATTACTGTCTATTTTATCTAAGGTAATGGAAAAAGTCATCAATACAGAGTTAGTTCAGTATTTGGAGTGCAACGGACTCCTGAATGATCGTCAATACGGATTCCGTGGCAGGCGGTCCACGGGAGACCTTTTGACACTTATAACCGATATATGGACATCTGCGATTGAACGGCATGGTGAGTCAAGGGCGGTCGCATTGGATATTTCCAAAGCTTTTGACCGCGTCTGGCACGGGGCATTGCTGAGCAAACTTCGTTCATATGGACTTTCCCAACAGCTTTGCGACTGGACGAGGAGCTTCCTCGAGAATCGATCGATCCGGGTTGTTGTGAACGGGGAGTGCTCGGATCTGTATCCTGTTAATTCGGGGGTGCCCCAATGTTCTATTTTGGCTCCAATCTTGTTCTTGCTTCACCTAAATGATTTGTTGGAGACAACGGATAACAAAGTGTTCAGTTTTGCGGATGATAGTACGCTTGTTTTCTCCTTTTCGAGTGATCGCCTGATTGGTGCATCAATGTCACACCAGCTGAGATGTAGACAGATTGACTCTCTGAATCGCGATCTGGATAAAGTCCTGCAGTGGGGAAAGGCCAATCTTGTCGACTTCAACGCAACGAAGACCCAGTATACAACATTCACAAAGAAAACTGGATCATCGGTTCCACAGCTGATGGTGAATGGCCGGGCCCTCAAGGCTGGGGAAAGTTTGAAATTGCTCGGCGTCACGGTCTGTGGGAATGTATCATGGCATAAAAAAGTGTCGAGCATCGCCAGGTCAGCCTCAAGAAAACTGAGTTATTTTTTTAGAGCCAAGAAATATTTTACTCCGGCCAAACTTCTTCTCCTATATAAATCCCAAATTAGACCCGCGCTCGAATATTGCTCTCATGTTTGGAGCTCGGCTCCTAAACATACCCTCGATACTTGAGAGCATACAGAGACGAGCGATCCGCCTGATCGGGGACTCCGCGCTGACGTCGGGACTACAGTCGCTATCACATCGAAGGCGCATAGCCGACCTCTGTCTGTTTTACAGATATTATCACGGATACTGTTCTTCAGAGATTCGTAGTAATGTTCCATACTATTCGGTTTATATGCGCTCCACAAGACAAACCGACGGATCGCACCCATTTGTGGTTCATCTCCCGACGGCGCGAACATCCCTGCATCAGAACTCGTTCCGTTACAGAGCGGGGAAGCTGTGGAACTCCCTTCCCACGCGAGTGTTCCCGGAGCGTTACAACCTGCAACAGTTCAAAAAGAACTGCAACAGTTATTTGATGGCATCTTGGGGTGCCCGCTCGGCGCTATAGGTTCGCCTCTCCCGAGAGAAGTTTAATAAAAAAAAAAATTTAGTAAGTCTGTCACCGGTATCCGATCTTTATCCGAGACTTGTTAAATTGTCCATAATAATTTGTTTTTCCTGGCAAGGTTAATATCCTTGCGCCAACCTTTCTCAGTATGGATTTATCTTCATAAAGTGTAAAAACTTAATATAAGCGGGGCTAAGGAACTTGCTGATTTGTACATTCAAAGTAATGCAGATGTCGATTTCATTCTTTTTCCATCATCAAGTATAACATTTAAAGTTTATTTATTTAATTGTTCTACTTACTTTTATTAGATGAGCCTAGGTCCTGGTAAGATAGTTTTAAGCCCCGCGCAATGGAAGTCTTATATACTGCACTCGAATCTGCCTATCCTCTGAATAACCTTTGCTTCATAGCGCCCAATTCGAATCAACAGAGTCTTTTGTTCCATCCTGTACAAACATTCAGTGAGACTGGTTCAATAAGTGATCTTAAACATTTTGACTAACCTCCAACAAATCACTGACTACGTGGGAGTATTGATATTGATGACAGGTTTAGTACATCAATTCGGCACAGTGGTCAAGAATTTGACATTCCGGGAAACAGATTTTCACAAAAGATTTGCATCATCAGTGTTATAACATTGAATCACTCTGAAAACGCACGACCATGAGAGTTTGTTGAACCACGAGTACTGAGAAGCAATGCAACGTGTCCCCGATCAGCGCGGATTTTGGGGTTGGGATATCATCAGGCCATTTCTCATCATGGTGCTATATAAATATCAATACCCTAAATTGCGAGATATAACTACATGTGTTTTTAATTGCACGGATTTGCATGTCATATAGCCCACAAAGCAATCCAATTAGTGCATATGCTATTTACCGATTCAGGAATAAGATTTGGTCAATGCCTCTGGGCATCTTTTTTGAGTCTAGGATTTTAAAATTTTAAAATGGTGCGTAAAACGTACATTGTGAATTGGTAACGACTTTGAAATGTAAAATGTTATTCACTTTGTTTTTGACATTTGTGAAATTGACACAACGCCAAATTGGGCGAAACACGATCAAGAAACGCAGAACATCTCTTTTATCGGAAACCCAACACGGTCACTATTCAGCCAACCTTCAAACGGTACGAATCTAATTGTCTTCCCGCATTACGCGACCCAGCAGATATACCAAATACCTGAACAATAAAGTATCCGAGAAAGGTTGGCGCAAGGCTAATAACCTTGCCCGGAAAAACAAATTATTATGTACAATTTAACAAGTCTCGGATAAGGACCGGATACCGGTGGAGAAACTTGCTAAATAAGTCCAAGACCGGATCCCGGTTGTAATGCCGATGATGATGATGATGATTAACCAATAAAGTACATTTTGTTTTACGTGTCGTGCTTTGTTTTGTTAAAAGTGACAGTAGCAGTGAACATACATATAAAGACCATCATCATCATCATCATCATCATCATCGGCACTACAACCGGACATATAAAGACCAGATAACAATAATTGTGTTGCGAAGATATTCGATGGAGTGTCGAAGAAAGGAAATTGCGCGCATTAAGTGAAATAAGAACGGTAGCGTTTGCGTTTGTTGTGTTAATGTGTGTGTACCGCTTGCTCCGACCTGAACAATGAAGAGGGAATCAAAACAAAGAGTAGAATATTAAAATGCAAAATAAGCCTATTAAAACGCTCTTCGTGCACTAAATCGAAATTGAAATCGGCAAAAAAAAATTAAAGAGAGTGAAATAAATAACATAATGTGACGCATATGACAATCAGTACTAGAATATTCTAGAAAGTTCGAAACAAAGTACAAGAATGTTTTAGAAAGTATTGGAAAACGGGAGACTATGAACAGTAGAAATTTAGAGGCTATGGAACGGACGGAAACGAAACGCCGAATCAGAATGAGGAAAAACGGTATAAATACCTCGCACACAGATCAGGAAGACAAGTAAGACGTAGGAAGTAAGCAGTCAAAGACGCGATAAGTAAAGAAATCGTTAAGTGTACGGAAAAGTAACGGCTGTTATTAACAGACTAATAAAGTGTCACAATAATTCAAAATCGATTTAACGGCTCTTATTTATTAAAGATAATTAATCCAGCAAACCCTAAGCTCACAACTATTGGTGTCAGAAGTGGGATTAATTATTGGTGAAGTAAATAAGTCTGTGAAAGTGTGTTGTGACGATGTCAGATCGACATTTGGAGGATCTTCGCGTTCCTGAGTTGAAGAAGGAACTTCAGGATCGGAATCTGGATAGCAGAGGACAGAAGCAAATTCTTCGACAGCGTCTGCAAGCAGCAATGGAGGAAGAGGGTATCGATGTCGACACATATGTTTTTACGATTGTGCCAGACTGTTCGGATGAAGAAGAAACAGCGAGTTAGGATGGTGCCGATGTGACGGAGAAGAGTTCGCCACAGTTGGGCATTTCGGAGATGTTCAGGATGATGATGAATGGACGCGCAAGCTGCAGATGTTAATGCAAAGTTGGATGCCCAAAATTCAAAATTCGACGCACAAGCTGCAGATCTGAATGTGAAACTGGGTGCCCAAACGCAGTGGATGAAATGTAATTTTCAACACTTTGAGGAAGAAATTCAGTCAAAAATTCGAAACGAAGTAGAAAATCTGGAACTAAAAAACGAAGCTGAATTTAAAAAAGTCACCGATGAAATAACGCGAATCGAAAAAAGACTTGAGTGTGTTGAGAGAAATAAGACATCGCCTAGCGATCAACATGACTACAAAGATACAAGGATGCAATCGCCAACCTTCGATGGAACGGGACCCTTCTCCGTATTTATACGTCAGTTTGACGCCGCGGCCAATTATAATAAGTGGTCGGATGGTCAAAAGTCAACATCACTAATCTTGTCACTCCGCGGGGCGGCTGCAGAATTGCTACAAACCATACCAGCAGAGAAGCAAACAGACTTTCAAGCGGTAAGAGATGGCCTTGAAGCTAGGCATGGAGAGAACCACATGCAGCGGGTCTACCGCATGCAACTGCGGAGCAGAACGCAGGAACCTGGAGAAAATCTTCAACAGTTGCAGGCAGATATTGAGCGATTGGCAAACTTGTCTTATTCAAATATGACTAAGGAATTTCTGAAAGAGGTAGCAATGGATGCATTTATAAACGCACTCCAAGATCGGGACTTGCAACAAGCCGTTCGTTTGGCGGGAAAGAAGACGACTAATGAAATACTGGCGTTCGCATTGGCATATGAATCTGCTAAACTGGCTACCAGGAGTACATATAGAGTCCGAGAATCGTCCGTCCAGGAATGTTCCTGCCAAAGAATCGGCCATGTACAACGGAGAACCCCGAGACCTGATACCAGGTGTTGGACATGCGGCGAAGTGGGCCACATCTCTGTTGACTGTAGGAAACGTCGACGAATGAATGAAACACCAATTGAGAATTGTTGTTCATGCACTAATCATAAGAGGAGACTATCAACGGACCAACCTGAAGGCAATAGCTCGGGGAAACTTGTAGGGGCAGACTTTATGGGGCGAAAGTCGCCTGGTGGAATGTGTAGCCCCAGCATCGTAACTGTATCACAACTCCAACGGGATAACCAAAGTTTAGTTATAACTACGATTGTTAATGCAAGGACAACAACAGTGACAATCAACACTGGAGCAACGAGATCCATAATTCGGCCGGATGTCGTCGGCAAAATAACCCTTAATAAAAATAGAAGATACGCTTTGAAGACTGCCACAGGAGAATGTTCTACATAGCCGAAAGCCTTAGTCGCTAGTGCTATTAGTTTTAAGTTACCATGTAATTTACTTGCATTGTAATAAATAATAATAATAATAATAATAATGTTCTACAGTCTACGGAGAAGTCGAGAGTATAATAGTGCTGGGCAATATTTCCATCTCCCACCAATTTTTGGTTACCGATATTACGGACGAATGCATTCTTGGAATGGATTTCATAAAGGAGCACCAAGTTGTTCTAGATATCGGTCAAAGAACACTGCGAATTGGTAACTTGAAGGTTGCTATTACACTGCAGGACGAACAATTGCGAAGACTTAAATGTTATGTGCGTGAGGGGGATGAGATCCCAGCTCGTTCAGACTCGGTAATTTGGACCAGTCTCGAGAGTGATCCCGGTGACAATCGATTTTACATCACCGAAACTGTACAAAATCAGCGTAAGGGGAACATCCTTGTTTGGAAAGCCCGTATCGAGGCGAAGAAGCACATCTTACCTGTCAGAGTACTAAATGCATTTGTTTGTGTTGAAGTGGTAAGCCTTGTATGACGTTACCCTTGTTGGTGACCCCTGCTATCGAATCCGTGCCATCCCCGCGTATGCATGTAACTTAGAGAGTCCGCAAGGGACCAGTAAGTTAAGAAATAAGATAACATAAGCTAGAGTTTAATCATTTTTGTCTAGCAAGTAAGTAAATTATAATAATAGGAAGAAATAAAAAATATCTATAAAAAAAAAAAAAAAACTACTAAATGCATCCAAGAAGCCGGTCGCAATAAGAAAAGGAGAGGTAATCGCAGAATGTGCACCCGTATCAATGATAAGCTCAATTCAGACTAGGGGAGAGGACCATTCAATTCAACAGCCCTCTGGCGCATCCTCTGTGGTTGATGAGCTGATGCCCCAGAAAATCGGATTAACAGATAGAGAAAAGGCAAGCGTAAATCACTCCTGAACGATTTTTCTGATATTTTTGTGACATGAAATTATGAATTCGAACGCACCGGTATAGTTAAACATCGCATTGACACGGGTGAATCAAGATCTATAAGACAGCCACCTCGTCGACTACCGTTGGCCAAACAATCAGAAGTAGGCAACATGATTCGCGAGATGGAAGAGCAAGGAGTCATCGAGAAATCATCGAGCCCATGGGCTTCGCCGGTAGTGCTCGCCAAGAAGAAGGATGAGACAACTAGATTTTGTGTTGACTACCGCCGGTTAAACGACATTACGAAGAAAGACAGTTACCCACTCCCTCGAATCGACGACACATTAGATACCCTTTCTGGAGTTCAGTGGTTTTCAACATTGGACCTAAAAAGCGGTTAATGGCAAGTGGCAGTGAAGGAGGAGGACAAGGAGAAGACAGCGTTTACTACCGGAAACGGACTTTATCAATTCAACGTGATGCCTTTTGGATTGTGTAATGCTCCAGCAACGTTTGAACGATTAATGGAAAGTGTTCTACGGGGACTTACATGGAAGACGTATCTTGTGTACTTGGATGATATCATCGTTGTTGGAAGGAATTTACCAGAACACATCAATAATCTCCGCTCCGTCTTCGAACGACTAAGACAGGCCAACTTAAAGCTCAATTCGAAGAAATGTGAACTCTTCCAAAGGAGAGTAAAATTCCTGGGACACATCATTTCATCTGCAGGAGTTCAAACGGACCCTGATAAGATAGCAGCTGTCCAAGAGTGGCCTACTCCAGAAGATAAGTAAAAGTTAAGAAGCTTTATGGGACTAGCCACATATTACCGACGGTTTGTTAAAGGTTTCGCCAATGTGGCTAAAAATCCAAACCGAACTAACGGGTAGAGACAAGAAATGCAATTGGACAGAAAAGTGTGAGGCAGCATTCAATACATTGAAGGCCGAGTTATGTAACACTCCAACATTGGCATTCCCAAGATCGGATCGCCCATTTATATTGGATACTGATGGAAGTAACACAGGAATTGGAGCAGTGTTGTCACAGGAAGTCGATGGTAAAGAGAGAGTTGTCGTATATTATAGTCGAGTTCTATCTAAGCCAGAGAGAAACTACTGCACAACAATAAAGGAACTGCTGGCTGTCGTAGAAGCCGTTAAGGATTTCCATAAGTACCTCTACGGACGTCGATTCCACCTTCGGACGGATCATGCCGCCCTGAAATGGTTGTTAAATTTTAAGAATCCGGAAGGACAAATAGCTCGATGGATCGAACGACTTCAAACGTACAATTTCCAAATTTCCCACCGTCAAGGGAAGGTGCATAATAACGCTGAAGCTCTATCAAGAAGACCATGTAAGCCAGATTGTAAGCATTGTCATAGAGCGGAAGAAAAACAAGAGGCATACGACCTTCGAAATGTACAAGTAGAAGTACTAGATGGGTGGACGAGTGATGCTATACGCGCAGCTCAACTTCAGGATGAAGATATGTCGCTAATCCTGGAACACAAAGAAAAGAACGAGCGGCCAACTTGGAACAATATTTGCGGCAAGAGTGGAACATTTAAGGCATATTGGGCACAATGGAATTCCTTGCTGGTGGAAGATGGAATTCTAAAGCGTAAATGGGATGCCGCGAACGGAAAATCCCATCGAATGCAGGTTCTAGTCCCACCATCAAAAATGAAGGATGTACTAACAGAAATGCACGACGGGGTCTCCGGTGCACATCTGGGAGTTAATAAGACACTTTCAAAATTACGATCTCGATTCTACTGGCTTCACATGAGAGATGACGTCGAGTTTGGGTGTAGGAAGTGCACAACTTGCACCGCGACCAAAGGACCAACAGCAAAACCAATGAGCGCTATGTAGCAGTACAACGTGGGTGCCCCTTTCGAGCGAATTGCGATCGACATCTCAGGACCGTTTCCAAAAACCATCGACAACAACAAATACATGTTGGTCATTATGGATTACTTCAACAAGTGGGTGGAAGTCCTTCCAATTCCAAACCAAGAAACAACAACCGCCATTGAGCACCTTATCAATAATTGGATCAGCAGATATGAAGTTCCCTGTGAGCTTCATTCCGATCAAGGCCGAAACTTGGAATCACAGATATTTCAAGGCATCTGTGCGGCACTGGGCGTAAGGAAAACCAGGACCACACCCTTACATCCGCAGTCAGACGGGATGGTCGAAAGGTTCAACCGAACAATAAAAGAGCATTTATCGAATGTCGTTAGTGATCACCAACGAGATTGGAACAAATATGTACAAACCTTCCTCATGAGTTATAGATCGGCTAATCACGATACGACGGGCCATTCTCCAGCAAGAATTATATTTGGGCGAGAGATACGATTACCAGCCGATTGGCGATTCGGGATACCTCCAGACGTCACAGATAAGACTGAAGACTACGTAGCTGAACGGAGAAATCGCTTGGATGAGATTCATTATTTGGTTCGAAAGCAAATCAAGGTATCAAGTGACAGGATGAAAACAAGGTACGACGTTCGAGCTAACGCATCCGGATTTAATGCAGGCGATAACGAGTGGCTTTATAACCCTCATCGGCAAAAAGGAAGGTCTCCGAAGTTCCAGCAACATTGGGAAGGACCGTATAAGATTCTAATAAGAATTAACGACGTTGTCTATAGGATTCAGCGAAGACCGAACGCCAAGATGAAAGTGGTGTATCGTGACCGACTGGCGACTTTTTGTTAACCCAGAAGAACAGTGAACTTAGTTCGGGATGAAGTAATCTAAGCGGAGGGTAGTGTGACGCATATGACAATCAGTACTAGAACATTCTAGAAAGTCCAAAACAAAGTACTAGAATATGCTAGAAAGTACTGGAAAACTGGAGACTTTGACCAGTAGAAAATTCGAGGCTGTGGAACGGACGGAAACGAAACACCGAATCAGAATTAGCAAATGGTATAAATACGTCGCACACAGATCAGGGAAGTAAATAAAAAGTAAGAAGTAAGCAGAGTAAGCAAGCGATAAATAAGGAAGCGATAAGTCAAGAAATCGTTAAGTGTACCGTGAAAGTAACGCTTGTTATTAATAGACTAATAAAGTGTTACATTAATTCAATTCAATTAAATTAATTCGGCTCTTATTTATTAAAATAATTAATCCAGTGAACCCTAAGCTCGCTACACTATATTAAAAGATGATCCAGGTCACTTTACGAACAATCGGGAAGTTAGTACTTCAAACTCGCACCAACTCAGACGCATATCAATTAGTTAAATCGATATGTGGACAAATTCTTACAATGGGAAAGCACTAATCTTGCCGATTTCAACGTAAAGGACATACAGTTTGCCAGCTTACCAAGAAAAGAACGGTTGGCAGTACCAGACGTAATGATGGTCTAGATCCTCAAGCCTAATGAAAGTATGGATTTCCTTAGCATCACGGATAGTGTGAATTCTACGTGGCATGAACATGTCATGTCGGTGAAACAAGAATCTATTTTATTTCGATGCAATTTTTCCTCCTCTACAAACCGAAATCAGATGGGAAGTTTTACTTTTAAGATCAACTTGAGTACGTACAGAGATGAGCAATCCCGTTCATTTAGACCATAACACTAACATCAAAGTTACAGTCGCTGTAAAACTGTATGCGCTTAACTTATCTTTGCCTCTTCTACATATATTACTATTGCTCCTTGGTGATCCGTGACTTCATTTCAAGGAATTTGGTTTTATTTGCGCCCTACATGACTATTGGATATATTCAGTCAATCCTCAATTCATCTCTCGACATGTCATCTCTATAAGAAAGCTCGTTTTGGTACAGAATCGGAATTCCCTGAAGAGCCATTCCAAGCATGAGAACTTCCACAGCGCTACAAAAAAAAAACCAACCATACCAAAAATACTTATTAGAATCTCTGAACAATGTACGTTCCATCATCAATACTTTAATAATGACGTACGCTGATGTTACACGAAGAAAGCGGCGATTAAGCTTGTTGCAACAGACTAATTTTTCTCGTAGAGTTGTGAATTTAGTTGCTAAGTATACAAATGAAAAATCTACATGAGTAAAACCAATTGTTATAGTTCGTGCCGTAGGAATTTAAGGCAAAACTGCATTTTCTAAACGAAGCTTTTCTGCTTCTTTGTTGATTTTCACAGATGGCTCTTCACAAATCACTGGAACCTGACATTCAACATCATCGTTTTCATTACTATCATCTAGCACACAAAGCACCCCATCGTCTTCGAATGTTGGGAAGAAATACTCCGGCCTGTCCCACTGTGATCGTACACCAATGCCAAAGTGATTCTCCGTCTCCATGTGGTTTAGTAATTGTTTACTAGTCTCATGTCTTTCGTCGCAAGCTACACATCGTAATATCTGCACTTGGCGACGTGTATAGTTCACAGCTTTGATGCGTTGATAAAAATTCAAATCACGTACTGCGGCCTCGAAGTCGAATTTGTGTGCATCCAACATGTGGTCCTTGATATTTCCAAACTCGGTGTCATTCTTTGAGCAGTACAGGCAAACAATTCGAAGATTTTCAGGACACCATTCCAACCAATCCAAATCCGATTCTTCACTATTTTGATGGTACTCTTCCATTTCGCTGGTTTGAATACCTGCTTCTGTGTTTCTATGTTGATTTTTCGAATCGGTCCAGCTGTGCACAAATGTCTTTGTCCTTTTCGGTTTCTCATTACGATAATTGATTAAAAAATATTTATCATAGTTCCGATTGTTTGGATTAATCTTCTTGTGACCTTTCTTTCGCATGTGCTCCTTAAGTGTAGCTCGATCTTTAAAAATCTTTTCGCAGTATAAACAAATCAAGTTTTCCAAATTGTGTTGCACCTTGGCGATCAGTTCATCAACATAAACTAAATTTTCAGGTTTTCCTAATTGGAGAAAGTGTTTTGTGAACAAGTGTTCCACGAAATTGGCACGTAATCCTTGTATAACATCACGGCAGTAAAGGCATTCTTTGGAGTATTCTCTGTCCGTTAACTCGACCTGATGTGTGGCTAAAACTTTCTCTAACCGTTGGTCATGCAACTTTTTTCGTAACTCGTAATCTTGCGGAAGAACATCAGACAGTAAATAGTATTTCTCATTTTTAGAAGTAGTACCATCAGGAAGCTGGTCTAACAGCATCGTGGTGCAATACTCCTCCAGCGGTGTATCTGTAAAAATTAAAAATTGAAGATTTTCAGTTGGAATCGTGTTTATTAACGTTACCGACAAATGCTGCCGTCCAATAGAGAAGGTACTCCTGCAGATCGGCTACATCATCTACGTCTGCGATTATTAGTCTATGACCAAGGAACAAATGAGCTAGATATTCGTCTTTGCCGTTCTCCGTCGAGAAGTCGAACTGCATCTCACATTTTAGACATTTAAGTCCACTTTTCTCTGCGTCCTCTCCTTTTTTCGTCGACACATCTGATTGAGTTGGATCCATGGTGTTAAATAATTTCATCCACTCACAATCACTCACCTCACACTTAATTTAATCTTTACAAATTTATATCCTTGAAGAGTAAAATTTACAATAGTTAGATATGTCCTTAGTGTTTCTTTTTCCATACTTACTTAACTCATTTCTTTTTCTCCACTAATGCAAATGTTTAAATATTTCACTAAAACTTTTGATTGGCTGCATGTACAAAAATCAATGATGTCAAAAATACTTCAGGTACACTGAAAAAAATAACACCAGTTGCAAGTATATATATATAAAGTTTATATAGTGTGAAATTAAAAAAAAAGTTTTCGATAGTATGCTAATAGCCTAAATTATTGTATTTTGACAACATACCTAACTCATTTTAGTATTGAAACATTTTGGGGCACTATTCGAAGAAAGGGAAAGTGGCTTTGGAGCAAAATAAAGGATAGACAAAAAATTTACTCGGGTGATAAAACGAGATAAAAGCAGTTAAGAAACTCTTTAAAAAAGGAGTATATATATGAATTTGGGGGCGATGGCGTAGACCAGGACGCCCAGAGCCTGGGAGTGCCAAACTGGATGACATCGGCTCGAAATCGGGACCGGTGGAGAGATTTGTTAAAAAAGGCCAATACCGGATCCCGGTTGCAGTGCCGATGATGATGATATGAATTTGGGTATTCGTCTATATAGGATTGAGGACAAGTTAAGAAAAAAAAATTTTTTATTCATGTGCCAGTGGGCTTCATCCCAGACAAGCTACTATTGCTTGCTAATCTGCCGCGTCCTTTGTTCAAAACTTAAATTTTTTTTTTTAATTACATTTCTTTTGGGAGAGGCGAACCTATAGGGCCGACACGGTACCCCGAGATGCCACCAAATAAATGTTGCAGTTCTTTTTGAACAGTTGCAGATTGTAACGCTCCGGGAACACTGGCGCGGGAAGGCAGTTCCACAGCTTCTCCGCTCGGTAACGGAACGAATTCTGATGCAGGGAAGTTCGCGCCGTTGTGAGTTGAACCGCAAACTAGTGCGATCCGTCGGATTGTCTCTTGGAGCGCATATAAACTGAATTATACGAAACATTATCACGAATCTCCGAAGAACAGTACCCGTGATAATATCTGACTATATAACAGAGAGAGGACGGCTACGCACCTTCGATGTGATAGCGACTGTAGTCCCGACGTTAGCACCGAGTCCCCGATCAGGCGGGTCGCCCGTCTCTGTATGCTCTCACGTAGGTCGAGGGTATGTTTAGAAGCCGAGCACCAAACATGAGAGCAATATTCGATCGCGGGTCTAATTTGAGATTTATACAGGAAAAGAAATTGAGCCGCAGTAAAATATTTCTTCGCTCTAAAAAGATAGCTTCGTTTTCCTGAGGCAGACCTGGCGATGCTCGACACGTGTTTATGCGGCGATACATTCCCACAGACCGTGACGCTGAGCAATTTCAAGCTCTCCCCAGATTCGAGGGTCTGGCCATTCATCATCAGTTGTGGAGCCGATGATGCACTTTTCCTTGTGAATGTAGTATACTGTGTCTTCGTTACATTGGTCAACGAGAGTGGCCCCTCCCCACTGCAGGACCTTATCCAGATCCCGATTCAGAGAGTCAATCTGTCCACATCTCAGCTGGTGCGATGTTGGTGCACTAATCGGACGATCACTCGAAAAAGAGGAAACAAGCGTACTATCATCCGCAAAACTGAACACTTTGTTATCCATTGCCCCCAACAAATCATTCCTGTGAAGTAAACACAAGGTTGGACCCAAAAGAGAACCTTGAGGTACCCCAGAATTGACAGGATACAGATCCGAACACTCGCCGCCCACAACAACACGGATCGATCGATTTTCGAGGAAGCTCTTAGTCCAGTTGCGAATCTGCTGGGAAAGTCCACATAAACGAAGTTTACTCAACAATGCCCCATCCCAGACGCGGCCAAAAGCTTTGTTGATATCCGCCCTTGCGACCGCCCTTGATTCACCGTGCCCCTCAATCGCAGATGCGCATATATCGGTTATAGGAGTCTCCTGTGGACCACCTACCACGGAATCCGTATTGACAATCATTCAGAATTCCGTTGCATCCCAAATACTTAATTAACTCGTCGTTGATGATCTTTTCTATCACCTTAGATAACACAGACAGTAATGCTATCGGGCGGTAATTTTGTGGGAGACACTTTTTTTCCCTCTTTGGGATTGGCTGAACTCGAGCGATTTTCCAGTAGGTAGAAAAGGTCCTCCGTGCATAAGATAAGCGAAAGAGTCTGCCATGAACCGGTGATAGTTCTGGAGCACAGTTCTTAAGGAGTGTTGTTGGTATTCCGTCCGGGCCAGTTGCTTTCCTACAATCCAGTTCACGTGGAATGTGTGGAATAGTATGCGGGCGAAACCTCACATCACGCATCGAAGACCATACCGGCGCGATCATATGCGGGTCCAAAAGACCGGGATCGAGGTTTGAATTCGTGGAAAATAAATTCGCGAATTTCTTCTACATATATTACTATTGCTCCTTGGTGATCCGTGACTTCATTTCAAGGAATTCGGTTTTATTTACGCCCTACATAGCTATTGGATATATTCAGTCCATCCGCAACTCATCTCTCAACATGCCAACTCTATAAGAAAACTCATTTTGGTACAGAACAGGAACCGGAATATGGTGAATTGTTTTGTGGGACCTTTTTGAGATATGTTGTAATGCACGTTTGTGACATGTTTCGGGCATCATTGGGATATGTTTGGGGCTCATTTGTGACGTGTTGGCCAGATATAAATTGTTGTGGGAGACGTGGAGCGTGTTGTGTCACACGGAATTTTTGTTGTGGTATATGATATAAAAATGTTTGTGAACCTATATTAGATGCCTCTTATCTGTCGTTGGATGCACACCAAAGAGAACTCGTAAAAAGAATTGGTCATTTTTCAAAACGCTCTAATTTTTCTTTCTTAACAAATTGTTAACACAATATTCAAAAATCGATTACAAATTTTCTCTGTGGCTTCCATTGGCGCAAAATATGGCGTAAGTCAAGGCTCCTCGATAGCATACGGGTTAGTATACCCGCCTGTCACGCGGGAGACCGGAGTTCGATTCCCCATCGGGGAGCCTGTGGCGCAAGACTAATGACCTTGCCCGGAAAAAACAAATCATTATGGAAAATTTAACAAGCCTCAGGACTTGCTAAATAAGGCCAAGACTAGTTCCCGGTTGTAGTGCCGATGATGATGATGACGAAAGTCAAGTCATTTTAAATAAGATTGGGAGTATAAATCATCGTAAACAAAAATGAGGCGGCTGAAACTCCAGCGGGAGAACACAAACAGCAAAGTGAGAACTTCGTTATGTTCATAGCCCGAGCAATGCCAGTCTAATACACTTGGCTGACGAATCACCAGTGGGAGCTATATGAATTGGAGATGGATTTGTGCATTACAAGCTGAATGGAAATGTGGCGATTCTGCGAACCTCACAAAACACCCAGCAAAAGGAGTCATACATACTAGTCTCCCTCAGCCCCACGTATCGACAGACACGTGGGCCGTACTCCTTTATCGATCGTCCCTGCATGGCAACTAAAGGACACAGTACTAAAATACAAATTTGTTTGGCAACACATTTGCTGGGTAAAGACAAGTGGCTAGGTGCGGCATTGCCCAGCGCCGATAACAATCGAAAATCCCATGCGATAATAATGCGGCCAAGAAATAAACAATGTAATCTTCTCTTGCGTCAGTGCCAATTAGGTTTTTCTTTATTGAAAGGGCTATTGTAGGAACAGAAGGTAAGCAATAAACGCATTAACACTGTTCCTACAAAGGGATACAAATCATGCAAACAACATCGTAGCCGAAGATAACGACTTCGGACGCGGAAATTACTAAGGGCAACAAACAACATGCGGGTAATGTATCTAAGAGATACCGCAGAAGTGTGAAAACCCGAACAATCCTCGGGATATCTTGGGTCACACGGACAGCAATGTTCGCTTCTGTGTATGTTACACAAGGGAGAAAGTTCGAATGTTGCGGTCGACTTAGCGGTGACTCTGAAAATAAGTTGTATTAGGTGAGATTCTGTGAAGGAAGTTCGGGCTGAAGGGACGAGGCATCGTTGAGAGAAGTACACACCGGAGGGATCCCATCGCCATCATAGGAATTAAAAGTATGATCGCTGTATAGGAGTCGAGACCCGCCATTGGCGTAGGTGTCAAGTGACACTCCACCCAACCCTAGCAGTGAGGTACTCCAGGATAGTCGAAGTAGCGCTGTAATAAGTAGCTGGTGTTACGGACCTCGTGCCCATGCCCAAGACACTATAAGCCACGAATTTCCCCTCTCTACCGGTAAATTGGAAATATCGTCAAGTAGCTAATTTCTATAAACTACTTTATACAAATTCTACTTGGCAGAAAAAATAATAATAAAAGGCGTTCCGTCGAATAAAAAAAAAACGTCAACGGCAAAAAAAAAAATAAAATAATTAATAGAGAACCAGATAGGAAATAGAACGCACGCGTCACAAATTCTGGAAAGTAAAGGAAACAAAGGAGCAAATCGTTCGCAACCGAAAGGAAAGGATCTCTTTTTACACCTCAACACAAAGTCCTGGAACAACGAACCAGCGGAGTGGATCGGGGGGGATCAAAACTCAACACGCCTTGCACCCAAGAACCAGCCACAACGACCAAGGGACGGTCCAACACTTCAAAACTAAACCAACTATGTCCCGTTCCCCTTACTTACCCTAATATAAATTGTTACCATAAATATATAACACTGGCTAGCAACAGAACGAGACTCAACAGGCGTAGGTGAACTCAATCGACCGAGCAACATTGGTTAATAGATCGAGAGGCAGCGTTATACGAGGATGACTTCAAGGGAAACTAGGTGAAGTCCGACCGTTGGCGTGGGTCGTAGCATCCATTAGGACGCACACCATTGGGATTCGTACAGGACTGACTTCCATATGTTATTGGGACAGGGCTATCCAAGTACACCATGCCGATCAGGAGGAAACGACAGTGGAATGTTATTATAGTCTAAGTGATTCCGAGCCGCTGTGTCCAACGATCAATAACTCGGCCTCTCTGACAAGAAGTCCAAACGGATTTGAAGTAGGCAACAGATAGAGAAGCAGACAACGCAGCCGTCGTAACACACCTCAACATCACTCTCATGAAATCGGGCAGTGGGAGAACTAACGGCGTAGTCATGAGCCCATTAAATCCAGAACCCCTGTTTGATCAGGCAGTGGGCACAGTCACAGGAACAGGTGATCGGAGACCTCAGACACTCAACCAGGAGATGAGCACCGATGCGTGCAGCTTTCGGAGTAGGTTCAAGATGAAGTCACCAACTTAATGAATAACTAAACGTCCACCTACCTGGGACATACCAGGTGTACCGTTCTGAAGTGAGCGTCAAGATACAAATGTATCGATAGGGAACGTTTGTTGTGAACGAGCCCTTATATTTTTTTTATTTGGTTGCTATGACATCTGTCAAACATATTTAGTATGCATCAAGTCAATGTACAAACAACATCATTTTTTTTAATCCTGTAAAAATGTCGAATTTTGTACCAGAAAATGATGATTTGCGGAAAGCAATAAGTTTTTTGTTTTCATTTGAAGAAAAGTGCTGCAGAGTCGCATCGAATGCTTGTCGAGGCTTATAGTGATCATGCTCTATCGGAAGCAACATGCAAAAGATGGTTTAAGCCGTTCAGTGATAATGATTTTGTTGTGCGAAATGAAGAACGTGGAAGACCACCAAAAAAGTTTGAAGACGCCGAATTGCAAGCAATATTGGATCAAGATGACACTTCAAGTTAAAAACAAATACCACAAATGTTAAATGTTGCACAACAAACAATTTCTGACCGTTTAAAAGCTATGGGAAAGATCCAAAAGGGTAGAAACTGGGTGCCACGTGAATTGAATGACAGGCAGATGGAAAAGCGAAACACCACATGTGAAACGTTGCTTCTACGACACGAAAGGAAGTCAGTATTGCATCGAATTATGACTGGTGATGAAAAATTGATTTATTTTAAAAATCCTAAACACAAAAAATCATGGGTACATCCAGGAGAAGCGTCAACATCGGCTGTAAAGCCCGATCGGTTCGGAAAAAAGACAATGCTCTGTGTTTGGTGGAACCAAAAGGGGGTGGTGTATCATGAACTTCTAAAACCTGGCGAAACTGTTGATGCGCAACGCTACTGACAACAAATGATCAATTTGAACCATGTATTGATCGAAAAACGACCAGAATGGGCCACAAGACACGGAAAGGTAATTTTGTTGCATGGTAATGCACCGAGTCATACAGCAAAACCCGACAAAGAAACAATAAAAGCTCTCGCCTGGGGAGTGTCCCCCCCCCCCCCCCCCCCGAAATGTGTAGAAAGCAATGGCCAATACTTCGAATAAAATGTTTTTTACTTTTCAAAAAAATGTTTTTTACTTCAAAAAAAAAACGCTCATTTCATATCAGTACACCTGGTAATAGTAGAGCGTCTCTTGAAGTCGTAAGGTTATGAAGGGTGTGATAGTCCCCGATGTATGATCCTGTGTGGAATCTCCAACTCCCCAGGCATAGGGCACTCCAGCGCCTGGTTACTGCACCTGGAGTATCGGTCACTAAATACAGATCACTGGGCACCTAATTATGTCTCGTGATAAACAATCTTTCACATGATATGCGCAGCTTAGTCACTAATCACTGGGTATATAATTATGCCTTGCAATAATGAACCTTTCACAAGATACGCACCGCTTAGACACTGATGGACAGTGTACGCCCGGTGGGTAATGCAAGCCAGCGAGAGGCCACACACTTGATTGGACGTTTCTACCAATTTTCACACAAGAGCAAATAGTTGTATTAAAAACCAAATTCCGACTCGTTGCGGTATAAACTGCGACTGACTCTACTGTCTCAACAGAAATCATATTAACAAGAACGAAAACTTGTTACATGGTAACTCCCCCCACCGCCGTTGTCCTAACGAAAACATTTATACAGTTTAAACATTAAACACATGCATTGCAAACCATCACTACAATTTGTATTTACGCTTAAATTGAACACGAACAACATAAAAACTACAAAAGAAAGATTCAAAGAATAAAGTCATCAAACATGTGACCCACATTCTTCAAAGGGCCCTCGGTCGGTCTAAGCAACTGCACAACATCTTGAAGTGGAGCAACAAAGTTGACACTAGAGTTAAGCTTCTCTGCTATAAGCAGCTAAACCGATCTGGAATATCATACGCCTTTCCTATGTGGTCCTGCATATCTTCGACCCAAATGGAAAGACTTCGAGTTTTCGAAAGAAAATTCCTCAGAAGATGCACCAACCGCTCTAGAAGGCCTGACGGTCGCCATTACCCAAACTCTCACCTATACGAAGGTGCTTCCAATATCCCTATCGACGAATACTTGCTACAATTAGCATATAAGTACCCCGAAAGCATTCAGAACAGCGAGAATCTATTTGTACGGGAGTCTTGCGTTATTGACCCTTCTCTCTCTCGACCTCTTCGGATCAGACCACCACAATTTCCTCTTCAGTACAAAACTGAAGAAAGCACCCTTCCCAAAAACATTCTCCTCTATAATAGAGGATTTCTGGACCCATCCCACTGCGACTGACTCTACTGTCTCAACAGAAATCATATTAACAAGAACGAAACCTTGTTACATGGTAACTCCCCCCACCGCCGTTGTCCTAACGACACACGCACGCACAGCACAAGACTGCACAAACATACACACATACCGACCAAAGCGCAGATCATCAGACGCCAAAGACGAGATCTGCGTTTACTACCGCACTCAAGTCCTACCGGTCTTGTATGATTTCTTTCCCACCATACCTCCATCCAAGCAGTTAGAGAGCACTTGAACTAACCCTGTCCACATTATCCTTAGATGCCCCCCCCCCCTTTTTTTTCTTTTTCAGATATCTCGAGACCGAGCTCAACATCCTCACGGATGTGGGTGGTTCTGGTTATCGCAAGATGGCCAGAGGCCAGAGACAAGATGAAGGACACATCTGTCCTTGTCTCGCCAAAGTCGGCCTCTCGCCACCCATTTTTTTTCAAACAAAGTTGTGCGACGGACTCTATACTTCCGAATTTAGGGGCAGCTTGATTTCTGCAAGCGAGCTGCCGAGAATGGACTGAGGGTGACATTCGAAAAAAATAGATGTAAAATTTACAAACGCAAACAAAAGTCGAGGGAACAGAAGATCCATGTACAGGTTAAAGCCGATGGATTTTACAACAACACTTTACCCATTATAGGACGAAGCGTGCATATATCACTAGCATCGGAAATTGGATTTTAGAAATCGGATATTCATCGAGGACTTGATAAATAGAGAATAGATCACAGGAATTCTAATTTTCCCGTGTTCTTTTGAGGCAAGGTACGAAGAGTGTATTAAACCAAAACCATTTCAATCAAGATTATTAGAATGCAAGCTGATATGGAGCTTATCTATACAGATGTACGTGGACAAATGTAACGGCGGCACATAGCAGGCATAAATACTTTCTGTCTCATTGACGATCGGTTAACATTCTCAGTATTGAGACTGGACTACATTGCGGCTATGAAAATGATATTTGGGAGATAAATGAAATAACTAGGTTTTTAATATTACACAGATAGACATGAAAGGAGAAGGATTTGAGACGCTTCTTACGTGTGAAGCCCTGGTAAGTAGAGAACCTCAGCGGTTTTGGTGCTTATGCTGTCAATTTAAAATGCAGCAAGGTCTAATCCTAACCCAAGAACCATAATAGGTGGTGGAAAGCAAATAACGTATTCATCATCATCATCGGCACTACGACCGGGAGCCGGTCTTGGCCTTATTTAACAAATCTCTCCACGGGTCCCGATTTCGAGCCGATGTCATCCAGTTTGGCACTCCCAGGCTCTGGGCGTCCTGGTCTACGCCATCCCTCAATCGCAGACAAGGTCTGTCGCGCTGTCTCCTTCCATACACCCTGTCACAAAGGACTTTCCGGGCAGGCTCCTCTTCGCTCATTCGAGTTAGGTGTCCCGCCCACCGGACTCCACCGAGCTTAATTTTTCTTACAACATTAGCTTCAAGGTAGATTGCGTACAACTCATGGTTATAGCGTCTCCGGAATCGTACTTCCTCACATACGGGGCCAACAATTCTCCTTAAGACCTTCCTCTCGAACGCGGCTAAGAGTTCAGAGTGCCTTTTATTGGGCACCCAGGTCTCGGATTCATACATGAGTAGTGACAAGACAGTGGTCTTCTACAGTAGTACATTGGATGTTCTGGATAAATTTCGGGATTTAAAGAGCCTTGATAGACCATGGTAGGGTTTGTTTGATTTTGTCAGCCGTTCGCGTATTTCTTCTTCCATATTGTTATCGGCTGATACTATTGACCCAAGGTAGTTAAAGGATTGCTCTACTTCAAATTCGTGCTCCACTACCCTGACAGTTTGACCAACGTTAGGTCTTCTCTTCACAGAAGTTACCACCATGTACTTAGTTTTCCCCTCATTAATGTGCAATCCCAGTTTTTGTGCCGCTTGCTCGATCTGGGTGAAGGAGTCCTGTACAGCCGATTCGGTTCTACCGATGATGACGATGTCATCTGCCTAGGCAAGTATCTGGCTGGACTTGGTGACAATAGTCCCTCTAGTTGTAACGCCAGAGTCACGGATTGCTTTCTCCAACGCCAGGTTGAAAAGGAGGCAGGTCGGACCGTCCACTTGCCGGACTCCATTAAAGATGTTTATTGGTTTGGACAGCAATCCCACTATTTTTACTAGACTAGTTACGTTGGTCATGGTCAACCTACAAAGTCATATCAATTTGTTTGAAATGCCAAACTCTCTCATGGCATTATATAGTTCTACCCTGGCTATGCTGTCGTAGGCGGCCTTAAAGTCTATAAATAGATGATATTATGGAATCTTAAATTCCAGACATTTTTCCATCACCTGACTAAGGGTGAATATCTGATCAATCGCTGATTTGCCTGGGATGAAGCCACACTGATATTGACCAATGATGGCTCTAGCGTATGGGGCTATCCGATCTTGTAGGATAGTGGAAAGTATCTTATAGGCTGTACTCAGCAATGTTATACCCCTATAGTTGCAGCACAGTGTGATATCTCCCTTCTTATGTATGGGGCAAATTATACCACGACGCATATCTTCCGACATCTCCTTTTGCTCCCATACGTGCACCATGATCTCATGAACCGTGTGATGTAGCGCTGTCCCTCCTTGTTTGATCAGCTCAGCTGGTTTGCCATCAGCTTCGGGGGCTTTATTTGATTTGAGCTGTCTTATGGGTTTTAATGTATCTTAATGCTTGGTGGCGGCAGTATTTGGTCTTGATCTTGCATTGGTGGAGCCTCCAATTCTTCTGTGAGCTGACCATTTAGCAATTCATTGAAGTGCACTTCCCATCGCTCCAGAATGCCTTCGGGATCGGTGATCAGATTACCCTCTTTATCCTTGCAGTAAGTGCAGCGTGGTGTGTACCGCGTCATACTGCGGATTATTTGGTAGAACTTCCGCGCCTGGTGCGGACTTCGCTCTCTACTCTTCTCTATTTCACAGACAAGGTTTTTTTTTTCCTAGGCACCTTTCTTTTGTCTGTGAAGCGTTTTTTTCAGATCTTCTGAGCTCTTTGTATTTCTCCTCACGTACCGCGTCCTATGAGACTGCTGCATTGCCCGGTATGCAGCATTCTTACGTTCAGTCGGTAGTTTGCACTCATCATCAAACCAGTCGCTCCGATCTCTACGTCTACTGCCTAAGATGGAGTTGGCAGTACTAATGACAGTATTCTTAAGGCGTGTCCATTTCTCTTCTATGCCCGGCATTCTGGCACCAGGACTTACTCTCCCTCCATCGAGCTCTCCGAGGGCGAGTCTTAACGAATTACCAAAGGTGTTGCTGGTGTTCTCATTGCGTATAACGTATAAATAGCGTATTACTGTAATTCAAATTTTGATCATGAACTTCACGGAGGATTCGTAAATCGTCTCCAGATGGAGATGAAGACTTGGGCCAGTACTGATCTCCGTCTTTTATGCAAGTCGCCTACATCTGCAGCTTTGCGGGTGAAATATAAATAACTATAATGCAAGAGCTCCACATAAATGTATTAACAAGCCCTGACATCAAATATCCCTTAATAGATAACAAAACTGTATCCTTTTTTAACAAGCCATTCTGTGGTTAATAACATCTTTCGAGATACATGGAATTCGTGCTTTCTTCATTATTTATTTTGCACAGCCTGAGATAATTTGTGTCTTTCGAGTCTCATCTACTCTTGGGGATCAACTTCTACACTGTTTACTTTCTACATCGACTTTTGTAAAGTATGGCACCTTTTGAAGACTTCTAAAGGATGAAGGGCAAATGCCCCCTCAGCAAATATGTTGCTTTTATAAGTCAATGTAACTTAAACTTACACTAGTAATCGTATACGAACAGTTATTGTAAATTACTGCACACAATACTTGTAATCTCGTTTGTGCACGCGTCAGTGTAAAAAAAAATCAGCTGATTTCGTACAAAACAAACATTTTAATACTACTCATTTATTTACACTGAAAATCCTTAAGGTCCTAAAGCTATATATTGTAACAGCCACAGAAACCTAAATAGCCGTCCCTCTCTCCAGATTCTGTTTGATCTCTGATGTATATTCTCCATAAAATCGGTCGAGCTTCTTGTTGAATTTGGAGTTGCGCTCGTTGATAAAGTCCACATCAGCGTCGTCATTGTATATCCTTCTCCTTGAGTATTTTTTCCTACGTTCGATTTGGGTTTCCAGATCTTTTACCATGTTATTTATTGCCGAAGGATTGTCTTTGTGAGCATGGTGTATAATGGTATTTGGAGCACAGTAAAATGTCTCTGCCCCCACTTCCTTCTTTTGTTCTTCGTATTTTACCATGTCTACAGCTGGCATGTTCTTCACTAACCGATTATATTGACGGGCTGTTTGAGCTTCGAATGTTGAGAACCCAGTGTCGGGGTTCTTCTTCTGTTTTTTCTTTTCAATTTTTAATGCATCAATCGCGGACACTTCCAATAATTTCAATCGGTCATAGTCTTCTCCAACAGCGTTTGCTTCCTCGCGAGCCTTTGCATCATTTACAATCCAATCAGCTTGACGTTTCCGTGCTTCCCAGTTTTTGGGGAGTTTTTTTCTTGCATCCTCTGCTATGACTTCTTGGTGATTCTCAGTGCGTGCTAGTTGCCGCAGTTTATGCAGATTTCTTAAACGTTCCTTACGTTCGTTTAACTTTTCTGCCACACTTTTTGTAGAAACCAAATTTTCCGACTCCATTCTTCGTTACATACACTCACGAACTTGTATGCTGACGGAGAAAGACTGAATTAAAACTGACATTGGCAGTTTGCTGACAACTGCTTGATCTGGGTTTACATGTCATATTGTTTTTCATTTTTAATCGTGTGGGTAATACAGTCTGCTTCTGTTATTACAATTTTATTATATGACTTTTCGTCCATTTTTCAATTAGGTTTTTTTTTTTTTTTTTACCGCATTTATTTGACCAAAAATTAAGAGTTACAATAAGTAATACAGCTAACTTATAATAGATTGATTACATAATAAGTGTTTACACGTTATTAGTTAACATTTTTCGAAGAGTTCTTTTTTACATGTGCTTAAGATTTAATGTGATTTATATATATTGTTAATTTTGTTTTTCCCGGAAAAGGTCAGAAGAAAAACTAGGAACTCTGTTTATTTTAACTTAGCCTACTTAAAATTACTTAACATAACTTAATCTAACTTAATCTAATCTTATATACAATTTACAATATTTGATATTGCAATAGTGACAATTTGATGACTTAAAAATAATAATTACAATTTTTATTTATGTGGATGTGGGATATCTTGTTTTGATTGAGGGTAGTAAGGGATATGGTCAGGTATGTTCTTGAAGGAGGGGGGTGCTATTCGGTTCTGTGTTAAAAATAAGAATCTTGAAATGATCGGGTGCCAATTCGGTGCTATGTTACACGACTTCGCTTAGATCGTTACCCAGTCGGCCTGTGGTGAAGAGGGTCCTGATTTGGAGACAATTACGGTAGTGAGCACCCGTATTGGAGGAGGGTGATGGTAGGTCTGTTATTATTAGGTTGGGATTGTTAGGAAGGTTTTCTATGAAATTTATCGACAGTTCTAGGATCCGTCTATCCAGTCGTTCGATACCTGCGGTGTTGTAAAGATCGTTGATACTATGATATCTATATGAGTTGGTTTAGCGGTGTAAGCCAGTAATAAACCGGAAACATTTTCGTTCAAAAAATCGTAATTTCTCCATTTGGGCGGGTGAGATGTGGTACCATATTAGGCAGGCGTATGTAAGAGTGGGTCTGATTATCTGTTTATAGATGAGCTGTTTGACCTTGAGAGAGAGGCCTTTAGGTTTCCACAACACTCATCTGCAGAATTTAAGCTGTATTGTTGATTGGCTGGTTATTTTACTTATATATATATCTGTTATTAGTGGCGTAGTTGTTGTCTTTATATTTATTAGCCTTATATATATATATACATATATGTTCTTGTTTCGTTATTATCCCTATGTATGTATTATGTAATTTGCCGTCAAACTTTTTTGGGTACAGTTGGAAGAAAATTGTTCCGGTAGTAGAGTGTTAAAGTCTACACGTTACATGAATATGTAAAGTGAATATATAGTATGCATTCCATGAACATATGTAATTGAGTGGTAGATACGCGGCATGACTGAATACAAGTATTTTATGAATATACTTTAATTGGGAAATGTACTTTTAGTACTGAGGCTTGGGAAAGTGTAATACGTTAAATACAAGGTCGTCTATTTGCCTATGCAAAGGCAAGCGCACATGTTGTTTGAATACAAAAATAGCGCTTGAATGCATGCTCTAACATAAATGCGTGCGATGTTTCTAGTTTCAAAAAAAAAAAGAAGTGGGTGCTTCACAAAAGCTTAATTAGCAAATGAGCAATTCACTCTGTGATATACTTCCTTTTCCTTTTTTGCTTTTGTCAAATGACGATAGTGGATGCAAAGAGCCACGAGAATACTATTACTGCCATAGGTCAGGATATTCGATATAGGATTACAAAAAGGCCACCAAAAGTTCAGTGGGAGAGGACAATTTCTTCAGATTCATAGTGATATTGACACTTTGGTACGTTTAGCTGATGGATCACCAGTGAGAGCTATAAGATTTGCTGATGGCTTAGTGCATTTCGAGCTGAATGAAAGACCTAGAAAATAGTTCCTCTATATTTGTAAATAACATGACAATTTGATCTTAAGCGAGGCGATTTGCTGAGAACGGACTCATGTGATATTCGAAGAAAACCGACATGAAATCTAAAGGCAAACGAGTAGTTGCTAAAGTCGAAGACGACGGGACTCCGTAGAGGGTACAATCGATGGATTTCAGGACACCAGTGTATGCAGTGGGGGAAGAAGCATGCATTTGTTAGCGGCATCGGATATTAGAACATCAAGATCTAGTAGCCGCCAAGGTCTTGATAAACAGAGAATTGGCCACAAGCGAAAACTGTGTTAAACCAAAATCATATCAATCATGGAAAACAAGCAGACGAAGGTAAGTTTGTTTTTTGATTTGAGGTACGTATTATTTTTTTCATAATCACGTTACACATATTTCTTTATATATGACTAAATACGAAACATATACACTACTTTGTTTAACAACGCTCTAAACAATGCACACTATCCAACCCATTGGAAGACTGCAGTAGTCCACCCTATCCCCAAAAAGGGTAAGGATAAGAGCACTCCAGCCAATCTCCACTCGATCAGCTTGCTTCCCAACATCAGCAAGGCATTCGAAAAAATTATAAACAAAGCACTGTTAGGTTGGCGTGATGATAACGGTATCATCCCCAACAACCAGTTTGGCTTTCGAGCGCGACATGATACAGTTCATGCAGCGACGAAACTTGTTTCCGATATACAGTGGAACAAGGCAAAGCGACAATGTACAGGCGCATGCTTAGTTGACTTTGGAAAGGCTTTCGACACCGTATGGTTAGAAGGACTTGTCTATAAGTTAACAAACCTGGGTATGCCGCAATATCTGCTATACATCATTTATATGATAATGGACAAACATTTTGTGATGAAATGCGGGGACATACTCTCCAACACGATCTTCCAAATTAAAAATGGCTTACAGCAGGGAGCTGTGAATTCTCCCATTCTATTCAATATTTACACTAGTGATCTAGTGAGTTCTCTCGAAAACGCCATTGCGTATGCCGATGACATAGTGGTAACAATAACCTTCCACTGCAAGGGAAAACTGTAGTTAGATACCTTGGTATCTGGCTAGACCAGTATTTATATTTTGATAAGCACATAGCAGCGTCCCCTTCCGCAGCTAAAAGGGCATATTCTATGACAAGAAGTCTATTCCGGAGTAGTCTTCTTGACTCCAGAGTTAAAATAATTTCGTACTCGGCATTCATCCGACCAGTTTTGGTTTATGGCTGCCCAGTATGGTATAATATATCTCCGCTGTATATGGAGAAGTTTCGTGTGTTCGAACGGCCGTGTTTGTGTTCCTGCCTCGGATTTTATAGAACACCAGAGTCGCAATACAAAAAATTCGATCCCAACAAAATCCTGTATAACAAATCAGGGTTAAATAGGATAGCCAATTGCATAATTCAAATTATTCGTGGTCACACAGCAAGGGCAATGTGCAGTGACAATAATCTTATCTCGGGAGCATTCTATCCCAACGATATGTATCTGGAGAATACGCTCCAGAATGGGTTTTTTCTCCTAGAAGCGTTCCCTTTCTTGGACCCAAAAGGCTTTACCCAAGACGTGCATGGAGTCCCGATTATTTACTACGCTCTCCGTGGTACCAGGGACAAACGAATTATCCATGATAGTGATATCTCCAATGCCCCAGACCGCCTGCGTTTTAGCACGGCGATCAGTGAAAGAGATAAATCAGCCAAAGATCGAACATCTCCCAAATGGTGGTGGCTTCTCAACGAGGAGAGGACTTCACTTCCTCAGATATAGTATGCCTCTTAAGGGCAACGCCCTCCTTCCTTAATTTACAATTAATTTTGTAACAACTATTTACACGTAATTATTATAACAATATATACATTTTCCAAACAATGTTTCAAGAGTTACAGGATAGATGTGTGTTTATATATTTAGTAGTGTTTCGTCTTCCTGGAAAAGGTCAGAAAACCAGGGATTTCTTATTTTTACTTTACTTAATCTATAATAAACCTAAACCTAATTATAAATATAACTTAACCTAACTTAGTCTGATTATTATAAATGAGCTATAAACAAAACAAGTTTTATAATTAAGGGGATATAAGAATTACAGGATGTGGAGTGAAGTCAGTTAGGATCAGAGGTAGAGTATTTCTTTTCGGTTGTTCATTGGAAAAACATAGAATGTTGGAAAATGGTTGTACGTTACAGTATTTAAACTGGTTGGAGGTAAGTTTAGTGTTGTGGTATATGATCTCGTTTGAATCATTTACCAGTCTGCCAGAGGTGAAAATAACTCTTGTGTGGAGACAGTTGGGATAGTTAGTACTGATATCTAGAGAGCACGCTAAGAGTGAGGTTATTATGGTATTGGGGTTATTTCGTAGGTTTTCCATAAATTTGATAGACAGCTCGAGGTATCGTCTATCGAGGCGTTCTGTACCAGCGGTATTGTAGAGTTCGACGTTACTATAGTACTTATAGGAGTTAGGACGACGATGTAAACCAGAGACATAACTAAGGCTTTCGAATGCTCGCAACTTCTTTATGTGGGAGTGAGTGATATGGTACCACAATGGGAACGCGTACGTGAGTGTGGGTCTGATAATTTGTTTGTAGATGAGCAGTTTGACTTTGTGAGAGAGACTACTCGTATTAGGTTTTCACATGACTATTTTACAGAGATTAAGCTGAATTGTGGCTTTATAAAGGGAATTTTTAATGTGGGGGAAAAAAGAAAAGTTATTAGAAAAAGTTATTCCCAGATATTTTAGGGTTTTGGAGGGTTTTATCAGAGTGTTGTTTAGTTTAATTTTAATTTTGTTGTGGCAGCGTCTAGTGTTGTTTGTACAGTGCTCGTGTTTGCCCTTGAACACTATGAGCTGCGTTTTATCTGGGTTAAGGTGAATTTTCCACTTATTAAAGTATGTTGATAGGTTAGGAAGGAAGTTGTTAATGCGATTTCTTTCTGCCATAACAAATCTGCTGCTGGAGTAAATTAATGTATCATCAGCATAATTCAGCATTACAACATTAGGAGATACGGGTTGAGGAATACCTGAGGAATATAGCAGATATAAGATTGACCCTAAAATGGAGCCTTGGTGAACACCCGCGGTTATGTTCCGAGCTTCTGAGAGGGAAGAATTTATTCTCACAACGAATTTTCTGCCAGAAAGATAAGAGGCTAAGAGCATTGTTGTGTGGGGAGTTTAGACTAAATATGGAGCAGTTTGTATAGAAACCCTGCGATCCAGACCCAATCAAACGCCTCTGAAATATCGAGAGTTTAGCACACGGCTCTGGTTTTGGAAACCGGTTGTAACATCGTGTGTAACTTTTAGTAGAGCAAGACATGTGGATTGTCGCTTACGGAATCCGAACTGAGACTTAGGGATGAGAGCGCTCTCATTGGCAAATGAGAGAAGATTTTGATAGATCTTGCGTTCAACTATCTTACTTAGTGTATTTAATAGGGATGTTGGACGATAATTGCAAGGGTTATTACTACCACCGGGCTTCTTAATAGGAATTACTACCGCAGTTTTCCAGTTCTCTGGGAAGTGTGATGCATTAATCATATGATTAAGAAGAACGAGGATGGGAAGCAGATTCGGTGGGCGTAGCTTTTTAAATAGGTGTGGGATTCCATCTTATCCAGTTGACTTTTTGTTATTTCCTGATCTTACGATCTCGGATAATTGGTCAGGTTTTTGATGTAGATTGGCGGGGGTCTTTTGTTTTTCGTGGTTGATTTCGTTGTTGTTTCTACTCTGGCTTGAGCGGGTATTTGATTTTATGAGGGCTTTATTTGTTTGGGAAGTTAGGTGGGTAGTTCATCTTGGCTGTGACTCGAATTGAGGGGTTGACGGGACATTTCTTCCATATGGACGTCATCAGTGTTAATGATGGAATTTTGCTATATATTTGTTCCTGGAGTTGTTTCACTTTAACAGTTAATTGGTTTATGGTTTCCAACGCTTCCTGGAACTTTTGTTTATAATTTGCGGGGCTGCTTGTTCTCTCCATGTTTGTGGATTTTTTTACTGGTGCGTTCCGCAAGATGTCCAGGGCTTTCCTTTTTCGTTCTGTTATGAACTCCAGTGGACGGCCTGGGTCATCGCCTATCATCGGAGTTGTGTAGTAACTGCTTTTCTGTTGTTAAAAAAAAAATTTTATAATTTTTTTTTTTTAATTATTTTTTTTTTGTTTTTATCTTCCACTACACAATTTAATAGTGCGCTTCACTCACGTAAACCCGTTTTTGTACACGTCCACACTGCACGAGATCTGTCACGATAATGGTGCCGACTGGCGGACTGAGGATCGGCAATTTATACCAGTCCCTCTCTTTGTTCCTGTGATAACATGCGAACGAGGGAACGGGGACGAACGAGAGAATAAAAGCAGCGGCAGTTGGGAAGTACAGCCCCCACCCAAGCCAGGGCAGAAATAACAACGAAATCAACCGCGAGAAATGAAAGACCCCCGCCAATCTACGTCAAAAACCTGACCAGCACCAAAGCTATAATTCAAACCCTGCAAAATGCTCTGGGTCACCGGAATTTCAGCACAAATATAAAAGGATCTAGGACTTCCATAACAGTCAGATCATTAGACGATCATGAAAGGGCAGTTAAAAAACTGTTAGAGGAACAATATCAGTTCTTCACCTTCCAACATCCAAATAGCAAACCAACTACCTTTATTATAAGGCACATCGATCCAGAATAGACCAATGAAGAGACAGTCCAAACCGCCAACGCCGATGGATCCATTACCACAAAGAAGATTACAGTAAAATGTTGTAACTGTGGAGGGCCACATCCAGCAAATTTCTCTCAATGTCCTCAGAAGCTAAAAGTTCTGCAAAGACGGAAATTAGCAATGTCAACAGTTAAACCAACTACAACGAAACCAACAGTATTGCAGGAAGTAAAGTTAACCCGACCCGGAATATCTTACGCGGATGCAGCAAAAGGAAGCCTCAACACTACCACTCCCTCTAACGATAATATTAAAAATTTCAACCTGGACATCATGGGTTACATCCAAAGCCTACAGGCCATGCTTCCTTCGCTGAGGCATATGTCAGAAACAGAAAAAAAAGGTCAGATTCTTTCACTAATAACTTCCCATATTCTTTCCAGCTCTCTTTAAACTAACCATTATCACCCTCAACACAGAATCCATTTACTCTAATATACGTAAGCAACACCTCCGGTTGTTTGTTGAAAAATTTTCCCCAGATATCCTCTTCCTTTCAGAGACCTGGCTCAAACCAAATTCCCGAGTTTCCATTCCCAATTATACTTTTGTTTCTAACCCCAGAACTAATGGATCCCACGGAGGTACCGGCATCTTAATACACAAAAAATTTCAATTCAGTGAAATTAGATTCACTAATATATTCAGCATTGAATACACGGCAGTTAAACTTTTTTGTGAGAACAATAAAGTGCTCGTCTTAGCATCCATTTATATTCACCCTTCACGACAACCAGATTTCCCAGATGCTGACATTTCTCAGATAATCCAACAGTCTGTTCCCGCTCCATTTATAATCGGGGGAGACTGGAATGCTCGTCATACAGCATTCAATGATAATAAATGCAACAAATATGGTCGTCAGTTGCTAGGCCTCCTCCCATCTTATCCATATACATACATTGACCCCCCATTACAGCCAACTCGTGTCACTAGCACAGCCAAGTCAACAATCGACTTCTTCCTCAAGTCCGATGATGTTCACTCAGCGGGTCCACCTACAGTCTCCTTTATATTTCCTTCTGATCATGGTTCCGTTCATACCACGATCCAAATCCCCTCTTTCGACCCACTCTACTCGTCAAACCCTGTCCCAAACTTCACCAAAACAAATTGGAGAAAAGTCAATAGGGACATAGCGATAAGTTTCTCTGACTTGTATATCCCTGAAGCATCTAACTTACTCCCTACTGAAATCGATCACGCATCTTTAAGAATAGAGCAAATTCTTAAGGAGGCTCTCAGCAACAACACCATTCCTCATAACTATTTAGGAAAGCCTTTGCCCAGCATCCTAACCAAATTATTGCGCCTTAAAAAGCAGCTCCGCCGTAAACTCCATACAAGATACTGCCGCTTTATTAAAAGTCAAATCCAACTCCTATCCACTCTGATAAATGAGCAGTTGAAAAAGTTCGCAGATGAAAACTACATCTCCACACTTAAAAATATCAAACCAAATCGGGATCTTTTCAAAAACATCAACCAATTAACTGGTCGTAAATATAAACCCCGAATTGATCATCTCATCAACCCAATCAGCAATAATATTGCCCAGTCCGATACGGACATAGCAAATTGCCTCGCAGAACACTTTGCAAAGATTCATGAGCAAAATAATTCTCTATCAACTCCCGGCTTCGAGAACACAGTAAACGAATACATCTCAAACAGATTATTCACATCTTTTACTCCTTTCATCGGTGAATTTAACAACACGAACATAGCTTCACACCCCTTAGACACTACAAATTTTCTAACTGCAGACGAATTATCCGAGATCGTAAGATCAGGAAATAACAAAAAGTCAACTGGATTAGATGGAATCCCACGCCTTCTATTTAGAAGGCTACGCCCACAGAATCTACTTCCCATCCGCATTCTTCTTAATCATATAATTAATGCATCGCACTTCCCAGAGAACTGGAAAACTGCGGTAGTAATTCCTATTAAGAAGCCCGGTAGTAGTAATAGCCCTTTCAATTATCGTCCAATGTCCCTATTAAGTACATTAAGTAAGATACTGGAACGCAAGATCTACCAAAATCTTCTCTCATTTGCCAATGAGAATGCCCTCATCCCTAACTGTCAGTTCGGATTTCGTAAGCGACAATCCACATGTCATGCTCTACTAAAACTTACACACGATGTTACAACTGGTCTCCAAAACCAAAGCCCTACTGTGTGTATATCTCTCGATATTTCTAAGGCGTTTGATTGCGTCTGGATCTCAGGGCTTCTGTACAAACTGCACTCCATATTTAATCTAAACTCTCACACAACAAAGCTCTTAGCCTCTTATCTTTCTGACAGAAAATTCGTGGTGAGAATAAATTCTTCCGTCTCAGAAACCCACAACATAACCGCGGGTGTTCCCCAAGGCTCTATTTTAGGGCCAATTTTATATCTGTTATATACCGCGGATATTCCTCAACCCGTATCTCCTAATGTTGTGATGCTGAATTATGCTGATGATACATTAATTTACTCTAGCAGCAAATTTGTTAAGGCTGCAAGAAATCGCATTAACAACTTTCTCCCTAACCTATCATCATACTTCAATAAGTGGAAAATTCACCTTAACCCAAATAAAACGCAGCTCATAGTGTTCAAGGGCAAACACGAGCACTGTACAAACAACACTAGACGCTGCCCCAACAAAATTAAACTTAACCTAAACAACACTCTAATAAAACCCTCCAAAACCCTAAAATATCTGGGAATCACTTTTTCTAATAACTGGTCTTTTTCCTCCCACATTAAAAATTCCCTTCAAAAAGCCACAATTCAGCTTAATCTCTGTAGAAGAGTAATGTGGAAACCTAATAGTCTCTTTCACAAAGTCAACCTGCTCATTTACAAACAAATTATCAGGCCCACACTCACGTACGCGTGCCCATTGTGGTACCATATCACCCCCTCCCAAATGGAGAAATTACGAGTATTCGAAAGAAAATGCTTTAGGTATGTCTCTGGGTTACATCGTCGTCCTAACTCCTATAAGTACTATAGTAACGTCGAACTCTACAATACCGCTGGTATTGAGCGCCTCGATAGACGATTCCTCGAGCTATCTATCAAATTTATCGAAAACCTACAAAATAATCCCAATCCCATAATAACCTCGCTCTTAGAGAACCCTCTAGATATCAGAACTAACTATCCCAACTGTCTCCACCAGAGCTATCTTCGCCTCAGGCAGACTGGTAAATGATTCAAACGAGATCATATACCACAACACCGAAGTTACCCCTAACCAGTTTAAATACTCTAACGTCCAACCATTTTCCAACATCCTATGTTTTTCCAACGAACAACCGGAAAGAAATACTCTTCCTCAAACCCATAACTGACCTCATTCCACATCCTTTAATTCATAAATCCCATTAATTATAAAACTTTGTTTTGTTTATAGCTCACTTTATAATAATCAGAATAAGTTAGGTTAAGTTATATTTATATTTAGGGTTAGGTTTAGATTAAGTAAAGTAAAAATAAGAAATTCCTGGTTTTCTGACCGTTTCCAGGAAGACGAAACCCTACTAAATGTATAAACACACATCTAGCCTATAACTATTAAAACATTGTTTGGAAAATGTATTAAAATAATAATTACATGTAAGCAATTCTCACGAATTTAATTTTAAGTCACTGTATTACTTAAATGTACAAATTCTAATTATGGTTAATAAATACAGTTTTAAAAAAAAAAGAAGGAAGTACAGCCAGTACAACGCAAGCACCGGACAAGACTACAACGCCCGTCACCAAGAGCAGAGTTCGGCCTGGAGGTGCACAAGATAAAGATACCGTGTAACCGATTACAGATCTATATAAACAATAATAATTAAACAAATAAATACTTATCGATGCAAATATATAATCAGACAAATAAACATAATACGTCTGTACTTTAAAATAAAATAACATGAAAGACAGTCCACTCATTGATAGGCGATCCGTGCTCGTGACATTACCGAGACGCCGCATTACGATTTCCGCATTCACAGCTCTTTTGGCCTTCCAGATCGCGGTGTATCCACGGTGCTTGTACGACCCATTTTAAATTCACTAAACCACCGATAAACGGTTGGTCTCGAAGGAGCAGATGTGAAATAACATTTCTGCAATCATTGCAATGACTGTTCAGAAGTTTTTCCCATCAAAAAACAATGTTTCATCAATATGCTATATTCCTATTATTCCATTTTTTTACGAAGGCGAAATTTGTGTCACTCAGATGACTGGACCTTGAAAACGAATACCAAAATGTCACGAAACATCATACATAAACTAGTGACAGATGAGTCTCTTGAAATAAATCATGTTAATTGTATAGTGGTGCCACCTATTGAAAAATCCCGGGATTTTTCAGCCCATATGGTATAAGGACTTCTAGATCAAAAGTATTTGGTTCTGAAAGAAAAGCGACTGTAGTGCTCCGGAAGCCCTACCATCCTCCCACAATCCCAATATACACATTTCCCATATTATATATATATTTTATCATTACCTAATACCAATATACAAAGATCCATATCTTCATATAACATACACATTCCCAATTAATTCCAACGATTTCTTATATAATAATACATAATACCTATTCCAACCATCAGCACACTTTCCTAAACGATTTCCAAAAAATGGTTATTCTAAGTACATAAGCAGCTGCAATAGCGTTTGCTTAATATGATGAACCCTGAATCGTCACCAGGTAGATATAGTAACTACCATATGTGACGATTCCAAAAAGAAATAAAATACTATGGTCGCACTACCGAAAAACATATAAGGAAGCTAACGGTAGCAGTTTGATATCGTTCATGCAAAATAAACTTCTAGAAGAAGAAAATGTAAAAGAGAAAGTTTGTACTTTGGTACGAGGAGAAGAATTTGAACAGCAGAAGGGTGGGCACGTTTTGTGTGCCTCTCGAATAAAGAATTAAATGTTGTTTGTGTTGATTTATATTAGAATTAAATATTGTTAATTTACGTGAAGAATTCAATTTAAATTAAATATTATTACTTATGTGAAGTTTTGTGTTGATTGAATTTAAATTAAATATTATTATTTATGTGAAATTTTGTGTTGATTACATTTGAATTAAATAATGTTATTTATGTGTTAATTAAATATGGTCAATTATGTGAAACAAATCTGAAAATGCAAGTTTAAATTAAATATTGCGATTTATGTGAAATAAAGCTGAAAATAAAATACTGTAGCGAGCTTAGGGTTCGCTGGATTAATTATTTAAAATAAATAAGAGTCGATAAATCGGTTTTGAATTAATCTAACACTTTATTAATCCGTTAATAACAACCGTTACTTTTACCGTACACTCAACGATTTCTTTACTTATCGCTTCCGTACTTATCGCGTCTTTTACTTCTTACTTATCGCTTGCTTCACTTTCTACTTCTTACTCATCTCCATGATCTGTGTGCGACGTATTTATACTGTTTCCTCACATTCTGATTCGGTGTTTCGTTTCCGTCCGTTCCATAGTCTTGAATGTTCTACTGTTCACGGTCTCCAGTTTTCTATTACTTTCTAGAATATTCTAGTACTCTGTCTCGGACTCTCTAGAATATTCTAGTACTGATTGTCATATGCGTCACAATACTAACCATATAATGTGTATATCGACAATTAACTCGTTAAAATAGCGTCCACGCTCTGCCCTCGGTCGTGACGAGAAAACAGAGAGAAACAAAAGAGAACTTGCTGCTAGTACCGAAACGGCGATCAGAGGTCACCACAGAGACACAGAAAGCAAAAGTACAACGAGTATTAAAGAAAGATCATCATCATCATCGGCACTACAACCGGGATCCGGTCTTGGCCTTATTTAACAAATCTCTCCACGGGTCCCGAATTCGAGCCGATGTCATCCAGTTTGGCATTTTCAGGCTCTGGGCGTCCTGGTCTGCGCCATCCCTTCATCGCAGACAAGGTTTGCCGCGCTGTCTCCTTCCATACATCCTGCCACAAAGGGCTTCCGGGCAGGCTCCTCTTCGCTCCATCGAGCTAGGTGTCTGCCCAACGGACTCTACCGATTGATTGATTTTTCTTACAATATTAGCTTCAATGTAGATTGCGTACAACTCATGGTTGTAGCGTCTCCGGAATCGTCCCCCCTCACATACGGGGCCAACAATTCTCCTTAAGACCTTCCTCTCGCGGATAAGAGTTCAGAGTGCCTTTTATTGAGCACCGAGGTCTCGGATCCATACATGAGTACCGGTAAGTCCATGGTCTTGCACAGTAGTAGCTTGAATGTTCTGGATAAATTTCGGGATTTAAAGAGCATTGATAGACTATAGTAAGCTTTGTTGGATTTGATCAGCCGTTCGCGTATTTCTTTTTTCATATTGTTATCGGCTGATACTATTGACACAAGGTAGTTAAAGGATTGCACTACTTCAAATTCGTGCTCCACTACCCTGAAAGTTTGACCAACGTTAGGTGTTCTCTTCGTAGAAGTTGCCACCATGTACTGAGTTTTACCCGCATTAATGTGCAGTCCCAGTTTGTGTGCCGCCTGCTCGATCTGGGTGAAGTCGTCGTCTACAGCCGAATCGGGTCTACCGATGATGTCGATGCCATCTGCGTAGGCAAGTATCTGGCTGGACTTGGTGACAATAGTCCCTCTAGTCACGGATTGCTTTCTCCAACGCCAGGTTGAAGAAGAGGCAGGCCAGACCGTCCCCTTGTCGGAGTCCATAAAAGATGTTTATTGGTTTGGACAGCAATCCCACTATTTTTACTAGACTAGTTATGTTGGTCATGGTCAACCTACAAAGTCGTATCAATTTGCTTGGAATGCCAAACTCTCTCATGGCATTATATAGTTCTACCCTGGCTATGCTGTCGTAGGCGGCCTTAAAGTCTATAAATAAATGATATAATGGAATCTTAAATTCCTGACATTTTTCCATCACCTGCTTAAGGGTGAATATCTGATCAATTGCTGGTTTGCCTGGGATGAAGCCACACTGATATTGACCAATGATGGCTTTAGCGTATGGGGCTATCTGATCTTGTAGAATAGTGGAGAGCATCTTATAGGCGGTACTCAGCAATGTTATACCCCTATAGTTGTTGCACAGTGTGATATCTCCCTTCTTATGTATGGGGCAAATTACTCCACGACGCCAATCTTCCGGCATCTCCTCTTGCTCCCATACATGCACCACGATCTCATGAATTGTGTGAAGTAACGATGTCCCTCCTTGTTTGATCAGCTCAGCTGGTATCCCATCAGCTCAAGGGGCTTTATTGATTTGAGCTGTCCCATGGCTTTTAATGTTTTCTCAATGCTTGGTGGCGGCAGCATTTGGTCTTGATTTTGTATTGGTGGAGTCTCCAATTCTCCTGTGAGCTGACCATTTAGCAATTCATTTAAGTGCACTTCCCATCGCTCCCGAATCCCTTCAGGATCGGTGATCAGATTACCCTCTTTATCTTTGCAGTAAGTGCAGCGTGGTGTGCACCGCGTCATACTGCGGATAATTTGGTAGAACTTCCGCGCCTGGTGCGGACCTCGCTCTCTACTTTTCTCTATTTCACAGACAAGGTTTTTTTCCCAGGCACTTTTCTTTTATCTGTGGTCTTTTTTCAGATCTTCTGAGCTCTTTGTATTTCTCCTCGCGCACCCGCGTCCTATGAGACTGCTGCATTGCCCGGTATGCAGCATTCTTACGTTCAGTCGCTAGTTTGCATTCATCATCAAACCGGTCGCTCCGATCTCTACGACTTCTGTGCTGATTTAGATGTGGTTAGCACTGTAGAGGAAATCCTGATAGTGATCGCTATAGAGTTCCTTGCACTGATCCCAAAGGAAGCGGTAAAGAGCTTAAGAAGGAATTTAAATGGCACACAGGCTGCCATGATCCGCCTACCAAGAGAAAAGGCTAGCATGTTGCTGGCTACGGGTTTCCTTCGGGTTGGATGGGATGCAGACTAAGAGAACACATGGAAAAGGCCACAAAGCGATGAGCTGTGATGCACAACCCGAACGCATGTTCTCGGAATCAGGGTGCGAATGCGGTAACCACCACTGAACAGGGAGTTACGATTGTCGAGCATTTAAAAACGCGATGTCTAATCTCCTAATTAACCTAAACCATTGTGAAGCCGCACAAAATCTCCTTACCCAAACGGTTAAGGAATATGGTGCCGACGTGGTACTCATCAATGAGCAGTACAGGATGCCTGGCACTGGTACAATTACATGGGAAGAAGACAGCAACGAAACAGCGGCCGTCTGGACAACTGGAAATTCCCCCATAGAACACAGAAATATCCAGCGGCAGGAGCCTATGATAAGATTAAAGGAATTCATTTCTACTGTTGTTACGCTCCGCCAAGGTGGGAAATACAATAAATCAAATGCTTTTTGGACAGGGTAACACAAGAAGTTAGAGCCTAGTTTTCCCATATAGTTGCTGGAGATTTCAACGCTTGGGCGGTAGAATGGGGAAGCACAAGGACCAACAGTAGAGGCCAGGCACTACTCGAAGCCTTCGCAGTCCTAGATGCGGTGCTACTTAATGATGGCTCTGATGACACCTTCATAAACGACAGAGACCGGTCCAAAATCGACATCACATTTGCCAGCTCCATGTTGGCAAGAAGTATAGAGTGGCGAGTTTGGACACCTACACCCATAGAGACCACCAAGTCGTGATGTACGAAATATTGCCACACAGGGGATTCATCACTGGCAAATCGACGAAGAAATCACAGAAAAATGGGTGGAGAGAAAAGAACCTTAGCGGAACTGATCGATTATAAACTGGAAGACTATATCGAACAGTTCGACGCGGGGTTGATGCGAACAGACAGGCTGGAAAAGTCATGAAGTGGCTAACTACCGCATGCGATGCTTCTATGCCACGACAAAGACAACCAGCAAGGGTAATCAAACCAGTGTATTGGTGGAACCCAGAGATCGCCCATGTGCAACAGATTACGACGCTTGTAACAAGGAGTAAGAAACCGTAACCGTTAATGCAATATGTTGGTAGAAACCTTGATGTGGTGCGGGGCTTAAACTACAATGAATTACTCAGGCGATACTGACGGACACATATGTTTCCAGTAGGGCAACCCATGTCAGACAGGCTAGCGAGGAGTAACAAGTAAAGATCTACCACCCCTAATCCGGGGTATTACGCGTCACCGTGCCCATTGGAGGGTTTGCAGCCAGGGGTATACCGGCTGTATTATAACGGCGCCTCTCTGACACCGGGTCGAATCAGAGCAGTAAGCAGACCTTGCCATATCCAAATGGGGCTCGTGGGAACAAAAATGAATAATCAATATACAAAAAACAATCCCACGGAAAACCCGGTAGGCGCAGGTGTGATAAGCCGACACTACCATAAGGGAACAAATCATCAAGAAAATACCACCTCGGCAAAAAGAAGACGTGGAGAAAAACAGAAAAGGCGGAATATACGCGTCGTCACGTGGAATGTTCGAACGTTATACAAACCAGGCGCGATACATACGGTCGTAGAAAACGCGAAACAATATAAAATGGACATCGCCGCGCTTCAGAAAGTCCGATTCCCCCATCAAGTAATTGAAACCAACGGATTTACACTGGCGTGTGGGGGTACCGATATACATAACCACGGAACCGGCTTCATCATAAGCAAGAAGATTACGCCCCATGTAAAAGATGTGAAATTTATTAATGACCGAATGTCGGTGCTAAAAATACAGGGCCGATGGTACAATTATGTATTTATAAACGTACACGCCCCAACAGAATCTACCGACCAAGAA